>CM046399.1:12485000-13085000 GCA_025413875.1 Rhododendron molle
AAATTTATTTTCAAATTTAAAATTAATCAGTTTACGAACGTAATTTTCTAATTTTTTTTACAAAGTTTGATAAATCTTATCGAAATTTATAAAACAAGATCCATATTGAATATTTCTTAATTTTAGTAAGTCTATTACTTTTAAGTTTGAAAATTGCAAATAAGTACTTATTTTTTACGTGGGTAAATCAGAACACCTATGACTCCTATGTTAGTGGCGGAGTTGAAGTCTATACTGTTAGTTTTACTTTAATCAAATAGAGTAAATTTATAAGTCTGAAATTTATTTTATTTTTTATTTTTTCATTCATTTTGTGTGTTTTATTCGTCTTTTCTAAATTTTTGTTAGATTTGCAATCTAAAAGCACAAAATTATGATCCAAAAAAAAGTTCACTAGAAATGAAAAAAATATCAAATAGTTGTCTTATTTGTCTAAAATGTCGTCTTATTCTAATTTTTTCAACATCCGTCCGTATTTTTGTACTTTTTCGATTTGTCTCGTCGAGACGAATGATTAACACCAAAAATTAAGAAAAAAAGCCAAATAAAAAGTTACAAAAAATAAATAAAGAACCGAAATAAATTTCAAACTTATGAGTTTACATAAACGAATTAATAATGATTATATCAAAAAGTGCTTCATCTGGCTCCATTTTTTTAGTTCCTTATGAAAATTTTAACTAAACTTTTTTTTTTTTTGGTCAAGCGGGAAACAAAAAATAACTAAACTAAGCAAATACCAATCATTGAACTTTTGAAAAAAAAAAAATTTTCTAGTTTTATCCTTCAATCATTGCATTTTTGTACTTTTTTAGTAGTATTAATTTAAGAATGAAAGGGTAAAAGAGGAAACTCCTTATCTATTATTCATTTAGTATTAATCGAAGAAATGAACTGTTAGATTATTATTTTATCCTGCACATTAGTGGAGCCTCAATATAGAGATTGGAGAGGTACAGAGGAATGGATTAGGGAGAGGATCAGTCATATCATTTTCTTTTGGCTTAGTTTAAAAAACACCTCCTTAACTACCACATTTTTTGCAACGTCACCCTCTCAACGATCAAAATTAAGCAAAAAACTAGAAAAAATAAATATACCCTTAATGGAGAGAGGAGGTCATGTTGCTTAGTTTTGATAGTCGAGTATATTTTTTAGTTAACGGGATAATGTTGCAAAAATATGATAGTTGAGGGAGTGTTTTCTGTAATTACGCCTTTTCTTTTCGTTTCACTTGTGGGCAACTAGTTGGCGTACGGATTGAGAGGGGTTGGTAGGGGTCCACAGGAGTATTGCTATCTGCACAGATAGCTTCCATACCGAAATCGTACCGACGGTCTCGGTCGGTCGTCTCCGGTCACCGGACGGCCGATTCGAGCCGTTCAAAAATTTTAAAAAAAAAACCGAGGGGCCCTACGCGGGAATTAACGGCAACCGATGCGTGTAGGGTGGTTGGATCAAGCACCCAATTTCTTTTTTCAGAGAAAATTACCTCTAAGTATAGAAAAGTGACACTTAATTTCCATTAAGGAGAGATGAAATACTTAATTACCACTAAGTCCACTTTTACAAAAATACATTTACTATTAATAGAAATGTCACCCTAGGGTTTTAGGGTATGCTAGGGTTTTATGGTACCCTAATAGGTACCCTAGTACCCTTGGGTACCCTAAAATCTTATGGTACCCTAGGATTTTAGGATTTTAGGGTACCCTAGAGTTTTAGGGTACCTTAAGATTTTAGATTTTAGGATACCATAGAGTTTAGGTTTAGGTGATTTCATAGAGCCATAGGGTTTAGGTTTAGGCACTTTCATAGGAATTTTAGGGTGTACTTTCCTATTATAGGGTTTTAGCGATTTAGGCACTTTTATTGGGTATCCTAGAGTTTTAGGCACTTTTATAGGGTACCCTGAGGTTTAGGCACTTTCATAGGGTGCCTTAAGAGTTAAGCACTTTCAGTATTGGAGGTTTTAGGCACTTTCATAGGGTTTTAGTGTTTCGTTAATTAGAGGAAACTTGGTGGGAATTACTTTCTATTTTCTGGACCTAGAGGTAAATTGCCCATTTTTTCATGTATATAGGGGCCCCTCGGTTTTTTATTTTAAAATTTTTGGACGACTCGAATCGGCCGTCCGGTGGCCGGAGAAGACCAACCGAAGCCGTCGGTACGATTTCAGGATAGACGGGATCTGTCCTCGTATCTTTACTGGGGTCGACAGCCGTCCAATGCTTTTTGTTTTGCTTTTGGCCGTTGATTTACTGTATAAAATATGCTTTGTCACGAGGCAAACCCAATCACGTGCACCACTGTTTGCAAATCGTATGTATGTCGTACAAATTTTAATTTAATAAAGTTTAATACTATTGTACTAGACTCCGTTTCGGAACCTTAAATAAGTCTTTATTTTTTAAGAAGGCAATTTTAAGTTCAAAAATAATGTGTTTACGCAAATAATTTTCCTACCAATATGGATCTAGTTTGATAGATCTCATCAAGATCTTTAATACAGTGCAAGAAAAATTAAAAAATTATTTTTCATTTACCTTATTTTTTAATTTGAAAATGTGAAATAAACTGCTTATTTTTTAAGAAGATTTCTGAAACAGAGCCTCAACGAATCAGAATCATGTTTCTCTGCATTATTGGATGTGCGTGTGGAGTAGTATCTACTGTATCTTTTGAGCCTAAGAATATTGTTTGGGATTGTTGGAGACTACTCCATCAGTCCTAAATTTTTTGGTCCTCTTTTATTTTTTAAGAGTTTTAAAAAATTGGCTATATTTCTCAATTTATTATATTTTTTTATATTAAATATAAATCTTGTTTGATAGATCTCAATAAACTCTTTAATACAAAAATTTTAAAATCATCTAAAAGATTATAAATTATAAGATATAATCAATTGAAAGATGGCACGCACTCCCAAAGATGACTAACAAATTGGGACGGAAGGACTAATTGATTTTGACACTCTATTTTTTGATAATCAAAAAAAGTGAAGTGCCAAAGTCATTACCCTAATTTTTTTTTCTTTTTTTGCCAAAACTTAGGATAGATTTTATTAATCTCAAAAAAATAAAACCAATGCATCAAAATGGACTTTTATCCTCATATGATGGATGAAAAAAGCCAAGGGGATAGAATTCCACTCCCTCTCACAGCTGTAATTGTGATAGAATGGGACAAATCTCTTCTAAGAAGAGAAAAGGATATGATTGGCTTTCATTGCCCTAGTTGGAGAGGGACAAATCTCTTCTAAGAGTATTTACAGTGAAATAATCAAAATCAAAATATTGCTAAGGTTAATAATATTTGCTCAAAAAAAGTACTCACATCGGAATAATCAGACCATTTTTTCATACAACTGTTTGTAGGGACGATCAAAATAAATCGACCGTTGACCAATTATAAGACTCTGACCAACCTCGTATGATGCGACACGTGGAAACAATAAGGGAACAACATGTAGGCAATTATTGCTGCGAAAGACCCCGCGCGGGGGGGGGGGGTGTAGCGCGCGCAGGCTTGCTGCACGCGAGCACAGCACGCGGACATGCCCTCTAAAGGAAGGGCATCAATATGTCACGAATACAAACTCATAAAGGCGAACAAGCAACGAGAGACATCGCCAGGAGGAGCCGGTCCGTGCGGACCATAGAGGGGTCCTAGAGTGCGAAAAGGGCCGAGATACCTACAGATTGCTTAGATAGCAGAGCGCGCCCTAATCAAAGGCAAGACCAATGGGCCTAGAAGAGGTACCATCGTTGCAGGTCGCGACCTTGCTCCAACGGAAATTGAGGAAGATCTAGTAGTTTGGCGGCTAAGGAAGAGGAGAGTTCGTCGCGGGGTGGCGGGGCTACCCGCGCACTGGTCGCGCGCGCGCTTACGTCACCTCGCGACCTCGGGAGTAGGAGGGACACGTGTTAAAGCTAGGCTGGGCCTTCCGGGGGACTCCCCCCAGGCCCAGAAGCCTATAAATACGCACCGACATTTCCCTCCGCAGACACAAGGACACACGTTCGGATAGAGAGAGGAGCAGACTATTCCTAGAGAAAAGATTGAGGGGTACTGGACCGAGAAAGAAGAACATTCTTCTCGGACTGGTGTCGCGCGATCCATCTGCGAAGAACTGTCAGTGGCACGCTGCCTTTGTACTTTCTGCTCTCGTGTCCTCTTCCTCCTCCTCGCCAGATCATTTCCCTTTTCTCCATTTCTCTTAGCAATCGACCAATCACACATCTCCAACTCACGTAGATTCACATGTCAGCTACTTCGCGCAAAACACGACTCTACACTGTTTTCTTTTCTTCAAAAGCTGTTTAAAAAATTGTTTTTCCATTAAAAAAATTCAAAAATCGTTTTTTTCAAAAAATGTGCGTGAAATGAAGAGAAAAAGTTTAGAGGGCCCATTAATTTTAATTATGGGCAAAATAGGATTTGACATTGCTAACTTTAACAACTTATAAATGGATAATCAAAATTTGATGTGGCATGTTTTGATTATTCACATTTGCTTATTTTATTGCGGATGCTCTAAGAAGAGAAAAATAGAATGGGAGATTGATTAACACCCAATTGTCAGACAGATAATGTTTTAGATGATAAGGACAAGGGCAGAACCAGAAATTGATTCTGTCCTGAGCTAACCAAAAATATTTATATCGAAACCAAAATGAGGCAAACTTGTACATATAATCATAAAATTCGCAAAAAAATCATCCTCCATTTTGTTATGAAGATCAGTTTTCACCGTCTAGGTTTGAAAAATGACAAAAGAATTTTTCCTTTATTTTGTTGTTGTTCCATTATAATTTAAACCTAAAAGAGTAAGATTGTAATAACTAATATTTTAAACAAATTTAAGCACACTAGCTAGTGTTTTGCATTAACTAAATCAGTAAAAATCTAAGCACTGTATTTAACAATATAAGTACAAATCTAAGCACACCAATCAATGCTCTGCATAAGAAGGGAAAACTATGGATTTGAAACCTTGCGATTCGACGTACTTGAGTGGTAACAGAAGATGCAGAGATGTGAAAAAAGCAGATATGAAAAGACAAAATGGGTTGGACTAAAATTATTTCGACTGTAGTTTTACGTATAAATTTTTTTGCAGAACGATGAGAGTGGGAGAGGGAGGGTGCTGAAGAAGAATGGAGAGGACTGACCCGTTCTTGTTTTAGATCTGTTGACTGGTGGTTCGGCTTGAAAATAAAATGGGTTGGACTAAAATTATTTGAACTGAAATTTTACATATAAAAAAATTTAGGGTAAATTTCACTTACCTTACCTAAGGTTTGTGATAACTACATGCAGACACCTCCCCTTACATTTTTAAAATTGCAGTTACCTCCTCTTTGTTTTACTTGTTGGCTGCAGATTCCCCTCTTGCCGTTAGAAGACCATTACTAGGTAACGGAAATTGCTTACACCACCTACTAAATCCATGTTTACCAATTTTTACCCTTTAAAATGATGGTATGACATGAATGTCCTTCTAAACTTAATTTAAAACATGTTCATATTTTAAATCAAAACTATTTAACAGAGATTAAGTTATTATACATATCTTACATGCACGCGTGTCTTCAAAATTAAAACATATATATTTATTATTTTTAAATATGCATGTATAAGCATTTTTTTTTACAAAACTTGAAAAAACTTTTGATTTTTTTGAAGTCAAATACAAATGTAGGCATAATAAATACAGTTTCGTTCCTTAATAAATACAGTTTTGATTTTTTTATTGTTAATAAATACAGTTTCGTTCCTTAATCTTTTAATTTTAGGAAACTTGTAACAACTTAAATTTGACTTTTTTTGAAGTCAAATGCATATGCAGCCATAAATACAAAAGAATGACAATTTCTTTCCTTTATCATTCAAAAGCTTTTTTCTTTTGCATAGATTGAGTAACAAAAATTTCTAAAAAATTTGGCTTTAAATTAAGGTAAACCTTTTTTCCCAATTATACCAAAAAAAATAATGTTAAAAATTTTGGTATAGACATCTTTTTTCACCAACCGATTTATTTTTCAAACTTTTAGATGACATATATATTGACAAGTCATCAATATATTTTGTAAGAACTAAGGCAAGTACTAAATTCAAGTATTATAAAATTGGTAGACAATTAAAATATTGAAGATGCCCTAGGAGAGGATTTATTTTAGTGGCTCAATTTTCCACTAAGGGAGTCAATTATTATTATTATTATTATTTTGGTACAAAATTTGGCTTCTCCCCTCAGAAATGCCCTAAGCAGTCAATACTCTAATCTCTTTTCTCCTTTAGATGATTACGTTACGTTTCAGTGCAAAGTCATACACTAAAAATTCTATGCTCATTGATTAACTGTTAATTAATTACTATGGCAATAAAGTTTCAAATTTCATCGATCTTAAATCTGTAACTTGTTTTTGTTTAACATACCCGTTCATTGGTCTTTGACTTAATCTGTCGCATCAACACTAACGAATCATGACATCGCAATTTCATTGAGATTCAAGATTCTATTGAGCTTAAAAATATGCCCCTTCGATCATTACTCTATTCAATTAATTTGCCCTTTCGTTGCTCTTTTGAATTAATCTTGTCTCTTCTATCCTAAAATAACATCTCCGCTGTTTTCAAGGAGCATCAAACCGATTGGTAAATCCAAACATTTGATACCAAAAAACATAGTATATTTCTTGACTTGTTTGTAACATAATACAACAATTCAACTAACAGTATAGCTAAGAGTATCTACAATGGCATAACCAAAACTTAAAGATTTATAAAGTTAACAATTCTTGCTAAAAAAAGTACTTATAATTGTATAATCAAACTTAGCAACTTTTTCGAAGGGTGTAGCCGGTAGGTTTATGAGGAATATCCTAGTCTTGGATGGAAGAGAAACGTTTTCTTACTTAGTATTTGTTGTACATTTAACCATATTATTAAAGGATAATAATGGAAATATTTTACCCAGAAAAAGAACAATGGAAAGATTAAAAAAGAGTTGAGTGATAAGGAATAAAGATTAAAAAAGAGTTTAGCGGGGTGTTAGTTTGTTAGTCAACGGGAGTTCAGAGGTTATTCATAGCCTTGAACCCAAAATCTGCTCCCCGTGAGAACTCAAGCACCATGAATTAATTTGACACTTTTATATAAAATTTCTTTTATTTCTTTTAGATGGGTGTAGTTGATTTATGACAAACGTCTTGAAAGAGAAGAAGAGATTTATGCTTATATAATATATTGATTTGTCCAAATTATCGATTTTTAATATTGCATACCAAATTGTAAATCCAAATTTATGTATAGACATCTATATTAAAAAAAAAAAAAAACGAAGAGAAATGACTAGGTATACAAACCAAGCAATACATGTGATCATATTTTAAGGTTAACCTTACATCATTTCCTTTTAGGGAAAATTTTAAAATGACATCTGAACTTTCACTCCAATGTCACTGAAATACCTGAACTTCATTTTATTTCAATTAAACACATGATCTTTTAAAATTCCCAAATTGAGGCACTTGCCGTTAGCCTCCATCCATTTCTTTCACAAATCGGCTGATATGACTCATTTCTGGCATTAAAGGGTCCCACTAGACATGTTAGAAAGTGAACTCAATGCACATAATCACAACCAAAAATGAGTTCACTTCCTAATTTTGTGCATTGAGTTCACGTCCTAACATATCTAGTGGGGCCCTTTAACGCCAGAAATGAGCCACATCAGCCGATTTGTGAAAAAATGGATAGAGGCAAACGGCAGGTGCCTCAATTTGGAGATTTTGAAAGTCCAGGTATTTAATTGAAATAAAGTGAAGTTCAGGTGTTTCAGTGACATTGAAGTGAAAATTCAGGTGCCATTTTAAAAATTTTCCTTCTTTTTAAAAAGATACAGATAATATATTCTCCTAATAAACTTGTCACTTTTCTCTCATTCACTTTTTAGGCAATCTATCTATCTACCTAAAATACTTATACTTACTATATACTATAAGAATTAAGTTACCTAAAATAAAACAAAACTCCCTCCTTAACTCTTTCTCCTACATGGAATTTTCTAATTTTTTTCATCATTTTATTTTATTATGCTACACTTTTTATAAAATATAAAACATATACTTTATTTTGCTTGAAAAGAAAATTAAGTTCAATCAATAACATAACAAATGCTCCTTGAAACCATCTTTTTTCTTCATTTCTTAATTTTTTTTATTGTTGCAGAATTTTTAAAATTATTTTATGAGAAAAGAGAGTAAATTCCAAGAGCAAATATGCACTGATCCACTGATGTACAGGACAATAAGAAAAAAGTTCTCACTGATATTTTTTTCGTCCCCGAGCATCGAACGAACAAGACGCTAGTGTATGCCTATGTAAATGTTGCATTTTATGATCAAATAGAAACTCGTTTCAAAATGACAACTGATACATTTGTTAGGTAGAGCAATCAGTTAGGTATGACGCCCAGTTTATTTAAGTTGACAGTATATTACGTTTCAGGACACGGGATTTGGCAGTCAATACATATAAGGCATGTATGCGATTGCTGTGGATTAAGATTTTAGAATTTATCTTCAAATTCTGCTGCAGATTTTAAATGTTGGATTTTAGTAAAAATTGATAAAACGATTTGCTGCAGCTTTGAAATTATGAAAATCTCATTGTTTTTTTGAAAATTTCTCTTGCAGAATCATAATGGTAATCCGAACCCAGCTTTGGATTAAGTATTTTAACAAATTTGTTAAACTGATTTTTAGAAGCTATAATGATATAAAAATCTGTTACTAAAAGCACAAGTAATAAAAACATACCTATTTGAAAAAGATTAAAAAATAATAATAATAAAAAAAAAACTTGGGGAGCAAGGATTACAGTGGCACCATCGCAAATACGGAGGAATCGTAGTCCCAATACCGACTTAAGAAGTACAGCTGTAATCGTCAAAGCAGTAACGCCTTCGCTCGACCCTTCCCTTTTCTACGCTTCCCAACAGAAAGTCAGTAACGATGAGGATCCCATCCCCACGCCCCACCTCGGCCCGTGACCAAACGCCGTCAGATCCGACGGCGCGTCAAAGATCAATTGGGTAGTGTCTTTCACGCGCTACACCAAGCGTGTGATATTTTCCCTATTTATTTTGAGGCATGATATTCATGACATAAGTAGATGATACTGTATGGTACAGTATGTGTCATGCATGGTGGATGCTCCTTATCCCCATGCCAGCTCATCACCTACCCATCCCATTTAATTTATGACCAATAACATTTTAAATTAATTAACATAGCCCACTTTAATGCGTTTTGACCGCTTGGGGAAAGGCGAAGCGGCGAGGGGTGAAGAATATACTGTATAAATGAATTCCTCAGTTAGAGAGAGAGAGAGAAAGAGAGCACAAAACCATAGAGAGAGAGACCAAGACTGAAGAGAGAGACGAGGTACTGAAGTTTATTATTGCTCGTGATTCGTGAATTTCTTGATTTGGGTTTTCGATAATTCTTTTAATAATTCTGTCTTTCCATAGAGATTTGCGTCTCTGTTTCATTTCTGCAGAACTCTCTCTCTCTCTCTCTCTGTGGTCTATATCACTCTTCTGCAACAAATCGATAATTCCTATAAACTGATCTTTGTCACGTTGTAGAGAGCTAACCGTAGCCATAGATTTCTAATCCTAAATCCTCTCTCAACACTCTACTGTACTCGAGGGGTTTTAGTAGACACTTGCTATAACTCACAGTCTCACATACATATATATCACCTGTATCTCTTACGGCTTTTCTCTCTCTTAGGGTTTTGAGAATCTGATTTGCGGAGAGAAGATTTATGTCAACTGGGTCTGATTTGGCTTTGATTGGATCTCCGTTGAAGGTCTTGATCTCGTTCGCGTCTGTTTTCTTCGCCCTCTGCATGCGACAACTCTGCTCTCTTCACCTGTTTTCCTCAGCCTTTTCGATGCCTTTGAGGCCCAAGAGGTACGATTATTTCTTGAACCCTCGTTTACATACAGTATTTGATGGTTTTTGTTACGGATCTGAGGCGGGTTAATGGTTTTTGTTGGGGTTTTGTCTGTGGTTGCTAAACATTTCTTAAACCCTTGCGAACACAAGTATTTTAATTATTTATTCTCTTTTTCTTGGTGGGTTCGTGTTTATCTTGGGGTTCTGTTTGTGGTCGATAAATCGTGATTTTTCTTCATATATATATATATATATATTTTTGTTTTTGTTTTTAGTGGATTTCCTACACCGATCTGAAGTGGGTTACTGTTTTTGATGGGGTTTTGTCGGTGGTCGCTAGACATTCTTAAACCCTTGAGCCCATACATCTTGATATCTTTAATATATTGATGTTTTAATCTCGTTTCTGAAGAGGGTTCTTGTTTTTGTGGGGGTTTTTGTGGATGCAGGACTTGTACTGGAGTAAAGTGTTTTCCCGGTTTTCACATAAAGCGATTTGTCCATCTATTCTTGTTCTTGAGAGGGCCTCATACTTGATATACAACTCTTTTGCGTAGCTATTTCCTTTAACCCTTTCGTCCCATATCCTACTGCCTTTTTCTTTTCATTTCTTCCAAACAAGATTTTATTACGGGTATTTTGAGGGGTTTTGGAGAGACTTCAGCGAAAATGCCAGACCCACCATCGAATCAAGCAACTCTGTGTCCGAAATCCAGAACCAAAGTGTTTTCTTCTCAAGAAAACACCAGTAAAATGAAGAGAATTCGTGTGATTTGCAACGATCCTTATGCTACGGACTCTTCCGACGATGAGGGAAGCAATGAGAAGCCTTATGGTCCGAAACGCATGGTTCAGGAGATTAGCATTCCTCTTTCGGGTTTCAAGCCGCTGAAAAATGCTGAATCAGAGAACTCATGTCAAGACAGCAACAATGGTGAGAGAACCCCAAAGAAGAAGAGGGTTTTGACGAAAATACCTAATCAGAATACTTGTGGCTCAAAATACAGGGGAGTTCGGCAACGGAGGTGGGGAAAATGGGCTGCTGAGATTCGGGACCCATTCCAGAGGAGGAGGGTCTGGTTGGGTACTTACGATAGTGCTGAAGAAGCCGCTAGGGCTTATGATACGAAGAAGCTGGAATTCGAATCCAAGGCTGCTGCTGCTGTTTCTGAGAAGAGTGAATTCAATCCCTCTTCAATCGCAGCTGTTTCTGAGGAATCTGTGAACACGTCTCTCACATCGCCTTCATCTGTTCTCGAATTGGATTCAGCTTCTCAATTTGATGGAAAATGCAATGAAACAGTGATAAATGGTGGTGTTGTAACCAGTCCTGTGGTGGTTGGTTTTGAGAATGAGTTCGGTGATAAAGTGCTTGATTCTCTGGTTGTGGACAAGACATTGGTGCCACAAACTGAGACTACAGAAGATGAGCAGAGAATGCCTAATGCAGTTGACATGGATGAGCTACTGGTTTCTCAAATTGGGGAAGGTCTTGATTTGGGAATGGATCTCGAGTCTTTCTTCCTCGACGATTTCACTCCTCTTTTTGACGACTTTGGAAGCCTTGAAGATCTTCAAATGTGCGGGTTCGAGGATAACGCACCCACTGATCTCCCGGATTTTGATTTCGAGCTTGGCAATGAAGAGCTTGCCTGGATTGGTGAACCCCTCAATATACCATGCCTATAAGTTTTGCAGCTAGTAGGAATTAGTGTTAGTATATTTATATTTCTGTCTAAAAGGATTTGAGCAGTGTTCATCTCTCGAGAAAATGTTCTTGAGAAGGTGGTTTTGTTGAGTGAGGATCTTTCGTTTATTTGTTTGTTTGGGATGAGAGATGTGCTGGAGAAGCGAACACAATTTTTGATTTGTATGGAGAGTAGTAGGACCTTTGGGTTTTCTTGTGCTATTTAGAGCCGTCCCAAAGGTCTGGTTTCTTCTCCTTGGAAGAGAGGCAGGGTTATTGCTTGAGCGTTTGTAGAGCCTTTGTTCATTTCCTGGCCATCTCTCTCTTTATTTATGAAGGTATTGTTATTTCAGTAATGAATCATGGCTTTCATCTTGTGCCTCTTTTCGTGTTGAAGCATTTGAGTTTATTAGGATATCTGCGTAGTGATTTTGGTTTGTAAGCAAACAATGTTGGATAGCTATTCTCGTTTCTGAAGGCACAATACACTTAAACTGGGTTTTGAGTAACTTTTGGTTCCTTCTTGTTGCCATGAAAGTCTGAAATTGTAAACAGAAACTGATTGTGTAATGGTTTCAGTTGATAATTTCTGCGGAAAAAATGGTTTCACTAGTTTTCTAACCAAAGCTTCTACTCTCACCTATTACTCCAACAACCCCTTGCACCACACCTCCAGACATCTCCGCTTGTGATCTCTCGATTGGCCACCCTATCTGGCCGCCGCCAATATTTTGCTAACCAACTACATCTCATCTCGGCCATGACGTTCACCCTGTATCCACATATCTGCAGTTGTTCTATCCAAATGAAAAAATATGTATTTTTCAATAAATTTGAATACCTTTATGGAGTGAAACAAGGGGTGTGAAGAAAATCATAACATGTTTTTTTGAAGAAGTTTTCTAGCTGGTGCCATAAAATCTCTTGTCTTTTCAATGGGATGTTATTCTTAGGATTGAAAGTTACAGATACCAAATAGTTTTCGATTCTTCTAGGGGTGGTTGGATCTTTCTTGTTAGATTGCCACACATTCCTTGAACTTATGAACAATGACATTTGATTTGAGGCGGCTGCTAAAATGCAGGACACTACTAGTGTAAAGTGTTCTCCACAGTGTGCCCAAAGGATGGGCCATCTCTAGTTATTTTGATTGGTACTGTTGTTTTTGAAATGTTGTGGTTTTGCCAAGCAGAGGATAGCTCTCCTATATGCAACTTGAGGCTGTTAAAAAGAGATTGTTATCTCATTGGAGTCCTTTCTAAGCTAGCTGTATTCCAATGAATCCAATTCTACAACTGCTGTGGCCAATTGGTTCTTTAATGACACTTGTGGGGGGCCTGATGTGTGGGGGATTTGTTTGGGATAAAAGTCTTCAAAGGAGGGCTAGTACCAACGCTAATTGATAATTGTATGCAACTTACTGATTACTCCAATTATTTCGGGATTTTGATGACCAATTTCACCCCTATTGAACACACAGATTTTTTTTCCCGCCGACCCTATCTCATTCTCTCTCTCCCTCTCTCTCAACTCTAGCCACCACAACTCCTATCCTCCCTTCCCCTCCTCCCGTGGGTTGCATATCCGTGTGTGGCGGCGGGAGGGGAAGGGCATGGTACTATTCCGACTCACTTTCTTTGCTTTTTCCTTTTTTCCTTCTGTCTCTCTTGATTTGTGAGAGTTTTGTCTCTTGTTTAACTAGAGTTTTGTATGAGAGTTGTTAATTTCATTTTTGGACGAATTTTGTCTACTGGTCGGTTTTCTCTCAATCGGGATTGCTTCACAATGATATTCGTGCTTCAGCATTCTATTCCTACACGATGTCTTTGGCGGGGCGACTCGTGGCGACTTGGCAGATCTGTAGTTCTTGAGAGTTCATTGGTGTGTTCATCCTTGGTTGGAGTGCATCTGATCGTCTCGGTGTTTGGTGTCTTTATCCTTCACTTTGCACTTTTGCTCGTTTGAGACGCCTAATTAGATGTTAGGCTGTTTAAAAGTGTCGTCGTTGTGTCAGGCTATGTCTGGATTAGGATGAAAGATATCAATTGCCTTGTGATTTACTCGTTTTTATTTGTTAGACGATTAGTTTAGCTTTGTCCAGATTCTTTATAATGATCTCCGTTTTTTAAGTGCAGTGTTTGTCAGTATAATTTTCTCACTTTTGACAAAAAAAGAAAAAAAAAAAAGAAGAACACAGGGAAAAGAGTTACTATAATGTATACGAGTATATAGAATCCACAAAAGCTTTATGGAAATAGACCAAAACTAATCTTAACATTGTTTTACGGGCTTATTTGTTTGTCTGCAAATAGAAGGATGGGATATAGAATTCTTGGGATATGGGTTTTTGTTTTTTCAATCGATAGAAAGAGGTCATTTATATCATATGTATGAAGTACAAAGTACAATACTATATTTATTGTGAGAGTTCAATAACTCGACTAATACAAGAAGTAAATCCATCAAGGGAAGAAAGAAAGAAAAGAAAGAAAAAACCCATCTATTGAGATGCAGAAGTCTTGACCAACTAAGTTACTCTCAATTTGTTAGCTTGGATATTGAGATAAGGAATTTCTGGGGATATTGCTAAGTAAATGAATGGATAGACAAAATTCTATTTGGTGTTTGTATTGACCGGCGTAAAACTTAAACTATTCTCATGCATTTGCACAAAATGATTATGGCATGTTTTTTCCTTTTTGTTCTCGATAACAATTCCCGCTGGAAAATGTTAAGGTCCATGAATTGGATCCATGAAAATCTCCATGAAAGATAAATGGACGGCTTTCAGATTCACAGCCGTCTATTTATCTTTCATGGAGACTTTTATGGACCCAATTCACGGACTGTATCAAGCCTCATTCCAATTTTGTTCTTGACACAAGAAGTACTAAAAGCGAGTGAATACCAACTTACCCACCCAAGAAATGAGCTTGTGACAATTTCAGGCATTGGGTCCAAAGATAAGATATCATCATAATTCACAAAATTATTAGTCTTTTTCTCTGACAAGGCACAAAATTATTAGTCTAGATGTACCCAAAATTAAAGAAATGATGCTTGGTAGTTGGTAGGCCACAATGGCCACTCTAACAAATCCGGGGATAGTCATTAGGGTTAATTAATTCCGTAATCTTAGGCTGACTTTTCTCTTCATTGACTTTTAAGTACATAAAATCATTATCAATTACTCCTACTAGGTATCTAGTGTCTTGGCCGGCCCCTTGTGGTAGTAATAGTTTCGATTAACTAGACCGAGCTACTTACCCACGAAAAAAAAAAAAAGGCAAAGTACGGAAAACCTCCCTGAGGTTTGGACGTTTGACAGATAACCTCCCTGACGTTAACTAATGAGCACATAACCCCCCTATGATTTTGGAGTAAACTGCAACCGTTAGGTTTTCCATCCCATTTGACGGCATGTGTGTGGCACGCGCCTGGATTGCGAGTATAGACCTAAAAAACGTGTTTCCCTCCAAAAATAATACTTTTTCTTCCCTTAATGCCCTTTACCCATCTCTATAAAAGACCAACCTTAGTTTACTCCTCCCATTTCATACCAGGTTTCCAACTTTCTTACTAAGTTCTTAGGTAAAATATTTTATTACTTGTAACGATCCTATTTTTTTTTTCTCGAATAAAAAAAAATTTACGTTTTTATTTTGAATTTTTCTGACTAGTATCTATCAGTAATTTTTTTTTAACCCATATGTTACAATGATGCCTATTCTAATTTTCTATGGATAGAGATATTCTATATACCTATATAAAAAATAAGAAATTACAATATGAGATGAAAAATCACCCTCAAGAGCTCTTAACACAATATTTTTCACTCACTCTCACATTTCTATTTTTTTCTCAGAAGTCACATCTATTCTCCTTTCACCTCACGGCCGGTGTCCCGAAAGGGCTGCCTTTTCTTTTTCTTTTTCTCTCTCACCGCTCCAGCACACATGCACCCCTTTAAGTACGAGACCAGATCCCCCGTCCGAGTGAAATCCGGACAGGGGTCTATCCCACCCCTCGGAGCCGTTGATCTCGCCCGGATTTCACTTGGACAGGGGATTGTCGGTGCATGTTTAAGTACACATAGCATTGATACTAAAGCCTGAAAAACTCTTCATCTGCCACGAAAGATCTTGAGCCAAGCACAACTTTTTGGGACTTGGAGATTGCAAAGCCATCTCCACCGAACCATTTCCTTTACAGCCAATTAAATTTAAATTCTCTTTGTTTTCATTTTCCAAAAGCATCATTGTGGGGAAAAAAAAACCCAACACCCCGGCCTCCTGATAAAGCATCAACACACCTGGAGAGAGAGAGAGAGAATGGGAGTACCATCATTTTACAGATGGTTAGTGAAGAAATATCCAAACACAGTGGCAAATGCCATTGAAGAAGAAGGAGATGAAGCAGGTGGTGGTAGTGTTGTAGATTCAAGATCATCACGGCCGAATCCCAACGGGTTTGAGTTTGATAACTTGTGTCTGGATATGAATGGGATTGTTCACCCTTGTTTTCACCCGGTGGTTCATGTGAGTAAAACACCAAAAAAATTTACATTTTGATGTTTAGAAGTAAAAGAAATTGAACCTGTGCATCCAATTTCCCAAACCAACCGAAACCCATTTTTTTTCCCTCGGGATTGCACTGATTTGTGCGTATGAAGAAGTGGAAGTGCTTTATTTACCACAAGGGTAACGAGGTCTTTTCGCTCTTTACCTTTAACAGAGTTACGGTTGCAGTTTACTCCAAAATCATAGGGGGGTTATGTGCTCATTACTTAACGTCAGGGAGGTTATCTGTCAAACGTCCAAACCTCAGGGAGGTTTTCCGTACTTTGCCAAAAAAAAAAAAAACCCTAGACTGATCTCCACGTGGAGTTCGAAGGAGGTAACTCTACCATTAGCTGATAACAAAAATAGGGAGAATTTTCTCCAAGTCCACTATAGCACTTTCCAAACCTCCTAAGTCCACTTCTAAATTCTATAACCCACTAAGTCCATTAACCTATTATTAGGGAAATAATAATCATGTTTAGTCTAATATACCCCTTTACATCCATTTCAAACATATCCATTTGAAATTTCCAATCCCCTAAAATCTCTCCCGATTTCTCTCCCGAAAATTTCTCCCTAATCAGTACAAAACCCTCCCCCCTTCCCCCCCTCCCCCCCACCCCGCCTCCCCCCCCCCCCACGTTTTCAGAACGAACAGCGACAAACAGCGTTCTGTTGTCGTCGCCATCCCCACCCACCTCCCGTCGCCGTCACATCCCGTCCCTGCCGATTACTCACTGCCGCCGGTTCACTCCTCCTCCTCCTCGCCTGCTCGCCGCGGTGCACTCCTCCTTCTCCTTGCCGCCCTTCGTCGCCATCCATGGCCATTACCGTGGATCCATTCCTCGATCGCCGGCGTTCTTTGTTGTCGTCATCAGCCGATCTCCGTCGTCCACCAACAATGGCGCTCGTTCACCAACAGTCGCCGTCACCGTCAAATCCTCGCCCCAGTTGTTCACCTTTGTTTCAGATCCTCGTCGCCGTCAATTGGATTTGGGAAAAATTCGTGGTCGTCGTCCACCACCAACACTGAACCAACAGTAGGTACGTTCCCATTCGTATATATGGTTATATTAACGATTTTGGTAATATAAGTTAGGGTTTTGAAAGTTTGAGTATATACATTGTTATATCATAAATTAGATAACTTTTGGTTCAGTGTTGAGTATATATATTGTTATATCATAAATTAGATGTTTTCTGATTCAGTGTTTGTAGACCACTTTGATTCCTTGTTCAAACAAGCTGTTTACCTTCTGTTTGAGGGTTTTTGTACAGAGCATCCTGGTTATTGCACTTTTTATGATTGGTATATATGGTTATATACTCAGATCTGTTAGGCCGCTGCGCGGACCAATTCATATAAGCTTATATAAGAGTGGATGATTATATAACCTTAGTTACAAATCGACTGTAATATAATTAGGTCGGGTTCTATGGCCGAAATTACACCTTAAGTTCTTGAAAATATCGTTTTCGCTGTAGTTCGTGGTGCTCCTAAAGTCGCACCACGAATTGCGGCACTTTGTGCCGTGGGGGCTCCGCCCCCACACCCCCGGATGTAAACATATAACACAGTTTCCACCTTATGTTTTTCTCTTCGTATATATGGTTATATAACTAGATTGGCCATGTTAATGGTTAATGGTTTATAACACGGAAACTCACATATAACATTATATGTTCTACTTTATTGAATTAGTCCGCGCAGCGGCCTCACTGACTTGTTATTATTTGTGCAGGTCGACTGTGAAGTTACCTGTGAAGAAAGCGACGGCAACGGAGGGGCAGAAGTTACGAGATCTCCTCTTCTTTTTTTTTCTTTTAGACTTAGAAAGGACAAAATCTCATGTATAACATTGTAAGGTTCTTTGTTTGTTTTTGCATTGTAAACATATATAAGATTATTTATATGTTCTTGCATTGTAATAAAAAAGATTCAAGAAGCTCATACATATACAATTATCAGAAGTAAGTCAATGAGGCCGCTGCGCGGACCAATTCAATAAAGTATATAACGTTATATATGTACAAGACGTTATGTTGACATTATATAAGGTTAAACCTAAACTACCAAAATCATTTTAGGTGCCGCTGAGCGGACCAATTCAATAAAGTATATAACGTTATCTATGTACAAGACGTTATGTTGACATTATATATATATATGGTTAAACCTAAACAACCAAAATCATTTTAGGTGCCGCTGCGCGGACCAATTCAATAAAGTATATAACGTTATATATGTACAAGACGTTATGTTGACATTATATAAGGTTAAACCTAAACAACCAAAATCATTTTAGGTTTGCATCCATAATATCGTTATATGTGGTCTTCTGTCATGAGTGAATGAGTATATAACGTTAAATGCGAGTTGATGAATGAGTATATAACGTAAAATGTAAGTATTTTCATGTTAAATGTGAACTGATGAACGAGTATATAACGTTATATAACCTTAATATTTATTCAGAAAACTCCAAGTCGGAGAGGCCGCTGCGCGGACCAAATCAATAAGTGATTTAATATGGTTATATGATGATACATGTTGTATAATCTTATATATTTATTCAAATAATCGAAATACATGGTCATATATCAAAATCTGTACAACGTTACAAAAAAATATGTAACTCTTAAAAAGGAGAATATATAACGTCATATATGATCAGCATTCCAAATAGAGAGAGACGAGAGAGAGAGAGAGACCCGTGATTGGCGTGATAAATGGGCTAAATTGATGGGATTTTGATTTCAAAACTAGAAGGGATAATGAGAGGATAATTGGCTAAATTAATGGGATTTGAATGGAAGGGTAAATCTGTCAAGCACTATTTTCCTTTTTAAATGCAGTGGACTTTAAGCCTTACCAAATACATAATAGTGGACTTGGTGGGTTAGAGATTTAATCAGTGGATCTAGTGGGTTACAAACATGCTATAGTGGATCTCCCACCAATTTTTTAACAAAAATACCCATGACCACTTCAACCGACCACTATACCAATTGCCACATGGAGTTTGAGATACTCGGGTCAATCCCCGCTCAACATAGACTCATACAGGTTGTAATATGAAGATACTTCATTTTGTTAGATAGTAACATCAAATCCCTGGAATCACGTGATTATTAGAATCTATACATATTTAGGGAATGATAAGTCCTGATCAAGGGATGCCAATCCCTTACTTCTCTCCGTCACGGTCTTTATCACTTCCAACTTTACTTGTTTGTCAGAGGGTCTATGGCCGGATAACCCCATCAGTTCGTGGACTTTTTTTGTAGGAGCACTTTGACTGTTCCACTTATGAGGTGGAAACCTTGAGAGAAGATGGAGGATAGTTTCCTCTTCAAATCTTAGATTTGCTAACTTTGATATCAATTTTCATGAGGGCAATTTACCTCTAGGTCCAGAAAATAGAAAGTAATTCCCACCAAGTTTCCTCTAATTAACGAAACACTAAAACCCTATGAAAGTGCCTAAAACCCCCAATACTGAAAGTGCTTAACTCTTAAGGCACCCTATGAAAGTGCCTAAACCTCAGGGTACCCTATAAAAGTGCCTAAAACTCTAGGGTACCCAATAAAAGTGCCTAAATCGCTAAAACCCTATAATAGGAAAGTGCACCCTAAAACTCATATGAAAGTTCCTAAACCTAAACCCTATGGCTCTATGAAATCACCTAAACCTAAACTCTAGGGTACCTTAAACCCTAGGGTATCCTAAAATCTAAAATCTTAAGGTACCCTAAAACTCTAGGGTACCCTAAAATCCTAAAATCCTAGGGTACCCTAAGATTTTAGGGTACCCAAGGGTACTAGGGTACCCATTAGGGTACCATAAAACCCTAGCATACCCTAAAACCCTAGGGTGACATTTCTATTAATGGTAAATGTATTTTTGTAAAAGTGGACTTAGTGGTAATTAAGTATTTCATCTCTCCTTAATGGGAATTAAGTGTCACTTTTCTATACTTAGAGGTAATTTTCTCTTTTCATGATAGTAAAAACATTTGATCCTAGTATCATTGAATTGATATTTTCCCCTACCGGAAAATTTGATATCAATCTTGCCATGAGTGCCTGCTGAATTTATTTTTTTATTAATTGATCGTCTTTTAATTATGTGAAAAGTAATGTTAGTTTGAATTGTAGTATCACGTATTCATATTCATATCTGTGCTTATATCTATATCCATGCTTCTTAGATATGTACATGTTCATACTCATTTGTGTACACACTCATGGTCTCACACTAGGATTTATATATGCCTTTTTGAGACATCCTCATAATAGACATCTTTGTCTAAGCTTTTTTTAAAGAAAAACAAGAGCTTCATTAATTAAAAGATAATCCATAGTTAGTGGTGGATCAACAAATTCAACGACCATACTTTTTAGGATCATAAGCTTGAAAACATCTTCTCCCTATTAGGCACAATATTATTTTCTTATGGATTTTACATGCAATCAATACATAAATTTGAAGCTATAAAAAGCGTACAATGAAACGCCTATCATTGATGTAGGAATCAAAGTTCAAAATCTCCACAACCCAATACAATCAATAGATTTCGTTCAAAATTAAACGAGCAACGAATAATAGATCAGTAAAACCTGACAAGAAGAGCTACTTCACAAAGAACACAACATTGATTAAGGATTGCTTTCATACTTTTTGATTATAACAGTGATAGATTTGGTAATTTTTAAATACTAGTGCCATGCTTATGAGAATATGTGCTGTATACCCCAAATTGATAGGGATATATGTGAAAGAGCTAAAAAACCAGGGGCTTGAGAACCCTGATGGGCCCTGCCCGATCATACATACATTGGATTTGCCCCCGTTTATGGGAATTGACAAAAAATGACAAGAAACACATTGACACAAAATATTGACTTAGTCTTTTTTTAATTATCGACAAAAGTAATATTTTATAAGGGATATGGGAATGAATTCCTTAATCAATGTTGGAATAAATGGTATCCGGACAAAATCCAATACACCTAAAGGCCTAAAATAAAGTGTCCAGATAAGCAACAATTACAACATCCAAAAGGCCTAGAAAGCTCAAATCTAACAATGAAGGCCCAATACACCTGAAGGTCTAAAGTACCCAGATGAATAACAATTACAACATCCAAAAGGCCTAAAAAGCTCAAATCTAACAATGAAGCTCAACCCAAAGAAAACCCAAAACCTAGATCTAAAATGACTAATTCACTGCCCTCCTAAAACAAACAGATAGAACCTCCACCGCCAGTCAGCCACCACCGAACTCCTCCAAGCCCCCACTGGCCGTTCCATCGGAGATGTCCTCCCAGAATCCAAACATACCAAAAAATTGCCACGGATGCTACCCATGCCGTTAGGCGAGTACCGGGTTGTCCAACAACGACCACGGCAAGAGCCACGCCAACCGCACCAAACAACCCGTAGATACCCACGCTGCTAGGCATAATCGGAAGACCCAACGAAATCCGACCGGACATCCATGCGCTGACTAAGCCTTGGATAAAAGGGAAAAAGAGTTGTCTGTATCAATCCTCGTTTTTTTTTTTTTTTTTTTTTGGTCAGAAAGAAATTGTTGCTGGTGATTATGTATCAATGCTACCTCACAATCAAAATTCAAGTTGATTGGACAATGAGAACCTCATTGTCGAATATAATTTCTTGTGAAGGTAAATTTTCAAATTTAAATTTGACTTTCATTTTAACAAGAATAATGTTGTTCGATCACTCAATTATAGACGTTCGATCGACATGATTTTTTTTTTTTGAAAGGCGATCAACATGATTTATTACAGAGATGCTATATTGCTTGATTAATACATTATCAAAGGATCGGATAAATATTTTAATAAATTAGTTACATTCAAGTAGAAGCTGAGGACATTTATGTAAATTTTATAGAACTTTCAAATTACACGGAATTGGGTGTGGATGCAATCTCCCACAAAGCAAAGGGTAGTTATGCGCAACAAAATTAACGTCAGAGAGTGTATCTGCACATAGACCAATCATAGGTGTACAGTAAGTGAAGTATTGCCCGAATGTGTTTAGGCTACGTACTCTGAAGCCAAATTGCTTGGCTCTAATCAATTTAAATAAAAGCAAACAAAAAGACAGACCAACTTGATACTTCCACAGTCGCACTTAAAAACTATTCTGCGAACACTTTTTCCTGGGTTCAAAGGTCCTCTGGTGTTTGGTATTTTAAAATGTCCAATTTCGTCCCATTTGAAGACACACCCACCGTTGAAAACTGGTAAAACCAAATTAATGCTTTGTTCTTTTCACAATTCAAAAAGAATTTTTCAAAAAATTCCCCCTAGATTCTTCCTAGATTCCCCCTACTCCCAATATTTCTCTCTTTATCTCTCTCTACTTATTACCCCTACTATTTTTCAAAAAAAATTTCAAACACCAAACCAAACAAAGCATAAAACTATAGCCTATAGGGGATCTTTTACTTTTACTAAACTCTCATTTTTAACTCACATTAGATTCAAGTGGGTTAACACAAAGACTTTTACTTTTGACAGGGCTTTAATTTCTTCCTTTTGTTTAAGACTCCAACATGAAGTTGGAAAAAGAAACTTCAAAATGGAATCCCACTAGTGAGATAGTGTTCCTCCACATATTTTTCTTGATAGTGTGATTTGCGATTTTGTGTGTCTACCTATTTAATTTTCCTCTACAAAGATAAAATCGCGTCCGAAAATGATGACTATCAGTAGTCAACAAAATAGAATTCCAATGTCATACATTATGACAAAAATTTCAAAATTGTTTCTCCATTACCAAAATTTGATACTACTCTATCACTTAAAGATCACCCTTTCTTGCATTTTTAGCCACTCGAATTAGTCACTCATGTTTTCAATAGTTCTTTTACTTTTTTTCTTTTGCCTCTTCAACTTTGATTTAGAAGATTTGGGCTTCATGCATGCGCCGTTTCTTATTTTGTAAAAGTTGGGTTCTCTTATTTGATGGGTTCAATTTGATAGAATTTTAATTTTATAGACCTATTAGTATATATAGTACATAATTTTGGGGCCCCACGGTTAGGAATTTTTGGGGGTCCCAAAGCAATCGCTTTGCCCTCTTCTGCTCAGGGGCAACACTGAATGGACGGCAGAGAAAATTTTCCATGGGAGAGAAATTTTTTGCCCAGTCCAAGAAATGCATAGCCATATGAAGCTGAGTCAAAAATCCTAGCTAGTGGGGGATTTGCTTTCAGACACTTGAAGATGAAGCAACTAATGTGTCATGATTAATCTTTTACTTTAAAAGCCATATTGCTTGGCTTTAATCAATTGAAAGTTAAACGAAATAAAGGGGTCCAACGTGTTGATCATTCCACACTCCCATCCATACTTCCACATTGGCACAGCACTAAACGTTTTTGCGATGACATTTGTTGAGTTCGAAGTCTTTTGGGTGGTTGCCATTTTAAAATGTCTAGTTTGTATCATTTGAAGACATACCCACTTAGAAAATTGACCAACCAAATTAAACCACATGAAATTTTGTACAAGGATGTGTTTTACTAACTAAAATAAGTACTTATTTTTTGAATTAAGGTGATGTATTGTGAAACAATGACTTGTCTCGTAAAGCAAAAATAAGTACTTAAAAAATAAGAACCTTAGCGAAACAAGACCTAACTTTCATTTTAAACTCAAATTAGACTCAAGTAGGTATAGTTCAATTGTGAGGTGGTTGTTTCAAACCCCGCTAGCCCTTCCCCTTCCCTATAGGTTAACAGTTGTAGTGCGATGTTGGGGTCCCTTATTCGTTAGAAGTTCCTCCCTCCTTCCCCTTGAATGTTGGGTCTATGTAAATTGTGTTTCAAAAAATTTTCAAATGCGTTTGAAGTCTCACAAGCCTCCAAATATCCATTCCTAATTTTTTAGATTTTTCATTTTCTTTTGTTTAAATTGAGAGAGAGAGAGAGAGAGAGAGAGAGAGAGAGAAGAAATTTTAGAAGAATTGAGAAAAAATAATCCAATGCTCCAGCCACATTTTTATGTGGTGGCTCAACTTATATCTCCACCCCATATTTGTGTGGTTCTCATTACAAAGTTTCAAGCCCGCACAAATTATTTTTTTGTCCTATGCATCGAACGGGCACAACACTGGATGGAAATAAAGATGGTTTAATATTTTCTGGTCCCGTGTTTGATGCAAATTAGCATTGGTCTCACTTTATGCACCGGAAGACATGGTAGTAGAAAATAAATTTGGGACACTACATAAGGCGGTCTCATATATTGAACGGGCACAAATGCTAATATTGATGATAGATAGATGGATTCAAATCCAATTGCTCTCAAATCACCCAATAAATACAAAAAGGTCAAAGTTTACAAAAGACCGGAAGAAGGTTTAAACCACTAAAAGAAAAAATAAGTAATGTAGCGCAAATAACGTTCCTTCGGGGACATACGGTAAATTGGAACAAGAAAAATAATTCCAAACTTGATTTTTTTTCTTTTTTTTGCAAAAGAAGCTTCTAACCTAAGAATCACAACTTGGTAACCCCCGGTTACTTAATAATATTTAATCAAGTTAATTTTTTACGTGAGGGGAGCTGCTTCCATTTTAAAATAGGTTTCCTTTCTTCTTAAGGAAAAAAAAAACAAATTAAAAAAAGAAAAAAAAAAGATACCTCCCCTCAATATTTAATGGAATATTTAACTTCCCCTCCTCACAGTTTTTGAAAGTCGGTCCTCCCTCCCTCTCTCTCTCTCTCTCTCTCTCTCGCTCGCGCAATGGCGATGAAGCGAAGGGTCCCGGGGTTCTTCGGGGTCCTACATGTTCGTTCGACAATCGTGCTCGAACCCTAGCCCGACACCATTGTCCATTGACGCCGTATGCGTCGGCGGCGTGCCGTTGCTAGGGGCGCGGATGCCTGGGTTGTAGCGGTGACGGTGCGTTGTAGTTCCTACTCCGGCCAGAAGACCTACAATAACTCGACGATTAGTGGTTGGGGGCGTCCGATGGAAGCGGGAAATCTTTTTCTTCTTCGCCCAATCGTCATCCGAATATTCAACCCCAAACAACCACCACAACCCCCTTCCCTTCCTCCTCGTCTCCCCTCCTCCTTTAGGGTTTCTTCCAACTTACAGGTATACGATGCATACACGCACAACTATATCTATATCTCTATCTATCTTTACCAATGAATGCGAGGTTACAGGGGACCGAAGCCGAGAAGGGAATGGGAGGCAGACTGGGTATCAAGAAACGACGACGCCGTGCTGAGCTTGCCAATCTACATCGGCGCCGTCTCTCTGTTGGCTGATCTCGTCAATTGCGGCATATCGGGCATAGCTCCTGTTGCCGATGCCAGTAGGTAAAAGTATTAACCTCTGCTTCTTCTTACTTGCTAAATGTGTACTATACTAAAAGCTACACACGGATGAGAAAATAGTGAATGGGATCGGAACTCTGATTGTGCTTATGGATGATATAAAACTTTCTTTGGAAGTTTCAATTTGGTCGTCGGAACGTATTTAGTTGGATATATTCAGATACCCTATCGCACCGTGTAGTTTAAGGTTATTGCTAGAGCCTTGGAAAAGTTAAGGGCCTCTCCACTCATGAGGGACCTCTCCACTCATGGGTATGAAATGAGAGATCACTTAATATCACGAGGGACCTCTCCACTCATTGCGGTTTTGGGTTGAATAAAGTTTCCACTTTCCACAACTTTTGCTATGTGCTCCACATATTAATCGAAGGTTCTTTGTCTGAGGTCTTCGTTTGGTAGACGAGCAAAACATTTTAGGAGACTGAAGCAAGATAATCTCAGGATATTGAATATGACGTTGAAGGTAATTCACTGATATAAACATGTCTATTTCGAATTTACTTGACGGGGGCAAAATAAGAGTTGCTATGAAACTTCGGGGAATTTGCTAAAGCAAAAGGATACTGGCTGACAAGCATTTTAAAAGGGACATTATCGGGGGTTAGTGAAGATAACCGTTTTGCTAGGGCAGATTCCCATCTATTGTGAAATCCTACGGCACTAATCGTCGAGTTAGATTATGTCTATTTCTAGTGTAGAGAACATGATAGAGAATGAAGAAACAACAGGAGCTCTAGACTACAGTGTCAAGCGTCATTAGTGATTCACAGGCAACAAACTAAGAGGGATTGCATCCCAAGGGAAGGGAACAATTGTCCGTTGAAAGGTCTGAATTGATGGAGTATCAGCATTCTGTCCTGAGTTTCTAATATACCCTGTTAAGTTGCACATATCATTTTGGTATGCTACGCAATAGGTAGTCCAGTTATTATAATATTGCCGAGTTTAGTTGAGTTTGTTTTATTTTAGTTTTAAGAGTGTGAGAGATTGGTAAACCTGGTTAGTGGTTTCCTTCCTGGAAGTTGTAATTTGTTAGAGATGTCTTAGTTTTAATAAGTAGCCGCCACATTATTGCTTTCTTTTTTTCACAAGCATGTTTAAATAGCTGCTGTCATAATTGCTTTTCTATTTTTACGAAGTATGTTTAAATAGCCATCATCTTAATTGCTTTCCTGTTGAAAACTCAATACTTATGTAAAACCTTTTCTTCAAGCAGTTCACAATCTAGAGCAGATCTATTGACAGTTGGTTTGGCAGTAACAAATATTCTAGCAGGACTGGTATGGCTGTCAATCCGGCCAAAAACTATAGTAGCGGTGAGAACTCCACATTCTTTTTCTTCCCGATTTAATTGGCCTCCTCCCTTGGTTGAATTTCCACCAATTCAATCTTAGAAAGCACTTTGAATTTAAAATTTTGGCCGCAGATAAGTCCTCATGGCGTGGAGTGTCTGAGGCTAAATCCCCAACTTCCAGATTTTGTAATTTCTGAGTTAATATGGTATGAAGCTTCTGTAACTCGTGCACTCTGTCCATCTTGTTTAGTTCGGGTGAATCTTTGTATCACTATAGGAAAGTAACATGCTAGTTTGAACACAAAAAACATAGCTGTACTCTTGTCCATGTGAAAAGCTAGAAATGTTTCTTTTCTTTTTGATGAGGTTCTTTAATTATCATAAGAAAAATAGAGGATCCAACCATCAACATCTGTTTTAGGACTTGAACACATATCACACACACTAACCCTTCTGAACCTACTACCTAGATTTCTGTGATGTTTTCTGCCAATGGATTTTACTTTTCGCCAAGGTTATGAAAGACTACTGTAGCAATGCAAATATGCATCGGATAGTAGTAATTGAGATCTCATGAATTATTAAGATTAGCTTATTACTATAACAGTGAATTTTATACTCAACAGGAGAAGTTTCTCAGATGTCCTTGACAGGCTGCTTTTTGACGATCTTTGTACCTTTTCCCAGGATTTGGGAATCCCTGTCAGGTGCTACTTGCTGCAGATCTCTAGTTATTGTTTATGATAGCAAACTTATCCTTTAAACAGGGGTTGCTGCATCGTCCTCTGCTAACGACAGGGAAGCAGTGCCTATTGATGCCAGTACCTTAATGCTAGGTGCACTCTACCTAAGTGTTCTAAATTCAGGGTCACGTAAGATGATATGAACCAACTGCTTATCTGTTTCATTTTCCCCTAATTTTGATATGTTTCCATTTTAAACCTATGACCTTGAAAAGATAATCTCCACAAATCTATATTTCCTGCCTTTTAGAGAGCTACTTGGCAAATCTCTCTCTTTATCCTGGAAAGTCAGAACTACCATTTCTGCCTCCTAATATGCAGGTAATCGGACTTTATATTCAATGAATACGTTTTATGATCCATGTTTTAAAAACTTGTTGATTATGTTTATTAGGTTTGTTGAAGTTCTATTTCATCATGCCAAAATATTTCTGTTTTTGAGAGTTCTTAGATTCGGTAAACAGGATGCTGTTTACCTGGTTGAGCGATAGATGCCTTTCTGTGATATTGCCAGCTGTTTTGGCCGTCTTCCAGAAACCAATAACATTAAAACCATGTCAACCTAAGACTAATAAATGTTCAAACGGGTGAGAAACCTAAGTGGAAAGGTTAATAATTTCTTATCAAGGGCATCAGTTCACTGTTGGAAAGAAGATCAGGTCACCTAACAAAAGAACGGTACCAGGTGTAGTGACTGTATAGATGATGACAGCATGATAGTTGAAGGAAGGTTTGTTGTTAACTTTGAGCAACTTTCACAATTAAATATTGGTATGAAATTGTAGGAAAAAATTTCTGCAGCCTGTCAGTAATCCTGGAACCCTTTGTGCAGCATGAGAGCTTCAGTAGTAGATTCATACGATCATACGACAAGAGAACCTTAACCACCTGGTGGTAAGCAACAAGATTTATCAATGTAGACATGGATATTCTGGGATAAAAGATGAAACTATACATGGATAAAACTCCTTTTACTATGCAAGATTTTGGCTGGCTAAGTGTTTTTATTTTATTAGATATTGGATTTTTGCTGTGATACCGCGGCAGGACTAGATTTCGTTATTGGTTGCTTTCTGGTTGTAGGCTGTGTGATTTCGATTTAAGTAGAATTGGTCCAAAAGAGTTGAACGAAAAATGAGCTTAGAAATAGCATAATTAGGCTATGAGGTTGTTAGTGTTTTGTTAGATAAATTGAGTGGAAGCTTGTACAGAAGTTCGTCATATTCTTGTGGTCACGCAACTTTTGATAGGTTTATGGTGTCATGGTTGCTGTTTTTCACTTGGGAGTAGTAGAACCAGTGCAAGTGAACTCTTTCTTCGCCCTGCTCCAGTCTTGTGCAATATTGTCTGTAGCTTTTTGTTGCTGATGGTGTTGTCTGCACATTTTTGCAAACCTTAGAACTTGTCTCCCGTAGCCCTCTGGCATTTTGCTGATTGATATTTGTGGGAAGTAGTTAATTCAAGCTCGTTTACTGGCATTCTCTGTGTTTGTTTTTTCAGAGATGTTTTATGTTTGTTTCTTTCTTTTGCTGTCCTTTGTCAGTATTCTTTCGTATGTATGCTAATTCAAGCTTCTTCAAGACTGCTGATACAAGTGTTAACATGCTAGGCGGTCATCTTGCAACCGCTTGGAGACAAAGGAATTGCAATTATTGGTGGAGATACGATTAGGGGATTTACGACTTCTGACCAGGTAACACCTTGGCATTAGAAATTTTGGCTTTCTGTGGTTGTCTACTATAGCATCTTTCTGCAGGTTTCACAGCACAATTATGTCTGTCTTCACCTACATCTTCTTTTCCTTTAGATGTTCCAAATGTTTCGGACGATTACCACAAGCTCTTGAAGCTTTGTTGTTGTCTCCGACAATAGCTCTCTTCTCTCTTTGTTTTATCCAGACCGTCGTTCGTCCAGGTCTCTCCTAATCCAATCTATTTTGGTTGTACACAATATGGCATGTTTGGTTACGGGATAATCATTGTGGTGTTTAATTTGTTATCCTTTTATGGAAAATACGGTATATCCTTGTGCATTGGCCTATGCGTTTCAAATGAAAGAGATAATCTTTGGCCTCTTTATTTTCTGCACATGTTTCATGTTAAGCATCTAGAGAAAATATGATAATATTGAGGGTGTCATAGGTGAAAGGCAGATGCTGATATAGCATGTTTAGGGTTCAATGTGAATTAACATTTGTTGTTCAGTTCACAGGTTCAGGCTAGGTTGTGCTGTATTTATTTTATTCTCTTCGAGTTGGTTTACTCATCATTTATCGTTTTCTTTTTTTTCTTTGTGTTTGCTTGCGCAATGGTATGTTAAGAATCATATATAATTCCAAATCGTGCTGTAGCAGCGGCCCTTATTGAGTACTAGATAGGTATCTGTTTGACCTTGCATTCACCTGTGAGCAAAGATGGGTCAGCTTCGGTTTAAGAGTGAAGGTGCTTATAATTCATCATCTGGATTCTGTCCTTGTGGGAGGTGTCTTATTATCAGGAATTTAGTCATAGATACAGTTATGCACCTGGATATGAATTCCTGCTAGTTTTGATGCATTCATTATCCCCCAGGTGACAAAGAGACTGAAGGAAATATACACACAAACAACAGTAACACCCGTTCTTCCTAAACTCTGCTTGATGAAACTTTGCCCTCCATGTACTTTACTTGAACTGGGCAAGGTCAGAACATTTCATCTAAGTCTATTTTATCCATAATCAAACAAGATAGTTGATCCTGGCCCACCATACCTATCATGTATAGAATGCTTAGTCGATATGCTGTAGTATTATGTGCATGACATACACCAACTACTTCATATTGTTTGGGTCCTTGTGTAAATGATTCACATTGACTTAGTGATCTGACTTCTTGGGTACTGCATTCATATTGTGTGGAAATTGATGTAGAATTCTTGATTCTATTTGAAAGTATCTGTGATTTAATGTGGCACGCACTGGAAGTGCCAAAGTTGGTGTTAGATATAACTAGCAGTAAAAGAACTGATGAACAGTTCTTAGAGAGGATGATGCTAGAGATTGAAGGGCTGGCCCTAACTAGCCATTCTCAATTGCATTTGGCACAAACGACAATAAGGATACCAACCAAACTCTTTCTGTTAATTCTTATATCGGTTGTGCTAATGGGTCGACTGACCCATAAATTGTGCTGGTTAAAACACAAGAAACTGATCTTTTGGTGGAATTGCTTGGAAAATTTTACGACAGGTGGCCAATTTTTTTAATATGTTCATATTCCTTTAATTTCTTTTCTCATCTCTCCTTAATCTAATAAAGTTTAAGCAACTCTTGGGTTTTTCTTATTGTATGATACACATACCTACATGTATTTTTCACATATTATAATGAATTTATGTAGAAGAGCAACTGGTCAACGTGTGTGTATGTGTGGTGGGTTTGGAGGATTAGGTGGATCGAAATTGTTTACGTGGTAGACTAACCCAACTTGGCTGAGGATTTTGTGGGGGTCCAGTCTAGAAACCCTATCAAGCCTTTTAGGTTATCTTGTATGTGGGTTGTGTGTCAGATAATTAGCTTTGGCCAATTTACTTTTGAAGTACGATTGGATTTTATTGCCACATAAAGCGGCTACAGAAAGGATGTAAAGTCATTTAAGTTACAATTTCAAGTCTTGTAATAAAAGTGATAATGTCTTCCTTGCATGAATGTGCTACGTGATTTCTAATGGAATAACTTGTTCATGGGTTGATTGACGGGTAAGTTCAATTTTTTTAGCCCGTTGACGTTTCATAACCAATGCATCTACGAGTGGGTTTGGTCGAGGCGACGAGTTGGGTTGGAAATGCCACCTCTAGTTCGCTATAACTTTGTAGTCTTAAAGTAGGCATGTAAAATATTGTAGCTGTAAAACATCTTTGAAACATGTATTCTTGATGCATTAGGTAATTGGATCCAGCTAGCCACATATTCTCATATGCTAAATTAACGTGAAAAATTTCCTTTCGAATAACATTATGGTGGATGTTTATGAAAAGAAACGGTGCCCACTATCCTCCTAAAGCTGATTCTTTTACTTTGCCCTTGTAACTGTAGATCTTCAGTTGTCTTCATGCATCTCTTCTGTTATTTTATTTGATTGATCGCTAAATGGATGTTGTGTCCAAGTGTTCATGATCTATTATGCATCCAATTTGACAAGCTTTTCTGAGTCCACTTCTTTCTTAGTCCATGTCTTCTTTGTGGTCTGTGATTGATTGATGGTTCTAGCCCTGTGAGCCTCTCTGAATGTTTTTAAATCGACCTCTTTATTCTTCTTGTTGTGGGCGTACGGTACTATGGCCTTTCTTATTCTATTCCACTTTCTCAATATGTAGAGTAGCGTATCGAGAGTATCTTGCTGTCCCCATTCATTCCTTTCTTCGATCTTATGGTCGATCTTCTTGAATCCAAAGCTAGTGCAAGTGATCTCATTGGTCGATCACGGGGATGGACTCTATGCTGCTTTCTAGGTCTATATTGGTAATTGTGTTAACACTTCTCAGAAAGAGAAGGGGCATAAATCCCACTCTTCGTAGCACCTTTCTTAAATGTCTAGTATAACACGAACCACCAATGCTTAATTTTGGTTTGTTGATTGATTTAATTAAAGTATGTAGACGTTGCTTTCGAGATCGGATAGAGCTTAGTCCTCATCCCTTCGTTCCTTCTTCCTAGGAGCTATAGATTGTGGTTTATTGGTCAGGTGCTTCGGATATTGCATGTAGTACATATACCTCATTTGAAGATCTCCATGTTTAGTTTGGTTGAATAGTGCTCATTCTGTAATTTAGGATCCAGCAGGAAGAGACAAGATCTTAAGCGTACGCTATGGCTCGGGAAAGTATGAATCTGTCGCACAATTTTGCTCGTTGTGCTGATTTATGTGCTTTACCTTAAGAGTTTTTTTTCCACCTTTTTCCTGTTTGTAGCATTGCATGGACTTAAAGTATGTGAAGGCTATACTTTCTTATCGAACGGTGTTACAAGATGCGCGAACCTGTCTTCCTTGTTGGTGAAACGGGTGGCGGGAAGACAATTATCTGCTAGTTACTTAGCATCATGTTAGGTTCCACTTTACATATTTTGAACTGCCATCAATACACAAAGACATCTAATTTTGGGCTTCCTCACTTCTTGCTATGTTTCTGTTTCTTTTATTGTTGCTTGAAAGCCTATGATAAATATCTGTAATTGACTATTAAACAGGGTTTTTTTTTCCTGTTCGAGAGAGATCAAGATTTGCTTCGGAGTTTAAAAATCTATGCGAGAATTAATGTTTTTGAAGGTTTTTTGTCTACTCTCCTGGCACTGCTATATGTATCTTTTATGATCCAACACTTTGTCACTTGTGATTTTTCATATGTTCCTGCAGAAAATATCTGCAAATATCGCTGAAGCTTCTATAACTTTCGATGAGCTGAATGTAGTCATAAATAGTTACAGAGAGGGTCTGGTATCCCACCCTGACGTTACTCTAGAAGATCTTGATTCAATTGAAATACTACATCTGCATATATCTCAGCTGCGTTTGAAGTGGCTGACCATTTTTATGTGGCAAGATGGACCACTTGTACATGCAATGAAGAATGGTGACCTATTGCTTGTGGATGAAATTTCTTTGGCAGATGATAGAGCGCTCGAAAGATTAAACAGTGTCTTGGAGCCAGAAAGGAAATTGGTTGGTAATTTTCCCTGGAGATTTGGTTTCTTGATATGCTTTGCTATCAATTTAATATCTGCTTAATTAGCACCCGTTCCTTTGTTAATCCTAGTAACTAGTATATGGTATTTCCTATGTAACTTGACAATGTGGTGTGTGTAGTTCTCTGCTTTTGATGATTGCCTTAACGTACAACATGAAGTATTTACAATTGTATATCTCTGGAATACTTGCATTACATTTTGCATGTTAATTTACTTTCATTTTTGGACCTTCAACTATCTATTGCCACTGCAGTCAGTTTCGGATGAATTACCATCTCATTACTCCGTATACATCTTAAGATGATTTCATTTTAAGTTGTCAAACTACTTTAATGAAGGGAAGAGATTTTGTTTGTGTTTGAAAATTTTAAAAATGTCACTTTCCGGGGTTCGTGTGTGTGGACAATCGACTCAAGATTTCACATCTATGTGTCTATTAGCTTCTTTTTTGAATTTGTCTTCTACACTTCACACGTGTTGGGTTTCCCCCAAGTCAGTATGTGCAAAACAGATTGTTTTCTGGTGATGTCTGCATATTCTTTGCCCGTTTTTCGGCACATGTTCACCACTTGTTTGTTCTCCTTGAGGTAAGTGGTGTGTATGTAGTTTTCACCCAGTCCATTTCTGTTTGTTTCAAGACTGTCCAGGTTGTTTAATGTAACTTTCATTGAGCATTGAAAATGTACTTGTTCTCTTCCAGTCTGTTTGGTTTGGAGGATTTTTTGAAAATTTCTGTTTTATTTTTTTCTGCAGTCTTTGGTTGAGAAAGGAGGTCTTGATCTTGAGAAAATAACGGCTCATCCTGTCTTTATGATTCTTGCAACAATGAATCCTGGTGGTGATTATGGGAAGAATGAAGTTAATGAACTATCTCCTGCCCTTCAGAATCAATTTACAGAGATATGGGTTCCTCCTGTCAATGAACTAAATGAGCTGAGAACTATAGATCTACAGAGGTACGTGAAACTTCAAAAGCAAACTTAGATGTATCTTCATTTTGTAATTTGTTCTTCTCTAATATTTCTGATAATTTTGCAGAATTTCGGAACCGGGCCGATCTTATGTTGTTGATTCTATGGTAAATTTTTGGCAGGTTTATTTTACTGTATTTCTCATGGAGTTCCCTTCCCCCCCCCCCCCCCCCCGTCCTCTCAAAGCTAATCAAATTTTCCAAGATTTAATCTTTAAAAGGACGATTTGCCTTTGAGATTATCTCTGTAAGATAGATATTAACTAAAAGTTACTGGATTCAACTCTGGAGGGTGGAAAAAACTTGATTCTTGATTGTCCTTTGAAGTTTGTTCCTGTTGGCGGCGTTGGTTTCAAATAGGCTTTCTATTTTGCCTTACCTTTTTTCAGTTTGAAACCAACTGGTGCGGGGAAAATGTTTTTCTTTTACAAGTTTGCAGTAAGCTTTAGAATCAATATTAGAATGCTTGTCTCTTACGCCTTGGCTGTGTTCATCTTGCTAGTCCCATAGCTTAACTTGGCATTAGCATTTTAGCTTGTGGCATAATTTGGTGGTTGTTCAGCGGATGTCATTATCTATCCTGTTAAGTAAAAGAGCCTTGAAGCCATTTGAATGGCTTGCCTTTTTTTTTGGCTGAATTTTCCAATTGAGCACCTCAAATGGCCGGGCTCTCCTTATAACTCTAAGGGTAATTTTGTGTTTCTGAATTCAGTATTGTGCTTATGTCATCATGATAGCATTGTGCACGGTTCCCCATGCAGGTTGTGCACCGCTATTTCTTATTCACGCTTCAAGAAGGAAAACAGATATTTTTAGAGCTCCGGTTCTTCGCGATTAGGACCTTTGCCGGCTGAAATCTCAAGGGTTTATGCTCTTTCTTCGGCAGGTTTTCCCGATCTCTTCTCCTTGCTTCTCCGAGAAATCGGTTCTTCCGTATGATTGGTTTTTATTTAGGCATCTCTTGTGTTGGTTGTCGCAGTTGTACACTGTAGATCGTTGCTATCCAACCTCGACGGAGGTTATAGTTCTCCCTCAGATAAGTATTTCAGCATATCTTGTACTGGTTGTTGTATGTTGTAGATCATTGGTTTTCAACCTCGACGGAGGCTATAGTTCTCTCTTCGATATATGTTTACAAAAAAATCTCTATATATATCTATATGCATACACACACACACACTCAGAAAAAGAGAGTTTCGTCGATTTGTATTGTTTGTGGCGTGTACTTAGTTTGTAAGTTTACCATACCAGATTTCCCTGATGCATGCATTGTGGTGGAGTTTAAGAGTTATGAAATATGAAATTTAGGAAGTAGTTGTTTTGACTCTGGGCCAGTAATATAGTTTTTATTGATTTTTATTGATTGTGTGATTTTGTAAAGAATTCTGAATAGTTCCTCCCCCTCCCCCTCCCCCTCCCCAACCATAAAATAAAATAAAATGGATCAGTAATAATATATGGCTCCCAACAAGTGCTACTGTTGTGCTTAGCTTTGTATGTTGATTCTTCTATTGACAAAATCTGTTACTAATGAGAAATGTAGAAGTAGATTTATGAATGCACTTTAGAAATAAAATAATTATGCATTAGACCTTCCCTTTCATTAGTTTACCCCTAGGAAAGTAGCATTCTCCCCGTACATAATTTATATATATCTGATAATATTCACTATTTGTGCTTGGATTTATTTGTAAATTGCTGCCCAAATAGAGCACCAAGGAACCGATCATGCAATTTACCAAGTTTGTTATGATCCTTTCGATGAGTTTGTTACGTTGTGGTTCCGTACTTGTGCCGGTCAAATTGTTCTGCTCTATTTTTGTCTTTAGGGACTGATCTTGGTGTATTTTGGTAAAGAACTTTTACTCAATTAGTTGCTATAATAGTTTAATGTCCGTGATGCTTCTTGTACAGAGAGTGATTTATGCGTGTAGTTGTGTATTTATGTGGTGGTTCATTGACTGGGCGTGTGCCTGGTTTCAAGGCCCATTGCTTCCCTTCCCATGAATTGGAAACAGTGTGTTTAGTGTAATGTGTTTTTATATCGATGACGTACTCTTTAATCTAAAAGAAAATAAAAAATAGTCTTCTCTGTTTGAGTTGCTTCTGGTTGAATTAATATCCTTGACTGCCTCCACAAATAAAGATGTCCGCGTTGAATCACGTCGATGAATTTGTTTAGCTCAATAGTGGGCTTTTGAGGCTTTATTTGAAAAGTTTACAAATTTCAAAATTGTGTTCAAACTTATTTGTGTGAGTAATAGATAATCGAACGAGATTTGAACCCTAGAAATTAAGAAGTGACAACAGTAATCGACATTATTAGGTACTGAGGATCTGGCTCAATGCAGATCTAGATGCATGATAATGTCTCCAAAATTTTGCACTTTGTGACTTCCATCACATCATGTTGCTACGGGTGCACTGAAACAAGTGCGGTGTTGGAATGATGGCAACAGATTGTTGGCTCTAAGTAATGATTTTGTGTCTATGGATGTAGTTGATGTTATGGACCAAATGTGGATTTGGATAAGCTGAAGGATTTTCATCGCCGAAGATTGCAAGTTCTTGTGGAAGCAGGTCTATATTTGCTTGCCTTTGAGACCATTCCAAATAAACTAGAAGCTTAGGTATATATATCTTCTTCCATCAATTATGCTTTTGGTTCCTGTTCAATTGGCTTTATTAATATGATTGGCTTTCCATTGAAACGTTTTTTTATTTTTTGACTGTAACAATTTGTGAGGATTACATCTTTGTTGGACACTAAGTTTCACGAAACACGGGATATCCAATACTTTGTAAGGCGTATTGATATTCTGGCCACCACTAGACTTTGGTGAGATTATGTATTCTCTCATGGAAAGTATCAGGATATCTTAAGTATATACTGAGAAATGTCCTTCAGAGTTCAGACCGACAATGGATGTGGTTCAAGCAGAATTGTATGCAACCCACACCCATTGTGAATATCTAGTACGAAGTTTGTTTAGGTTTTCAGTACCATAGGAGGGTTGAGCCACTACCTGTTGGTGCCAAAATGACTTTGCTAAATTCATTTTTGGGCTTGCTACAAAGTCAACAAGTTAAAAAAGAAGAAGAAGAAGAAAGAATTGCTGTTTCATATGTTGGCTACCGTATTGGGACAATCTCAAATCTCGACCATTAGATGAAAACCATTTTTTTTTTCGAGAGAGATTAGTTGGCTTGATGATGTGGGAAATTTGGCAAAGCTCGGCACAGCCAAAGTTTGTGCCAACTTTGGCATAAAAGATGACTTTACCATTCTTGGCAGCAGATGATAGCAACGGGTAGACTTGATTTCCACAAGCGCCTATAAAGGAAGCTTGCACAAAAGTGTGGCTTACATTTTGCCATTTCTGGATGAAAATGCCCCTGGCTTCGGCCATTAGGGGCTTGAGCTACTCAGTTTTGGGCATTTTAGTAATTTCACGCTTAAAAGTGGTGAGTCATAGACACTATTTAGGTTATTTACGAATTACTTTAACGGGTTTTCCCCATGTGTCCCATTTTTTGTATACTATTTTGTCCTGTAGTGGTGTTGGGCTTGAGGGTTTTCTTGTAAAATTGTGTGGCCATTTTATTGTACCCACGGGATTCAGGGTCTGTGTCTCTCAAAATCGACAACAATTCTTCATCAATAGTGACCATGAACACAACCCGCTTTTCCTCTCTCGTCTCCAAACCCAAGACCTCTTTCCTTGAACTCCAATCCTCCTCTTTCCATGGCTTGGTCTAACCCACCAAGGCACACAACCACCACCTCTCCATAACCATGTTAGCCGTTGCCCTACGATCTCAAGTCATTCAAGTTTGATCCGATTAAGGAGTCTATCGTGCCGCGAGAAATGACTGCAGGTACATGATGGATATGATCACCTACACCGACACCTACGTCGTGGTTGTCGGCGCTGGGTCTGCTAGACTTTCCTGGGCTTATGAGCTCAGCAAGAACCCAGATGTCCAGGTGATGTAAGTTTGAATTTTGGAAGCTATGTACGGTAATTTTATAGTATCAACGCACAATTTGAAATTTGATGTACATGCAGTTTTATTCTCTCTTGAACGAAATCAACAATTGTTTTCCCTACAGCCATTCCTTCGATTCCAGCTCCGAATTTGGTTTTCTTCACATATAAATGGGCTTGGGGTTTGTAGTTGCCCATCTTTCACATTTACCCATACATTTCTATTTTTGATTTTGTAGAGCTTTACTTTCTCACTTGATTTGGGTACCTTGGACCTGTTTCGGCCTGTACTAACCCACCTCTATCAACAAGGTATAAAGGAACCACCGATTAGGCAAGCCAAAATGGATGTTGAGGCATTATTGAATGAGAAGATGAAAACAAAGAACAAGCTCAATCTCAAGGTAATTGCGTAGATTAGGGTTTTGAGATTCAAGTCAGTTTTACTGATAGAATCATGAAGGGTTTGTTTTCCATTGTTTGAACCATGAAGTTTTTTCATTTAAGTATGTGTTAATGGGTTTTGAGCTTCAAGTTAATTTCAGTGATAGAATGATGAGGGGTTGTTTTTTGTTTCATGTGTGTAGTAAAGCAAGCCTTTGTTATATTCTATAGGAAAAATGTGACCAAATGATGGATTATATTAAAGGGCTTTGGCTATGTATAATGTGGTTTCAAGAACTTGAAGGGAACTATCTTTTGGAGCAAGAGAAGCACAAGGACTTGTTAGAAACAACGGAGAACAAATGCACCAATATGGGTAATGATTGATTTATTTTGATTTACCTGAGTTCATGGAGAATTTCTCTATGGGGGTAAACCTGATTTTATCAGTTTACATGTGTGTGTGGACCTTATATGTGAACTTGGGCTTCGTTTGGAGAGATGTGGATTTCTAATAGGTGATTAATGTTCAGTTTATCTGAAAATATAACTATATAAGAGGTTTAGCTGTTTAGCTATAGGTAGCTTGTCAAATTAGATAGAAGGTAGATTTGAGGTAGAAGAGAGGTATTTGTTTAGTTTATTTGTGTAGGTAATGATTTTAAATAACTCCTATAGCATGGCCATTTCAAAGCCATCATGGCAGCATTGTTATCCTTTTACTTCTCTCTGGGACCCTGTACCATAAATGGTGCAAAAAATTGGACTTACGCAGTTTCTTCAAGAATTCAAAAGATTCTGAAGCAATACACATTAGCCAAAAAAAAAAGAAGATAGCAGAAGTCATTTCGCTTATATCTAGTCCGTTCACTCTTGTACTATTAAATCTTCCTCAAGTAAGCTCTTCCTCATTTAACTGTTGGAGAACTTAAAACTTTTTATAGGATGGAAAAGATGTTGGTAGCGTGTTTGAATGAAGCTATGGAAAGGCAAGGAGTAGATATGCTGGTTTCTGCCTTGGTGTGTTATAGTCAAATCTAGCTTCACATGTGGAAGGATCCTTCAATTGAAATTAAAAACGAGTTACTATAATTTTCTGACCCGCCGAATATTATATTAGGAATTTACCATTACTTTGGCGCAACTTAGGCCAATGATACTCTTGGAACCCTAGCGGGAGCAAGATACTGGGATGATGATTTCATGGTTGCTGTCATTCTTGGAACTGGAACCAACGCATGTGATGTAGAATGTGTCAATGCTATACCTAAGCTACAAAGCCACATTTCAAGTTTTGGAAGAACGGTTTGTAGTCATTGTTCTAAAAGGAGGCCGCCTAGGCCGATTAATCCCTGCCTAGGTGCTAGGCGGTGGTTTGACACCTAGATTAGATTGCCGACTAGTCAGGCAACTAGTCCCTGCCTAGGTGCTAGGTGGCTGACTAGTTGGCGCCTAGGCGCTAGGCTTCCCTTTTCCGCCCGACTAGCGCCTAGCGATTTTTAGAACATTGTTTGTAATATTCCTACCCGGACTAATAACCATGGGCTTTAGTTCAAGCCTATTTTTTGATTGATGTGCTTGATTCCAGATCGTAAATACGGAGTGGGGAGCATTTCAACTGGTATTCCTTTAACTTAGTTTGACAGGGACATGGATGCTGCGAGTATCAATCCTGGTGAGCAGGTGAACTAATATTTTTGTATCCTAATTAAGTTGCATTAGTTATTCAAATATCATGCAAGCTGAATCTCAATTATTTTTTTTTGGCTGCATTATATGTAAACAGATTTTTGAGAAGACAATATATGATGTGTACCGTGGTGAAATCGTAAGACAAGTGCTACTAAAAATGGCTGAAGCAAGTGATTTATCTAGGGAATCTAACATGGAGAAATTATCCACTCAATTTGTGCTCAGGTATTACATTCATCTCTTTTTTCATGTATCCGAACCTAGAGGGGATCTCTCAGTAGAATAAATTGGGTAGTACGGGCACAAATGCTAAATAACTTGGGAAGTATGAAGATGGCCAGATCATACTTAGTAACTTCGACAACTCAATCACCATGGGTGGAATTAGTGGATTCAAATACATGGCGTATGGATGATTTAAGTACCATTTTGCCCAAATATGACATGCTAACTTTCTGGATCAGTAATGCATTTCATGAATTTCCTTTTACATTTGTTATTAGTCACGTGGGCAACAATTGTGTAGAATTTGGAGGAATATGTTCACATTTATTTTAACTATGAAACATCCACACTCCTCGGAGGTTGCCGTACCCTTGGCTGACATGCATGGGACAATCCATGTTCCCACGTGTCGTGTGTCCCTAAAGTGTACGAAACGGGTACAGGCCGGCTAGAGTTAGGAGTGTAGATGCTTCATAGTTATGTGGCTTACTTCCCATACTGGCATACCATAATTTTATGTCCCACTATTTTTATGATTGTTAATCCCATCTTGTTTCCGTTTTGTTATGTTTGCTCTGCTTAGGCTCTTGTGAGTTCATTCCTTCTGGATGAGTCCGTCGAAGAGATGGATGAAAACTGCTTAAATGGTCTTCATGGTAAGGAGCAAGTCTGGTGGTCCAAAGTTTTTATACGCACGAATGCGAAATGAAATGTAGGGTAGAAAACATAATCTCTGTAATGTGTACTTCCTGCAGGAGATGAACCACCAGAATCTGAACTTGACCTTGGGTGTAAGAATTTCAATTATAGTTATGATTGTCTTAAAGACCTTGATCCTTATAAAGCCAATAGGATTCATCCAAATGATCACAAGAAGGTAAGGGTTCCTCAAAGTTTTCTATTTTTCTGCTTTAAGCATCTATCATATGTGGTGGAGTGAACTTAAACTGTATCTTTTAATGAGTACTGCCTGCACCACTATGCCTGGCTTACTGGAAATGCAGTTGTCTAAATTTGCAATGTCATTGTAGGAATGAAAACCAGAAAGTATCCATAATGTGCTCTTTGGAGGAATAATTTTCTAGGCATTATTAGAACTGCAAATGTACAGTATTTCTACTGCTGCACAATTAGCATTTTAGTTACTTAAAAAAATACCCTTCTATTCTAACCAAGCATATCAGTAGGGTTTTCATGCCTCATAAGCATTTTCTAAAGGCCTATCCTGTATGGTATTATGTGGATTCTTCTCATTAGACGTTTGAAATCTCTGCAGATCAATCAATAGCTGAGTTTGTATGCTGTTCTGGTGTTCTTCCTTGCAAACTTCTTCAAGGAAAGGCCATTTGTACTACTTTTTGAGTTCTATGTGTATTAATAGTTTACTGCAAAAATTTGAGTGCCTTAAATTTCATTGAAAGAGCAGCTTTATTGTTGGGAAAGATGACAAAGTATGATCATGTAGAGAACCAGCTAATTTGTAGATATACATGGATTCCACTTAAGGACTGCTTTTATTCTCCTTTTTGTTGCATTTTACCGTTGTGGTTCACTATGTGTTTGTATGTGAAAATAGTTTAGTTGTCATTAATTTTGAGCACATTACCAGATTCTTAATATCAAAAAGTTATTTTGTAGTTCTCAAACTGATCCTACTATAGCTTGTGGGAGATTAATGTATTTTGGCCGTTTCTCTCTCTCTTTCCGAGATTATATTCGTATATTGCATTTAGACCTACATGGATAGTTGTGCTTTTCAAATGCTAATTACTGTGGAGACATTTTATGCAACTAGACCATGAAGTCTCAAATTCGAACCATTGTACTGAACACGCATATTGGTGCAATGCACTGGTGACACTAGTTTTCCAAAAAAAGAAAGAAAGTAAAGTCTTGAATGGCTCATGGGTGGACCTGCTAATAGTACAATCAACTGAGTTTATAGATTCGTTTACAGGACAATTTCCCCCCATCTTTTGTGTTTGTGAATTGTCACTTTGACTAAGATGACAATGCACTATCACCCATCTATTTTAGGCATAGGAAATAACACCAGTGGCTGTACAAGAAATTAGAGCTAAATTGCTTACCTAAAAGAAGCAGCAGGTATAGCTAAAAAAATACTTGGGTACATGTTTGTGTGGATCTTGCTTTATGTCCATGAATTTAACTACAAATTAGTTGACTCTTACCCACATGTACTTTAGGGATTAGGAAATAATACAACTGATTATGAGAAGTTAAAGCTCACACTCAATGGGTGTGAAGTGCCGACGGTGGTTGCCCAGTTTCAAGGATTGATTGGCTGAAGAATGCTGCTGTCAATGAAGCAAAGGAACTGGCTGCAGGTTTGTCACAACCACTTACTGGATCTGCTTTTCTTTAAATTTTGAACTGCCAAATACATGATGTTGTTAACATACCCTCCTGAAAAACTGCCCATGTTGAAAATCAGGGTAGTAAACCATCAGTAGACTCCCATCGTGTGCAGCAAGCACACTAAATTGTAGTTTCTGTAAGGGTCCTCAATGACTTCTCCTTGTGGTGATGACTTTGCATCTATTAGAAATACCCTTCTTTATGTGTAGTGTATACCATTCCCCTTGGGGTTTCAATTGGGTGTTTTGTGGTATTAGCTTTTGATATTTACTAGAGCTTTTCCTGTTCCCTATTCTTAACATGATTAGACCAACAAACAAATTCTCATTCCCATAAAAGGTCACTTAATGTGGCAACTAGAGTTTGAGGAAAGACACCATCTTTATGTGAATCCTTATGCACAGACATTCATATACGGTAGATTAAATGAGCCCGAAGTTTTTTTTGAACTGAGGATAGCTTTTCACCGTATATACCTATGCAAAGAGGGATGTAAATCCATACATGCATGTCCGCACGCGCTGTTTCGCCCTTTTGTTTGGGGATGTCGTTTTTACTTCTATGCATTTCTCTACTAGAGTAAAAAATTTCCTTCATCTTATTACTTTTACTTTTTCTGAAATGCATGTTTGCTCTTATTCATGGTTAGCAACTGTAATTGTTCACTGTCCATATCTTGGAATTCAAAGTTTAGGAGTTTCCCCAAAAAATCCATTTCATAAGTTGCATGTTGTGACCTTTATTTTTATGTTTTCCTGAGAAGTAAAAGTGGCATAGTAAACTTACGTAACCTAAATTATGCGCAGTCTCGAAAATATAAGTATGTGTCAAACTATGTAGATCACAATCTACTTTTTTTTTTGGAGATCAAAATGTGCCAGTTTTTATTTTTAGTCTCTTTGTCATGCAACTCGTTTAATTTTCTTTACTACCATGTCGGAATTAAACACTGCATAGGATTTTATTACTTTTTACGAGGAAATGATGCCCTTGGTGCAAACATTACCCCTAATAATACTGCACAAAGAATTGATACTCTCAGAACTTCTTTCGAGATTGCAAATGGGAAGGAGACTATCACTTTAGCCCATTCTTAGGTATCACAAGATGAATTCTGTTAATTTAGTGTGTTCAAATTGATGTTTGAGGGTATGAATTGAAATCTTTCCTGAAACGCATGTGTTGTATATGTTTTTTGTTACTATCTATTCTGTTGATTGATTTTTAGACAAGCTTATTGACTGCAAATGATTACCTAAAATTATTCGTCCTTGTATTTTATGTGGACTTAACGCTTCCAAGAAAATATAGGTTTCGTGACTCGCATTATAGGGATTCTTTTTGATATGGTTGAGCAATTTGGGACGGAGGGATTAGATAATAACCGCCATGGAAAGCTTGAAAATAGTGTGCTTCGTGCCCTTCTTCCTTGAGTGAAGCCTTGCTCAGTCAATCTTTTCAGTCGGAACCATAGGAGGCCTACAGATCCCATCTTTCAACAAAAAATACCTCGAAATTTGGGCTGAGTAAGGACAAGAGAAGATTAAATTCTTAAGGGACTAGTCTTCAGCATAGCACAACACACATTGAGTTGAGTCCACGACCCCTCAGTTGTTGAGTTTGTTCGTTGAGGAGAGTGCCCAATATTGCCATCCAAAGGTTATGGCCCATCTTGGAACATGGTGTGGGATCCTAGCAACATTAGACCAAGTAACTGTGGCAAGTCCTAAGAGCATTCCAAGCTAGCTATTTTCACTGAGAATTGACAATTGGTCTGTTGGACTTTAAATTCTGAACAACTCTATTAGGTTGAGGGATTTGAGGTTCCAAGGAGATGGGAGTACTGGCTATAATTTCCATGGTGACAGTGTTTCTTTGTCTTGGCCATCTCCAGTCATTATGATGGATTATATAGGACACTTTTGCTTGCAATCTTTAAGAACTCTAAACCCTAGACCACCCTCTTCTTTTGGTTGTCTAGTGTTGACTCTTTTTGTATTGGTATTGACGCCATGTGATTTAAGCACATTGGTCTATTTCGTGCCAAAAGTGAAGTTTTTTTTAAAAAATAATTTCCTTTACTCATGCAGCAAACAAATCACATTTTCATTTGTCACTTACGATATAGGATTTAGACAGTCCCAATACATATAGTTTGGTGTGGTTTCAAATCCATGCCCATACTATAACATGTGTTAATATCTAGACCATATGATTTTGCAGAGTAGGCTGCATTTGGTTAGAGAAGTTTCTGTTTTCGTTAAAAGAATTTGTATCATTTTTCTTTCAGTTTTAGTATATTTCACTTCAATGCATGGCAAAAGTTTGGTTAAAAATTGGAGTCCTGCCACAGGTTGATAGTAGCTGTGTTTAGAGATCTTTTGGAGCACTTTCCCCTGTGAGTTCCTTCTGACCTGGATAGGTATTTCATTATAATGTTACGTGTTAAGCATCGTGTTTTATTCTTTCACATATCTTTACATTTACTTTTGTTTATTTTTAACGGTTTTGATTTTTCGCGTTGATTGTTAAGGAAATTTCCTCTCCTTTGATTTTATAAATGAAAAGATAGATCTGATTTTGTTTGGTTGGTAGTTTAGTTTAGTTTAGTTTTGATAGTGGGTAGAGAGAGAAATATGGTAATGATTGGAGATATGGGTAATGATTGGAGAGAGATAGAGTGAGAAATGAAATTAATAATTGGAGATATACGGTAATGATTGGAGTAAGATGTAGAGTAATGATTGAAAAAAATACTAAAACTAAAGATAAATGGCAACCGAACACAGCCTCTATAGTAGTTTTGTGTGATTCTAGCGAGGTTGTTGCTTATAGTTACGTTAGATATGGATTTCTCTTCGTTTAACGTAAATTTTGCTCTTGGAAATCAAGCCAGCTTTCTGCAGCGAATAGCCGAATCCCTAGCATCTCTTCTCAAAAGTGGAGCTGATAGAGAACCAGCAGGTATAAGCTAGAATGTTCATGAACATATGTTATTTGAATAATCATGGTGTTTGATGCTAAAAATTTGAGATTTGTTCTACAGATTTTCACATCATTGTCATATATCATGATGTATTTGCTGAAATATCTTGTCCCAGATGCTGTCCATGTTCTTAGGTTGGTGAACGCCACTTCAATTATCATTTTTCATGAGACAAATGCAAATGTATATGTCAATTCGTACAAAGGTGATCCTCTATTATTCTTTTGAAGTTAAGGAATGCAGAAAAAGGAGTAAGGAAATAACTTTGAATCATTTTCAATACTATAATTTTCTTTTATCCAAAAAATAATTTTTTGGGGTTGGGTTTGGGGTTTTTGAGTTTGTGTTTGATCACGTTAAACTTCATTAGATATTCCCTACATGAAGAATTAAATGGCTATTGGATGTTGGAAAAAAGGGAGAAACGAGTTGATGTTAGGATCATTAAATTTCCAAATCATTTGAAGATATTTGTACAAACGTATAACCATGTGAAATATTTCTTTAGTAAATGTTTGTTTTGTTGATGGTAGCGATTTTTGTGGCATGGACTCAGATCCAAGAGTCATATCTTCAGAAGCTTAAATTTTAGGATACTGGGATATGTGTCTAAAAGTTGGGTATGAGTACTGGGAATCATGAATACAAACTTACATTGCGGATTTTACAATCTTCTTAGATCACATTATGATTAAGTGGCAGATTTGTGTCGCAAATAAACTTGTTAGGATCCAAGGTGTGCACTTGGATCTGTACCAATCAGAACAGTGGTATCTTTGTTTTTTTGATGGTCCCCTTATTTCTGTACTTTATGGTATGAATCACCCTAGGAAATATCTCTTTGCATGGTCATTAATTTCTGTGGATACTTACATATATTTAGTCACTCATATGTGGTACTTGCTCTTTTGAAGGGTTACAGCTAAATTAAGATTCTATCCCAAGGATTATGTCCAAGAATTTATGGCAGACACAGTGGCATTCTTGTTGAGAAATGCAGAGATTGACCAGACTGAAGCTTGTGAGTTTTCATTGTGATTTTAAGGCTTTTGTGTGTTCACATCTTTTACTTAAATAGTTTATGAATCCCTCGCTAAATGGAATGCCATTGGGGAGCAGCGGTTCAGGTCAAAAGAACAAAATAAGAAGAAGAAGTTATCGTCTTTGTTTAAATAGAATGAAACATCTTACAACAATCTGGTACAGCTAGGAAATTAAGAATTCTGGATTTATAGAAACAAGATCTGCAACAAAAAAGTATGCTCTTTGGAAGAGTTGGCCGTTCCCTATTGAAGAAGGTTTTATCAAGGCTGCTAAGGTCAAGTCAGTGCCTCAGAAATCTACACTTATTAAAGACCTTAAACTATGCGTACCTTCTAAAGCTCATAGCGAGGGTATTGTTGATTACCCGAAATACTCCCGATGGCCAACGACCACAAACTAGATGCTATGATATATGCAATCATATTTGATTGCAATTGTGCTAGTATCCTAGTTTCTTATAAAACCGTTGAACTAGAGTCAAATTAACCTGAATATGATTTTCTAAAGCTAAAAGGGTGACCATGTGAAATTTCAAAATTTTTAGTCCAATTTGTGCAATCTTACATGTTCCATATTATTAATGTTTCCATTATCTAAATTATTTCTTTTTAATTTGCTTTGCTCTTAGTTGCCCTTCGACGCATGCTCACACTCTTCTTTGTTGGTCATGGAGTCAGCTTTGCTCACATAACTTGTCTTTAAATTTTATGTGGAAGTATGTCTATGCACGGACATCATCTGCTGTTAATCTCTGGGTTGAACAGGTATTAGAAGAGTCATTGTTGAAGTTGCAAAGAAGCCACTGGTAGTCAGAAAATCTGGTGTTCGTGCTTTACTATGGTATGTTATGAGAGGAACTTCGTCAAAGTTGCATTCAAGAGCTTAGCAAGTGTTGCGATTACTTGTGCACAGCTCAATACTTGGCATTGGTGATAAATTTGCCCAAGGCAAGCTCTTTTTGTTAGATTCCTTCACATGTGGTGTTTACACATTTCTAATATATGCAGTTACTTCCTGCTACATACTAAAGTAAATTTTTCCTTGTTATTCATTTAATCTCAGGATGATTTGCTATGATTTACTCCCTCTGTTCCGATCTATATACCAATTCTTGAGAATCCAACTTTTTTAAGGGGCCCAAAGAATTGCTCTTAAGAAGTTTCAAAGATTTAAAACTACCATGGAGAGTTTTTTTTTGTTATTTATTATAGTGTCACTTGAATTCAAAAAATGAGGGCAATAATAGAGTTTTATAGGTTTCAACACTTTTACTAGTCAAGATGGACAACGATTTTGTGACATGAACAAATGAAGAAGTGGACAGATAATTTGGGATGGAGGGATTAGTTGCCAAAATAATTTTGCTGTATCCATGTTTGATTTGGATGATTATTTTTTTTTCCCTCTAAAAGAGATGCTGTCTAAATCAAGCTTTGGCAGCTGTTCATGTTCATATTAGGATTTAGGAGCAGTTTACCATGATTGACTCAACTAGTCCCTATTCCAATCTTATTTATTAGAATGTTGCAAGTCATTATTGAATTGCACCTCGTAGCCTACGTGAGTAAAATCAAACATATTATGAATTCTGCCAAAAATTATATGTACGTTGTTCTGAGTGCTCTCTCCCTCCCATCCTCCCTCTCTCTCTCTCTCCTGGTGTGGTGTGTGTTGGCAGGCTCGCAGTCTGTTCTTGAAGTTGTAAGTGCTAGCTTCCAAAGGATATGTGAGGAGCTTGAGCCTACAGTGCTGAATCTGATAAGGGGTTGTTCATATGAGGAAATTAGGGCTGCTTTATCTAGTGGATTCTCATTGCACCTCAGTCGCCTGTTGTCGCTGCTGATTTCTACTGTTTAGATTGATTATGTCCGGAAAACTGAAGGTGGGCTAGCAAGTACTGATTTATTTGTGCTTTTCATGGTTTTATGGTATGTTGCCTAGATGTTAGTGTGCTTATTATACTGAGAATCAGCTGTTCCTTTTATATACAGATTACTAATTGATGCTTCAAGTAGCTGGGATGCTTATGCTGAAGTTCATGTTGCCTTTGAGAATGCAGAAGGCAGAAGATCAATCTTCTAAAGTCGTTGATAAACTTCTGCAATTGATGCTCTGCATTCTTGATGGGCTCCATTTAGCTGATAATGTCTCAGTTATTTCTATTGTTTCTGTGCAATGGGCTCTTGTATTTAAGTTAAGGAAGTCAAGGTATTGCCTTCATAATGGTTTTTGTTTTCATTCCATAGGACTCCCTTCCCTGTTTATTTATTTCTTCCAGCCTTTTTTATTCCGTCAATAATTATTTGTTACTGTCTTTGACAGGTATGACTTGGTTTTCAGTTTGCTGACTTTTATCCAACAATTGCTACTAAAAGATCCTCGCAGAGTCCATGCATTCAGATGTAATATTGTAAGGTAATTTTTTTTGTATATTTTCTGCACTGTACCGGATGCTTGTCTAATTTCTCTTCGAATACTAATGATTTTGGCCTTTCAAATTTGATTCCAGTGCATTGAATGATATTATAAAAATTTCAGAGGAAGAAATTATTCTTTTGCTACTTATCTTCTGTGAAAGAATGCAAGTTCAAGTTCAAAGCCCTAGCTTTCTAGATGGAGCATCTGGAGAACATATTTCAGGGGTTTGCAGTCACTTGTAGGATGCTATTGGATACTGGATTGAGGTTATCTATGAAATTGTGCATGGTGATTCGTCAGTCATTCAACTTCAGGAGAGTAAATTGGCTTTCGGAATCATTAGCTGCTATCCTTATCTGAAAGACATTTAAGCAAACTCCTCCTTATTACTTGATTTCGGGGATACACTCTATCAGCTTCTTATGATTGATGCTGTCATCCTGTTTCACTTAGACTCTGTCACAACATTCTATAGAGAAGCAGATGTAGTGTGTGTAGCAGGCCGAGCATTACGACTCGAGCCGTGCCGATGGACACCCGAGCCACTCCTTAACTTAGCCGTGCATCCACCTGGTGGCATCATCAAGCCTCAGTAATTCCGAGGCTTCAACAGTCATTTCTTTGTTCACTCTTCATTTCGTTCAGCGGACCGACTCTGTGACAGACGGTTACCACATTCGGCCTTGAACGAATGTGGGGGGCCAGAGACTCCAGCTCACCCACGTGAGAATGCAACCGTGGCCATGGTGACGTTCATGACGTCAGTCGAACGGATACCAAGGTAATGATGAGAGCACGTGAAGACGACAGCGCACCCTGTAAACGGTTACATAACCCTAATGTGACGTAAGGGTGGCGTCAACCGACGCGTGTCAGGCATACATACAGTCTTGAAGACCAAGCTAAGGGTTCCCTATAAATACATCACTATGCTTTCTTGAAAGGGGTACATTCTACACAACCCTAAAACCTTAGCTCTTGCTCATCTCTTCTTTCCCTGCAAGTGTACTGATTCTTGCACCGGAGGGCCATTCTAGAGGACCTCCGGTGTGGTCTTCAGTCGTGCTCTCTTTTGCAGGCTAGGAGAAGGTCATAAGCTGATCCCATTCCCCCAATCGAAGAAGAGCAAACCATCTTGATCGGAGCCCCACAGTGTGGTAAGCTGTCTCCACTTCGCATTAGCATATAGATGTGAAATAAATAAGTACCCCTAGAGTTGTTAGGAATCACATGCCTTCATTTTTTGATATTCATTCTCCCTTTTGTTTCTGTATGGTTATGGGCACTTGAAAGAATTTGGTAAAATTGAATGGCTATTTTGGTTTTTTGCTTCAAAAAATTAGTTAGATCCGATTATGGAATTTCGAATTGGAGTTTTCAATCTATTTGCACCAGCTCTTACTTATATCTTGGTATGCAGCTAGCAATTAATTTCAAGTTTTTCAGACCATATTGCAGGGTTTCATAGACAAACTTGGCAAAGCCTAATTGGTGCTACTTTGAGTTCCTATAACAAATTGTGATCTGGTAACATCATCATAGATGAAGATGTGAGCAAATTTTTCGTTTGGCTACAAGATATGGTCATCATCACAGATATTATCTGCTGTTGCTGATTTTTTGGATTTGATGAATGGGGTAGGGTTTTAGAACCTTTTTTGTTGTTTATTCATCGTTTATCTATCGTCATAGAATATTTTTTTGCTTGTGAGAAGACTCAACTTTTGTTAACCTTCTTCGAATCATGCAAAATTAAGGTCTACTATACAAGAAGAAACCAGCAGTGTTGGATTGCATCCAGAACTTAAAGCGGAAAAGGCTGCGGAATCATTGGGTATATTTGATGATAATTTGTGCAAGTTCGACAAACTGATCCGTATTTCCACTCTAAGAATATTATCCCATTATTAACTTCTAAATTATAGGCATTCTCCTAAAGACGAACCCGCGCAGGAAAATATTAAAACTGAAGTTTCTCAAACTTACTTTGCTGATGACCGTGGCTGTAATGTATGTATTTCTTTTCCTCGTTACAACTCCTTTTTATCATCATGCTGGGAGCGGATTTAAGTTTGATTTGTTCTAATATCAGGTTCTTTGCTGCCTCCTCTCAATTGAGGATACACCTCTTTCAGTTACTATGAAAGTAATCTTATTCATTTCAATATAATTTTCTAGCATCTAGGGGTCAATCAGACAGAAGCAACAAAGTGTCTACTAGTAATTCTAGTGGTATGTGGCATCATTTCCGCGTTGCTTTTTCCACCAAGTTTTTCTAGTTACATGCATATTGAATACGGAATAAAAAGTACTGTAATTTCTGGTATTTTACTTAATTTGTATTCTAGAAATTTAATTTCTTACCTGGGTTTTGCTTTTCAGGTTTAGTGGAATGCTTCCATTTGTTTCATTCTCCTACATCTGATATCAACCCTTGCGCAACAGTTTTGTCCTTGTTGATTTGATCTTTGCAAAAAGTTCTTGCTATCATAGAATCTCACTCGCGGCAACTTGTTCCTTCATTCCTGAAGTTTATGGGTTATAATGTTGATGGTGCTGTCAGGTAATTGTCTTCTAGTTATTGTGACTTCTGATTGATTGTTGTAGTTTTCTTCCACTTGCAAATTTGTGTAGGTCTTCCCTTTGTATTTGTTGTTAAATTTTGGTTATCTTTTTATTTATTTATTTATAAAACTGCAGTGTTGGATCATTCAATGCACATGCTTTTAAAGGAAAGGTATGGAAGAATATCCATAAAAGAGTGGTCAAAATTGTTGAGATCGCTGCGACATCCCATGTCTTTCTACGGGAGTCAATTTCTTAAAGACGTTCTACAATATAGGTTGGTAAAATCTGGGGTGTTGCGATTATAATTTTCATCTAATTATGCCTCGTCCTTGTTCTATATCTTCTCAAGCCATGCTGGTGGGCTCGAGTTAAGTATTGCTTTTGCAGCTATATCCCGAACTTGGCTATTGGTTCGTGGATCTGAACATTTATTATTTTAATTTTTTTGTCTTAAGAGATCGTTCTAGCATAAGATACTTAAATTAGTTATGTGCTGGAAATTAAATGGGATTTTGAAGAAGGGGATTTCTGTCTCTTTCCATGTGAGAGGCTGAAAAACTTTCTTTACGTTCAAATGTCAGGTTTGGAGATTGAAATAAGTTAGGAGGATCCAAGTGTCTTAGTTGGGTGTAGCGGTTGGACTCATATCCGACGACCTCACCCTTGTCACATTGATGTAGGACAGATGTGGAATAGGATTAAGGATGCTAAAACACAAAGAAAAGGGACAGTTTTAGGGCTATGAACAACTAACAGTGAATAGCAATTTGTGTGAAGTAAGAGAAGAAGGTTGGAGAAGGATAGGTCTAGGCAATTTGTTGTGGAGTCCGAGAGCACGACGATTGGTGAACAATGCCAAGATCAGCGAAAAACTGAGAAAGTAGATGGTTAAAATATTCGCGGGCATTATCTGAACGAAGTATCTTAACAGAAGTATCAAATTGAGTTTTGACTTCCATGTAAAAAGTTTGAAAAATTGATTTCAATTCAGATGGCTTTTTCATTAGATAAAGATATGTGATACGAAAAAAATCATTCACAAAAATAAAGTAATATTGAAAACCAGAAACACCGGGCACATGAATAGGCCCTCAAATGTCTGAATTAACTAACTGAAAAGGACGTGACGCACGACGCTTAACCCTTGGTAAAAAAGTGACCCTACTGTGTTTACTAAACACACAGGCCTCACAGACCAACTTATTAATGGAACGACAGAAGGGCACAAGGTGCTTTAGACTCTGAAGAGAGGAATGACCAAGACGACAGTGCTGTTGGTAGGGAGATTCTGATGTCTGAAGAGCTGTAGGCTGAGGATTAGTCAGGTAATACAAGCCACCTCGCTCAGTGTCCCCACCGATCCTCTTCCCCGGCTTGAGATCTTGAAAAACACAGACATGAGGAAGAAATGTGACGGAATAGTTTAAAGATTTTGTAAGGCGGCTCACAGACATAAGATTAAATGGTAAACGAGGAACATGTAAAACAAATGACAAAGTAAGAGAGGAAGTGACAAGGACAGAACCAAAGCCAGTAACAGCTGTGGTAGAGCCATCAGCCAAGGTAACATGAGATGGTCTACCAACTGGCTGTCGGTCAAAGAAAATAGATGTACCAGTCATATGATTAGTGGCGCCTGAGTCAATAACCCAACGAGAGGAAGAAGATGAGGCAACACAAGCAACTGATTTACCGGTCTGAGCGAGCGTAGTTGTAGAGGATCCTATCGCATCCTTAAATGACAAAAAACGCTGGTACTCCTCAGCTGAAATAGCAACACTATCGGTAGAAGAATGAGTAAACTGTCCAGTATCTTGAGAGCTCGCAGCCTAATGAGCTTGGGAAAAACCATGAAGATTGTAACAGAACTCTACCGTATGATTTGTTCTGCAACAATGAGTACAGAAGCTGGAATCACGACCGCGACCGCGACAACCTCCCCTGATATGCGACCCCCACGAGTATCAAAAACAAAATCACGGCCACCTAAGCCACGACCAAAAACACGGCCTCTAGAGTCACGACCACAACCACCAAACCCAGACTCGCGACCGCCGAAGCCATGACTGCTCACTCCATAGTCGCGGTCACGACTACTAAACCCAGACTCACGGCCGCGACCACGACCACGGCTAACAGAGAAGATAGTGCCATTAGAAATAGTAGAACTCAAAGAAGAACGGCCAGAAGTTGGAGTAGCAATAGACGACGACTGTCGGAGACGACTAAATGCCTCGCTGAGAGAAGGTAAGTCACGACTCCCCAAAATCTGATTACCCACAGGACCAAAATTAGATGATGCGCCAGATAAGAAACGAGTAACCGCATGCGATCACGCTGGTACCGCATAACCTGAATATCAGTAGATAGTGGCTCACAGATATCCAATTCATTGCAAATGCGCAGGAACTTGGCATAATAAGCTTCAAAAGAATCAGCACCCTGAGATATATCAAAGAAAGACCGATGAAGGTCATATGTGTGACGGAGATTGTCGACACCTGAATATAATTCTTTTGCCTGCGTCCACACCTCTTTAGCGATATCACATAACATTAGCGTACTAGCAACTTGTTCCATCATACTATTCCATAACTCTGAACGAACACGGGCATCAATAGCTTTCCATGCCCTATGTGTGGGTCCATCAGTAGTAGGAGGATCATCAGTCAAATAGGAATCCTCAGACTGACCCATATACCTCAACTGTTTTAGCTCAAAGAACATAATTACCTCTCGTGAGACCAAGAACCACTCGATGAGCTACCAACGAGAGTAGAACTAGAGCTAGAAACAGTACCAGAATCAGAATCCTTCTTCTGCGCAGACATTTTACCAAACAATGTAGAGGCAGTCCAAACAATAAATAACCACAAAACTTCAATCGACTAAACAAAAAACTAGTAAAAATGAAGGATCAAATGACCACCAACATAAAACGACCACATAAAACGATCGAACTTTGAGCAACTGCTAAGTACTTCAGCAACATATCAATACGATCAGTGCAGAATACACCAAGCACAATAACAGAACAACACATTGGTTGCCAGAGTTGCAGGAGAGGCTGCCGGAGGTTCAACAGTGTAGAATACAAGAAATCTGAGTTCAAAATACCATAGAAAATCAAAACCAGTGCAAATAGAGGTTACCCAGTTGATTTTGAGTGTCGGAAGATGCTGGAAGATGCTGAATACGAAAGACCCAGTTCCGAAATGCCTTGGAACCACAAAATATCGACTGGGTATGATGCAGATAGAGTTGCCGGAGACTCGCGAGTGTCGATGAGGGTCGCTGAAGACTGGGCGACAGTTGACGATCGCCGACAAGGTTGTTTCAGGTACTAACACGAACTAGGTGTAGGGTTTAAAGGGTTTTCGAGAGATTTTGGATATAGTTTTAAAGTTTTCAACACAGATCAGGCTATTTCGAACTGATTGAGAGTGTTTTGACAATCGCCAGAGGGTTTTGAGCTTATGGGTTAAGGTTTGGCAGTCAAGTGAGGTTAATGGTTAGGGTTTCAGTACATGAGCATTGTTCACGGCTGCGCGAGAACTATTCATGGTGGTGGGTGATGATGTTAGGGTTAGATTTGTGGTGGTTTAGGGTTAGGATTAAGGTGGGGCTTTGATACCATGTTGTTAGAGAAAGAAGTGTATAGGGTGTTAACTTACTCTAACACATAAAGAGCTTTATTTATATTATGTCGAGACCCATTACATAACATGACTACCCGATGTGGGACTAAACTAATCTAACAATTTCCAGAGTCACAAGATTGTGGTTTACACTGAGTTTTCGCTAAAATCTTTCCTACGAAAGGTAGATTTCTCGGGACGTATTTCGACTTGGTCGGTTGAGTTGAGTCAGTACGACATCGACTACCAGTCGCGCACCGCAATAAAGGGGCAAGTTCTGGCAGACTTTGTGGCGGAGTTCTCTCATGTAGTAGCTCCCCCGCCTCCTACGAGAAAGGAGCAGCCACTTGAACCATCAGCTAGGAAGGGAAGAGCACCTGCCGAACAGGATCCTTTGGAATGGAAACTTTTTGTCGATGGTTCCGCATGCAATACCGGATTAGGGATTGGGGTTGAGCTTTTTCCTTTAGAGGGAGTAATGATGGAATTGTCCCTTCGACTGGGCTTTAGTGCTTCAAACAATGTGGCAGAGTACGAAGCACTCTTAGCAGGATTGAGAAGCGTGAAGACTCTAAAGGGAAAGAGAATACGAGTATATTGTGATTCATAACTCGTGGTGAACCAGCTATTTGATGAGTATGGGGCCCGGAATGAAAAGATGGCAGCTTATGTGGAGGCTGCCAAGGATCTGCTTGACACTGTTAAGAAGGTGTACATTGAGCAGATAAGTTCTAGGCAGAATGCCCATGCAGATTCACTGGCTTGGTTGGCTGCAGCTGTGCCAACTGAATTCAAAAGAAAGGTGGCAGTGGATTACCTTGTTGAGCCAAGCATTGGAAGGAGCGTGGAGTTGGTCTTGGACGTGAACCAAGGACCAAGTTGGATGGATTCGATAATGGAGTTCTTTCGAGACGGGACACTCCCCACTGATAAAAAGGAGGCTCACAAGATTAAAACAAAATCTGCACGGTTTTGGCTGTCATCTAAAGGAAAGTTGTACAGAAAGTCCTTCACTGGACCGTACTTGCTTTGTGTGCATTCCGAGATGGTGCAGAAGTTCCTCCATGAAATTCATGAGTGAACGTGTGGAAGTCATGCCGGCGGCAGGTCCATCGTCCACCGAACAATTACTCAGGGTTACTGGTGGCCGCACATGTAAGAAGATGCAAAGGTGTATGTGAAGATTTGTGAGAAGTACCAAAAATTCTCGCCCATGATTCGAACACCAGCCAAGGATCTGGTACCGTTGACAAGTCCTTGGCCATTTGCACAATGAGGAATGGACATCGTGGGTTCGCTCCACAAGGCAACAGAAAATAGGAAATTTCTGTTGGTAGCAACGGATTATTTCACGAAGTGGATTGAGGCAGAACCATTGGCAAAGATCACTGAACCTATGATAGAGAGGTTCGTGTGGAAGAATATTATAACACGATTTGGAGTCCCTTATTCGTTGATAACGGAAAATGGATCAATTTTCCAAAAAAAGTTCAAGGCTTTTTGTGCACAGTATGGGATACGAAATTACTACTCAACCCCTGCCTACCCTTAGAGTAATGGACAGACAGAGGCGTCTAACAAAACTATACTTGACGGGATCAAGAAGAGGTTGGACAAGGCAAAAGGGAAGTGGCCCGACAAGTTGCCACTGGTCCTATGGGCGCACCGAACAACTCCTAGGAGGTCTACAGGAGAGACCCTCTACTCCTTGGCATATGGAACAGAGGTTGTGATTCCATTAGAGGTTGGTCTGCCGACCAACAGGACCGCTTTGGTTGAAAGTGGGGGCAATGACAGAGCCTTGGAAATTGAATTGGATCTTGCCGAGGAACGGAGAGAGAGGGCTCTGGTACATTTGGCCTCATATCAGGAGCAGTTGATGAAAAGCTATAACAAGCACGTCCACCCACAAGAGTTTGGTGTTGGAGACCTTGTGCTTCGTAAGGTGCTCGGCAACACCATGGTGACCAATGAGGGAAAGTTGGAGGCTAATTGGGAAGGTCTGTATCGAGTTACGGAGGTTGTGGGCATTGGGGCTTATCGTTTGGCAGACCTGGATGGGAACCAAGGCCTTAGGATGTCCACAATTTGAGGAAGTTCTTTGTGTGAAAGACTTCAATTTATTTTTTTATTCTGTTTAGGATGCACATCGTGATTGTGTGGGAATTTCGAATAAAATTCCCTTATTTTTACTCTTTGTTAGTTGCAAGGGGCACGCGTAATGCCTCATTGAGTTTTGGATTATGAATAAAGTCTTAAGATTTTAAATTATACCGACTATTTTTGCAATCTCTTTTTCTCGAATACGAAGTCAGGCATCTTCCTTTATCCTCACTTCGTATTGGGGAGCAGGGAGTTATGAAGTGTGTAAAATTTTGAGCAATTAAACTTATTGAGAAATTAAAAACTTCGCAAGTACGAATACACTTGGTCGTCTATATGGGTACGAATACACCTAGAGTGCATACGTGAACATGCACACTTATGCCAAATATGAATACATTTCAGTCACATGAGTACGAGTACACCCAGGGATATATCCGAGTACGAGACACTTGGTTTGCATACATGAACATGCGACAATGTTGGAGTACGAACATACTTAGGCTTTGTTTGGTTTGGAACTCAAAACCCCAAATTTTGGAAAAAGTTACTTTTTCATTTTTTCTCTCTATAACTTTTCAATCATTACTCTCATTTCTCACTCTATCTCTCTCTACTTTTTACCTCTCTCCACAATCATTACTCTCATTTCTCTCTCTACCTTTATTCAAAAACACTACTCAAAACCCACAACCGAACAAGGGCTTAGGCATTTTGAGTTGCATACGATAACATGCACGACATGCGAAATATGAAAACATTTGGGCATACGCTTAAGTTCGAGAAACTTAAGCATATAACTTACATATAAATATACTCAAGAGTATTTTCCAGGGTACGTGAAACCTTGGGAAGCATACGAACATATGCAGGAAATTGCCCAAACACGAAACACTTGGAGTGCATAAGAATACACGCATTGTAGTGCCAGAATATGAATACATTTGGCACCAATCTAGGTATGGGGCACTTAGATGTACATTAATCCCTGGGCACTAAGCGCTTAGGTGCATATGCGAGCACACACATGATAGCGAGGTACGAGCAAACCTAGCTAGCTATCCAACGGAAAAAATCAATTCAGTACAAAGATACTGCACTAGCATATGAGGACAAGCAGAATTATCTAAATACGAGTAATGCTCATATGGTCGCCCAAGCATGGGCACATTTGCAAGAGCAACCGAATAGGTTAAGTACGAAACATTTAACATATATGTGAGATCAACTAAGTATGAAGAAACTTAGCATTTGACACATGAAATTCTGGCCATGAGTTGGCCACCAGCAAAGTTAAAACGGCCACGAAGGGCCAAGATGGCCACCAGCAAAGTCAAAACGGCCACGAAGGGCCAAGATTACCTGTGATCAGGCCAAACAGGGCCACCAAACCCAAACAGACGCCACGAAGGGCCAAATACCTATGTTAAGCATGTTTTAGAAAAGTACCAATGCCACGTAGGGCAAATTCGATAGCCACGCAGGGCCAATAAGCTGTTCCGAAAAAGATAATATTGTTTTAGGGAGGGTGAAAACCATACTTACCCCTCGACAGTCAGGTCTTGAATGGCAGGAGGGGATGCCTGAGCAGATGTATCTTTAACAACCGTGCAGTCATCAACAGGACCACCACTAGCTTCCTTTTGGCCAGGATTGGTCACTTCTTTGTTTTGGTTAGTACCAGCACCAGGTTGCTCGGATGCATGAGCGTTTGGCTCTTTGTCCAAATTGTCTTCCTCCTCCACCACATCTTCATGCAACGCAGCCATGGCACTGGGCAGATCATTCTCGGTCCACAAAGGAGACGTTTCGGGAGCCCCAGTCTTTGTAAGACAAGCAGCCCAAACTGTGGCCCAGATCCGATCTTGAATAGCAGGCATCTGAGACTTGTAGCTCTCAGTAGCTACGTTGATCCTGCATTGTACCCCTGCTGGTACGCATCCTTGGCTTCATTTTTGCTCGATTCTAGTTCCATAAGGGTCTGGTTCAAGCTATCTTTGGCCCCGTCCAATTTGCCTTTCAACTCATCGGCAACTCCTCGACCTTGGTCTTTCTCCCTTTCAAGGTGAGCAATCGTGCGTTCTAGCTTGGCAACGTCACTGGCCAACTTGGCACGCTTAGGTTTCGCCTGGCCAATTTTTTGGGCCATCGCCACCATTTTCTGGACAAATTGGATGAAGCGTGGAAATTTCAATAAAGGCATGAATTACAATGTGCGAATATGGAAAGTTAAGGAAAACGACAAACCTTAACACTCTGAACCATGAATAAGCTAAGGAGTTTATCAGGAGAATGTTGTACCTCCTTTTGCATGTCCCCAGGAAGTAAGAAGGCCTGTGATAGGGCCAAGGCAATATCCTAAGATTCGGCACTGTCTTGTATGCTCACGAGACGATTGCCATGTGACAAACGGGGAGCCCAGGCTGGAATTGAGGCTATGGGTCTCCGTGAGGTGAGTGTGCCATCTGGCGATGCAGTACAAGTTGAAAGTGAGTCTGCGCGTTGGCGCTTGTTGCAATGAGCCTCAGTAATTTCACTGGGTGAGAACCCTGGTCGAACATCTGTTTGGGCAGTGGCACGACGGCCGTGGCCCTGTGATCCCTTGTGGCCACGAGAGGCGCCACGTCCCCAACCAGCTCTAGTGATGGTGAGAAGGACATTGAGGTCAATTGGTTGGTTCATTTCTTGAGTTCGAGAGGGTGGCAAAGGAGTGTAGCCACTGGATGTGGAGGTTGACGCTTCCTTGGCAAGAAGAATGGGCTCGTTAAGAAGTGGAGGAGTTTGAGAACGCCTCTCTTCTCCTTGCTCGGGTTGTGAGCGAGAAGGACCAGGAATTATTGGGTCGTCAGTTGCTCGGATTCGTCAATCAATAAACCCACCGTACGAAGCTCGGTAGCTGAAAAGCACCTGAGCAGCATGTGCCCTGATCGTTGAAAGTGAGTGCACGGTTGATGTCTGTCACATGAACTTTTGGGATAATGATGTCGTGCACCTGATTGACATTCGTGGTTGCAATGAAGAATGCACCAGATTAAATACAACGAAATTGTATGACCAAAGTACGAGAAAACTTTAGGTAAAGGGGGAACTAACGTGGGCGCCCAAATCGGTGAGGGGCATGAAAACCTATCACTTGGCCATCCTCATTTCTGGGCTCAAAGTTCCCAGGGATGATAAGGAAATTGTCATCATCTCATCGAGCGGAATCAGGCAGTTCAAGCATGAGACATTTCCTGGAATCTCTACTCTTTAAATAATATGTTATGGCGTCTTTGGTTCTCGAGATGCTGTACAAATGGTTTATATCGTGCAGGCCTAAAGACGTGCCTAGCACTGGTTTAAGGCGTGTACGCCCATGACAACCTTAAAGAAGTTGGCAGAAACTTGCATGGGTGAGAGCTTGTAGTGGGCTAAGACCTAGCGGAGCAAAGAAGCCAAGGGAAACCTAACCTCACCTTCTACGACGGCAATGACGGGGATATGGAGAGTATCGTTGTCTGGACTCTCTCGAACAGCGTCCTCAGGAGCGAGTGTAGTGGCCACGTTGTCAGGGATCTTGTAACGAGATCTGAAATTGGCCATCACTTGGGGGGTGTTATAGTGTCGTCTGAACCTCCCCATGTCTGACAAGATGAGTTTTACAGACGGGGAGAAGGGGTATATAGAGTAAACCTTAGACGAGAGGGGGACCTAAATTAATGAAAAAGATAGGGGGAGATGGAAAGTAGGGACTTATGATGTGGAAATCAAAGTCCCTAGTTCAGAAAAAAGAGCGATGAATAGGTTCTTCAATGGCAGGAGTACTTAAGTGTTCTTTCTGCAGAGGGGGTCTGGAGCGAGAATAGGGGTTCAAATGTGGGATGAAAAACCCAATGTACCCTAATAAGTGGGTGAACGAAAAACGTCATCCCAGATGCCGTTCTGGCGCTCCGTTTCCCAAAAGACGTCAATTCACATTTAATGGGCAATGCGAAATATGCCACGTGTAAAGGTGAGAGCTGGAAAAGCTTGTTCAGCCCAAACGATGGGACGCTTTGCCTGGACTGATGATGAATGTTGCACCAGATACGAGAAATGAGGTGCAAGAGCAAAAAAAAAAAAAAGAAGAAAAAAGAGAACTTGGCTTTGTGCTTAAAAGCTTTGCTCGTCATGTTAAGAGAAAATAACGTGTAAAGCTGGGGAGCAATTGTAGGGAGATATTCCCGAACAAGCAATTAGAGGGCCCAAACACGTGGTACATGGAACCACTGTATAATAGTAATAAGACTAGTCGCCGAGCAAGACGGTGGACGGCAATATAGACCAATAGCACGAGAAGTCATTTGTCCAGAAATCCGAACAGGAGTATGATCCAATAAACACAAGGAGTTATTGGACCAGGAGTCTGATAAAAAGACAGCGACATGTGAAGTCACTGGTCCAAGTAGTTTGTTCGGCAACGAGAGGGCCGAACAGGAGCAGCATTCTGGGAAGCAGCCTGAATGCCCTGGAAGATTCCAGAATGGTGACATCCCGTAAGGAAATAGGATCTCGATAAAATAGGATCTAGAGACGATACCCAACGAGAATGGGATGTTTGGTCAGCAATGAAAAGAAGTCTTAAAAAGACTAAGGTAAAGATTTGATAAGGGAATGAGAATCCAAGATATTCTGGGTTTCCTATACGAGATAGGAAACCTAGGGCAATGAGGATACTTGGACAGCAAACACTTGTGAATCTATAAATATGAGGTAAACCTAGAGGTAAAGGTACTTAATACATTTCATTCTGGGATATTCCTATTGATAATTAGGGTTCACTGCTATTACGAGATACTAACTTCAGCATCGGAGGGCCTTTGCCACAAGAGGCAAATGTGCGCTCACTCCTTGTTTGTTTTGCAGATTAGGGTTTCGACGACGTGTTAGGGTTCTCGCAAGAAGTCGAGAGTAAGCCATTACTCTCTTGTGCTGTTCAAAGCCTCCTTCGTTTTTTTGCACTTACAGATGACATTGATGCTTTTTTTTTTTTTTTCCAGTTAGTCGTGAAGGTTGGGGCTAATTTATTTAAGGAGAGTATTCTTAGACTTCCCTTTTTGGATTTTCTTTAGATCCTAGAGATTCTTTGAGTTATATATTTCATAGACTTCTTTTTGTTTGTATCCGAATCCAGACTTGGTTATTGGGAAAAATAAATGATTTTACACCATCTAAGCAAATACTTTTTGGATATGCAAATATTGAGCAAAAGGTGAATTGTAGCACGAGTTGATAGGATTCCAATATTTTGTTGTTGATACGTATATTATGTTAGATGACCTAGGATTTAGGATAAGGACTTCATTGTTTGATTGGTGTCGTTGTGGAAATTTGGTATATTTTCTTGTGATAGCCATTTAGGTTTAAAGTACTTGGGGATTAATGGAGGTTTTAGTTTTAGAATGTTTAGAATCGTTTGGTTGGTAACGACAGTATATGTAGAGTCAATGAGAGTGTGTGGATTGCTTGGGCTATATATTTTGCTGATTAGACCCTTGCGCAGAAGAATGAAATGTTTAGGTGTCGATTATGGAATTAACTGTATCCATGAGCGTTACTTTCTATGGTTTTGGGTAGTTAGGAAGTAGAAAATTGTGTCGGGATAAACTTATGTGATTAACTTCATAAACCAATTACGTGCCGTTAAGAGTCTGGGCTGAAGCTCCTGCCAGGCACTTACTTGTTGACGAGCTGTGAAAATACATGATATGAGCATTTAGCTCCTGCCAGGCATTTACTCATTTAAGAGCCCTAAAGTTTTCGTTATGTCCGTTTGTTATCCACATTCATTCCACGTTCCCATTTCTCAAATATCAAGCCATTCAATCAAATCCAAAAGCCATTCAATCAAGCACATGGCATTACAAGACCAACAATCTACCATATTGCATGTAAGCAAATACACATGTCCTCACCGTACCTTCAAGTATATCCCCGCACTTACACAATGTGTTACTTGCAAACAGTTTTTAAAATACCCAACCTTAGTTCCTATAGTTGAATCGCGTAGCGAGTGTACCAAGGGAATATCGAGAGGTTCAACGAGTTGTGAGGATACAAGTTACTACTTTACCTTTGAAGTCATTATACCGCTCCCATCTACCATTTATACCCACCACGACGTTCATACAACCTACGGTACTTATAAACATTATACGGTACATTTTTCGTTTACAACGATACTAAGATTACGCTTAACCAATGCCTAGGGAATGGGAACAATTAATGGGTCATCAAAGAATGAGCAACCAAGCTTAGAGAGGGTTTAAAGGTGCTTTAGAGGTGTTAGAAATGATCGAAAATCAAAACGGTGAAGTATGAAACAAAGCAGCAAAAACGGTCCATAAGCAACAGGTATCGAAACTAATGGACCAAGAAACGTTCCAGATGCAAGGGTATCGATAACTAGGATGAAATCTTTCTTTTAGATCCTTGGCGGCTCCTTCGTTGTTTTTCCTCTCATTCGTTCTTTAAACTTCTCTCCACCCATTTCCATTCTACGAAATGGGCGGAGCACCACCTCCATTTCAACCCATTAACCCCTCTTTGTAAATCCTCTCTGAAACTGGCGTTAACACAGCCTCCCCATCTCACCCTCCCGAATTTACTCCTACTGGTGCAAGCGCCTCCGTTTAGCGTCCGGTGCGTATGAGCGAAGATGCTCTGGCCTATGTCCAAATGTTGGAACAGCAACAGGAGCAAACTAACGGTGATGTTGCTATTCTTAAGATGGAAATTACACGAATTAAGGCGAAGGATCGTCTGGCGGCGTCCCACTTTGGTTCTCAGGGAAGGCGCCGGCGAGAAACTTATCACCACCACCTCCCTTGGTTGGAGATGGAGAACCACACCGTTCTCAGTCCATGACTGCCTGGACCTACCACTGACAGAAAATTGAGCTGAGGGAAGCGCTCACTTTAGGCAGTAATGTTCCTTGGTTCATTAGCGTGTCGGAAGTGGTGCGGGACATAGAGGTGGAGGAAGGTGAGAAGGGAGCCCTCACACCGTGTATTCGAGCTCGTCAGCAGGGGACGAATACTCTCAGGGCTCCCAAAGTTATGACACAGTGGAGTTTCAAGAAAACGACCAAGCCATAGTCCCTTACGAGTCTAGACGGCGCAAGAGTCAAACGGCTCGAAGGAACGACAAGGACCCTGAAGGTTATCCTTTGGAACATGAAGACATTCCTCGAGAGACAACCCACGTCGGACGCATGGTAGACTGAAGAAATGCGCAAAAGTTCCCTCGCGAGCAGAGCGTGAGTGTAGTCGTTCGGCATGACGATCAGCTGAGCCGTCCTAAGGTCTATCGTACGGAGAACCTGCCTGAGGAGGATTGGCCAAAGGCTCTAATTGACAAAAGGGAAAGGACGTATCAGCGTCGGCACGAGGAAATGACCGACAAAGAAAGAGATTACCGAGCCTCTAAGAGGTCTCAGAGCGATAGAGACGGACGTCCACCCATGCCGACCCACGAGTACCAGTTGAAAAAATTGACCAAGTCTCCTTTTTCGGCAAAAATTCAAGCAACTCTGCCGAAGGCCAAAGCACACCTCCCGAAGTTCCAGAAGTTTGACCTTAGCACGACCGAAGCCTACACACACCTCATCAGTTATCGCAGCACCATTTCCTGCATGACAGATGACGATGCTATTATGTGTAAAGCATTCCCCTCCAGCTTGGGGCGCCTCAGCCTGCTATGGTTCAATCAGTTGGAGGCAGGGTCGATCCATAGTTTTAAAGAGTTCAAACGAGCCTTTAACTATCAGTTCATCACAAACAACAAGCAGGCAAAGGAAGAAGACGCCTTGGCACAAATGAAGAAGAGGCCCGGCGAGACGCTTTGGAAGTATGCCGAGCTTTATTGGCAGTTGTTCAACGAGATACCTGGCGTTGACCAGTACTAGGTAGCAAGAAAGTTTAAGAATGGATTGGAAACATGCAGTAAGATCCTGGATAAGTTAGCAATTTGGGCTCCTCATGGAATGAACGAGCTCATGAGGACAGTCGAGCAGTTCTGTTCCTATGAAGAATTCCTCGCCGAGCGAGAACTCCAAGGGGGACAAACTTCAGCCGTACCTTAAAGCCTTCATGTCCCATCTCCTCAAATTGCGGCCCCAAAGCCCGCCGTTGCAACTCAGCCAAAGAAGCAAGTGAACACAATGAAGGTGGCAAACAAGAAGGCCCCAAAGGCTCATGACTACATAGCCGAGACGACAGTGTTCAAAGAACCAATTTATTTCCTCCTCCGAACCTTGGAGCGAAAACCATTCTTTGAATGGCCGAACCCATCAAAACTAAATACCGAAGCAGGAAATGACAACAGTCGGAAGAGATGTTCATACCACAATAAACTCGGCCATTACACAACGGTGTGCGCTCCTTACAAGGCACTCTTGGAGAATTTGGTGGCCCAAGGACTTCTGGACAGCCACATTGATTGGACCAAAACCCCAAGGCGACAGCCGAATGCCGGTGGTCAGAATCAAATCCCTCGTCCTGTTGGAGTGATCAATGTAATCCATGGACCAGTAACGAATGAGGCAGCATAGCAGCTTCAGTCAGAGCTTGACGAAGCCAAAAAATCTGCCCAAATTTTTTCTATCAGCAATGCATCAAAAAGACCAAAGATTGCCGAACGTCCTTGGTCAATTACTTTCACCGACAGAGATCTCCACATGGTGCAGATTCCTCACAATGACGCCCTTATCGTCATAGTACAGATCTCTACTCACTTTGTAAAAAGGGTTCTCACCGATCAAAGAAGCTCGACAGAAGTCATGTACTAATCTCTTTTTAAAGAACTCCAGATCCTGGAGTCCTCCCTTGTTCCTACTGAAGTTCCCTTGATTGGATTCATTGGAACACCTGTGTGGCCGTTTGGCAAGATAGTCCTCCTCGTTGTTACAAGCTCGGTCATTGCAAAAATGGAGTTCGTCGTTGTTGATGCCCTGAGCCCGTACAACTGGCTCCCCGCTTTGAAGGCTATTGCCTTAACCTACCACTAAGTGGTATGATACATTGGAGCAACTGGACGACAAGAGGACTTGTACGGTGATCAAGTCCAAGCAAAGCAGTGTTATGTCTCGGCTGTGGGAAAGGCTCCAAGCTCCAAGAGGACTTGTACGGTGATCAAGTCCAAGCAAGCAGTGTTATGTCTCGAAGATGTTGGAGCTCTCGCGGAACAAAAGTCAGTCGAAGACCTTGTGAAGATACTAGTTAATGAAGATGGATCGCGTTTCTTCATGCTCGGTTTCAGTTTGATGGATGCCGAGCGTGAACAGCTGCTCCAATTCCTTAAAGATAACAGTGAAGTTTTTGCATGGACTATGTACGAGATAACAGGCATCAATCCGCAGTTCATTCGGCATTCACTTAACGTCTTAAAGTCTGTAAATCTATCATTCAGAAGCCTCGACGTTCGGCAACCATTCATGCCGAGGCGGTAAATGAAGAGGTGGATAGACTCCTCAAAGCTGGGGCAATCAAAGAAGTTCAATACCCCACCTGGCTCGCCAATCGAGTGGCGGTGAAGAATAAAAATGGAAAGTGAAAGGTTTGTGTGGACTACATCAATTTGAATGATGCCTGTCCGAAGGACTGTCTCCCTCTCCCCAAAATAGATCAATTGGTGGATTCCACAGCAGGACATACTCGGCTAAGTTCTATGGATGCTTATCGAGGCTATCACCAGATAGCCATGGACCTTGAAGACATGGAAAAGACAACTTTCATTATCCCTAAGGGTCTTTTTTGTACCTTGTCATGCCATTTGGCCTCAAAAACTCTGGAGCCACATTCCAAAGGATGGTCTATCTGCTGTTTGGCCTGCTCATTGGAGAAATTATGAAGGCTTATATCAACATGTTCATGAAAAGTCTCAAAGCTGAGAACCACTTAGCCCACCTTGCCGAAGTGTTTGCAATTTTAAAGAAGATCAAGTTACGACTCAACACCGAGAAATGTGCTTTTGGTGTTGGGTTCGGAAAGTTCCTTGGATATTTGGCCACATGGAGAGGCATCGAGGCCAACCCAAACCAGATATCCACAGTACAACAGTTGAAGGCTCCATCGACCCCTCGGGAGATACAGAAGCTGACCGGAAGGGCCGCAGCTCTCAACATGTTCATTAGTCACTCGTCAGACAAATGTCATGTTTTCTTTCAAACTTTGAAGAAACAGAGCCGACGGAGCTTCAAATGGACTGAGGAATGTGATACAGTGCTTATCGAGCTTAAGGCATATTTGAGCTTGGCTCCACTCTCATTAGGCCGAAGCCTTTTGAAACGCTATACCTTTACTTGGCTGTCTCTCCACATGCTGTCAGCTCGGCACTTGTCCGATGCGAAGGCTCGAAAGATCAGCCCATCTACTTTGCTAGCAGAACGTTGCTTTCGGCCCAGACAAGATATCTGCCTTTGGAGAAACTTCTTCTTGCGCTGGTTACAGCAGCCCGGAAGCTCCTCCCTTACTTCCAAGAGTACCCCATCATTATCCTTATCGAATTCCCATTAAAAAATCTCCTCAGAAAGGTAGTTCTATCCAGTCGAGTCTCACAATGGGCGGTTGAATTGGCAAACTTTGACATCCACTTCGAACCTCGGATGGCTATCAAGGCTTAGGTGTTACCAGACTTCTTCGCAGAATTTACCCCTGGAAGTCCCGATGAGGAAGCTTTGGTTTCCTCTAGAATATGGGATGTTGGAGTGACATGAGGCTCGGAAAATTTGGCATCTTTTCAGTGGTGACGTTTGGAAGCTTCACGTTGATGAAGCATCCACTAGCAATGGTGCAGGTGCAGGGGTTGTCCTAATGACCTCGTATGGTGTGCTTCATGAAAGTGCTATCCCGATCAACTTTCCAGCCACAAACAATGAGGCTGAGTATGAAGCATTACTCGCTGGACTCCAAGCAGCTGCACGCCTACAAGTGGAAGACTTACACGTTTTTTGGGACTCTTAATTAATCGTTAACCAAGTCACGGGTGATTATGAAGCACGTGATCTTAGAAAGTTAGAATGCTCAAGTACCAGGCAACAACTCTTGAGTTAATCCGACAGTTCAAGGGATTCCACATCGAGCAGATCAACTGAGAGAACGCTCATGTTGATGCTCCTGCAAGTCTAGCCTCGACAAGCAAAGCCTCAGAGTACAGGAACATTAGCCTCTGCAAGATTGCCGAGCCAAGATTTGAAGCACTAGAAGAAGTCCTCAGCATCATTCTTGGCCCCAGTTGGATGGACGAGATTGTCGCTTTCCTCAAAAACAACACACTCCCTTCGGATAAAAAAGAAGCCCACCGAGTTCGCAGCAAAGCAGCCTACTATTGGCTTTCTGAAAATGACCAACTTTATAGGAAAAGTTTCACTAGGCCGTACCTAAGAGTTGTCCATTCTACCGAGGTGCCAGCCATTCTCATTGAGCTTCATTCGGGAAGTTATGGTTGCCGTTCAGGTGGTTGCTTCCTCTATCAACGAGCCTTAAGCCAAGGCTACTTCTGGAAGGGAATGAAGAAGGATTGTGAAGAGGTAGTGAAGAAGTGCAAGCCATGCTAACTTTTCTCTCATATTCCAAAGCAACCAGCTCAAACCCTCAAACCCATCACTAGTCCTTGGCCTTTTGCTCAATGAGGCTTGGATATTGTTGGCAAACTACCCATCGCCCCTGGAGGATTCAAGTTTTTGATAACGACAACTGACTACTTTTCAAAGTGGGTAGAGGCCGAGCCTCTCGTTACTACCACCGAAGCTGACGTTTAATGATTCATATGGAGAAACATCGTAACACGGTTCAGAGTACCTTATGCAATTGTTTCAGACGATGGCTCCCAATTCGTCGGCAAAGAGCTCAAAGGTCTTTATGCTGAATTTGGTATTCGTTTTTTCAATTCTACCCCGTCCTACCCACAAGGCGACGACCAGGCCGAGGCAACAAACAAGACGGTCTGTGCGGGCATTCAGCGTCGGCTAGACTCGAAGAGAGGAAGATGGGCCGAGGAGTTCCTTCGAGTTCTTTGGGCTTATCGCTCCACCCTAAGGCGCTCCACAGGCCAAACTCCTTTCGTTATGGCTTTCGGCATGGAGGTTGTGATACCACTTGAATTAAGGTTCCCGACCCTTAGAACTGAAACCTTTGATCCACCAACTAATGACGAGGCCGTGGCCACTGAGCTTGTACTTGCCAAAGAAAAAGGGGGAGGCTTAGCTCAAGCTCGCTAGCTATCAACAGGAGGTTGCTTAGGGCTTTGACCCCGATGTTCAGCTCAAGAAGTTCAAAACTGTCGACTGGGTTTGGAGGAAGGTTGTCCGAACAAGTCAGAAGACAAAATTTAAACCTAACTGGGAAGGTCCTTATAGGGTGATCAAAGAGGTCGGCAACGGCTCCTACAAATTGGAGGACAAAGATGGAAGGGAAATTGAGAACCCTTGGAATGCCCTCAACTTAAGGAAAACGTACCTTTGAAATTCAACCTCGGATTAATCCATCTCCACCTTCATTTATCCAAGAATTTAGTCAGAAGTATAGCTCGGCCTGAGACTGTCTCGGCCTTTATCTGTCTCTTACTTAGAAAATTTTGTACTTGTTTTAACCAAATTTGAAGTTAATAAGAAGTACCACCTTTTCCCGACGCAACAATTCTCTTAGTTACACTCTCTTTTCATTTAACAATTTGACTTCGGTCAATTAGCTCGGCCATCAGGCCATTGAAAACATGTTCGGATCATCGATCTGCAACTAACATCATGGCTCGGACGGTTTGACGTTCGACCACAAATAGGCAATCAACCTCTTGGTTTGTTCTTGGTTTGGCTACGTTCATATTTGACTTGAGCAGATGGGCACATTCAACATTTATTTAGCGTTTTTCTTACTTCGGTACAGGACTGGCATTTGAGCTGAGCCCAACACCAAAGTAGGGGCTATCATTAGGTAAATGGTTAAAACAGGGTTCTAAAACCCTCGGTGAAACCATGAAAATATTTCTAAGGCATAAAGAAATATTCAACCATACAAACAAGTAACACATGAAAAAAATTTCTAAGGCACGTAAAGACAAAGCATGTACTTGAGAAAATCCTATCAAGGAGGCACGACGTGGTAGATCGTTCAGTGTCATCCTCCTCCAAACTATTACAAAATTAAACATGCCACTTGTTCGGCAAAATATCCTATATCAACTATTACACCTAGCACGACAAAAGCCTAATGTTCGGAGCCGTCCAGTCCATTCAAAAGCTTAAGTACTTGGAGAAACAACAAAGACTTAAGAGAATTCAATCAAGGTTCGTTGATTTCATCATGAGTAGCCATGTTTTGACCTTCGACCTCGGTTGCATTATCTTTGGCCCCATCATCGGCTGGCTTGTCTTTTTCACATCCCTCGGCAATTTTGCCCTCTTCATCTTCCTCTGGTGGAAGCGGCGCGCATTCTTCCTCGGTATAAGGAAGCTCTAGATCTGGAATGACAGGCTCGGGAAGCTGCCTCAAAAAGCCTGATTCAGGCTGAATCGCCATAGTCTCGGCCATTACGTCAGCCCTAGCAGCATATCTGAGCTCGTAGAAATCTGGCAGCCGAACCTCCAGCTCGTCATTTACCATTTTGTGTGCAATTTGGTTGTACTCTAGAGCAGCCTGTTTTATACCCGCTTCATACCCCGTGGCCTCAGCCATCCTCATATTCTCCCCCTTGTCTGCCTTCACCTTCTTCGGCTCAGCTTCCGAGGTCTCGGCAGCAACCCTCGCATCGGCAAGCTCCTTCAGCCTCTTCACCTCGGCCTCTGCGTCCTTGGCTTGCTATTCTGAAATCTGCCATTTTATGCTGTAGGAGTCTCGGTCAGACTTGTAGCACTTGCGCTCAGCAGAAACCTTGATGGCCTTGTCGTAGGCCTTTAAAGTAGCTTGCCCAGCCTGACAAAACAGGAAGTCAGAAACAAGAATAAAAATTCAAGGGCATGATTATAGTAGCTAAGTCAGAGATATACTTGAACTAGGTGGGAACACATTTCACCGAGCCCTGGAAGCAGATTGGCTGGCACTTGATCTACATCTGTCAGTAATGTAACAGCAAGACTCGGCTCCTCCTTGACGGAATCTTGGAGGAGCAGCACCCTGCCTTCGGGAAACGTGTGTGAAGGGCTGAACTCCCTTCGCACTACAGCTTCTGCGAAAGGCTCGTTTGTGTCGATTGGAGGATCGAGAATGATTTCTTTTTCCTTTGGTGCAAAAAGTCGGGAATGTTCGGGTTGCGATGGCTGAGAGACGCTCGGTGGGGGAACATCATCCGAGGTCTTTTGCCTTTTCTCCTGTTGATGCTGGTCAAAAGAACCTCTGGATCGAGCCGGGTTTGTTGTCTTCGTTGGGATGAGTGGCCTAGTTCCTTCTCGATATTTCCTCGGCTGTTGGTTCGACGACGCGAAGTGGAATGTTCAAACCTGGAAGAGCAGCCTCGAAGACCTCGTCCAAGCGTAAGGGTTCCAACCACTCTGCTGCAGTCCATCCGAACTTTGGAAGCTTAATCCTCGACTGCATTTTTTTTTGGGATCCCTCGGTGTTTGGAGCTGATCTCTTCTTCTTTTTGGTACCCTCAGAGGCCGGTGGAGCTCCTTGCTTCTTCTTGCTCGGTTCTCCCTCCTTGTTCTTCTCCTTCCCATTGAGCACCCTCTTGTATGAAGGGATGTAGTCATGAAGTGTGGGGGCGTGTTGGCAAGCTTGGGCGAGAAGAGTCTCGCAGGCCTTGGCTTAGGAAGTTGTGTTTAAAGTCTTTGAAATTGGGCCGAGCTTTGCAAAAAGATGCACGTAATAAGTAAATGAAAAAGATCGGTATAACCTCTCGTGTCTTTGACTATCGGGATAGAGTACCAATGGTGAGTCCCGTCGAACTCATAATTTCCATGGACTTCGAGGTAGAAGTCAGCCCATTTGTCTGTGTCAGAAAGGCCTTTGATCAAAGGTTCCTTCTTTGGGCGCGTCGTCGGATACAGATGTCCTGTCTTGCCGTGCCGAGACATTGTATACGTATAAAACAAGTCATTCACGGTGAAATCAAGGCCTTGACTCTCAATCATAGCAATTACCGACATGATAATTCGGTAACTGTTAATGGCTAGTTGATGGGGAGCTAAACTAAATTTCCACAGAATCTCCCTAAAGAATGGATGGAGGGGGAACCAGAGCCCGACCTCGCAGATGGCCATCAGAGGCACGGTGATGTGCTCTGGGCGGTCCCTCCTTTTGTTTCTAATTTAGTTGCTCTTTACTTGGTGGAGGAAGACGTTGTTAGGGATATTATACTTGTGGCAGAATGCCTCGTACTCCTTGGCCACCCCACTGAAGTAGTGGGCGTGGTGGGGGCACAATAGACCCTTGTCGAAAAAGTCTGCATCACTTGGAGCCGACATCGAAGCCTTGGCTCCCTACGTGAACCCCGACTCGGCCTTGTGTCCCATTCGAGGCTCGACTTCTGATTCAGTTTCGGGAGGGAAGTCGATCTCAGGTTCGGTCAGAAAATCGTCGTCGGCATATTCATCGCGCTCGGCAATCGAGTCTTAGACGCAGGGGAAGTGGCAGACGTTATGGTGGAAACAGATTCGGCGGCTCGGTCCCGGTTCCTACGCTGCTGAAGCAATGATCTAATCAGCTGTCACTCTAATTCAGTTGCTGAGTGGTTCGAGTCTGAAGAAAAGTTGATGACCTCGTGAGCCAGAATTAGAAGAAAACAAAGGAAAAATATTAATATGGAGCGAAAATCTGCGTTGGCAAAGAAAAGAACCAAGAAGTTTGGCTCATCTTATCGGCTCACGAGTCATTACTATCTTAAAAAGGGCTCGGTGCTCCTAAAGTCTATTCTACGTTCGGTCAGAGAACGAGGAGGGTATGACGTTCGGGTCATCGTTCCTATCAGAAGACGACGTTTGGTAAAGTTCTAACATCCCTTTCGGGGCTCAGAAGAACATGTTGAAGACGAGGATGAACATCACTGTTCACCCCCAGTCCTTAACTATTCACTTAAAACCAAAACCTCGAAAAATCCCCAAGAAACCCAGAAAAGGTCATGAAAAGCGAAAAATAACTGCGATCGATCACTTACTTGGAGTTTTTGGTGCTTGGATCAAGCTTGGACTGAAGATCTGAGGGTGAATCAAAGACTGGAACTCTTGAATGTAGAGAGAGAAACTCTGATTTTAGAGAGAGAGAATCGGAAAGTATTCTCTCTCCTCCCGTTGATGTATTTATAGGGGAGGGGGGCTTTTTGAATTTACCGCCATTTAACTGACCGCCGAACCGCTGCCAAATCAAGGCTTGACACGTGGCCTCGATAGGACAGCAGCTCAGAGCATCTCGCGTGCCAGTCGCTCCTCCAACTGTCAAAGCGTCCTTTCAGCTGCCACACCCACTCGATATTTGACATCTGTCACTCTACCATTGGAACTTGAATATGACCGTTGCAACTCCCGAAGGAGGATCCTCGACTGCGGCTAAGAATCGACCTAATTTAAAGTCAATCCTTACCATGGAAGAGCATCGGCAGGAATTGAGGGGCTATTATAGCCGGTCGAGCCAAACGGCTCACGCCGTACCGGATAAGATCCCGAGCCACCCTTTGGTAGTCCAATCTAGTCCGGGCCGTTATCATTTTACGGCTCAGCAAGTCGACTAACTTGTGTCGGAGCCCCCCGTTATAGTCAATCGAAACAATTCGCTCGGCCCACCGACCATTTGACGGCCGGGCATCACGTTCGGCTTTGAACGAACGTGGGGGCCAGGGTTCCAGCTCACCCATGTGGGGAAAAATAACCGTGGCCATGATGACGATCGTGACGTCATCCGAATGGTTATCGAGATAACAATGGGAGCACGTGAAAATGCCCGCTCATCTTACAAACGGTTACAAAACCCTAATATGATGCGGAGGTGACGTCAACCAACACGTGTCGAGCGGATGTGCAATCTTGGAGGCCAAGCTAGTAGTTCTATATAAATCCCCCTTTATACCTTCTTGGAGGAGGTACATTCTACACAACCTTGAAACCTTAATTCTTGGTCTTTCACTTCTCTCTGCAAGTGTACTGATTCTTGCACCGGAGGGCCATTCCGGAGAACCTCCGGTGTAGTCTTTAGTCGTACTTTCTTTTGCAGGCTAGGTGAAGAGCAGGAAATAGTCTTGAACCCAGGTCTAAAGGAGCAAACCTATATTGCAATGACGGAACATTTAATCTTTGGACTCCTGAAAACTCATTCTCAATTGATGGTGTATGCCAATAGAGATACATGTCTTTTATATTATACTTTTGGTCCAACTCTTTTGACGTTATAAATATTTTACCCCAAAAAACCTTTTAAAACAGTGTATCCTACTACAAATATTATAATTTGATGGACATGCCATATGCCATGTCCATAAGGATTCCCGTGAGTTTCGGTCTTGTCGCGTATCTCAGAGTGTCTGTTGACACTGAACGGCAATCTCTAGGATTGTTGGTGCTTCATAGACCACAACAATCCAAAAGAATTCACTACGCCAAAAATAGCAAGCTAGCTTTTACAAGCTATTTTTTAACTGGCGGTAATACGCCATACTCAGTAAAGAGTGCTATATTGTCAGTAATGAAAAACCGTTGCAAAATGTAATTATTGACGGTGGGAGAAAAATTGCCGGTAGAGGTGACTATTAACGGCGGTAACGTGAAATTGCCAGTAATTGTGGACTAGAATAAAACATTAAATGTACTCCCTCCGTCTCTTTTTAAGAGTCTATTATATTATTTCATTTTGGACTGTCCTTTAATAAAGACTATTTTGTAAAGTTAGTAGATAAAAGTCAGTACATTTTTTATTTTGCCCCTAAAAGTAGATTATATTTTGAAAAGTTAGTGAACAAAAGTGTAATGATGATGTCTCTTTAAAGGGTAGGTAGGAAAAGTAGATGTAAAGTTGATATAAAAGGTTTAATAATGATGTCGCTATAACAAGTTGGAGTTACGAAGCTGGATACTTAAAAATAGACAAAGAGAGTAATAAAAAAATAAAACATAAAATTTTGAGTTGATTTAATTGTTGAAGTACTATTTAATTTAATCTATTTACCAAAGTGAATCATCTTTAAGATATTGTGATCCTCTTTAATGTTAAAAGTATCGATAATATTAGAATCGGTATCAAAATTTCTAGCATGTCCTATCAATATATGTGATCAAGAAACTTGCCAAAAATTCATCCTTAATCCTATAGCGCAATCTAGCATTCACAAGTTTCATAGCTGAAAATGCACACTTGACACTCCACTACAAGAAAAAGTATATTTGCTGACGAAAAAAATGGTGACGAAATTTAATTTTTACTATATGTAACAAAACAACAAGATTTTCATTACCAAAAGTGACTTTCGGAGACAACCTATAGGTGACGAAAGACTTTCTGGAGACAAGCTATTTTTTTCGTCAGCAAATATACTTTTTCTAGTAGTGCTCAACTGTATCCGTTTAAACGAGCATAGTTATTATAAGATTAATTAATCTATCGACAAGAGAATAAATTTTGGACATTCTTATTTTAACACCTGACACAACTATGACATGATATTCACCCAAAAAAAACTATGACATGATAGTCAAATATTGAAACTTGGGATTCTTAAAAATATCGAGCTCATAATTTTGCAAATGAAATCTTAAATGTAGTTCTTCTTGCTTTATGAAATCGTAAGGATAAATGGATAATATTTCTCAGCAATCTTATTTGAAAAGGTTTCTTTGCAAATATCGACACTGCTCAATCACAACCGTCGATGAGTTGCGTGGGGTGGTGGCTTCTTGTCACGACTTCTCAGGACTGACCCTTCTCTGCTCTGCCGCGTACCTGCACCAAGGCGTGAGGTGGTTGGCCGCCTTTCGCCCCTCTGATGAGCAAGTCAGTGAACAAGAGAGAGGGAGAGTATTTCGAGTGCGTAATGTTGCTTACCTTTCTTAGGGTTTATGCCTCTCCTTATATAGGCGACGTACTTGTTCCCCAAGCTTAGAGCAACTGTGATGTAGGGCACATGCTCATGACGTCATGAGTAATCGCTTCCCTTCTTAGACATTCCATCCCTTTCTGGAAACAGTAGGGAGATACTCCACGTGGCCTCTTCCCGAGCTAATCCGACCTAACCTGTGAAGACCGACCTGAAGGTTCAGTTGGTGGGTTAACAATCTGGGTCGTCAATCAGTGAGTCAGACCATTCGGTCCGGCCCACCTCTACTCGGCCTTTGTACCCAATAAGCTGGGCTCACGCCCTGTCCATGCAGACTAGGCTTGCCGAGGGAGCCCAAACTCTGGCTCCGCCCGTTTCCCTTTCCTAGTCCCATTCTCGGTTCGGCCCACCACAAGTTGCTTTTTCTTTTTCTTTTTTTTTTTTTGTTGTTTACTTTTAGATTCATTTTCCCCCCATTTCTCTAAGGAGTTTACCTAAAACCATAGTGTGAAGTTTGATTTTTTTCTTCATAATTTAGCCCTCATCTTTCATAATATTTCATTTGGCCCATTGAATTTAATTTTGGACTATTTTTTCAGGGCCTCCTTTCTTAAAAAAAATTTAGTAAATTAAAGATTTCCTATAAATAAAAAAAATAGTGAATTAAAACTAGTGCTGGCGAATCTATAAAATTTGGAGGATAAAATATTTTTTTTTGGGAACATGTTAGAAATGCATTAATAATGAGGGAGTACAACTGTGCTGTCACCGTTACAATAAGGATGACACGCCAGTGACGAGCGAAAACCAAAACTAGGGTCTAAAGAGCAGAACACAGTATACTGGTCCGCAAAACACAAAATACACAACACCTATGTTATCGCCAGAAGATAAAAGACCAACATAAGTCCTAGATATGTCGACAACAAGGGCCTAATGAACGGAACATAGTGTTGAGTGTGTGCGACCCGAAACTAGAACCTAACAAAACACTAGAACAAAGGAAGCGAAAGCAAATACAACACAAAAACCACCGCCGCAAAAACTAACTGCCCAACCCAATTCACATTAGACTGCGAATAACTTATTACCAAGCCTAAATTAACACATCACCGGATAACCACAACCAGATCCTGGCAACCGAAGGCAACCAAACTGTTGGCCGAATGCGCCCATTTTGAACGGCGGCCGACGCAAATAAGTTGGCCATTAAAACAGAACAAACCTTAGCGCGAAATCCCTGTTCCGCCTGCAAGACCCCATCGACCAAAGGTGACCAAACCGTTGGCTGGATCGCGCTTTGATGGCATTCGACACAAATCAGTTGGCCATTAAACCAAAACAAACTTCTGCACGAAACTCTTGCTCCTTAAGGGGCTCCCGGCATACCTGCAATAACACAACTAAAGCACCCATCAGCCACGCATCGGAGAAAAAAGGAAGACCAATCGGACGGATAGGGAAAATCGGGAGGGGGAAGCCGATCGAGTTTTATGAAAAAACCAGCCGATCGGAAAAGGGAAAGGCAATTGGAAAAGGAGGTGTGATCGGCTGGGTGTTTTAGAAGAAGTGCGTGGTTGGAATAGTGGACATCGTGACACCAACAGGAGAATGGAAAGAGGCAGAGCGCCAAGGAGGCGGCGGCGGCTGAAGGACAAGGCGGTGTCAGAGAGCGAAACACGCTCAGAGCAATGGCGCAAAGGATAGAGGAGGTTAAAGGGATGCTTATTCGTAGAAGATGGGTGGTTTTGTAGGTGGTGGAGGGCGTGTGGCGGGGGAAGAGGCGGCAGCCTCCCCCCACCATGAGAGGGCTTTGCTTACTTCGTACGCTAGAAGTTTCTAGAGAGAGAAAGTCTCAACATTTCCTGGCTGCTTCGAAATTATACACCTAGCTGCCGGATAAAATACTCTTTACAGTATAGTAATAGTGTTTTTTGAAACGAAAGTGCTATAGGCACAACACTTCCCAGCCACATCAGCTGATGCGGCATCCCATTAAAAAAAATAAAAGAGAAATCAAAACCCCAAAATCGGCTTCTTCCTTTCGTGCCCAAGACATAACGAGGAGAGGGCAAGAGAGAGGACGACGACTGAAAGCCCAGACCAGCCGGCCAAAAGCACCACCACCAGCGACCTCCACCTCCATCACCACCACCGGCGACCTCTCTATACCATCGCGCCTCCCCAGCACCGACGTTGACCACCACAAGCGGCAATTTTTGCCGGAGAAAAGGTTCACCGACGCGACCACGCACCACCAGCGTCTCCATACACTTGTACTCTCTCTCTCTCTGCCATAGGCCTAGAACTTGTTCTGATTTCACTCTGATTAGGGTTAGGGCTTGAATTGAAATTGGAGATGTGAACAGAACTTGTTTCGATTTCAATTGATATTATTTCTCAACTGCTTTTTTGTATAATGCAGTACAGTATGACTTTGACTTGAGGCTTTCATTTTGTGACAATTTATTTTCGACTACTGGCCTATTGTGAAATGGTGTTTTTGAGTTGAGCTCAAAGAGTTTTGTTGTTAAAAATATGACGGTGGATTGCTTGATATTATGATATTATCACTAGATGAAAGGGGGAAGATACTTTCAGTAGAATTGTGTTCGAATTTGTTTCTTTACAATCGTGTTGAAAAGTCATGAAAAAATCTGTGGCGGTTCACCATCAGACATTTGCATACATAGGTATTAAACCTCTAAATGAGACTGAAATAGAGGAGCTCATGTAGCTCTTCCATTAGTAGACTTGGATTTCGTTCTTCTAACCTCGTTTACTAGTTTAATAGAGTCTAACAATTTGCTTATATGTTACTTTTTATTTTTACCAATAGGTGATGTTTCCTTTGCCATCACCATCGTCTTTGATATCGCCGGAGTCTATTCGGTCGGCTATGCCTCCTCCGGATGACGAAATTGATTTTGGAAGGTATTTTCCTTATTCTTTAATATAATTTACATGGTTTTTTTGGCAATAGTTGAACAAAATTTAATTAGTTGTAATTTTTTGTTAAATTTTGTAGGGATGTAGAAGAAGAAGAAGAAGAACAAGAAGGGGAGGAGGAGGAAGAGGATGAGGAGGAGCAGGTAGGGAGTGGAGACAATGAAGAAGAGGTATTGAGTGGTACTAATGAGACAACAGAAAATTGTAAAGATAGAATTGAGGAACCGAAGGTGGGAATGGAATTTGACTCATCAAACGAAGCTTATGCGTATTACTTAAGATACGCTAAACAACAAGGATTTGCCGTGGCAAAAAGAACGTCAAGAAAGGGAAAAGATGGAAACTTGAAGAATCTAACTCTTCAATGCAATCGTGGTGGAAAGGTAAGGGTGAGAGGAAGCAACCTGGTGAAACCACGGCCACAAATAAAAATTGATTGTCCAGCTCGCTTTATTGTTGCTTCATGCCCGGATGGAAAGTGGAGGTTAAACCTAGTTGTCTTGGAGCACAATCATGAACAAAGCCAGAGAAAGTGCAGGTTCTTCAAGAGCAATAGGGTAATTGATGAACATGTGAAAAGAAATCTCATGTTGAATGATAAAGCCGGGATTAAATTGCCTCAGACTTATGCCTCACTTCAGATTAAGGCGGGGGGACCTGATAAGCTTCGATATAGTCAGAAGGATTGTCGGAATTATGTGGACAAACAACGACGTTTAAAACTTGTGGAAAGAGATGCTGAAGCGATGCATAGTTATTTCATGAGAATGAAAATTGACAATTCTGACTTCTTTTATGCCATGGATTTGGATGACAAAGGTCGACTAAGGAATGTATTCTGGGCCGATGCAAGGAGTAGAGCAGCTTGTAAGGAGTTTGGTGATGTTGTGACATTTGACACAACTTACTTAGTAAATAGGTATGACATGCCTTTTGCACCATTTGTTGGTGTGAATCATCATGGTCAGTCGATTTTATTGAGATGCGGGCTCATCTCTCATGAAGACACAAAGTCATTTGCGTGGTTATTTGAGACTTGGAAGACATGCATGTGGGGTTGTGCTCCGAAAGCAATAATTAACGACCAGTGCTTGGGCATGAAGAATGCTATACAAAAAGTATTCCCTGACACCCGACATCGGTTGTGCATATGGCATATTATGAAAAAAGTACCAGAAAAGTTTGGTATGTACAATGCCTATGAACAAATTAGTTCATGTATGCGCAAGGCAGTATGGAATTCATTGACAATAAAACAATTTGAGGATGCTTGGGATGGGTTCATCAAAAAGTATGAGCTTTAAAATAACACATGGTTACAAGGGTTATATCTGGAGAGGAAACTGTGGGTTCCTACTTATGTGAATGACTGCTTTTGGGCGAGAATGTCGTCCACACAAAGAAGCGAGGGTTTGAATGCATATTTTGATGGTTACATTCATTCAAAGACGACCTTGAAACAATTTGTAGAGCAATATGAAAATGCATTGGCGAATAAGGTGGAGAGTGAAAATGAAGAAGATGGGAAAAGTTGGAGGAGTTTCATCCCGTTAATAACTAAAAATGGCTTGAAAAAACAATTTCAAAGTGTTTACACGAATGAGAAGGTAAGAGAGTTTCATGAAAAGTTTGTCTGGAGACTTGAGTGTTCTTGTAGTCAAAGAAAAGAAAGTGTATCCGAATATGAGGTAAAAGAGTGGATTACATATGGAGAAGAAAAAACGAGAATTCAAGTGCCATTTATTGTTGATTTTAATGCTGAAACGAATGAAGCATATTGTAACTGTCGATTGTTTGAGTACAGAGGAATGGTTGTAGACATCAATTGACGGTGTGGAGTCAAATGGGAGTTGAAAGAGTACCTGACAAATATGTGTTGAGGAGATGGAACAAAAATGTCAAAAGGGTGCACACTAAAATTCGAATCAACTATGATAACTCATCAACGTCAATTGAAGCACGTCGGCATGACAATATGTGCAATCTCTTTAATCAGGTTACCGATTTGGTGGAAGATAGTCAAGAGAAGTATGATAAGGTGATGGCACGGTTACTTGAGCTAAAAGGAGAGTTGATTGAATCTTCGATTGTTTGTGGAAGTAATGTGATTTCCGGTACTCCTAATAATTCCTTTTCAAATGGAGATGGACCTTCCAAAGAAAGCACGAATATACTTGACCCGGTAACTCTTCGTCGAAAAGGGAGACCGCCAAGCAAAAGGAAGATAGGCGTTGTTGAAAAAAAGGTAAGAAGAAAATAGAAACAAAAAAGAAGACATTGTCCAAGGAAAAATCCAAGGTATAAGTTAATGTAAAGTTTAGAATTTTTTTGTATTGTTAATTTCATGTAAACTTTTTATATTTATGTTTCATGTAAACTTTTTTTCAGGAAGTTGGGACACAAGAGAGGTTGGAACACAATAACTATTTTTTTCAGGAGATTGGGACACAAGAGAGTGTGGTAAATGTTAATGTAAGAATTTTTTTGTATTTTCCGTTAAACTTTTTACGTTTTTGTTTCATGTTAAACTATTTTTATTGTATAATATTATGAATCATGTTAAAGCTATTGTTAATTCTCATTTTTATTATTGGCCAGAGTCAGCCAAGCTACGTGGGGCAATCAATGTGGCCAAACATGATGCCCCATAATATGCGACCGGATATGGCATAAGGCGGAAGTATCTTCCAATTTTCTCCAAGTTCATGCCCAACTGAAACAGGCTTCAACAACTTTATGTATGCGTTTCCAAGTTCACAAACAAATATGCCAATCTTATTCAGTAGTCATGATTTGAGAGGGCAATCAAATATTAGAAGTACGTAAGTTTGGGGAGGATGGCAATCAAGTTTTTTGGAGACTCAAGGACAATGTGTTGGAGGACCACCACCAAGTTTTACTCAAATGCTGAATGCACCGGATAATGCTGAAGAATAGTTCAGTTCACTTGATTGTGGGTGTTTTAGTATTTGTATCGTGTCGTATCTGTGGTGTGTCGTGTCCATTTACTATCTAGTGCCCAATGGGATCTCAGACTATGTTTTTTTTTTTTTGGCAAGACTTGGTGTTGGCATGTAAGAAAAAAGTTGTTTGAGTATTTGTTGGTGTCGTATCGTGTCTGTATCGTGTCGTGTCTTTTATCATGTTATAACATCTGGTTGTCTATGTTAAAGGTTTGAATGAAAGCTTGCAACTTGGGTGGCATTTACTTATGGTGATACATGTTTCTTACTAAGATTTCGAGTTAAATAGTTGTCCTTTGATTAACGATTGCGATAGCCTTGAAAATGTGCATTCACTGATTGGAAGAACAGCTCCACCTGATTTCCTTGCGAAATTGACATATCTTATATGGAACTACCATGAAAAGATCAAGCACATTGATACGGTCAAAGCATACACTTTTCGTTCGCATTACTTTGTGGAGGTTGACATAGTCTTGCCAGAGGACATGCTTAGGTTTTGAAAAAAATTCGGCAGAATCTCTCCTATTTTTGGTCCTAACCCGACGTCTCGCATCTCAGTCAATACAACAAAAACAACAAGAAGAACATCATGTTACGCACGCACAAGCCCACGCTGCGCATTTCTCATTCTAAATTACCATTCACAAGCCAATTCATAGCCAAAATCTATTGCCAAGTTATCCATTCACAACAAAAACCATAAAACCAAATGATATCACAAGAGCTCTAAGTTGCTACAAGTGACCAAATGAATTACATCTCCATTTTATTACATCTCCATATTATTATGGGTGACCAAATGAAAGCATAACACCAAATGAATTACTATGACTTGACATTAAGGTAAACAACTATCCGACTACTAGACTTGAATCCAATTAGCCAACCAATGGATTCCCATCTTCTACAATGATGCCACAAGACTTTGTAAATTAACCAAATCCCAGTGCATCAATAGTCCACCCTGCGAAGAGACTATTTTTGCTCATTTCCAGGGAATAACCGACGTATTCTGTTCTCCACGGAGAGCTCTGCCTCCAGCCTTGCTAGATGGATGTTTTCATCAGAATCAACTTTGTCCAGTTGAGTTAATTGGGATGGATGCCTTCAGCCTTGTGAAGAAGAGAGTTGGCTATATGGCGCCACGGTCAGCATATGTTTTCTGCAGTTTTACCATCCCTCCATTGGATTTATCCTGTGGCCTGCTTATCAAAGATTTAGACAAGATGAGATTAGTGGATCAATAGTAGGAAAATCTTGTCAAACCAATGGTGGTAGACTGGTAGTGGAACAATAAGCTTTCTGACAGTGAATAGCCTCCTCTCTAGATTAATGTCTAATTGTGTGTCTCTGAATCAGGAGGAAAACAGGTATAACGCAAGTAGAGGTGCACACTTAAATCTCAAGCGGGCTGAAAAAGCTCGTGTTCTAGTCAACAAAATTCTAGGTATGTCTAACTTGATTAGAAAAAAGCCTTTTTATGTCCAACTATGTCTAACAAAAAGCCCATTAGAATTTAGAAGAAGGAATCAAGCCTTTTTATATGTCTAACTTCACCACCAACAGTTGCGTATAGATTTCTATTGATTGAGTAGGGCAGCTTCTAATTGTGGGTTCTGTTTACCCTAACTTCCATTAATCAACGTTCATGCTATACAAGCTCTTTCAAATAAATTCTATGCAAAATTGCTATGCCGAAATGCTATACAAATCAATGATGCCGTCAAAGCAAACATTCGAAAGCTAAATTGGAATTCAGATGTTAGCTACCAGCCAACAACATACTCCACCCATTTACCCAAAAAAAAAAAACAACATACTCCACCCAGCTGAACATAAGACCGAGACCTTAATCTGTACCAATTTTTGAGTGAAATCGAGTGAGACAATATGAGTAAATTGAGTGAAATCTAAACAAGTTCTGTTCAGCATTAACCCTAATCAAAGGGAAATCAAAATCAAAACATGTTCTCAAATCCCCAATTTCAATTCAGTCTTAACCCTAATCAGACAGAAATTGAAACAAATTCTAGGGCTATGGCAGAGAGAGAGAGAGAGAGAGAGAGAGAGAGAGAGAGAGAGAGAGAGAGAGTATGAGTGTATGGAGACGCTGGTGGTGCGTGGTCGCGTCGGTGGACCATTTCTCCGGCGAAAATTGCCGCTGGTGGTGGTCAACGTCGGTGCTGGGAGGCGCAACGGTAGCGGAGGTCGCCGGTAAGGGCGATGGAGGGGGAGATCGCTGATGGTGGCGATGGAGGCGGAGGTTGCCGGTGGTGGTGGTGTTGGCCGGTTGGTCTGGGCTGAGGTCTCCCCTGTCTCTTGTTATCTCTTCTGCGCAGAAGAAGAGAAGATGAAGAGAAACTGAGAAAGTCGGTTTTCATTTTGATTTTGCTTTTTTTTTTTTTTTAAAATGGGATGCTACATCAGCTGATGTGGCTGGGTGTGGCTGGGAAGTGCTGTGCTTGTAGCACTTTCGTTTTTGAAATCCTTATGGTGGGGGCTGCCACCACTTATCCCTAGGGTTGCTCAAAAAATCCGGTGAATCGTGAAATCGGTTCGGAGCGAACTAATCTGTACATTTTGGATTTTGTCCGTGGATTAATGGTCCGGACACGGATTGAAAAATTAGAAAGCCGTGACTCGCGGTTCAGTCCACGGATTTTCATTACGAAACCATGGATTAACCGAACTGAACCGTGAGATATTTATTTTATATAAATAACAAATAAATATATAAATATATGTGTATTTATATAATTAATTGTTAGTAATATTAAAACTTTTTTCTACCAATTTTAATATTTTATCTTAATAATAGGATATAGTGTAGATGTACATAAAATATAGGGGGTAAATAGTACCTTTTTATATAAGTTACGGGTAACCCTAGTTTAGTTTCACTAGTTCGTTTTTTTTCCAGTTTTCCTAATTTTCATTCCTTGTTCAAATCGCCGTCGCACTGTTCTTCCTTCTTCGCCTCTTCCTCCTCCTCCTCCTCCTCCTCTCTCTCCGTTTCTTCAAAGTAACAAATACTTTCTGGTGACTGGCATTAAACTTTCTTCTGAATGTAACCTTTTTCCATTTTAGTGCGGGATATGTGTTAAACTTTATTTTTGCTAAAATCCGTGGACAAAATCGTAACCGATCCGCGAGTCACGGATTGGATTGGATTTCATTTTATAAAAACCGTGACTAGCGGTTCGGTCTTCGGATTCCTAGAAATCCGAACCGAACCGGACCGCGAACACCCCTACTTATCCCCACTTGGTTTCATCCTTGCTTGCTTTAGTTATTTGTCATAAAGTAAAACGAACAAGACATGAAAAACAGGAAATGTACTGGTTTTCTGTACAGATTTATTGTGAGGCTCACTACGGGTTTCACACAAATGATTCGAGTCGTTCATTAAATGTAAAATTGTTTTTCAAGAGCCCTCACTAAAAATCAGTTTAATCCGATACTTATAGATGTCTGATCCAATCATATAATGTTTTATTATCTGGGAATCTAAATCAAAAGATAGGTGATTGGATCGAGCATCTATAATTATCGGATTGAACTGATTTTTCGCGTGGGCCCTTGAAAAGCTGTTTTACATTTAATGAACGGCTCGAATTATTTGTGTGGAACCCGTAGTGGGCCCCACATGTACTAGTAGAGTTATTCCATGAAGAACTCAACCAACAAGCAATGCGATGAGCACTGTACAACTCAAAATGGGCCGATTACGAGATATATATATCTGCTAAATAAGGTTATTATTTTAGTTTTTAAAGAATCCTTGTTTTCTTGAAGTTTAAAAGTAAATGGCGATCGTTAATTTCAAAAGTGGCATCATGTTTCCATCAAAATATAAATAAATAAATAAATAGTGGCAGGTAGGGCTGCAAATGAGTCGAGTCGAGTTTTACCGTGTTCAAGCTTGTTTATTAAGTTTTTAACGAACCCGACCTCGAGCTCAGTGAAAACTTACTAGTCGAGCTTGAGACGAGCGGGCCTTGGTTTGACTCGAGCTTGTTCACGAGCCTTAATAGACCAATGAAAAATGTATGTATATTCTCGCAAAGGCCTAATACAACCAAAATTATTTTGATTGTGAATGTATATATCTTTCATTTTCTTATACTCTACAAGAAAATAATCTTAATTTTAGAATAATAATAATAATATGTAATATGTTTTTGTAAGAATTCTGCATCAGGGTATCAAAATGTTAATGCTAATTATAGTAATTAATGTAAAAAGTCTATTAACCCTGGCTCGCGAGCCGAGCTTATCCTAGCTCGAGCTCGGCTCGTTTACAAAACGAGTTGAAAAAATCGTTTCGAGCTCGTTTGTTTAACTTCCAAGCCAAACTTAAACGAGCCACTAACGAGTTGAACTGCGAGCGGCTCGATTCGTTTGCAGCCCTAGTGACAGGATATGCAAATTTTTTTGATCAGGCAGCATGTGAATTGGGTTTGCCTATTTTGTCTTCGTACAGTGTCATACCCAGAAAACTAGCTGCCCACACCACACAAAACTAAACAAGGAAAAAAAAATCAAGAAAACAAAACAGAAAACCAAAAGACAAAAAACGTTTCAAAATTTGAGATGCTCTCGCGAGCATGCGGGTAGCCTACATGGTGTAGGCCCAATCCGCTGCGAAATATCCAGGATGCCATACCACATCGCACATACAAATAACATATACGAATGGGTGAGCCATTCACTTCTATATTAAGGTCTAACCATTATCCTATTTATCTGATGTGGGATTCAATTTTTTACACTTGTTCTCAACACATATTGCTCGCGGAGCCCTCCTTACTAGCTAAAAGACCCCTTGCAATTAATCTATACTTTTAGAAGAGCATAAAAAGATTTTATTAATCTATGAAACAAATTAGAAAGATACTAAGCAACACTACAACAAATTCGGTCTTTCGTTTCCGAAGATGCAAAATTCGTCGATAAAATTTTTGGCAACAAAAATTTCATCCCCCGATTTCATCGTCTTTTATTTGACGCCGAAGGGGTGACAGTTATTGGCAATGAAAAAATTCATCGAAAAATGTACATTTTGGCGACAATTTTTTTCGTCACCGAATGAAACATTTTGGTGATGAATTTTTTGTTGTTGCCCAAAATGACTAAACTAGAAAAATTATTCCCCTTTGTTGTTGCTCGGACTCGAACCTGGGATCTAAGATTTCTAAACTGACTCCTACCAATGCACCACTTTTCATTTCATTTTTTTATTGTAAAATTTAATATATATTACTCCGCTACTTTTTCAATAATTTTTAAAGTAATCTATGTATAATATAAATCAATATAGATTATTTATTGAAAAAATTAATTTGTTTTGCATTTGGCAACGAAATATGGGTTTTTTTCCCCGCAAGAAAGGGCTATTTGACGAGGAAATCCCATTTCCTTGCCAAATAGGTCTAATTTGGCGACAAAATATCATTTCCTCACCAAAAGGTATCATTTGGTGACGAATTTTGAGTTTCATCGCTAAAATTGTGGTGGCGGCGGCGGTGGTGATGATGATGGTAGTCATTATGGTGGCGGCGTTGTGGTGGTGGTGGCAGCGTGACGGCGGTGGTGGTGGTGGTGGTGGTTTTCGTCTAAATTCACACCCCAATTAACAGTGTTAATATCTAAATTAACAGTGTTATCCGCCTATTAACAGTGTTAATACCAAGATTAACAATGTTAATACCCGGATTAACATTATTAATTGTGGTGGTGGCGGCGGTGATGATGATGCTGGAGTGGTGGTGGTGGTCATTGTGGCGGCGATGATAGTGGTGGTAGCGTGACGGCGCGCTGGTTGTGGTTGTGGTGGTGGTGGAGTGGTGGTGGTGGTAATTGTGATGGTAATTGTGGTGGTGGTGGTGGTGGTAATTGTGATGGTAATTGTGGTGGTGGTGGTGGCGGTGACGGCAAGGTGGCGGCGGCGGCGGCGGTGGTGGCAGTGGCGTGACGGTGTTGGTGGCGTTGGTTGTGGTGGAGTGGTGGTGGTTGTGGTAATTATGGTGGTGGTGGCATCGGCGGCATAGTGGTGGTGATGATGATGGTGGAGTGGTGGTGGTTGTCATTGTGGTGGCGGTGATGGTGGTGGGCCGATGGTGGAGTTGTGGTGGTGGCGGCATGACGGCGGCGGTGGTGGCGCTGGTTGTGGTGATGGTGTTGGAGTGGTGATGGTGGTGGTGGTGGTGTTGTAGGATGTTGTATGGATTAACTTGTTTTTAAACGGGGGTAAAATGTAAAATACACTCCACATGATCTATTAGGAATTGCACTCTATAGAAAAAGGATCTAGTGGGCTATGAAATTGAAAAATAAGACCGGCCCAGAATTAACTCTTAATCTAATCTTTTCAAAAAAGAATTGATCAAATAGTTATAGCCTTAACGTTAAAATATCGGACGTCACTTTTTTTAAAGATACGTAGAATATTTTCTCAATAAATTTGATTCTCTCTCCTAATTAATGTGGAATCCCACATTCAAAACATATGTAAAGGTTACTAATAAAAAAAAAAAAACATATGTGAAGTTTAAGTAATATAAAAGTTAAGACCCACCAGTAACTATTAACTTGAGTTCTAATTAATTTTTAAGTGCTACGTGATTAAGGAAAATAATTAGCAGCTCAGTTGGTGCAGGGCACTGCAAGTGGATTTAGAGCTTATAACAACCGGAAGTGTGAGGTGGGTCTCGTGACAAGACACGATTGAGTGAGCCCAACAAATGAGGAGCTTAAGATGATTGTCATGCTTGGGTGGGTCCCAATATCTTAAAGAGTATCACAATATCTTAAAGATGATTGCGTACAAATTTGTTGTGGGCCCACTACGGGTCCCACACAAATGATTCGAGCCGTTTATTAAATGTAAAATATTTTTTCAAGGACCCCTGTGGAAAATCACATCAATCCGATACTTATAGGTGCTCAATCCAATCATTTAAAATATTTCATAATCCTAGAATCTAAATCAAAAGTTAAATGATTGGGTTGAGCACCTACAAGTATTAGATTGAACTGATTTTGCGCGGGAGCCCTTGAAAAACTATTTTACATTTAATGAATGGTTTGAATCATTTGTGTGGAACCCGTAGTGGGCCCCACAACAAACCTGTATGCAAAATTTGTACCCTTTTGATGTACTAATAGACTTACTGATTGTGCATATGACAAACAACTTTACTATAGTTTTTAGTATGTTATTTTAATTTTTTTCTAAAGCCGATAAAATAAGTATATTATAGTTTATCTTTTTATTTTATTTCTAGTATATATGTTTGCCATTATTAACGTGAAATTCAGGCTCCATCCCTGAATACGAGTCCAAAATACAAGTTGCAATTGGAAGAAACATTTACTTTTTCCTTGTTCCCAAACCGTCATTAATATAACCAAAACCTTTGTGAAACACTTCTATAGGCCCCGGGATTAATTGGAGTGCATACAAACTAGTTCGGATATCTGGTTATTTGAAAGGGAAAAAAAAAAAAACAATGGTACAATGTGAGTTTTGTAGAATAAATTAATTGGGCCACGAGATAGATGAAGCAAGTCGTAGGAGAAATACTAGAAGCTCACAGAAACCCCTTGTCTTGAAAACTTTTGATGCAGTCATCAAACATTTCATCAAGTGTTTTCATAAGAGGAAGTCCCAACTTAATAATCTTACTACTGTCCATGCTGTGTGGGTTGTTATCTCCTTCATTGGTGCTACACCTACATCAAAGTAACAAATATTTCACCGGTTATTAATGCACTGCATGCTTAATTACATTATGAACTTGTGGTAATTAAATGACACAAAAAATATAAAAAAAAATGGTGCGATAATAATATTGTGACATATATCCCTTCCCCTTTCGCTACACAAACCAAGGGCTATTCCAATTCCGCAGAGACTACAAATGGAATGTTGACGTTCCAATCAACTAAACACCCGGTTTGGGTCATCAAACCACTCTTTTTCTACAACCTATTTAGTAATATAATAATAGTTGTTATGTATGAAAACGAAGATATTTATTAAATTAGGCTTGTCAACGGGCTGGATCGGGTCCGGATCCGATAGATCCGAATCCAATAAGACTTGGATCCGATCCGAATCCGATAAGACTCAAATCCGATAGCGGAAATCCGGATCCGATCCGAAAAATTTGGATCCGATCCGAAAATCCGAATCCGATCCGAAAACTTTTTTACTCCAAAAATTTTAGCCAAAAAAAATATTTAAAAAAAAAAACTTTTTTTCAAAAAAAAAAATATTTTCCAAAAAAAAATAAAAGAAAAAATTGAAAATAAAAATACAACTTCTTAAACATTTTTTTTTCAAAATAAAAAATTTACTGTATTTTTAAAAAAAATTTCAAAAATTTATAAAAAGTAAAAAAAAAATAAAGTTCGGATTCGGATTGATAACGGATTTAATCCGATCCGATCCGGATCCGATAACGTTACCGGATTCGGATTATCGGATTATCGGATCGACGTTATCGGATTCGGATCCGGATCGGATTTTTCGGATCGGATCCGGTCCATTGACAGGCCTATATTAAATGATATTGGAATCGCATTTTTTATTGGACTACTATTCAAATAAGACAAAACAAAACAAAACAAAACAAAACGAGGCGAAGCAAAAAAATCAGTGATTAAGATGCTAACACATGAGGATGTGAGTGTCTATATCTATTCCTATTATAAAAGCGGGCCTAGGAGTGCGTTTTTCCCGTTCTTACCCGTATCAATAAGTTTATAATTAAAAATTAAATAATTGTAGTAATGCTAAAGGGCCACGACATTTACTTAGCGGATTCAACTTGCAACAAGTTAATTAATTGCCGATAAAAAAAAATTAAAAAAAAACACATTATACTTAAATCCTTTCCTGCGTGACCCATCATTAAATTTATAACTTAACGAGTACAACAATACTAGGACCCACCATAGTTAGTTAGCATATAACTATTCTAGTTTTGTGGAACTCATAAATATTATTAGAAAAATGCTAGGTGCACAACCATCCGAACACAACACCAGACACAACCACTCACATAGAAGTGGGTCCATCGTGTTAAATGAGTGTGGAACTCACGTGTATGTGATGGGTTGTGTTTAGTGTTGTGTTTGGATGGTTCCGCACCTAGCACCTCTCGTATTGTTATGCCATTTCTCGTATTAAATGAGATAGGCTATGTCGGATAATTGGGGTTTCTCCCCGTCGCGGGTGATCTCCCTCTCCCGATCGTCCCAGATTCGGGAGTTCTCTCTTTTCCTGGCCTCCATCACCCCCATCTTCCTCCTTTTCCCCATACTAGCAACACTAGCCGCCTCTTTTTGTCGCTCCTTCTCCAACAATTTCACTGCGTTGTCTAGTGGTTTGTCATTGGTTTTCGTCGTTGTGGCCGTTGGAGGTTGTTTGTTGTGTAGCTCACGGTCGCGGAGGTGGGTTTTGTAGTCGAGGTCATTGTGGTCTTGATGGAGACGGAGCCTTGGCCTCAAAATGGTTTGTGATGGTGTGTGACTCGTCCTTAATTTGGTGCGACTTAGTATGACTTAGTGGATGACTTAATGGGCTACTCAGGTAACTTTTTTTTTTAGGGGCTACTTAGGTGACTTGTTACATGTGTTTTTTTTTTTTTATAGGCAAAATTTTTATTAAAAATGGGGAGAGGAAAAAGGGAAATCCAACAAAAAGTTGGACAATATAACATAAGGCCGAAGCCCAACCCCTAAGGTCTAACACGAGAGTCGACTGGTTGTTTCTGTTTTCTTTTTTAGATTGCAGCTTTTTGCCTCCATTTGGAGGTTTGTTCTTTTTATTTTGTTGGGTTTCTGTTGGGAGGTTGTTGTTCTCTAGTTTTTCCTAACCCTGTGCGGGCTTTTCTTTCCCTTTGTGGGACTTTCTCAATCATCCCTTTGGGGGCAGTGGGGAGTATTTTGATGTGATGACGGTGAGTTTTCAGAGTGATGACAATTCTGTGGTGTTAAGGATATAGATTCCTATATTGCTTGGCAGTGGAATGAGTGATCACCAGCGTTTGTTGTCTGTGCTCTGTCATTCTCCCTAGCCTAGCTCTCCAGTTGCTGCTCTTGATGCTCTCCATTGTCCCTTCGGTTATGTTTTCCAGTTTGCCTCTTTGGTTTCCCTCTGCCTCTTCTCATGGCTACTCCTTGGTTTCGCTCTCTCCATCGAGGTGGTCGACCGCCGGTTATACTGTTGGGGTAACCTTTTCTACCTAATGACTAGTCCTGACCTCCACAGCTTGTGACGGCGAGGCTATCACGACTCTATCGGTCTTTTCTCCTGGGTTCTGACTAGTTTCTGGGCCTAACGATTCTGTGAGGCAGTAGCAGTCGTCGGTTCTTTTCTCGCTGGTTGCTTTGGTGTTGCACCCGGGTTGGTTGTGGCTGTGCGTCGGGGGTGATTGCTTGGGCGTCCAGTGTGTTGGTAGCGGCGGCTGTGTTGGTTAGGGTTAGGGTTTTTGGGCTTAATTGATTGGGCTTCTCCCATTATCTAGGCTTTTAGGCCCTTTAGGTGTTTGGGCTTAATTGTATGGGCGTATCCCTTGTATCTGGGCTTTTAGGCCTTTAGGTGTTTGGACTGCATCCCATGTTTTGTGGGCCTATTCACTTGGGTGTTTTATTGATTGGCATCTTGCCAATCAAGGAATTAGGTATCAGATTGGGCACTCTGTTGCCGTCTCATTGTCCTTTTAGTCTTTGTAACAACTTCAAAGATTAATAAAATTTGTAACGACTTCAAAGATTAAGAAAGAGGAAAGTCTACTTTGACCCCCTGTGGTTATCGTCATGTGCGGATACCTCCGTCATGGTTTAAAAGTGAGCACATAACCTACCTGTGGTTTCTAAAAATGAGTAGATAGACCATTTTCCATCCATTTTAACGGGAAGTGTTATACACACGCCTTACAAGCGCGTGAGGCGGTGAAATTGTATAGATTTTGGACGATTTTGCCCTAAAAAACCCACTCTCTTTTTTCTCCATTTCTCTTCCTCATTTCTTCAACATCACCGCCCTCCTCCTCCATTGAAACCGGCAATCCCCTCCATCCATACTTCAACCCAGTGAGTGAACTCGATATATTCCCATATTCAGAGCCAAATCCAAGTCCTTTAACTTCTTGAGCCGACTCAGCGAGTCGGGGATTGGACCCATTAAGTTACACCTGGACATCCACAAGTTCTCCAAATTCGTCAAGTTCCCCAGCTCTGGCGGGACCGACCCGGGCTAAACGGATTATAAGAGAGATTTAGTTGTTTCAGAGTTGTGATGTTACCCAAGAAGGGATTTCTCTGTCAAACAAATTGTCCACTAAAGACATCGCCGGAAGGCGGTGAAGCTCGGCGAGACTTTGCCGGAGAACTCCATTTTTCCTGCGTGGCCTTTAAACTCCAAAAACATTGACCCACCAAGACCACCACATATTTCTACCATTTTTTCCGGCGAACTCCATCTTTCCTGCCGTCGCCACTCTATCTGAAGATCCTCAAGTTACAACGCCAGATTCGCCGGAATCAGTTGCCAATGAGGTGGAAGCTAATCTTCTTCGATTTCTTCTTCTTTTTCTATTTCTTCGCCGGAATCGGTTGCCAACGAGGTGGAAGCTAATCTTCTTCGATTTCTTCTTCTTTTTCTATTTCTTCGCCGGAATCGGTTGCCAACGAGGTGGAGGCCCATCTCTTGCAACTTCTCTCTCTCAATTTTTTTGAAAGGCAAAAGGCAAAACCGTGTGTACATTTATATATAGAGAAGGGCATATTAGACATTTTGTCATTTCCGTTAACGGCATAAGCAATCGACCCCCTTTTAGAAACCACAGGTAGGTTATGTGCTCACTTTTAAACTATGAGGGGGTACCCGCACATGGCGATAACCACAGGGGGTCAAAGTGGACTTTCCTCATTAATTAAATTTCTTTTGTTGTTCAAAAAAAAAAGAAGCGAGTTCCATTTAGGAGAGCGTCTGCCAGTGTTTAGCCAAAATTGCCACCAAGGGAGTGATGATTTGGTAGCAATTTTTGGTGGAACACATATCTTTCCTATCAGTTATCATAGGTCATGCTACAGAAACAAAACTTAAGCATCAAATTTCTATCTATCCCTCTCATTATTTACTTAATTTTGTAACTTTTGAAAATGGCACTACCACATCATTCTGAATACAAGTGCTCCGTAGGAATCTATATATTCCTGTATCCTTTTTCCTATTGGTCATTTATAAAGTGAATTTGTCTTAATATCAACGAAATGGTAAAGAAATTGTAGAGTGGACTTTGAAGATATGCATGTCTAACCTGTCTTCAAATGAATAGGATGGATATTTGGCCCTAAGCATGTCAATGATCTCAGACCAATGAGCCACTGAGTTAGAACATATGAGCCTGCCTGATGCTTTGCTTTCCTCCATTGCCAGAATATGTGCAGCAACAACATCTTCTATGTGCACAAACCCTATGGTCATATTCGGGTACTCTCCTCTCAAACCTGATGACAGATTATGAAAACGTCTAAACTAAGATGAGCTTTGCGTCTGGTCTAGATATTTGATTTTCACAACTAAATTAACTCTTTGCGTTCAACATATGAAATTGATGTATTAAAGTTATGGGGAATTCACTCGTACATATTACCCTTAACTACGGCCAACAACAGTTGGAGTGAACTGGTTGGTTGGGGAGCAAGCAAGGGACCAACTACATAAGAAGGGTTGACCACCACTAGATCAAGCCCGGTTTTCTCTGCTATTTTCCATGCCTCTTTCTCTGCCATAGTCTTTGCAAATGCATACCACAGCTACAAATATATTCAAGCAAGCATTTGACCCAATAATGTCAGTAATGACAAGTTGGTGATGCTATAGGAAACTAATTTTTTGCAACAATAGATTTGAAAAATACCAAGGCCATATTATCCTCGACCAACTTGAAAAATAAAAGTTTTCATTGCGAATCATTTTCCATGCCAATATCCAAGTGAAAGTGCGGCACATAATGTGGCATACGTTCTGTTCGGTTTTATTTAAGATTCATCCTTATCATATGTGTGGCACAGTGGCAGTGTGTGAACACGTCCATTGATGTATGATGTTTTTTGAAATATAGACATTTAGGATCTAGAGATCGATCTTACATTGTAGTGTTTGCAGTACTCCAGATCACTCCAGTGAGATTCATTAAGAGGAGAAACTTGTTGGACATCGTTGCGGTATCTTATAGAAGAGCAGGAAGAGGTGAGCACAACCCTTCTCACACTGCTTGCGTTGGTGCAGGAGCTTAGAACATTTTGGGTTCCTTTTATACATGGATCTATCAGAGTTGTCTGTAGCATTAGTAAACATATAAATATAAGCTTCCATGTCAACTGTTAGATCCTTCAACTTGTCTATTTTTGTTTCCTTTTTCTTATCAAATCATTGTTCCAAATGGAGATTATATTTATATGTAGAGCAAGAGAATTAAATTGGGGAAAACTGGGGAAGTTTTTGATAAAAAAGAAGAGGAAAGGGGAACTGGGAAGATTGTGTGTTACAAGGACTCGAGTAGGCCTGTCAACGGGCCGGATCCGGTCCGGATCCGATAGATCCGAATCCGATAAGACTTGGATCCGATCCGAATCCGATAAGACTCAAATCCGATAGCGGAAATCCGGATCCGATCCGAAAAATTTGGATCCGATCCGAAAATCCGAATCCGATCCGAAAACTTTTTTACTCCAAAAATTTTAGCCAAAAATTTTTTTTTTTTAATAAAAAAAATACAACTTTTTTTCAAAAAAAAAAATATTTTCCAAAAAAAAAATAAAAGAAAAAATTGAAAATAAAAATACAACTTCTTAAACATTTTTTTTTCAAAATAAAAAATTTACTGTATTTTTAAAAAAAAATTTCAAAAATTTATAAAAAGTAAAAAAAAATAAAGTTCGGATTCGGATTGATAACGGATTTAATCCGATCCGATCCGGATCCGATAACGTTACCGGATTCGGATTATCGGATTATCGGATCGACGTTATCGGATTCGGATCCGGATCCGGGTCGGATTTTTCGGATCGGATCCGGATCGAATCCGGTCCATTGACAGGCCTAGACTCGAGTAGGAGTGTCGGATGGTAGTGCATACCAAGGAGGCAAGGAGTCAGATTGATCAAACCTCTAACAAAAGTATACATGGGGTCGGCTGGAAATTAGGATCATAACTTTGTTCTTCTACTCTATTTTTGAAATTACAATGGGGTTCCAAGTAACTGTAAAGTATAGAAAGACACTTCACTCATTTGATAGCAATTATGCAACAATTAAGTGTTAAGTTGAAAAGTATCAACATGAATTTATTTTAGAGAGATGTAACATAGGAAAAGAAAGAGAAAAATAAATTATAATGGTTGAATAGCATTTTCCCCAATTTGTTTGCTCTACAATTCCAAATATCTAAACTCAACCAGTGGGTTTTAAAGATTTTTCTTAGACATCCGTAATCAGAAACCGGGAAAAAAATGAAACTACCTAAACACAAGTTGAAAATTACGGCTACAAACCAAAAGTGCGGTTCTTCGTTTTGTGTCCGATTATTAGGGTGACAAATGGGCGGATTTAGGCCAAATTGGATAAGTTGTAAGTGAGTTGGGTCTTTAATGGATCATTGACCCATTTAGTCCTATTATCTACGAGTCTAATCACCTATACCCAACCCAACCCAACCCGTTTATTTAAAAGCAAACCCGACCCGCTCATTAGCTCAATTACATGTATATACTAAAATTTAAAATGACTAAAATAACAATGTTGTAGGGTCGTGTTTTGCGCGAGGTAGCTGACGTGTGAATCTACGTGAGCTGGAGAGCCGTGATTGGTCGATTGTTGAGAGAAATAGGCAAAAGGGAAATGATCTGGTGAGGAGGAGGAAGAGGACACGGGAACAGAAAGGACAAAAGCAGCGTGCCACTGACAGTTCTTCCCAGATGGATCGCGCGACACCAGTCCAAGAAGAATGTTCTTTTTTCTTAGTCCAGTATCCCTCAATCGTTTCTCTAGGAACAGTCTGCTTCTGTCTCTATCCGTACGTGTGTCTCCGTGTGTCTGTGGAGGGAAATGTCGGTGCGTATTTATAGGCCTCTAGGCCTGGGGGAGGTCCCCCGGATGGCCCAGCCTAGTCTTGACATGTGCCCTTCCTGCTCCCGAGGTCGCGAGGTGACATCAGCGCGCGCGCCACCCCACGATGGACCCTCCTCTTCCTTAGCCGCCAAACCACTAGATCTTCCTCAATTCCCGTTGGAGCTAGGTCGCGACCTGCTACGATCGTACCTCTTCTGGGCCCATTGGTCCTGCCTTTGACTAGGGCGCGCTCTGCCATCCAGGCAATCTGTGGGTATCTCAGTCCTTTTCGCGCTCTAGGACCTCTGTACGGTCCACGCGGACTGGCTCCTCTTTGCGATGTCTCTCGCTGCTTGTCCGCCTTTATGAGTTTGTATTCGTGACACGCTGATGCCCTTCCTTTCGAGGGCACATCTGCGCGTTGTACCTGCGCGCAACAAGCATGCGCTCGCTACCCCCCCCCCCCCGCACGGGGTCTGTCGCGGCAATGATTACCTACATGTTGTTCCCGTGTTATTTCCACGCGTCGCATGGTAAGAGGTTGGTCAGCGTCTTGCAAGTGGTCAACATCTGGTTTATTTTGACCGTCCCTACAATTGCCCCCCGTGCGCGTGCGATGGGAAAATCGTTGTGCGCGCGCGATCGTTCCTTTGCTAGGGTTACTCTTCTAAGTATACGCCGTCTTAGGATTCTGTAGGCGTCCCGAGCGGAAGGTTCAGGGTGACACGTGGCGTCTAATAGCAGTCTCGCGTGATAAGTCGCGACCGTTGACGATTCGCGCGAAGGGTCGCGCCTGGTGATGGTTCGCGCGGAAGGGTTATGACGCTTTGAACACGCCACGTTCCCTCATCATTACCGTTGCATCAGTTACGAGAATGGTTGGGGTGCCCTGGTGACTCTTCGTGCACCGGAATAACTATAGGAGGTGGCAGGCTTTAATGGAGGGGTTTCTCCATCCCCTATAAAAGGGACCCTTGCCTTTTCATTTTCCCTCCTTCCATCTTCTCCTTCCCCCAGACAGCATTCCACCCCTAAATTCTCACGCGAAGTCAGCCCTCCACCATTCTTTCCAGCGATCGCTAGCCCCTCCTCTCTCTTCCTACCATCAACAGTACCCACTACCCCATGGCGCGCGACGACGCTGGAGATAGCAGTGGCCGTGCCATGGACGACAATTCTGTTCCGCCGCCAGACCAGTGGCGTCGTGCTCCGTACCTCAGTTCCGTCGGCGGTCCTTTCTGGACCGCCGTGGGCGAATTCCAATCCACCGGCGTTGCGCCGAGCGACCCTGTCCTTATCGCGGCGGAAGCTCCCGTCGAGGACGCAGATCTGGTGCCTCCTTCCTCCGTTCTGAGACTCCGGGTGGAGCGAGGAGACTTTCCTCACTCGGAGACTCGTTTCAATGTCGGGTGCAGTCCTCTTACCGACTGGCCTGCGTGGGTGAATGATGTTCTATCTGGCCTGCGTGCAGAGGGTGCTGGTTCTGGATGCTGTGCTCATCTCCAGCGACTTAACTCTCCCTCGCAACGACCGCAGCAACGAGAACCTTGAGATGGCGGTCGCGCGCTGGAGCGTGGACACCCATACGTTCGTATGGGCATGGGGGAATCTGCCCCCTCTCTGGAGGATACTTTCGCGCTTATGCGCCTGCACCCGCACGGGCGGAGGCTCCTGGATCTCGACAGTCTAGCCACGGAGGAGGTCGCGACCGTACAGGGCCTGCGCGCAGCCTTCATTGAGGCAAAGAAAGCTGGGTCCCGATTCAGGCCGGACGGGACGCGCAGGGACCCCCCTAATTCGCGCAAGGACTCGTGGAGGAATTGGTTGCGAATATTCTTCAAGAATTTTCAGCCCCCCAGGTCTGTTCCAGCAGGGCGCGAGCTGGAGTTTGTTGCTGGGATGCACTATCGCCAGCTCTTGTACTTGGCGGGCTTTTTGGTATATTTTCTTTCAAATTTTGTTCTCCCGGACTTCCCTTCGGAGAGTGTTAGCCCTTTCATCTTTCCGCTTGCGGCCTGTCTCGCGCTGGGCGAGGCCGTAGCGCTGGGGCCCCTCTTCCTCGGTTGCCTGTATAATCATCTGGACCGCGTGCACGCGGACATGGAACGGTCGCTGGGTCGCTACGACATGATCTCGATGATCCATTCCAGCTTCCTTCTGGCTTTCTTCTATGAGCACTTTCCTGCCATCGCGCCTGTACCATCAGCTCCACCGCAGGGCAAGCGCCGCTTCTGGATCGAGAGGTGGTCTGGCACCTCCTCGCGTGCATACTTCAGCAACTCCTGCGATGAGCGGGGGTACTTTGTCTCGCGCCCTTACGCGACCCAACTTGAGGGGACAGCGGACAACAATGAGTTCTTCCTTCCTATGAGTGTGCCGTTGTCCACTGCGGGGCTCGCGGACGATATCGCGCGAGCGGTAATCAACGCTTATTACATGTCTCTCCCAGGTTGGCTTCCTGTTCTGTTAGCGGAGGGGTCGCGGTCGGCTGTGTACCGAGTGGATAGGGTAGCCAGACAGTTTGGCTACGATCAACCTTCCTCCAGCGCGGTTCCCCCGTTCCAAGGCTTCATCGAAAGCCAGAATCGCTTCCTCGCAGCCAACCTCGGGGGTTTGATTGCTGGCCGTGAGAACACATTTCTGCCCGACTACGACCGCTCCGGCGCCTTTACTGCCGCTTTCTATCTGTCATGGCGGAGGAACTTAGATTCCTTCCTCCAGTTCGTTCAAGGGGCCGCACCTACGCTCCAACCATCTGCTGTGCAAACGCAGGACACTTCACTGCGCTCTCCTAGGGCCAGGAGTCAAGATTGGCGGGGACAACGCAGCCACTGGTCCGTTACAGTTGTGAGCCCCATATCGCGCATGCCCCTGGGCCCCGAGGCTGCGGCGGCTGCTGGACCTTTAGCGGCCCAAACCCAGGAGGCGGGCCACACTCAAGCAGCGCGGGCAGCAGCAGCGCGAAAGGCCGCGGAAGCTGCGCAGGACCCCCCTCTGAGGCAAGACGTCTGCGAAAGCACCTTCGCACGGTATGTTTAACAACATTGCTTTAAACACTCCCCTATACATTCCGTCTTTAATATTCTCTATCTCATCTCGTTGTGTACTCCTTTCTGTTCAGGTTGGGGACACCGCGCGCGAGCAGGGGCAACAAGTTCCCGACCCAGAGCCGACGGCAGTGGTAGCCCTCCCGGCCCGTGCTCCAGCCCGCCGGGTTGTCGCTCGTACGGTTTGACTTATCTGAGTCTTTGCACATATCCCGCTTCCTTTATTACCATCTTTATGCGTTAAGTGTTTCCCCGCATATACTCTTAAACAGTTGGTGTTGATGAATCCGAAGGAGGAAGATTCTGACAAAGAGACGCTTGCAACCGGGCTTCAAAGGTTGAGGGGTGTTGCTACTGAACAGACTGCTGCTCCCCCCGCGCAGGGACCAATCGAGGTGATAAACATTGGCGATTCCCCAGCCACGGAGCGCGTGGGAGTGGAGACAGGCATAATACAGCCTCCCCTTGGACCCCGCGCGCACGTCCCCGTTGTTGAGCAATCTTCAACCGTGGTGAGAGGTATGCTCGAATTTTCTCCCGTTTTTGACGATATTCATGGGGGGCCCAGTAATGTGTCTTCTTCATCTCCGAGTCGCGCGGATTCCCCATATTCTGATTCTTCCTCTGATGATCCAGATCGATCTCCTTCCCAACCAGCCCCATTAGAGGAGCGCGAGGAGACCCCCAGCGCGGATACTGATGAGTGTGTTGGGGGAATTGACGTGGATATGAGGGATCCTATCGAACGTCTCCGAGAGGCAGAAGAGGACGACATAGCGGACCTGGCCAGATCGCCCCGCGACCACAACGGAGCGCAGACATCTACCACCGAGCAAACTCGGGCAGTTCCTGTCACGCCAAGGGGGCAAATAGACACATCGCGCGTGCAGTCGTCCGCGCAGGCCAGCACCCCCGCGCGAGATCCTAGCGCGGAGGGATTTGGCCAAAGGGTCTCTGAGGGTCAATACAATGCTTCAACACTCCCAACTCCCCGTCAACCTGCCAAACCTGACCTTGTTGCTGACGCGACCAGCCCCACCGCGCGTCGGGGCCCACCGTCTCGCCAATCTGTCGCGGGTTCTCTTAGACCGCCAACTGTCATTCTTCCTCTGGAGCCACATGCCCAGCCTGAAGGAGGTGAGTCTTAGGCCATAGAATTTACAGCATCAGAACTGTCCTACATGATAAGAGCAACAGGTTTTGTGCCAGGTGAAGATCTGTTAGGTGGGCGTGGCAGAGAAGCTCTGGGTGATTTTGGCCACGATCTGTCTACGGGCGCCATGGGCAGAGAGGCAAAAGAAAGAGAGGTCAGCACCGGGACTCATACCGGGGATATGCAGGCAGCGGGGACCCAAGGGGATCAGATGCAGAAGGATGCCCCCCCTGCGGCGCAGATTGACGCCGTGAAGCAGCCCGAGGGTATGGACATCGTGGAGGAGCCAGGGCGGAACGCTGAAAAGGGAGCGGTGGAGGAGGAGAGGGTACCGACCCCTCGTGAGGCGGTTCACCACTTTCCCGCGGGCCACATGGATGAGGTGTACTTCCCTCTTCTGAATTCTATTGCACTGGTCCATCTCGAAACCTTTGCTAATTTCAGGTGCTGCTCCTTGGCCACTGCTGGGTCTTTCCTTAAGGTGCTCTACGATACTGTCCGCGACTGGAATCAGGCAACTGTGCGGGCTTTCACCCCAGCGATGCAGCAGGAACTTCAAGCCGTGAGCCTCGATCTTGTGTCGTTGGGCTTCGACCTCAGTTGGATGATCCAACGGGGGAATCAGGTGCTGACCGGCGCCGGGAGGCGAGAGGTCCAAGAGAGAATCCGCGTGCTGACGGACAGGCTGGAATCTGTGCGGAAACAAGTTGCTGACATGGAGGGGGAGCTTGCCGAGGCCCAATTGGAGGATTTGGAGTTGGCTGCTGGAGCACCTGAGGAGTTTGATCTGGATGCTTCCGTGTTTGGGGAATTGTTGCCCCCGTAGCTATTTGTTCTCTCCCTCCTTTTTTTTTTTGCACATTCGTACTTCTGTAACAGATGCTAATATTTCATTGCTTTTCCTTCTTCTTGTTTTTTTTTTAATAATAATGCAACGCTCTGTTTTTTTGGTCATGACAGCTGTTTTCCTTTATCTTTGTTATTCTTTTTCATCTTGAAATGAACACAAAAGGATAAACTCTGTCCATTGTCTCGTTCGCAGCTTTAAAGCATCCAAGGAAAACCCGTCTATTCTCTTAACAGATTAACAATAACACCATCTAGCGCCTCTATCGGCGCGCGCAGCTGAGCCTGCCGTGCACATCTCTGGTTTGTACACAAAAGGGTCGTTCTGACATAAGGGTCATTAAGACAATCTCCATTCTCTCAAGGAAGATAAAATAGTAAGATTCTTATTTTACAAAAGGGAGAGAGAACTAGTATACGAAAGGTGATAAACGAGTAACAAAACGACCTTCTCGGCTTTCTTCAGGGGTAGTACCTCTTGATAAATTTGGAATTAACTGCGCCAGTCTTATGCCCGTCACTGACGCGCGCCAGATGGTAGTATCCATTGTTGGAAGACATAGTAACTTCATAGGGGCCTTCCCATCTAGGAGTGAACTTAGGCGTTTCTAGATTCCTCATCACCGCCATAGTCGACTTCCAAACCAGGTCTCCTGTCGCGAAGGTGCGCGCGACCACCCCCTTGTTGTAATACTTTGCTACTGACGTCCAGTACCTTTCCTGCTCCTGCGCAGCTCTATCTCTCCTTTCCTCCAGCGCTTCTAAGTTTGCCCTTCTCGTTCCTTCAGTGTTTTCCGCTGCAAGGATCATGCGCGCGGAAGGGACGCTGAGTTCCGCAAGCAAAAACTGTGTCTGCGCCGTACACCAAGCTGAAAGGGCTCGTGCGGGTTGACTTTCTCTTCGAAGTTCTATATGCCCAAAGGGCAATGGGCAGCCCATGTCCCCCCGCGCTCGTCCAGTAGCATACTGAGGATCTTTATCAAGGTTTTGTTTGTGGCCTCCGCTTGCCCATTGCCTTGTGGGTAATACGCACTCGAGGTATGATGCTCCACCGAGTATTCGTCCAACAGCCTCCCCACGTGTTTATTGAGAAACAGAGTGTCGTTGTCCGACAAGACCACCTTAGGAATGCCAAAGCTGCAAATAATATTCTCCTTTATGAATTGCGACACTGCCGCTCCTGTTGCCTTCCCCAATGGTACAGCTTCAACCCACTTGGTACAGAGTTCAGTTGCAGCCAGGATCCACCTGTGAGTGCGCGAGGCAGGCGTAATTGGTCCTACCAGATCCATGGCCCACGTGTGAAAAGGGTACGGTGCGCGGATGGCCTGGAGTTCAACAGACGGAGCGTGAATCAAGTTCCCAAATTTTTGGCACGCTTGACACTTCAGGATGTGGCGCTTCGCATCTTTTTTCATGGTGGGCCAATAATAGCCCAAATGAATCAGCTGCTCATGCAATTTCCTCCACCCTCGGTGCTCATTTTCATGCATCTTCTGCAGCGCTTTCTCCGCTTCTTCCATCGTCAGACATTTCAGAGGCAATCCGTCGACCGTCCTTCGGAAGAGTACGTTATTCTCAAGAAAGTACCTCCGAGCTGCGCGAACCATCCGCGCGGATTCTCTTCTCCCTGCGGGAAAAGATCCCTCTCGCAGGAAGTCGATGTAGGGTTGCCTCCAATCTTCCTCTTGTCCGTTAAGATAAGCAGCGAAGTGCTCTGGCTCAACAGCATAGAGCGAGCATCGCGCGCAGGCGTCGGTCACGGCAGCCGCGTCCTTCTTCATGTCCGGCCAGTAATAGCCTCGCCTTTGAATTCGCCTATACAGTGCCACCTCAATGTCTCCGCAGCTGGCTTCATGGGTCTGATCCAACCTTTCCTTGGCTTCCGTGATGCTAACGCACCGCGCGAGCCAGCCCTGCGGCGCGCGATAATACAATTCTTTGTGCAGAATGACGAACTGCGACAGGTCCGCAAGTGTCATGCTGCCTTTTTCCCCCGCCAGTTGTGATTTTATAGCGCTTCGCCAATCCTCAGAAGCCTCTTTTTCTTCCCCTTCCTCGATTACGGACAGCTCAGATAGTTTCACAATTTCTATGCATGCCCTCGCTTCTTTGAACTGCGTTTTTGCGCCCAGCGTGGCAAGGGCATTGGGGAATCTATTTTCTGATCTTGGCTTCTGAATAATACTTATTTCAGAAAAATGCTTCATCAAGCGCTGGACTGTTGTCCTATATGGTGCGAGTGCAGGTTCCTTGAGCGCGTATATACCCTCCGTTTGTAGAATCACTAATTTCGAATCCCCCACGATTTCCAAATGATTGATTTTCCTTTCCTTCACAGCCAACAGCCCTAGCACCAGAGCCTCGTACTCCGCCTCGTTCTTGGAACAGGGGAAATTCAGCTTGTATGCGAGGTAGAGTTTTTCTCCCTGATTACTTGTGAGCACAATCCTAGCACCACCGTGGCCTCCCCCCGTGGCCCCGTCGAAGCTTAGGGACCAGCGCGCCTCCTCAGCGCAGGTTACTAGAGCTTCGAAATCATCTCCCAGCAAAAAATCCGCGAGGGGTTCACACTGTCCACTGGGAAACTGGGCGAGCAGATCAGCCAGAGCCTGACTCTTAATAGCACGGGGGGTAACACAGGTGATATCGAACTCTGCAAATGCCAGCAGCCATCGCGCAGGATCGCACCTGGTAACAATCTTTATAGGGAAGGACATAAAATAATGGCGTAACTTCTGCGCGGCAAAGACAAGGGCCAGACAATGGCGCTCTATGGGCGTGTATCTCTCTTCTGCCCCGTGTACTTTTCTGCTGATATAATAGACTGGGCGCTCCAGCCCATCTATTTCTTGTACCAACAGGGCCCCGATGGATCTCGGGGTAGAAGTTAAGTATAATATCAGCGGCTTTTCTGCTTGTGGCGCGACCATAGTCTGCGGGGATGCCAGAACCGTCTTGATTCTCTCGAAGGCATCTTGGTGGACAGTTGTCCACTCGAATAAGGCTGCGCCTTTGAGCAGGTCCTCAAAGGGCGCCGCGATCTCCGCCAGCGCGGGGATAAATCTTCGCAAATAAGAAATCCGGCCCAGGAAACGTTTGAGCGACTTTTGGGAATGCGGCGGAGGCAAGTCCCGAATGGCTTGAATTTTTGCTTCGTCAGCATCAATCCCATGTCGATGGACGAGGAACCCAAGGAATCGTCCGGCCGTAACCCCGAAAACACACTTTAAAGGGTTCATTTTGAGCTGGAATTTCCTGCATTGCTTGAATACTGCCTTCAAGCCATCTAAGTGGTCCTGCTGCTGCTTGGATTTTACCACCAAGTCATCAACGTAGACTTCCACGATTCGATGGATCAGATCATGAAAAATAGCCGTCATCGCGCGCTGGTAGGTCGCACCCGCGTTCTTCAATCCGAAGGGCATGACAAGATAGTAAAAGTTGCCCAACGGAGTCCGGAACGCCGTTTTCATTCATCTTCAGGTGCCATCTTAATCTGGTTGTAACCGCTAAATCCATCCATGAAGGAGAACATTTGGTGGCCTGATGTGGCATCCACCAGAGTATCGATGTGGGGTAGCAGAAATTCATCTTTAGGATAGGCCTTGTTAAGGTCGCGAAAATCTACGCAGACCCTGACCTGGCCATTCTTCTTCTTAACGGGTACAATGTTGGCAAGCCAATCTGGGTATTGGGTCCGCGAATGAACCCTGCTTTGCGCAGTTTTTCCACTTCTTCTTTGATTTTACCCTCCAGGTCAGGGTGGTACTTCCTTTGAGACTGCTTGACCGCCTTGGAGTTCGGAAAGATATCCAAATGGTGAGTGACCATCGCAGTGTCTAAACCAGGCATCTCTTCATAATGCCATGCGAACACGTCAGCATTTGCGCGCAACAGCGCAACCAATCTAGCCTTGAATTTTTCGCTCAACGTCTTACTGATGAAAATGGGCCTTTTGGGTCCTACTCCATCGCTCAGATCAATCTCCTCCAAGGGCTCTTGCTGTGGTTTGGGCTCATCTTGCATGCATTCTGGGGCAGGTTCTGGCTCCATAACCATCTCTTCGTCGTCTGCGCGGAACACCTCGCTGGGGCCAGCGGCTTTGCGGCTGGCTGCTGCCTTGGCACACCGTCATAAACAGTATACCACTTGCCCCCTTCTTTTACTTTCGTGATCTTCTTGGGGGTAGTAGTGTCTGTCACAGTCGGGCCACTTTTTCGCTTGATGTCCTCCCATCGTGGGAGCTTTACACCCCTCGGCTTGGCAACAATTGCTTGGGAAGTTTCTCCCAACTCGGTAAAGTATACTGCGTCAACGAGGTGTGCCTCGTGGATATCAAACGGTCTTTTCGAGGCGCGTACGGTAATCTTTCTGCCAGCCCAGATCCCCTTCAAGCACTGATGGTAGGTAGATGGGACAACGGCATATCTGTGCATCCAGCTGCGCCCCAGGATGATGTGGTAGATGGGGTCAGCATCAATGACATGGAATTTGGTGGCCGCGCGAATGGGTCCCACCGCGAGTTCCACGACTACATACACCAGGGATTCTTTCTTATCGCCTCCAAAGCCTGTGATGGTGATGGGATTCTTGACTACGCGATTCTCAGGAATTCCGATTGCCTTGAAAGTCGTTAGAGGCATGAGGTTGATAGAGGCGCCACCATCAAGGAAAGCGCGCCGCAAATTCACTCCGTTAACACTGGCGGTTACATATAGAGGCCGATTATGAGGAAAAGGGATGCGCCTGTCAACCTCTGTGAAAGTAATGGCATTGGACTCGTCTCTAACAGTGCGTGAAACCGACCCGTCAACTGACATGCACGCTTCTTGGTGAACCGCCGCGATGTCAATGACAGCTTTCGTCATTTCGAGGCGCACGGCCGGTGTAAAACCGAAACTGTCGAAGAAGGCCTTAAACTTCGTACTGCCCAGCAGCGCCCGGACGGAAGAGTCCGGATCTGCATTAACCATAGGCGCGGGGTAGCTCGCGAAATCCTCCGTGATCTCATGGCAGGAAGCCATGCAGATCCAGTCGTCCTGACTCTCATCATCGCTGTACATGAAAGGGTAACACTCGGCTCGGTTTACCTCGTGGTTGTGATTCGGGAAGGGCTCTTCACGCACATCGCGCTGGCCAATGCGCAGCTCATTAGTCTGCTGCTTCCGTCTAAAAATCCTTTTCAGAGTCCAGCAATCACTGGTGGGATGCCTTGTGTGGCGATGAAAAATACAGAAGTCTGGGCTCTCACGATCGCGACGTGAGGGCTCGTGCTCTATGTCTGGCAACTTGATCTCATCGTCAGCAACCCACGCGGTGACCAAGGCCTTTACTTCTTCTAAATTGCAGGGGTATCAGGCGGGGTCCTATAGGCATCTCTGTCTTTTCGCTTTCCATTGCCCCCCTGCTGCTTCCGCGCGGTAGTCGCAGTGGACGCAGCAGCAGTGGTCTTGCCTTTCCAGGTATCTTTCTTGCTAGGTTTAACCACAGAGTGCAGATTACAGGCGGATTCCAACAAGGCTGAAAAGGTAGTGAGCTTTAGGTTGATAAGATGAACCTGAAAGTCACTAACCAGGCCGCCGATGCAAATTTCAACCAGCTGGCTTTCGCTGATGGGCTCAGTACAGTCAACAGCACGATCTTGGAATCGCTTGATGTAAGCGATGATGTCATCACCACTCGTCTGAGCTTCTTTGGTGAGGGTTATAGAAGTCACCTTTTCGCGCATCTGGAAGAACTTAGCGTAGAATTTGTTGACCATTTCCTCCCAAGTGGCAATAGAGTACGGCTCAAGGTTGACATACCAGGTGTACGCGCGCGAAGTGAAAGACTTAGAAAATTCGTGAAGACGCAAGTTGGCATCAGCAGCATGCGCGCCAAGGGATTCGATGAAACGGACAACATGCTCCTGCCCGCTGCCCTCTTTCCCGTCGAACTTCACGAATTTAGGCGGGGTATACCCCTCTGGATAAGGCAAGGACAAGATGGCCAGTGAGTAAGGTGGCTAGATATCTGGAGGGAGAGACGGCAAGACAGCTTTGGCCTTCTCTTTTTGGAGCAGCGCCTCGACATCAGCCAAAGTGAGGAATGGTTCCGCGGGCGGAGTGACAACAGCCGGAGCCGGGCTGCTATGCTCGCCGGCCGGTTGCCTGCCACCACTAGAGGCTGAACCCACGGCTACGCCTCCAACTAAAACCCCTTGCAAGGGATGGGGCTGCATGATGAGTGGTGGGGCCGCGCCGAGGCTTACAGGTGGCGTGGACGGACTGGCGTGCGATGCAAGAACTTGGAGCGAACCGCTATCCCCACCCTGGATCGATTGGGGAACCTTGCCGTTGTGCGCGGGCCCAGGTTGGGTGCCAGCAATGGCCTGCGTGAGCCCGTGTAGGGCCGCGAGCAATTGCTTCTGGGTATCATTAATTTGCTGCTGGCTGGCCTGGACAAGCTTAAGGGCTTGGGCAGCCATGTCAGTGCTAGCAGTTTCGGCCGTCTCGTCGGAGACGAAATCATCGTGTTGAGACGTCCCTTTTCTGCTCATGGCTGCCGAATAGGCTCTTCAGCAGAATGGAAGCACAAATGACCAAAAACACCTCCCCAGTAGAGTCGCCTGTTGTAGGGTCGTGTTTTGCGCGAGGTAGTTGATGTGTGAATCTACGTGAGCTAGAGAGGCGTGATTGGTCGATTGTTGAGAGAAATGGGGAAAAGGGAAATGATCTGGTGAGGAGGAGGAAGAGGACACAGGAACAAAAAGGACAAACGCAGCGTGCCACTGACAGTTCTTCCCAGATGGATTGCGCGACACCAGTCCGAGAAGAATGTTCTTTTTTCTCAGTCCAGTATCCCTCAATCGTTTCTCTAGGAACAGTCTGCTTCTGTCTCTATCCGTACGTGTGTCTCTGTGTGTCTGCAGAGGGAAATGTCGGTAAGTATTTATAGGCCTCTGGGCCTGGGGGGAGGTCCCCTGGATGGCCCAGCCTAGTCTTGACACGTGCCCTTCCTGCTCCCGAGGTCGCGAGGTGATATCAGCTCGCGCGCGCCCAGTGCGCGGGTAGCGCGCGCCACCCCGCGACAGACCCTCCTTTTCCTTAGCTGCCAAACCACTAGATCTCCCTCAATTCCCGTTGGAGCTAGGTCGCGACCTGCTACGATCGTACCTCTTCTGGGCCCATTGGTCCTGCCTTTGACCAAGGCGCGCTCTGCTATCCAGGCAATCTGTGGGTATCTCAGTCTTTTTCGCGCTCTAGGACCTCTGTACGGTCCGCTCGGACCGGCTCCTCTGCACGATGTCTCTCGCTGCTTGTTCGCCTTTATGAGTTTGTATTCGTGACACGCTGATGCCCTTCCTTTCGAGGGCACATCTGCGCGCTGTACCTGCGCGCAACAAGCATGATCGCGCTACCCCCGCCCCCCCGCACGGGGTCTGTTGCGGCAATGATTACCTACATGTTGTTCCCCTATTATTTCCACGCGTCGCATGGTAAGAGGTTGGTCAGCGTCTTGCAAGTGGTCAACAGTTGGTTTATTTTAACCGTCCCTACAAATGTATACTACAATGACCATATTACCCTTACTAATTTCAATAACTAAAATATTCATGTACACTAAAATTACCCCTGTACACTTAATTACCATATTACCCTCATGCTTTTCTCGGCTTCTCAAGGCCCCTCTGCCGACAACTCCTTGGGCAGCGTCGGAAGAGACAAAAACGGGATGGAGCCATCGCGGACACCGGAGCCGGAAATGAAGTACATCCATGAAATAGTTTTCGTTTGTACAAGAAGTTCCAATATAAAGTACAGACATTCTTACTGAATATTTTTTTGAAGAGAAGAACAGACCCAAATTGAAGAACCAATTTCCTCTGGTTCGTCCAAATGGGTCTGTTTTCACAATCTTCATTTCAACTTGTAAGCTGGCAGTCAATAACGTATATATTGGGGGTCAAGTAGAAAAACATAATATGAAATTGTCACCCAATTATAAGAAATTCCAAGTCTAACAAATTGACTGTTAGGAGAAAATATCACCATAGCTATGTAGCATATATTGGATCTTCATTTCTCTCTCCCATTACGGAGGATAATAATCAGAAGGGAACACAAGAAAGGAGTTCCTCTTCTCTTCCATTCACAAAGAACTAGTTGGGCGAAAAATTGTGTTCCTGAAGTATAGAAGATGGGGAAGATGATTTGTTCTAAGTTAGACAGAGCTAACGGTCTGGATCTCTCGAGATTTTTTCTGGCTTTAGGGTTCGTTCAGAAACCCAGATGTGTGTGTGTGTGAGAGAGAGAGAGAGAGAGAGAGAGAGAGAGAGGTCGAGACTCGAGAGGAAGGGAGGAGAATATCAACTGATAAATGGGATTTTTTTGTTGGGTTATACTCATGACCCAATTAAAACCCAATTAAACTCAATTAATAAATGAGTTAGATGGATTGGACCAATTCTGACCTAACTAATAAGTGAGCTGACTTGGGTCTATTTTTTAATAAATGGATTTGAGTTACTTAATGGGTTTGAGTTTAATTTGCCACCTCTACTGATTATACAGGGTTTAATCTATGCATCAATTTCTTTCAACTTGGTTCTATACGCGACTAGCATCATAGATAGCAAGCATATATAGCTCAACCTAATTATGCCTTAGCATAAGGAAGGGATTCAAGTAAAATTTGAGCCTAAGTCATTGATCATTCCATAAATAGATAGTGTTTGATTCATCAATCTCTGCACAATACATAGCCTAAGTTCGGGCCACACGTATTGTGTGTGTAAGTCGAATTTTGACAAAATATGCACAATATATGACTTCCCGCTTATTGTTTGTTTGATCAAATTCTGACTAAAATATGAAAAACTATTAATTTAGGGAAAATTTTACAAATGGTCCCTTTACTTTGCATGAATTCTCATTTTCGTCCCTCTAGTACCAATTGCATTTGTTTTAGCCCTATAGTTTATATTTTGCCTCAATTTCGTCCCTCTTGCTTACGGTGTCAATGAAACAAACGGAATTGAAGGGCAAAATTGTCATTTCTCCTCACAGAGAAACTAAATTGAGACTTTATACAAACTAGAGGGACTATTTCTAAAAATATTCTTTTTATTTTTGTTTTTGCAAATATAATTAAAAGACACCATACATAATATATTTTTCATCTCAATTTTTTTAATCAAAATATGTTGAAAATTTTAAAGCTTTTATTATATTCTATATCACAAAAATATGAGAAAATTCGAAAAGTAACCCATATGTTAAATGTCTATGTATCGTATTTTTTTCAATCGGATTTTTAATCTCGTTATGTTCTTTGTTACGCGATTAAAAAGAAAAATTGTTCAATAGTATTTAGGTATTTTGTATTTTTGTTTAATTAACCAATGAAATACTATTGCATTAAAACATGGGTATAGTGTATTTTTTTGGGACTTACTCATAGGACTACTCATATAACAAATAAATACAGATTGAATATTAATAGCTACATAATCAGTTTATTTTAGTCTTCAAATAATTTAACGACATATAGCTACATAATGAAATACGAAAATAACATCTTCAGATCAATATAAGTTAGCAATATCAAAGCTGTGAATTGGCTTAAAATATCACCCCAAGTCAAAAGTTCACTCACTTATTTGTTATTTAATAGTGATCCACTTCTTAATCAATGATTACAAGATTAACTAAATAATTTTGAATATTATTTTTTATTGGGTGAAAAAAAAGGACATTATAAAACATGATAATATGGAATATTAAGTATGGAATATAATGATTTTCAATTCCATACTAAATGATTAAAACACAAATTTTTGTTATATGAAATATAATAAAAACATTATATTTTCATACTTAATGATATGGAACATCATTAAAAAATTTTGTGATATGGAATATAATAAAAGTAAAAGCTTTAAAATTGTTTATATATTCCAAAAATTTTTGTGATATGGAATATTAAGTACTCGTATTTTATGTTGAAAATTTCCTCTTGCGTTTTTATATTCCATACTTAATATTCCATATCATTAAGTATGAAATATTAAGTATGGAACATCATTAATATTTTCAACATATTTTGATTAAAAAAACTGAGATGAAATATATATTATGTATGATGTCTTTTAATTATATTTGTAAAAACAAAAGTAAAAAGAATATTTTTAGAAATAGTCCCTCTAGTTTGTATGAAGTCTCAATTTAGTCCCTCTGTGAGAAAAAATAACAATTTTGCCCTTCAATTCCGTTTACTTTATTGACACCGTAAGCAAGAGGGACAAAATTGAGGCAAAACATAAATTATAGGGCTAAAACTAATGCAATTGGTACTAGAGGAACGAAAATGAGAATTCAGACAAAATAAAAGAATCATTTGTAAAATTTTCCCATTCATTTAAGGCCGACCAAAATCTATCCGAATGTGGACCACAAAGATCGAGGGTTGTAAGATAGCTTTGCCTGAACGTTCTCATCATACTGCACGGCTACCGGAGAAGCAGTATGGAAGACCCCATCAACTCCTTGTATGGCCTGGTCAAAGCTGCCTTCCACCGTTAAATCAGCTTTGAACATCTTTAGTCTCTCCTTGGCTCCATTCAGTTCCCAAAGGAACCCTACATTTTCCACATTTTCTGTGAACAAAACAAACAAAAAAAGTCACTGCTGCAAACAAGTTTAGGAAAAAAATAGTAATAATTTCTGTACTCTGAAGCAAGATTTGGAATTTGTAAACGTACCGCGTTGGACAACAAGAAAGAGAACCTTTTATCTGAGCTATATATTAGTCGATCATTGGGGCCTTCGGTTATTTTGCTCTGATCTTTTGTGTCAAATGCTGTTTTTCGATGAGTTTTTGAAATTTTTTTTAGGATTATGAGAGAAATAGAATAATGATTAGAAATAGGGATAATGAGTGGAGAGAAATGAGAATAATAATTGGAGATATGAATAATGAGTAGAGAGTAATAATTGAAAGTAGGGATAATGAGTATTTTTTGAGTTGAAATTTTGTTTCCAAAATCCAAACGGAACAAGGCAAAAGTTGTTGCAACAAAAAGTAGTGAATAATACTAAAAAGGCTTTTAGATCTTCTCTAAATTGTTTCACGGAAGCTTGTTAATGGAGCTGTGCAAAATCAGAGTTTATACCTGGATCTCGAACTGTTGTTCGGACGGTGTGCCCCTTTTCCAACAGCGTCTTCACTAGGTACCCCGCTATGAATCCCGTTCCCCCTGTTACGCAATACACTCCCATCTCTCTCTCTCTCTCTCTCCCCACTTTCCACCTGGTTGCTGGTTATATATATTGTAGTACTGGACAGTGGACTTCGATGGTTTTGAGGAAAGATAGCACTCCATGTTTCACGCAAATCAAATCAGTTGACTTCGATGGTTTTGAGGAAAGATAGCACTCCATGTTTCACGCAAGTCAAATCAGTTTTACATAGACGCTTTGAAGCTTTTTATATTCTCTTACGGCACGAATCCACCGCACAAACAAAACGGCGCCGTTCTCCTGTGTTTGGTGCCTTATCTCGTGTAATTAGGCAATGGCATTGTTATTTGCAGTCACTTATTTGCTAAGCGTACCTTGTATATAATATGATACACACCTGTATATAATATGATTTACATGGTACACTTAGCAAATAAGTGGCTGCAAATAGCCATGCCCTTAGGCAATATCCCCTCGAGCCTTGTTTGTTGCCCAATAAATGGGCATGATTATTGATGATTTTTTATGGTCCATTTCGGACTCCCAAAAAATTATTTCACCCACAAGTTATTTTAAAATAATTTTTATGGGTTCTTATTAAAAATTAGCTCAATTCAATACACATAATTGCTTTTTCAGCATTCATAAGGACTCTAGAAATTCTAAAAGAGTCCTTAATGATTTATTGATCATTTTGTGAGGCCCATTTAGGAGCTTAAAAAAATAATTCAAACCGCAAGTTATTCTTAAAATATTATTTTATGGGTTATTGTAAAAAACTAACTTAATCAGATATCCGTAAAGGCTTTTTAGCATTCGTAGGGATCCCACGAATTCTGGAAAAACCCTTAATATTTTATTGATGATTTTGTGGGGCTCATTTTGGGTAAAAAAAAAAAAATTGAACCCCAAGTTATTCTTAAAACATTTTTTATGGGTTCTTGTAAAAAAAATATTTTAAAATAACTTGTGATTTGAATAATTGTTTTTGGGATCCGAAATGAGCCCCACAAAATCATCAATAATCGTGTCTTGTTATTGGGCAACAAATAGGTCTCAAGGGGTACTGCCTAATTACACGAGAAAGGCACAAAAACACACTAGAACGGCGCCATTTTGTTCGTGCGGTGGTTGGAGCGGTGAATTCGTGCGGTAAGAGTAGCATTTTTGTATAAAATTTTGGCAAGTTTTAGGGGTGATGTTGATAGTTTTTGTTTTTCCGAACATCACACCTTAAGTTATACCTAAATTAAAGATGTAGAACCGGCTACAAATTTTACAAATCTGCGTACTGCCACCCTAAGCTATCATATAAAGAAAAGGTAGTTGTCTATAGCTATCAACAAAAACTAAACATTTACAACTATATACTGTGCCGGCCCTAACATTTCAAGAATCAGAGACGACTTCAGAAAAATGGGGCTCTTTGTATTTAACAAGCAAAATGATAAAAAAAATAAATCGACTTCAAAAACAAATTAATTTTACTATAGTAACCAAAAAGAAAAAAAAAATACAATATAGGGTTTTCCACCTTGTCGCAGCCCCTGAGAAGCCTTTTCCTCCAAACGGTGGTTCAGAAATAAATGGATAACATTGACATTAAAGTTTGTAACAATTCCAAATTTAGGCATTACTTCAAAATTTTGAAACAATGACTTAATAATCACCCTTCTTGCATTTTTAGAAGCCAAAGTACGCTAGCTAGTATAATCAATTTTATTTGTTGTCTCTGTTTCAATGGATAACATAGTCAATTCATTTAACCGTTCTTGTGATATGGTCGAGCAAAGATAGGATTTGATCAATTTCAACTTTAAAAAGTTTATTTCCCCGAAAGCAACTGTGACGAGAATAGTCAAGAGTATTATATAAGCAATTCATACATTCGGGGTGACAACCGCCCTCAATTTCAAATAATCTACCACTATCTGCTTCGGTAATGTATCTTAAATCAAGACTTTCAATTCTGAGAACGAATCGTTTCCATCAATATTAGAAGGAAACAAAACATCTTTGACCCCGTTAGTTTAAGGGTTTTGGATTTTGAATTCGAATAATTATCCTATTTCTCTCCAATAATTACTCTTATTTTTCTCTCTATTTCTCTCCAATCATTACCAATATTTCCAATCATTACTCAATTTCTCTCTATTACCTACAAATCCAAATTTAAAATCCCAAAATGAACGAGGTCTTCAAACTATCATCACTCTTAGAGTTTAATTAACTTCTTTGTATCAAACAAAAATCCAAAAGTTTTCTCATATATCTCAATAGAATTCTTCAATTCTTTGAGTCTCCGTTTTTTTGTGATATTATTCCCCGTGTCTCCTCAACTTTCACCTAGCTAGACGATTTAGGCCTCACGGCTTTCTTATTTTGTACTCTCTCCGTCCCAAATTGAATGTCAATTTTTGATATCCATGTCAATTTCAATTTCTTATATCTTTCAACACAGATCTCAAAAAATATGCAATATGGATCTTTTTTGATAGTTCTTAATTAGTTCTATTATACAAAGTTTTCAAACTCATGAAAAACATTATAGATTAAAAGATATAAGCGATGAAAAATAACACGAGTTCCAAAAATTGTCATCTTTTTTTGGGACGGAGGGAGTATAAGTTTAGTTCTCTCATTTAATGGCCTCAATTTGAATAGATCTTTAATTGTAAATTAAGTTACTTTTGGGGCCATCTTTTTAGGATTTTTTTTAGACCCAAGGCGATAGTTTTGCTCACCTGTACTTAGGGCCAACACCAAATGTTAGGGGCCGGTGAGCATGAATCGGATTACTTTGGTTTTCTTTTTCGTAAATGAAGAACCAAAGTAATATCTATGGATTATGAATTTAGAGAACCAACCAATCCACGAAATTCATAGAACCAAATCAATCAAAATATGCTTTAGTCACGATTTTGAACTACAGTTTACTTGAAATTGGAATATATTCGTTACAAGTTATTTAAAAGTATTGACCATTGATGAAATAAATTAAACCCAAACCACGGTTTGCACTAGATAGTAGATCATGTTGATAGTTTTTTTGTTAAAAAAAAGAAGTATCAACTTGTCATGCATTTTAGTTTACTTTCTTTAATTAATTGTAAGAATTATGGAGAATCAACTCGTTACAAACACACAGACATGAAGCAGTGTAGTATAGTAGAATGATGTATCAGTGTAGTATACTATAGTACTTTCGAAATACGAACACAGAGACATGTGTCTCACCATCGATTTGAATAAAGATGTGATCATAAGCATTCAATTCAGGTGAATCCCTATGCTACGTACACATGAGACACATGCTCATAACGACAATGGTTGCAGATATATCGGTGTTTGAATAATTAATTTCGTCCAGGGCATTTTTCTGTTGAAATAGAAAACAATTTGACGCTCAAATTTGTACATGTAAATTTGATTTTTTTGTTTATGGTGTGAACTGCCAAAACTATTAGTATTTTTTATTAAGTTCTAATAATTTATTTCTTCCCAAATGCAGTAATACTGTAACGCCCCGATTTTCCAATGAATTTCGGAAGCATTAATCTTAAAATACGCTGAATTTTACAAACTACTAGGCCCCTATTTGTCCTTATACAAAAATTACAATTTCAAAATAATAAAAAAATCTACGTACAATTTTATTTTACAAAAACAACTCCAGAGCAACTCTAGTTTTGACACGGATTCCAAGCAACGTTGGCCCAGACTCCGTTCTAGGGGTCCCACCAGTATCAACTGCTCCACTGAAGAATCCTGCACGCTCTGGCAAATTGATCGCCGAAGCAGACGATTTGCCAGGATACAAACGTATCCTGAGTGATAATTCACAAAGTAGAAATCCTAAAACCCAAATTCCACAATATGCAGTTCAACGAAAGAACACAAAATTATACAACAATTATAAGAAGTTTGGACCCAATAAAAAGTTTAATGCATGATCGATATCGTAACAAAATCCAAACTGAATGTTGTTAACTTTGCATTTATCCACCCATTGCGTGCATTATATAGATCGAATAAGTTTGGACCCCAATAAAAAGTTTAATGCATGTTGATGGTGAGTTACTCAATGTTAGTATATTAAGACCCGACGTTTATTCTATTTATCGATATGTTATTATTTATCGATTTGAAGTTTAACATCCACCCATACATATCCTAACAAATATAGTTGTTCTAGCAGGTGGAGATGATAAAGCCTATCGCTGTGCATGTGTCTACGAAGACGAAGACCCACAAGGCAAAATTGGTATATCCCTATCCAAGGACCTAATGTCCATAGCTGGAGAAGCCCTGAAATCCAACATCACCACCATAGGCCCACTAGTCCTCCCCGCATCCGAACAGATCCTCTCCCTCATCGGCCGCAAAATCTTCAACCCGAAATGGAAACCTTACATTCCTGACTTCAAACAAGCGTTCGAGCACTTTTGCATCCACGCGGGGGCCAGGGCGGTGATCCACGAGCTGCATCGGAACCTACGACTGTCAGCGGAACACGTAGAGGCGTCAAGGATGACGTTGCATAGGTTCGGGAATACGTCGTCCTCTTCGCTTTGGTATGAGATGGGGTATGTCGAGGCGAAAGGGAGGATGAGGAGAGGGACAGAGTCTGGATGATCGCATTTGGGAGTGGGTTTAAGTGTAATAGTGCTGTTTGGAAGTGCAATAGGAATATCAAGGTGTCGAGAGATGGACCCTGGTGACTGTATTGACAGGTACTCGGTTCAGATTCTTGAAGTGGTCAAGCTCTAACGCAAGATTGCTGTTGTGAAAGGAAACAAAAACAAAAAACCTTGTATTACCTGTAGCATCTCACTCGTAAGAGGCGCGTCTCACAGTCAGATATTATACGACTCAAATTCGACTGTGAGACTCATCTTTAGTAAGATTTTTGTGTCTGAATCTGTGTCGTGGATGTGACATCGTGAACAACAAAAGTTAATACACGGACGTGTATACGCTCGGATTTCGCACCAAAACAGTTTTATGATCTGTACGTTGACAGAGTGTCAAGTTTGTATAAAATTGAGTTTCGTGTAGAATTCTATCTGTCTGTACGTAGCTAGCATTGCTGTTGTGGAATATATATGAGTGCAGGTTTTGGATATGTTAACTTTGGTTTGCAATGCTTTTTGCATGAGAAATTAATAATCACGGTTAAACGTTGATTGTATGTAAACTATTGTATATGTAATGTAATGGGAATGGGCAATATTAATTGTATCTATACATGTATATTCCCTTAATTGGTGTGTGTCGTGAATTAATTATGTCAAGGAAGATGTGTGTTTACATCATAATTTGGCCTATTATGATCGACTAGGCCATATGATAGCACGTTGTCCAATATGATCGACTGGGTTATATAGTGACACGTGTTAACAGTAAATGGACTGATTTTAAATAAAACAAGTTGCAATGGTGCCTGACAGATTATATGATGGTTAAAAGAATGGTGTCTAAATACAAGACACGTGTCCAGCAAAGAAGTTACAAGCAGATCATGGACCGATCAGTTGACAAAGGCAGTTGAAGAATGCAAACATACAGAAAAAGAACGTGTGAAGAAAACCGTCTGGACTTGGACGTGGAAAGCAAAGAAAGAGGAGGAATAACCGCCTGATTCAAATTTATGGAGGGAATGCTGCCAAGTTTGAATCTTTAATCGAAGTGAAGCCTATAAATACAAGATGTAAAGATAATTTCGGGACACCCACTCAATCGCCCAAAGGTTTTTACTTTTTATCTGTACTTTACTTTTCCAGCACTAGGAGTAGCTTGTAACTTAACCGTCTCCTCGGCTATTTGTTGTAGTCGACTGACTTCTACTTTGAGAAGTAATAAAGTCCATTTTGTTACTTTTCTTTCATCTCCATTCACTTCACTAAGTTTGCTTCCAGAGAAGTCCTGAAATACGGCAGGGAACCAAACTCCACCACCACAAACATCCACATTCCAGCAATCACCCAGTTATCAGTCGATTAGTCGACTAAGAGTGAAAAACAGACAAACAGTTTTGGCGCTAGAAGAAGGGCTCATTACTAATTTGGAAGTAAGGCAATGACAAGGAAACAAGGCGACCGACCAACAGAGCCTCAAAACGAAGGTTCGGAAACTCAAAACGATGGAGTGCATCCTGAACTAAGGATGCCAGAGAATGGCCAAGGAAATGGCTCTAATCCACCAGTGAATGTGCAAAGCCTTTCTAGGCAGTTGACACAAGTTCTGTCTAATCCAGAAGACGAAGCGGCACAAGAGTTGATTACCCTATTAAGAAGGGTAGTCACCCCTCCGTCCTCTGTAGACGTTGATGTAAATGGCGTAGTGCATGAGCAGATTAATTCTGGAGATACGATCAGGCAAACCCTCCACAGGTATATTCAAATCCTACGTTTGAAACAAATATTGGTTTGCATAATCAACCATTCATTGGATCAACTGCTGTAAGGGCTACTGTTAGACCGACTAGTTTTTATCAAAGCATCCCTACTACATATGAAATCGGAAATAATAGTGCTTATGGTCAACATAATGGTCAACAAGATTTTACAGGGGCCAACATCGTAAGTAATGGCCGATATGAATACAATACTGCGCAAACTATGCCAAATAATGGCAACAGTAACCGTCAGAATATGGGTAATGTTACCCAAACAATGCCGAATTATGGCAATAGTAACAGCCAATATGCCCAAACTTTGCCAAATAATGGCAATGGAAATGGACAGTTACCAAATAATGGTAACAACAATGGCTTATATGCACACACTTTGCCAAATAATGACAATGGTAACATTCAAAATGCACCTCTTGCACAACCATACGTGGCACAGACCCCAAATGTTTATAGAGCCCCAGATCCCGTGAACGCAAATAGGGCACAGGATTTCGTGAATGTCAATAGAGCTTAAATAATGGAAGTTATTCAAGACATGTATGGTCCTGGGTTACGAAGGGTTGAAAAGCCCATGTTTAGGAAACTCTATCCGTATTGGGTTGACAATATTCCTTTGCCAAGGAATTTTAAAATCCCCGAATTATCACTCTTTAGTGGTACAGAAAACCAATCCATAATAGAGCATGTAGGCAGATTTTGCCTTCAATTGGGTGAATTTGGTTTAGATGATGTTATTAAATTAAAACTGTTTCATCATTCTTTAACCAAAACGGCTTTTACATGGTTCATTAGCTTGCCTGCCAACTCTATTCACACATGGCAAGATATGGAGGAGCAGTTTCATGCCCAATATTTTAGGCATGAGCCGGAGGTTTCAATTGCTGACTTGGCTAAGTTGAAACAAAAGTCAACCGAGACAGCAGAGCAGTTCTTAACCAGGTTTAAAAGGTTAAGAAATCAGTGTCATTGTAATGTGCCAGAAACTGAAATAGTGAGAATAGCCCAAGATGGGCTTGAGTTTAACTTTAAAAAACAATTCAATGGGTCTAATTTGAAAGATCTATTTGAACTTTCTATGAGGGCTGCATAGTTTGAAGCCAGCGTCCAAGAGGAGGAGCAGTTAAAAAACACATCTTTGGGAACATATTATTAAGATGTTGAGGGAGACATCGAAATCGATGTAGTACAAGTTATTGGAAAGAACCCAATAATTTGTGACACGTTAATTAAAACAGAAAAGCCAATGAACATGCCTTCGTCCCAACCCAACACACGAGGGGGTCAAGCAAATTATAGGCAGTATTCCTTTGATTTAGCACAGGCAGACCAGATATTTGATGAGTTACTGAAACAAAAGTTCATCACATTAAGTCCTGGACATATTCTTCCTTCTGATAAAGAGAAAAAAGGGGCAAAGTAGTGTAAGTGGCATAATTCGTTTAGGCATAATACCAACAATTGTGTTACTTTTCGTAATTGCGTGCAGGATTTGATTCAGAAGGGGCTGCTGGAATATGCCAAAAGTGACAAAGACACGATGGGTATTGAGTCAAACCCATTCCCCAAAGTTGAAGTTAACATGGTGACAGCCGGCCTGGCTAAAAGGCTGGGATCGACTGTTGAAAAGAAAAAACAAGGAGCAGAAGACCAAATGGAGACTGATGAAGAGTCCCATTATCCAAGGTTTCCCAATGATTATCTTTGTATCAGATGCGGGTGAGAGGTCCAGCACGGGGAAGTAGTCATAGCAGAAAAGGAGCATAGAAGTGCTTTTTCAAAATCTGGAATCAGATTCAACACTATGGGTGGCAATGATCTCCAGATTTATGTTGGAGCCAAGTTGATCTACGAATGCATCGATCCAGGGCTCTTTAATCGAATAGAATCAGAGCACTGTTATGGACCAGATGATGGACCATTTCTATTTCGAGGGAACCCAGTTGTACCTGCAAGGCCTGGAGTACCTTCCCGCCATGATCTTGAGGCAGCTGGATACCAATTTCCCAGTCGAGGGAGATACCCAAACCACAGGGATGCTGGCTTCAGAAGAGGCATCGGACCAAGAGGTGGAGGTCCCTATGGACATGGAGGGCATCAACCCAGAATGATCATACCTCCTAATCACGATCATGAAGAGTGGAGTGAACTTAGCCATCCCAAGTTCCCAGCGGAGAGTTGGTATACTAAGGTGTCAACTTCACAAAAAAGGAGGCTTCAAAGGAAATTTGCAGCCAGAGCTTATAGTGACCCGTGGGTGCATGTTTTTGAGCCCAGAGAAAGGGCAGAATCTCCCAAGGTTTCAAACATGGTATGGACTCGAGAGCAAGAAGAAACTAGTACTGAGAAGCAATCGGCTCCCAAGAAGGGGGGGCAAGAAAGTGGTAATGAAGTTTCTTCCAAGTCGATTGCTCAGCCAAAAGGAAAAAAAGAGTTGAAACAGAGCTTAAAGAAAAAGATGAAGGAATTCCAGAAGCAAATGGAAGCAGATGATGATGATCTCCTGGATGATGGTTCAGACCAAGATTTGATTAAAGATGCTTCTCCATCTCCACAAATTTACAATGTAATATGATTTTAGTCTTGCCTAAACATTTTAAGGCAAAGCCCAACCAACCAATGGAATTGGTAGGTGATGTAGAAGATACAACTCAGTCGACTGTGAAAATAGTAGAAAAAGAGGAATGTTCCAATTCACAGTTAATTGAACTAGACGTTGACAAGAAAGGAAACAAAGTTGTTGTCCTTAGGTCTCCTGATGATACCTCAACAAGGCATCTCAAACCGCTTTATATAAAAATCCACATGAACGGCCAGCCTGTCTCAAAAGTGCTAGTCGACAACGGGACAGTAGTGAATATCCTGCCCTCACGAATGATGAAATTGTTAAACAAAACAAATGAGGACCTGATTCCAACAGAGGTCACTGTAGGTAATTTTTTGTATTCGATTCATCGTCCAATTACAATGCCTTGTTAGACATAGATTGGATTCATATAAATGGTTGTGTACCATCTTCTTTGCACCAGGTTTTGATTTTTCTGAAGCAAGGCGAACCAGCAGGAATGGAGGTTTTTTGGGCAGACCAGCAACCATTCAAAGCAGAAACCAACAACGTTGAAGCAGATCTTTACAAAGAGCATCTTTGGCCTCTGAAGATAGAAGATACAGAAGTCAAGTCTGCTAGAGTTGATGCTACTGAGAGTCAATTCCTCACATACATCAAGGAAGGATTCCAGGAATTAAGTAAGGATTTCACCAGGCCTAACATTATTGCAAGGCCTGCCGAGAAGAAACTACCAGTTTTTAATGTTTAGAAACATGTTAAATGTAGGGAACGAAGAGTTGGCTACTGTTAAAGTCACTTTTAAGAGACTATTTTCTTTTCTAGTCGATAGGAAATTGCAGGCAGACGAGCTTATTTCTTGTAATTGGGCTGAATGTGTTTTTGATGACAGTCCTCTAACTATGAAAGAGTTAGGATTAACAGATCTAAAGCCTGCACCGGCTAAGTTAGACGATGACAAGGCCCATGTTAAGGATCCTACGGAAGAAGTAAATCTAGGAACTTCGGAAGATCCTAGAATCACGTATGTAAATGCTACTTTGCCTGATGAAATAAAGGAAAAGTTTAAGTATTTGTTGCTTGAATTTAAAGATTGCTTTGCTTGGAATTATGATGAAATGTCTGGTTTGGATAGAGTATTGGTAGAGCATAAAATACCTATTAAAGAAAATTATGTACCTTTTAAACAGGCACCTAGAAGAATGAAGGATGATGTCTTACCTCAAGTCAAAAAAGAAATGAAACGTTTATTTGAAGCCAAGTTTATCCGACCAGTAAAATATGTTGAGTGGGTTTCAAACGTAGTTCCAATTCTGAAAAAGAATGGAAAAGTCAGGGTTTGTGTTGACTTCAGAGATCTCAACACAGCATCACCTAAAAATGAGTACCCAATGCCTGTTGCTAACTTGTTAGTCGATGCATCAGTGGGTTATCAAATACTGTCCTTTATGGACGGTAATGCGGGTTATAATCAAATATACATAGCGGAAGAAGACACCCATAAAACAACATTTAGGTGTCCTGGATACATAGGAACATTTGAATGAGTAGTTATGACTTGCGGCTTGAAAAATGCAGGGGCAACCTATCAACGGGTCATGAATTTAATTTTTCATGATTTTCTCCATAAGTTTTTGAAAGTTTACATTGATGACGTTGTGGTTAAATCCAACTCAGTCGATGAGCGCTTATATCATCTTAGACAAACTTTAGAAAGGATGAGACATTACGGTTTGAAAATGAATCCCTTGAAATGTGCATTTGGTGTTACAGCAGGTAATTTCTTAGGATTCTTGGTGCACCAGAAAGGGATTGAAGTGGATAAAACTAAAACTGATGCTATTTTAAAAGCTCAGCCACCAACTAATAAAGAAGAATTCCAACAGTTCTTGGGAAAGATTAACTTTCTTAGAAGGTTTATTGCCAACTTATCTGGAAAAACAATGGCATTTTCCCCATTATTAAAACTGAAGTCAGAAAAAGATTTCAAATGGGAATAAGAGCATCAAAAAGCTTTTGATACATTGAAACAAGCGTTGGCAACACCTCCTGTTTTGATGCCTCCAGTAAATGGAAAACCATTGAAGTTATATATTTCAGCAACACAGCAATCGATTGCGAGTTTATTGGCACAAGATAACGATCAGGGCCAAGAACAGTCGATTTGTTATTTGAGCAGAAGGTTGAACGAATGTGAGACCAGATACTCTTCTGTTGAAAAGATTTGCCTTACATTATACTTTTCTGCAATTAAGTTGAGGCATTATTTGTTACCAGCTAAGGTACAAATTATTGCCCAAACGGATGTAATAAAATACATCCTTTCCAAACCCATTTTGAGGGGAAGGCAAGGAAAATGGATATTAGCCCTAGTCGAGTATGATTTTGAATATGTGCCTCAAAAGGCAGTCAAAGGACAAGCTTTGGCTGACTTTCTAGCCGAGCATCCAAATTCATCTTTAGAAGAAGATACTTTTGAAATACACTTAGTCGAGTTGAAGCCATGGGAATTATCCTTTGATGGTTCAAAAACAGATAATGGAGTCGGAGCTGGTATAGTTCTGATATCACCAAAAGGAGAGATGTTCCAATTTTCTTTCCAATTGGATGAAAGTAGAATATTAACCAACAATCAAGCAGAATATGAAGCCTTAATTATAGGCTTGGAGATAGCGAAAGAGTTAAATATACGTTGCTTAAAAGTTTATGGTGATTCATAGTTGACCATTCGGCAAATTACAGGGCAATACAAGTGCAATCATCCTTTATTGAACTTGCAGTTAGGCAAAGTTAAATGTCTTGTGCAAAGTTTTGATGAAATCTCTTTTAACCATATATTGAGACTTGAAAATGGTGAAGCCAATCAAATAGCTCAAACGGCTTCAGGAGTTAAAATTCCTGAAGGAACTAATGAAAAAATAATCAGAGTTCAAAGACGATTTCTACCTTTCTCAATAGAAAATGAAGAAAGTCATTTGGACGCATTGGTCATTGATATTTCTGAGGATTGGATGAGATCGATCAAAGATTATTTAGTCGATCCCAACATAAAAACAGAAAGGACAATTAGATATAGATCAGTCAATTATGTCATATTGGGAAATGATTGTATAGGAAAACATCTGATGGTTTACTGTTATTGTGTGTAGACAAAGCCCAATCGATGAAGGTTGTAGGTGAAGTTCATGAAAGAACTTGTGGTTCTCATCAAGCTGGTGACAAGATGAGATGGTTGATTAAAAGGCATTGATATTATTGGCCAACCATTAGGGCTGATTGTATCCGATATGTTAAGGGATGTCAAAAGTGTTAAAAACATGGACCTATTCAAAGGATTCCTGCGCATCAGTTGCAATCGATTATCAAGCCTTGGCCATTTAGAGGTTGGGCTATCGATATGATTGGTGAAATTCACCCAGCAACTTCATTACAACATCAATTTGTTGTGGTGGCAACTGATTATTTCACAAAATGGACGGAAGTAATACCTTTAAAAGGTATCTCACAACAGCAAGTAATCGATTTCATTGAAGAATATATTCTGTGTAGATTTGGAATTCCTGAAACTATTACTGTTGACCAGGCTTCTGTGTTCAATGGTAGAGAAGTTATTCAGTACACACAGAAATATGGAATACAAATTGTAAATTCCACTCCGTACTATGCTCAAGCCAATGGGCAAGTCAAATCGACTAACAAGATTATTAAAAACACTTTGTCAAAAATGATTGATGATAATCCAAGAGAGTGGCATGATCTCCTACCCAAGGTACTATGGGCATACAGAACATCACAGAGAACTAGTACTAAAGTTACTCCTTTTGAACTCGTTTATGGCCATGCAACAGTGTTGCCAGTCGAAATTAATGTGCAATCGTTACGAGTAGCACGTCATTATGATCCGAGCTTGCAATATGAAGAGGCTATGTATTTGGATATTGATAGTTTAGAGGAAAGTAGATTGAATGCCTTAAACCAGATGCAAGCTCAAAAGAAAAGATTAGAGCCAGCGAACAACAAAAAGGTTAAAGGAAAATCATTTGCAGTCGGAGACTTAGTTTGGAAGACAATTCTTCCAATCGATTCGAAGAAAAAGAAAGGTAAGTTTGGAAAATGGTCACCAAATTGAGAAGGTCTATTTTGTGTTGCTAGAATTTTACGAGCAGGTGCGTATCACCTGGAATCTGTCAAAGGATCTCACATGAAAGATCCATAAATGGTAAATATTTGAAACATTATTTTCCTTTTGTGTGGGAGAATATAAATTAAAAACAAACATTCATATTACTAAAAGCTACCCATGAGTAGGGCAGCATTACAAAAGATAAGTGAAAAACAAAAGACAAAAGATCCCAACTAGGATCTAACAAAAAAAAAAAGAAAGATCCCAAGGAGGATCTGAAGAAAGATAAAAGATCTCAAGTGAGATCTAAAAATAAAATACTACTAAGCACCAGGAGAGCTCTAGCAAGAAGGGGCCTATTTTTTAGGCCATTCCTTCCACTGACCAGAGGTGCCACCCATGGAGGTCCTGATGCTGTCAAGGTCGACTGGAGAAGGACGGTAGTCAATGGTGTCCCAGTTGGCCACCATCAGCTTGACAGCTGACTCCATCTTCTCCAAATGAAGAGCATTCCCTTCCACTCTGTCGTGGATGGCCTGGATCTTTCTTTTGCATTCATTGTGGTCCTCAATGAGGACCCACTTTAGCTCATCGGTCAGTTGTTTAATGTGGGCTGGGGTGATCTGAGTGAAGAGAGGAGAAGGGAGACTTTGATCAGGAAGTGTGCCCGCCATTATCGAGATTTGAAAAGATGTGCAAGTGAGATTTTACCATCTCTGGCAGTTATATTTATAGACCAGAAGAAGGTCTAGGGACGTGCATCATGGGCAGTTATCCCGACGAGAAATCGAAAACGTGGCAGTTGAAGGGGCGTCATACGTCCAGTTAACACGTGAAGATAAAAGGTGAGACGGCTGTGATAATTATTATTAATGCAGTAATTATATCAGGAGCTGTACTTAACCGCCTTTAGTTACTGTGCATGTTCCCTAAAGTGGAAGGGAAACGTCACAATGATTTATTGCATAGATTATAGGTGCTATCTAATTCGCGATTCAGGCGCCTAAAATCAAGGGTTCTGATCGTTTGAGTTGTGCTCTCTGTACGTAGGAAGTAATGGAAAGCCAATTGTTTGGTTACTTTTTATTCTTGTCACTCAGAGAACATTCTAAATCTAAAGATAGCCATCTTGAAAATGAAAAGATGCCCAAAACTATTCATGTGCTATTTGTGTTGGTTATGCCTATCAACAAAGGCAACTGAACACATGTTAGACAGTACTTACAATTTTATACTGTAAACACTAGTCGACTACTACAAAAGAAAATCATTCACAAGACAAAGGAACTTAAAAAGTTTCCTACTTAGTTACAGTCAACTATTGCAAAAGAAAATCATTCACTGGGGAAAAGAACTTAAAAGTTCTCATTTAGTTACAGTCAATCATCACAAAAGATCAATCATGGAGAAAGAAAGACTTAAAAGTCTCCCATTTAGTCAAAAGTTCATCACGTTTGAGACTATTTCGCTGTAAGTCTACTCGGGCTGCAGAAACATGAACTGAGACTCCTTTACCCTCTTCTGCCAACCGCTTGAAGTCAATGTCAAGTTGACTAGCTATCTGCAGAAGACCCTCTTTTTCAGTCTGTAGTTGAGCCAGTTGACATAGTAAGTCTTGCTCTTCTTGATCAATGGCCACAAGTCTTGACTTTAAAGTTGAAGCATTCTTGTGCATGGTTGATAGCTTGACCGACATGCTAGATAGATTATTAATCAGCTCTTATTTTTTACTGATCTCCCCTTGATAATATCGGTAGAGGGTAAAGTCATCATTCAAAGAAGAGGCAAAATTCTCAAGGGCAATTTGTTCTCTGAAAGGGAACACATGTCTCTGGGCCAAAGAATCAACACAGGAGGAAAATTCAGCAGACTTTGTAGTCACTAGCTCTTCATAAGAAAACTTTAGGAAATCAAAAAAGCCTTGGATTTCCTTTTGCGTTTCATCATCGTACTGAAGGAAGAAGAAAGAGCTATTGGACTCTGATACTTCAGTCAGTGATCGAAATGCCTGTGAAGTTGTTTTGATTGCCTCCATCAGTTGGTCCAGTGAATTACTTGATGACTTGGCTTGTTCTGAGGTGTCTGTTTCAATGAGAATAGGTCCAGCTTTGTTTACAGACCTAGGAGATGCCTCAACAGTAGGAATTGTTGCAACAGCCAAGGGAGCAGGAGCACGTATGATCGGCTTTGGGACAATTGAAGCAGCTTGGTTGCCAGTGGGGCTAGAGGCAACGCCTTCTTCCTGATTAGGAACAGCAGAGGTTTCCTTCATTTGAATGGGGCCTTCTATTGGTCCACCTTGCAAATTTTTCTCACCCAACTGGGGTAGAGTTGTGTCATGATGGCCTTCTAAAATAGGCATATTCATCAGTTGGGTAGTATCCAATTTCTCCCTAACTTCTTCTGATTGTTTCAAGTCAGTGGCTTGAGATTGGTTAGGGATTAGAGACTCCATGTTCGTTTTACCCACCTCCGCAGCTAGAGTTGAGATGTTTTGTTCTAGTGCAGCATTGATGGAGCTAGGCCCTTGACATGCCAGATCAACATGTTGCTCAGGTACTGCACTTGTACCTTCATTGACCTGCATGAAAAGGTCATCATCTTGCAGTAAAGGGTTCTCCTGACACAAAGGATTACCCTGCAGCTTCAGTGTTTCTTCAATTTGATTCAGAGGGTCAGAAACAGATGTGTCACCAAATTCGAACTGATCGATTGCAAGCTCTGTGTCAACTGTTTCTCCTATTGAATGAGATGACTTGGAAGATTTCCCTTCATCGTTTTCATCTTCAAAGGATCCACAATCTTGGTGCCTTTTCCTTTCTGCAATAAAAACAAGAAGGAACATAAAAATGATAATCGATTACAAGAGAAAATGAATAACAAGTATACCTTTGATTTGGTGGCTTGGTTTCTTTTTGACTGCCTTTTTGGGGTAGAAGCCTCATCAGTCACAACTTGGTTCTTGGGTCCTTCAGCAATACAAAGGCTTTTAGAAGCCTTTTGATCATTTGGTTTAGCTTTCAAAGTCTTTTTCATTGGATTTAACTGTGGGCTTTCGACTGCTTTCGCCTTCCTTTTCCTAGAACTTTCAATTGGCACTGAGGATATAAGAAAGACTGCTTCAGCTTGCGGTACAATGGCTTTAGAAGTCTCATCAGGCAATCGAGCAGCTTCCTTTGATAAAAAACATATATTAGTAATATAAAGATTGGGACAGAATCTACCAAATAGTAAAACTCACTTACCAGCTTTGTCTTGAAGAGATTTGAACTCTGGATCAAGCCTATAGAGGCAGTCTTTGAGTGGTGCTCCGAAGTAGATGGCTTTCATAGTCAACCACCATTCATCAAAAGAGGCAGAAGTCCCACCATTAACCTTGAAATTTGAAAGCTTGAAAGCTTTCACACGATGGTGAAAATTGCTGACCATCATCAAAATCAGTTGTGCATCCTTTGCCTTAATTGTCAGTCTGCTTGAAGACATCTCAGTGATGTCTGGATGAACGAAAGGCATAGGAACACCCTGAACCAACCCAAATTGGCGAGCGAATTGGCAAGGAGAGTAGTTCTCATAACTACAATTCCCATAAGGAGTACTGTTCAGGGCAAAACCCACTGGAATGAGTCGTGGAAGGATAATGCTGGCCCAAAACAGTCGTTTGGAGTGTGCCATTTTCTCTAGCATTTGGGGAGAGGCCGGTGGAATATCCTCAAAACATAACTTTAGCCTTTCAGAGGCATACTCAAACTTGTCAAAAGGATAGAAATTAGGCCAATTGTCTTTCTTATCCTCATAGAAAAAGGTAAAATACCTCTGGAAGGAGGATTCCTCTCTATAAGTGCTCAAGCCTAAAAAATACTAAGCATAGCTACGGCACGTTTGCAAGTCCTCATCAGCCTTAAGGCGATTGTTCATTTTAGGCCTAAGCTGGGAAAAGTATGCATATAGCCAAACTTGGAAAATCCAAAAGGGGCCACCACAGGAAGATGCAATTTTCTTTTCAACAAATGTAAACATCCTTTTATATAGAGACCCAAGAACAAATGGCACTAAAGCCAGTCTTTTGGCTTGTGCCAAACAGATGGCCAAGTTTAGGTATTCTTTAGTCACCTTAAGTCCAGGGACTGCTATAAGGAATCTACAAATCCAAAAGAGGTAAAACGCTATTTTCTCATGAAAATTAGGTGCAGACGCTTTTGCTTTAAAATAGGTCTGTAACCATTTTGAATAACTCACCCCTGTAGATGGAATAGTAAATAGGGGATCATCTGCATCGGGAGCAAGCAAAACATTTACCTCACAGCCTAAGGAAGAGAGGCCAGTCAAGTGAGAGATATCCAAAATGGTTGGAGACAATAGGCCACAATGAAGGAGTAGGGCATTAGACGATTTGGACCAAAAGCAAGCGGCAGCTGCCAAAAGCTCAGAGTTCATCTCTAGAGGAAATTGAGAGAGTTCGATGGTCTCACGAATCCCCATTTTCTTCCAATCCTCGAAAAAAAAATTTGTTATGCGCCTTACCCAGTCTACCCATCCCAATTCAACAGAATAGGGCCAAGAACGAAGACAGACGTTCTTACCCCAACCCGACCATTCAAGGGATGAATGCTGCAGTAGAAGAGGGTCACGCTCTACTATAGGGTAAGCTTCTGGGAAGCCATCTGGAAAAGCCGACGAGAAAATTGGGCCCAACATACAACGGGAACTACTATTCTCGTCGTAAATTAAAACCTGGAGGTTTTGATTAACATCGCCTCGGTACGAATCCGGGAAGCGTGGAATATCGTCTGTAAGAAGTTCTGAAGTAGGGTTTTCAACGGGATTGTTGGAAGCTTTCGCTTTGGTTTTCGGAGCCATGAGAGACCAAGCGGTTTCGAAATGTTTGAGAAGGAAGAGTTTTCGTGCCCTAAAAATTCAAAGTGTTCCGCTTTATATAGGCGGTGAGACTAAGGGATTATTTACCAGAGTTATCTTCTAACTCAGGTAAATAGGGGGGCATTGTTTACATCATAATTTGGCCTATTATGATCGACTAGACCATATGATAGCACGTTGTCCAATATGATCGACTGGGTCATATAGTGACACGTGTTAACAATAAATGGACTGATTTTAAATAAAACAAGGTGCAATTGTGCCTGACAGATTATATGACGGTTAAAAGAACGGTGTCTAAATACAAGACACGTGTCCAGCAAAGAAGTTACAAGCAGATCATGGATCGAGCAGTTGACAAAGGTAGTTGAAGAATGCAAACGTACAGAAAAAGAACCAGTGAAGATAACCGTCTGGACTTGGGCGTGGAAAGCAAAGAAAGGGGAGGAATAACCGGCTGATTCAAATTTATGGAGGGAATGCTGTCAAGTTTGAATCTTTAATCGAAGTGAAGCCTATAAATACAAGATGTAAAGATAATTTCGGGACACTCACTCAATCGCCCAAAGGTTTTTACTTTTTATCTGTACTTTACTTTTCCAGCGCTAGGAGTAGCTTGTAACTTAACCGTCTCCTCGGCTATTTGTTGTAGTCGACTGACTTCTACTTTGAGAAGTAATAAAATCCATTTTGTTACTTTTCTTTCATCTCCATTCACTTCACTAAGTTTGCTTCCAGAAAAGTTCTGAAATACGGCAGGGAACCAAACTCCACCACCACAAACATCCACATTCCAGCAATCACCCAGTTATCAATCGATTAGTCGACTAAGAGTAAAAAACAGGCAAACAATGTGGCACTGGTTTTTTTCTCCAAACAACTTAAAGACACCGAAATTGGCTTGTTTAAAGTATTTGTGCGGACATTAGCTAGATATGGTAATTAGTTGGTTTGGTTAAGAACTTCGCATTGCATCTCAACGTACGTGTCAGTTTTGGAGATGGCAAATTGATTTGAACACCGATGCGCGCACATGTATAACTTTAGGGAAGAGATCCTCTCTCTCTTATCTTATACTCCGTAGTTCATTTGCCGAGCTCATTTTGTTGATCTAATTTGTTTACTTGCTAAAGATGTCGAGAGCATTGATTATACGAAAAATCACGTTAATTGCATTTTGATTTGGGAAATGATTTTGTCATTTCCTTTTTTGTTAACGCCACTTTCTTGTAAGTGTATTTTTGCACCAAAAATACACTTGCAGGAGAGTGACGTTAACAAAAAATAGAGTGACAAAATCAACAGTCTTTGTTTTCTATGATTTGAAGAAATGAGATTTTTTTTTTCTCGGCACACAAATGAGTTTTTTTTTTTTTTTTTTTGCCTTGACACAAATGAGTTCAATGGGTTCTAATTTGGTGTTGCAACCTTTTTATTTCAGGATGAGTAAGTTCCAAAATCATATCAACCAATATCTTGTCAATGTGATTTTTTGGCACGATTGTTCCTGTCGATGACCTCTATAAAGTGAACAGTTTCGATCATGAAAGTTATAGCATGGGAAGAATCAAAAAAGGACACAATGGATCGTCTAGTCCATTTTAATGGAGGATCCCTTTCCTTAACACTACTCCCTCCGTCCTTTATTTAGAATCCAGTATTCCATTTTGGGCTGTCCTTTAATAAGTGTCCATTTTGTAAAATTAAGGAGGTAAAAGTTGGTGAATTGTCTATTTTGTCCCTAAAAGTATATTTCATTTTGAAAAGTTAGTGAGTAAAAGTGTAATAATGATAAAAGTTGATGTGAGAGGTATAATGATGATATCTTTTTAATAAGGTGGAATTACGAAACGGGACATTTAAAAAGGGACGGAGGGAGTAATACTTTGGTGAACATGTTGACCACAATTTTGATACTAATATGAGACGTGTCACCAATATATAAGTGCAATGTGCATTATTTGTATGCCCGACCCTGGTCATAAGCCCACCAGACCACATCCTTGGGCCTCTAAGTATCGAAATATACTCCTTGGGAAAATGACGGCTTAAGACGTGTTTTGATAATTAATACTCGCCAATGACACTTTCAGCATTAACAAATGTTCTCAGCATATCTTTGGCGAATATTAATTATCAAAATACGTCCTTAGCTGTCATTTTCCCATACTCCTTTCGTCCATTTTTAAGTGTCTAACTTTGTAACTCCAACTTATTAAGTAGACATCATTATTATACCTTTCACATTAACTTTTACCTCCATTTTCTTATTTACCCTCTATGGAGACAACGTCACTGCACTTTTACTCACTAACTTTTCAAAATAGAATATACTTTTAGGGACAAAATAAAAAATGTACTACCTTTTTTCCACTAACTTTACAAAATCAACACTTATTAAGTTATAACCCAAAATAGAATACTGAATTCTAAAAAAGAGATGGAGGAAGTACTAAATACTATTTATGCCAGTAATATTTCATACTGTATATTACAACGTAGCTCATAGAACCTTCCATTTAAGAGGTCGTATTTTTTACCCTTAATAATACCTACATTTTTAAGAGAGCAATTTTGTTCACCCTCTCCCAAAGAGGGTGAACGTTACCCTCCTACCTCCGGTGCCGACATTGAGAATCGGACCCGTTCATGTTGTTCAAAACGATTTTCTAAGAGGGCACGCAAAAATTCGGAAAAATCCAACGGTGAAAAGCGGTTGAGTTTTGAGCTCAAAGTGTCTATTTTTTATTCTTTAAACCCAAAGAACAAAAATCTAGGTTTTGGAGCTCAAAACTCAACCGCTTTTCACCGTTGGATTTTTCCGAATTTTTGCATGCCCTCTTAGAAAATCGTTTTGAACAACATGAACGGGTCCGATCGTCGATGTCGGCACCGAAGGTAGGAGGGTAACGTTCACCCTCTTTGGGAGAGGGTGAACAAAATTGCTCTCCATTTTTAACGCGAAAGTATTTTGAACTTCAACAAAAAAAAAATGGTATTAATCGATACAATTTTAGCGTGAAAGAGGTGAGATTCAAACTCGCCAACATAAGGGACCTAACAAAGGTGTTACATGAGGTCAACCACAGCACCGCCAGCCTATCTTGTGTTTTTTTAAGAGCTGTGCTACGTGCATAGCAAGCTGTGCACAGACCTCCTTTTCTCCCGCCTCGGGTTGCGGCCTAAATTCTGAAGTGATTTTGGGTGTTTTGTTAACGCCTCTAACGATATCGAAGCTCATTTTTTACAAAGACCTTAAACGACATATTTTGAACAAAATGAGCGGCTCTGATCATTTTTGCCGACCCGAGGTGGGAGAAAAGGGGGTCTGTGCATAACTTGCTGTGCACATAGCTTTATGGTTTTTTTTTATTGTACTACTACAATATAAACAAAACAATGAGAGGCCTCACTTTTTAACCCCACCTAAGGTCTCCAAAATTTACAGCCAGATCGACCTGATTATTGAATATGTAGTGAAGCACTCTCTACCAATACAATAATAACATATCGTATGATACTCAGAATATGATCACCAGATGTAGTAGCATTGTTCTTTCCTTAACTACACAAAGCTTTTCCATTTCTCCATATAAAATAATACTCTAGATATGTCAAATTTACTATCCCACTGTTATCATATTTCATTCATCCTAGTTTTTATACTAGTGAAGACACTTTCTTGTTTGCTTTGGGTCTCAAATCTTCTATGTATAGTCTTTAATAAATTTTCTCTATCTATCACTCATTATCCTAAAAATCTTCCCTCAAAATCCAAACCGAATAGAGTCTCAAGACCGCTAAAATGATTTGGTGAAACTGAGATACTTCCACTGATCCACTATTTTGGACCTCTTAAAAATTATCTATAGTTTTGGAAATGTGATAATTTTTTTTTGTACACAATATAGAACTTGTAGATAGATTTTAATTAGTTTTCAAAAGTTTAAAATAAATACTAAAGATTGTGAAATATAGATAGTTTTTCAAGGGACACGTACAACTGGATAAAAGAATTACTCCCTCTGTTCCTAATTGAGATTTCCTATTCCATTTTTGGATGTTCCAAAGTGACTATTGTCTTTTTCCAAAAATAAAGTAAAAATTTGATAAATTCTAAAAGTGTCCCTCATATGTAAATGCAAATGATGCAAAATATGTAGAATATAGGGATAATTGTGAAAAATAGGTATAATGATTAAATGTCCTCTAAAAAAATTGAAATTTCTAAGAGGTACTCTCATTTAGGAATGGTGACGGGGAGTAAAAAGTTAAGAGATGGAGAGAGTACTTAGTACACGAACGTGATCTTGTTTAATTACGTACTTTTAATTAATTAAGCTCCTTGCTTCCTTGTGCACTCATGGTGTTAATTGTAAATATTAGAGACAACACCCATGCATGCTTGTTCCTTAGCTGTTGGCATGTGGACTCGATTTGTTTGCATGTGAAGCTTCCTTGTATTCGGTGCTACTGACAACACATTCATTTCTCACACTTCGGTGCTACCGACAACACATATATCACTCATACCATACGTGACTTTTTCACTTCAGGGTGCTTTGATTAGATAATTGGACAAATTCCACTTTGACCCCATGTAGTTTGGGACGGCTATGTGCGGGTACAATCCTATAATTCAAACGTGGGCACACAACCATTTGTGATTTATTAAAACATGCAGATGCATCACATTCCGTTCATGTTAACTAATGTGTATCTCACATGTCTCTTAAATCTAACTAAAATTTAATTTGAGCCGTTCATAATATATTAATAAAATAATAAAGCATATCTGTAAAAAAAAATCATATCCATTGGAAATGAATATCACTCTGTCATCTTGTTTTTGTTAAAATAAAAGGTAAATTTAAATTTGAAAATTTACTTCATAATGATTTCTATTCTATCATGAGGTTTCCATTTTTCGATTGACTTGAATTTTGGTCCGGATGTAGTACTCGTCGAATTCTACAATATCAATTGTTCGGATCTCATTTTTTGTACATGGGATAGATTGGTTAGATTCAAGGAAGTAGAAGAATGAAGAAAGAAGATGAGGATTGAGGGTATATTGGACTTTCCACAATTTCGTTAGTGGATTTTGTGTTTATTCCTTTAACATAGACAGAATGGGGTGCATTTGGATGTTTTAACAAATTACATGGTGGTTATGTACCCACTTTTAAATCATATGAAGTGTATCCGCACATAATCTAAATCATAGGAGTTAAAGCAGACTTTGCCTTAGATAATTGGTTGTCAGAAATAAATCTAACATTGAAAGCATTAGGCATATGATCTAAAACTATTTTTGAAACTCGAAAACGAAAAAGAGGGTTGAGAGAGCCGATAGAGCTCTAAAGAGGGATAAAGAGTTGGGTAGATGGGTTCTCACCCCAACCCCACCGCCCCTCTCCTCGTCTTTCCCCCTTTCCTTTTTCACCTATCAGACATTTTCCTTCTTCCTCCTCTCTCCGTCCCACTTCTGCTCCAGCCTCTCTCTTTCCTCTCCTCTTGTCACTTCTCCTACCCCTGTAATTGTGAGTTAGTTGAGACTCTTTTCTAAGGAACTCCCATTTTTCCATCATTTTTGGACTTCGAAGGCCCAGATTTGGGGAATCAACTTTGGGTTTTGGCTCTTCGATCTGATCGACCTTGACGACAGATTTTTGAGCTCTCCAACAGCAACGATGAAAGCGTCTGCAGCGGATCCGGTGGTGATCCTTTAGCCTGTGGCAGGAATCAGCTTCAACTAGTTGTAAATCTAGTCCACCATTTTTCACGAGTGTGTCTGATGGGTTCGATTCGGTGCTGATTTGTTGTGGCTTTTCTTTGTTTGTTTGTTTGTTTTGTTTTTTTTTTTTTGGGCGTATTTTCTTTGTTATTGTTGTTGTAATTTTTTTGTTTTAATAAAAATAGGATGATCTTTTGCTTAAAAAAAAAAACTTGGAAACGAGGTGCGTACCAATCCCAAGGGGTTGACTTAGTAATCGAGGTTTATGACTAAGGTGTTTCTTCTCTTCTAAAGTCTAATATTCGAAATCCCTCAGATGCTATCAACTTATTTGAAGCTAGTTACACGAAATTTTGCTCTAACTTTAATTGAATCCCCTCCAGTGGGCAACGACAGTGGCGGACCAAAAAATTCCTTATAATGGGGGCATATAAATATTCATAACCTTTATTTCACCATCAGCTACGATTATATACCATTATGAAAAGTGAGTTATATGTATATGCTTCCAATAGTTTTAAACATATTTAAGTATTTATCGTTGAATTTTTTCATTACGATACATCAAAAGTCCTAATTTATCTAACAAATAAAAATTAAAAAAATTTATTTTTATTTAACATAGAAGGTTAAAAGAAATTGGCGACCCGACCGGTGAAGCGGCGAAACACGTGTTGCAAAATTAGATTTACTTCTGTGTTCTTCTTGAGGCACTCTGTTTTTCTTACTTTCGAACTTAGTAAAAGCACTCTGGTTCCCTGCAAGTGCAATTCGTCCACACCCATATCTCTCATCGTCCATCCAAACCCTTCATATGATAGTGTTCATATGATAGGGCTCGTCAAACAAAATGTCTCGGCAAAAATCTGTGTTGATTCGACTTTTTGACCCACTTCATCGAAATACTTTTATTCAGAAAAATATCCCATCTAACTATGTTTTGCAAAAAACATATTCTTATCAAGCAGTTATGTGTGTCCGATCAACTTGTTTTTTTTTTTTTTGGCCATGGACAAACTATTTGACAATTTCTACATTATACATGACTTAGATCATTGATAAAAGACTCTAATGTGTTCAAACTATCCTTTGAAGTCTTAAATCGTACAAGAGAAAAATCTAGTAAAAAACATACTAATAGGGATTGATTGGGCTAGCGACCCCACGTGCCTCAAGATAAGTTCGCCCTTGGGCTGCGGGATTGATTATCTACTATTAGTTGAAGTGCTTATGCTGGCCCAAACAATTAACAAAGCCCAAGACCTTGACATGATTTAAGCCGGTCCAACGTAGAACTTTTTAGGCCTCAAAGTATCCAATGAGACAGCTACAGTATCCAATTAGAAAATAAACAAATTTAACTGATAGTCGAACCCAAGGATGAAACTAGAGGGAGGTTAGTGGGGCCGTTACCCTCCTACAATTTACAAAAGCTAGGTATATTGACAAATAAGAATTTATCATCAAGTTATAAAGCCCTGTCCCCCTCCAAAGATATAGCCCGCCCCCACTCCATTTTTTTTTTGTTACAAAAAATTTAATAGTAACATCTTTAATATTTTTTGATCTATGAAACAACTTTGTACTAAAGTTGGTCTGGGGAGATTTAATTAAAATTCTTTTAAACAAAATAAGGATGCCAACTAAAATTACTTAAAGCCATGGGCTAATATAACAGAAAATAAAAGAGTAAGTAATATTGTCATTAATCAAATACTAGTGGACTACTGTTATACTTCTTCTATTAGTAAAAATTCATATTGTTGTCTCTCTTTAATCATTTCAAATTTTTTGATTGTTTATTATATTCGCAAAAATTCTAACTCCGTCCAACGGCAGACCCAATTGTTACTAAGAGCCGGCCGTTTTCATTAGAATAATTTTTTACGTGGGTTATTAACAGTTTTGGGCATTTGATCTCTTTGCTGGTTTACCAAAGTGTATAATTTATATTAGACCACTTGCCATGTTGATTTTGGTTTGGTGGGGGTTGATCGAAACAATCAAAGTCAAGGCACCCTCCACCGTCACCAACCCCCATTTCGCTTTCACATGCACCTTTTTTCCACCTTTTCCTTTTCTTTTTCTTTTTCTTTTTGGGTTACTACTATTTTCAAGATTTCTTTTCCTTCACAAGACTAACCGTAATAGAGTTTGCATGTACGAGTAGTAGGTGATTTTCAGTTGGATCAGTACAATATTACTCTAGAAATTAATACTAAAACATTTATGCTCCATTTGTTTCGATGCAAAATGTCAAAAAAATAAACTTGGACTTTTATTTTTCGTTATTTGGTTGGCACATAAAAAATATTTTCCAAAACAATTATAGATTGCTGGTTTAAAAATATTTTAATTTAGTAAGCGCTCTCTCTCCTCCCTCCTCCACTCTCTCGTTTTTTTTTATTATCTAATATGATTTAGGAGAAGAAGGAAATAGAATACGTGGTTTTAGAAAATGTCCGACTATTGGGGGTTGAAATGCGAAAATGGCTTATGGCCAAAATTAGAGGAAAAACAATTTCACCCCGTTGGTGCAAAACGTTTTATCTTGAAAAATATTTTCCTACATTTTCTAGCTAAACAACAGAAAATGTGTAAATATTTTACGTCCAAATAAACGGACCCTTAGTGCATAAGAGACTTGTTTTTTTTTTTTTTCAAAAAAAAAAAAAAGACTTGCGAAGTAATCAAGACACAGCATTATTCCCATTTTTCCGAAAAGACTAGTAAACTATTTATTGGGTAGAATGATCCAAACTAGTAGTTTGATGAGATAGCAAAGATCGATCTTGTAATATCTTAGATAACAAAAACACCCTTGCATTTTATGATGCTAGTTATTTCTCAATTTTTAGTAAATTCATCCTAATAAAAACAAAAAAGGAAATGGCATTAAGAAATAGGTCAGTGGCAAAATCAACTGCCTCAAAATAAACAACTAGATAAACCAATATTACGTACATGTCATACAGTAAGTCTATTGGTACAACAAAAAGAGATAGATTTTGGATATAGATTTGTTGTGGGGCCCAGTGCCGGTTTCTCACAAACGATCCGAGTCATTCATTAAATGTATAACATTTTTTCAAGGGCTCTAGCGAAAAGTCAGCTCAATCCGATACCTATAGATGTTTGATCCAATCATCTAAAATTTCATTTAGATTTCAAGATAATGAAAAGTTAGATGATTAGATCGAGCATCTATACGTACCGGATTAAGTAGATTTTTTGCGAGGGCCCTTGAAAAAAATATTTACTTTTAAAGAATTGCTTAGGTTGTTTGTGTGAAACCCATAATAAATCCCACAACAAATCTGTACCCAAAATCCGCCCATTTTTGCTGTACCAATAGACTTACTGCATATCATATAGGAGTAGTAAGAATCAAGGTTAGAAATGGGGCAGATGAAAACCAAGGCAGAACCCTTCTGCATATCCCGTCCCCATTCAAAAATAATTTTATTAAATACGCTTTGGTTTTTTTTTTTTTTTTTTTGCTTTACAAAATGCACAGTTGTAGGCTCCCTATAAAAATGTCTGGTGACATCTACACAGACAGTCTTCAAAGCGAATCCAATACCAAACCCCTAGACGTGCTCTGTTCTGTTCTTGACGTTTCACTTTCCGATTGCTTTCATTAAAGCCGGTCTGTGGATATACTATATTTTAGACCGAGAGAGAGGTAGAGAGGAAATGGGGATTCTGAAGAAAATGGGAGTTTTGGAAGATCTGATAGAGAAAGCAGGAGGTTGTGCCGTCGTAGACGGAGGCTTGTCCACGCAGCTTGAGAAACACGGTGCTCAATTCAATGATGCCCTTTGGAGTGCTGTGTGCCTGATCCAAGACCCTGATCTCATCAAACTGGTATGCCTCTTTCAACCTCCTACACAGTTTGTATATAGAAAAATATATACGGATTGCACTGCATTCTGTTTGGTTCGTTCTTCTTCTTCATTTGTTCGTTTTGGGGCTTTTGGATTAATGTTTGTTTTGCTATCCCGGTATCTTCTTCAAGCCCTCTCGTTTAACAAAACGTGCAATTTTTGGTATCGATATCCAGCAAATGGGATTTTCTCGAGAATTTTTATTTATTTATTGGGTCTCTTGTCTAATCCGTCCATTCCAAATGAGATTATAGTGTCAAAGTGTAAGTGTAGTTATAAGAATGACCAACAGGGGTGGTAGCCTAGTGGCTCACGGCTCACTCGGTAGTCACTCTCACAGGGTTTGGGTGGCGAGGAGGTCACGGGTTCGAGTGGTGCTAACCACGCCTCTTGAACTTGGTCCTCCTGCGAAGTCCGGCTGTGGTCCACTAGCCCTTGGTGAGTCGGTAGTTGTTATGGCTCTTTGGTCCCTTCCAGGGTCCGTCGTGGGTCTAGAGTCTGTATAGTCACGCCCAAGGGAGCATTTCTATGCGTGGATTACAACATGAGATTGGATTATACATCTTTGGTGTTTGAGTGTAACTATTTATACGTGGATTTGATATCCTTTAAATGGCCAATTCTACCAAAGATGATGATATGTTAAATATTTAGGTGATTTGGTCCTTTTTTTGGATAAAAGTAGACCAATTTCCCACTAGTTGAAACTAAGGCAGAGATAAAATAATGCAGCGAATAGACTAGAGACAGAACTAGGAAGGGGCATATGGGGGCCACAGCCCCTGCGTAGTTTCAGGTTTTATTTTTTTTAATTTCAGTATTAATATTAGTTATTTTTTGTTTATTAAGAGCACCTAAATATTGTGTTTTGTATTGGGTGTTATTTAAATGCTTTATGAATGTGTTCGTTTTGGATTCCAAAACTCAACTCACTTCTCTGCGCATGGTTTCCCAAAAGTTTTTTCGATCAATTATTAATTTTATTTCTTTTTTCTATCTGATCTCCACTCGTTACTCAAAAACCTCATTCAAAACCCAAACCAAACAAACTACTTAAAAAGATTTTGGAACCTTGAAATTTCACAATGTTGTTCATAGTTCGGCCCCATGTTTACAAAATCCTTACTCCGTCATAGACTCTTGGAATATGCAAACCACAAGAAAAACGAACCCGAGATTTTTACATGGTTTTGTATAAAGATGGATGTACATCTACGGGACCAGAGACCAGTTCCAGTATCAGAAATTTGGATTTAAATGAGTTACATGTAGAAAAATGATTTGACAAACTCCATATGGTTTGTTCAACAAATTACAACTCAAATAGAGGACAGACACCAAATTAGATGAATCTAACAGCTGAAATAGACAAGAGTAGGATCCAATATCAGCCCCAAAATAAGCTCTAGCAATCACACATAGTTGTTCACCTAGCTAGCGAAGCAATAGAGAACTAGAGAGCACCTTCCATGCTTCCAACGCGTTCTGATGATTTTTTTCCCAAGAGACCAAAGATAATTTTAGCTTCGATGGAAAGTTAAGTAATCACCACAAGGAGTTATGTGCAAGACTTGACTTTTGTACAACCTTAGAATTTTGTACCAGACACGACCATAAAACATCAATCGGGCAGAAAGTTGTTGGGCCAATGGTTCCAAAAAAGGACGGATACCCAATGGTATTAAATTCTCTCACTGTAACCTGTAGAGTTTATTCTGCAAAATTACATATCGAAGACATATTTAGTCCAATTCGTATTATTTTGAACACAAGGGTGAACCGAATTTGCGATATTATTTGATATTGTGCAATACAACTGGTGAATGAATTAAGTCCACGATGCAACAAGTTGTAGTTTGGACCCTTGTGAATCTGAAGGTGTTTAAATTATATTTAGGTTCATTTGGAATATTTGGAGGCTGGATCTGACATATTGATAACTTCATCTTATCAGGTTTGCAATTCATTCCTTATAACCTTTAATTTATGTGTGTCTTTGGTCTTCTTTTAATCAGCTACATAGTTTATTCTGATCTGTTTTATTGTCCTCTTTCGCCCTTGAGCTCTAAGAAAGAACAAAATTGAAGTCATTTTCTCTCAAAATATTGAGAAACAGAAGGGCTCAAGGGCATTGCACTTATTAATGGACCATGGTTAAAGCTATCTTGACAAAACCAAATCATAGGTAAATTAACATGAAAATTTGAAGTAACAATGCTTTAATTTATGTGTGTATAGGCTTCCCTCCCAGGATTTCAGTCCAAAGGACTGTCGATTGAAGAAGGGGAATTGTTACTGAAAAAGAGTGTCGAACTGGCTGTTCAGGCACGCGATAAGTTTTGGGATGCCAAGAAAAAAGAATCTGGACATAGCTATAACAGGGCATTGGTTGCAGCCTCCATTGGGAGCTATGGAGCTTATCTTGCCGATGGTTCTGAGTACAGGTGCCCTAAAACTCCCCATATCCCCAGAATTTTTTAGCTCAATAGTGGGCTTTTGAGGCTTTATTTGAAAAGTAAACGAATTTCGAAAATGTGTTCAAACTTATTTGTGCAAGTAATAGATGATTGAACGAGATTTGAACCCTAGAAATTGAGAAGTGACAACTCTTGTAATCGACATTCTTAGGGACCTAGGATCTGGCCCAATGCAGATCTAGATGCATGATAATGTCTCCAAACTTTTGCACTTGGTGACTTGCATGACATCATTTTGCTAAGGGTGCATTGAAACAAGTGCGGTATTGGTTTGACGGCAACAGATTGTTGGTTCTATGTAATGGTTTTTTGTCTATGGATGTAGTGGATGTTATGGACCGAGTGTGGATTTGGATAAGCTGAAGGATTTTCATCGCCGAAGATTGCAAGTTCTTGTGGAAGCAGGTCCAGATTTGCTTGCCTTTGAGACCATTCCAAATAAACTAGAAGCTCAGGTATATATCTTCTTCCATCAATTATGCTTTTGGTTCTGGTTCAATTGGCTATATTAATATGACTGGCTTTCCATCGAAACGTTATTTTACTTTTCGACAGTAACAATTTGTGATGGATTACATTTCTGTTGGGCACTTAGTTTCTCTCATGGAAAGTATCAGGATATCTGAAGTATATCCTGAGAAATGTACTTCAGAGTTCAGACTGACAATGGATGTGGTCCAGGCGGAATTGTATGCAACCCACACCCATTGTGAATATCTAGTATGAAGTTGGTTTAGGTTTTCGGTACCATAGGAGGGCTGGTTCACTCATTGTCAGTATTCAGTGTGACCAATCAAACTAGACTTTCTAGGCTTCCCCAAGGACACCCATTGGAGTAATTATTGTAACTTTAAAAGCACCTCAATCTGTGGGAAAAATGCTTTTATGCAGGCCCTTGTTGAGTTGCTTGAAGAAGAAAACATCCAAATCCCCTCTTGGATCTGTTTCAGCTCTGTAGATGGTCAGAATGCACCCTCGGGAGAGAGCTTCAAGGAGTGCCTTGATATCATTAATAGCAGTAACAAAATTTCAGCTGTTGGTATAAATTGTGCTCCTCCCCATTTTGTACAAGGTCTTGTTCAGAAATTTAAGGAGGTAATGATTTGTCAAAAAATTCTGTTTTCTCCATTTTGATAGCAATATGTTGTATTGATCTACATTTCGTTTAATTGTTTCTAGTTAACCGGAAAGCTAATAGTTGTATATCCGAATAGCGGTGAAGTATGGGATGGCAGAGCAAAGAGATGGCTGGTGAGTCATGTTGTTTCCAATTCTCTGCATATCCTAGTACAGTATATGCTATCTTTTTGGTACTCAAAATCCGATGCATATTTACTTTGGCACATAAAGGTTTAACCGAAAATAGGACATGTGGTCTCCATGAATATGCAGTGCAACCTGTTTCTCGTATCCGGCAAAGCAATCCTGCCTAGAAAAATAGTTATTTAGTAGATTCATTGACTCCAAATAATGCTCTTGGTTGGACAGCCATCAAAGTGTTTTGATGATGAAAAGTTCAAGTTGTTTGCAACAAGATGGCGCGACGCAGGAGCTAAACTCATTGGAGGCTGTTGCCGAACTACACCTTCGACCATTCAAGTCATCTCAAAGGTGTTGAAGGAAAATTCAGGGCCATGAGTTCACGATCGATGGTAACTTGCTCTAGTTTGCGTAAGTTCAAATTGTATTGTTAGGCTTCTGTCTATTTTCTCAGTTCATTTTTCCTTCATTCTCTATCTACCTATTAGAGGCACAACTGAAATTATGTTACCATTCTTCTTTTTTTGCTTTCTGTTTTGCTATTTACAAATAAATCAGATCGATTGATAAGAGAAGTTATTTTTCAGCTACAGTTGGCATTTGACTATAAGACTTGGACCATAAGACTAGGTTCTGTTGAGGTAACTATGCTATACAAACAGAATATTTCATATGGAGCCATTCAAACAGAATGATGTGTTGCTTCTTCACAGAAATTCAGAGGCAGAAGAAAGAAAAACCAATTACTATGGGTTACAGCATGAGCAACAAAAAAGCCGACTGCATAACCAACATCTTTCTCTGTGTCTGATAAAAAATGAAAATAAAAACATCATTCTATGTGAATTTTGCCGCAAAGTATTTATCTGCTTAGCATATTCCTTATTAGTTAGGTACTCCCGTTTGATTCAACAGTTTGCAAAATCGGCCCTCTTGACGAACCTTCCTTTCATTCTGGGCCTCTTCTCTGCATTCAATTTCCGGACCTCATATCTTATTTTCTTCGAGAACAACCTTGTACGTCGCTTTTCTCGATACCTCAATACTCTTGCTTCTCTCCCTCCATCTCCCATTCCGGTGTTTCTGCCAATTACTCCTATATCTCCACACAGATGGTGAATTGTTCCATAACTCCCCTGAAAAATTTGCACACAAGCACGTCTATTCAATAAGGGAATGCAGATTTTTTACCTAATTTTTTGCCTGAATACTCAGTAAAAAGCTGTGGTATTAACATTCATGAAATAATTCATAAGATTGATGAGTCTAGTCCATAGATGTTGGTTCTTTTTTGTACATCACTACTGTGGCAATGCCCCATTCGTTCATTACCAGAAAGGGTATTATCAATGGCGGACCGAAGGGGTGCCCACAACTCCAAATATTTCCCATTAATTTCACTACTTTTTCAGGTTAATTTAAGAAAGTTTTACTAGATTGGCCCTTGCAAGTCTCTTAGATGGAAAAAAAAATCTTGAAATAAATATAAGGGAGTGGGAAAAACTCCCAATAATTCGAATTTACCAACAAATTTTGATCGCGAGTGTAAAAAAAATGATGGCTGTGTATATATGCACGAGCTTAGATCTACCAAGTATGAATATATATAAACATAAAATATAAGTTTTGTTATTACGGTAGAAATACAATACACTGGTTCAGCCACCACTATGACAAATCATGCGTCCGCCGCTTTAGGTGTAAATACACCAATAGTTGATCCTGAATTATCCATACTTAAATTTCTTTTCAACATTCAAACACGTTGAAGGCAAAAACGGGCTACTAAAAAAGCCTGGGCGGAAGGACTTACGAACTGGTGCCAATTGACCCAACTCAATTTTTTAGGAGTGCTGCTATAGGTATGTACACTCATGTACATATATTGCCTGCATACGCACTTTAGACCCGTCTCGAATCCTACAAAAAATATCTGAGCTGCTCATTTTGTTCAAAATAGTTTGTTTAAGATCTCGAGTCCTACAAAATATTTTTGCTACAGAATCTAGGCTTGAATTCTAGAGCAAAGTTGGATACTGTATTTTATAAACGTCTTTACTGATATCGAGTTGATTTATTTTTTTTACAGGTTCTGTAAACAAATTATTTTGAACAAAATGAGCTGCTCCGATCATTTTTGTCAGATCCGAGACGGATCTAAAGTGCGTATGTACATGAATGTATGTACCCATAGACATTCCGATTTTTTAGTACCTCCATTTGCTAGAGGTTTGTAAGTTAAGTGGTAAATTTGATCACATTAAAAATGTGATATCGCTTCAAATATTTAACCTAAGGTATAAAATTATTTCAAGCCTTCCATTCAAATACAAAAGGAATTTTTTTAAAATGCAGATTGTGAAGAAACTGTTCCAAGATTGAACGGGAATCAATTGATAATGAAACAATGAAACCAAAAGGGGCATGAGAAGAAAACATACCAAGCAGTCAGGCCAACACTCGCTAGGCCGGAGCTCCGGCCGATTACCGGTAGTCCACGGAGACCTTTGGTTATCCCACGCCGTAATAATTCCTTCATAATCAAGCCTCAATAGTTGTACCTTCTCCTTCTTCTTCCTCCTCACTTCCCCCATATTCTTACCTTCTTCACTCTCCTCCTTCTTAACTCTCCCTCCACCGGCCTTCTCATTCTCTTCCTCATCGAAATCAAAATTGAATTCAAACGGTAATTCTTTCTCCATATCAATCTCTGCATCAACATAATCACCCATCATAGAATTCATCTCTTCTTCTTCTACCTTAATACTCCTTCTTGAATCCTTCTTTTCCCAATCAAAGATCCCAAGTGCTTCCATATCGAATGACTCTTCTTCCAACCCTTTTCCAAGTAAGCTCTCCACATCCGCAGCAAACTCAGATAACTCCATTTCTGAAGGGAGAAGAAACTCATTTAAATCACTCCCACCATACCCAGTTTCACTTGAATTGTCGACGAATTGACCGGATATCGGAACCCGATAAGAAGAACTCTGTTCTCCGTTTTCTTCATATGAAGTCTCCCCGCTGCCCAAATCCGGCACAAGAGTATCCGAATACTGTGTCGTTTCTTTAGAGTTTTTACGCTTGGAAATGAAATTTTTTCCATTTCTTGGTGTTCGAGCCCTCGTCGTGAACCCTCTGTGCCAAGCGGGTTCGCCAGTGGACTCATGTGGAGGCTTGAATGAAGACGTTTTGAGGAGAACCCTCTCGTGTCGACAAGCCAACGGGTTTGCCGAGTGAATGGAAATATCACAAGATTGGCACAAAAAAGCATCGTCGGCAGCACAAAACCAACGAGCGCGGTTGCACACGCAACCATCGCAAGCCCTGGCTGTTTTGCCGCCGACGGCGTTGGCTTGCCTTCTTTTGGAAACCATGGACAAAATTGAAATATCGTTTTTTTATCAAACCCAAATCAAGAAAACCGAACTAGGAGGAATGGGTTGGGAAAAATTGTACCGTTTTGCAGTTTATGTAGACGTTTGGAGGGGTGAAGTGAAATTAACAATTATTGTGAGGTGGGGTGGGGTGGGGTGGGGTGGGGTAGGGTGGGACCCTTTCAGTGAACTTTTACAGTCTAATTGGAGAGTGATGGCTCTGGTTGGGATGCACTTTTGGGCATGGGATTGCGCTTTTGAGACCCACCTTGTTATCTGTTATCCTATTGGCTGAGCTTGAAAAGATCATCCTCAATATTTCAATGTGATTGGTTGCCTTTCCAATCAAAATGGATTTCTAGTGGGCCCCCTTTTGCTGAAGATGAGAATGAACAGTCTTGGAAACAATTGTCCACACTCTCTCTATCTCTCTCTCTCTCTCTCTCTCTCTCTCTCCCTGAGTTTTTTCCCCAATTAATGGAAAACAAACCTTTTCGTAGTCCCAAAGGGTATTTTTTTTGGATAAGCAGTCCCAAAGGGTTATTTGCTCCCTAACCTCCCTTCTAAGAACTTGCTTATTTGCGTACTTCTAATGTTTTCATTTTGAAATCTTTCATGTTGTATCAATTTTTTTGGGCCAACTATATTTTAAATTTGAAATCTTTCATGCTCTATTAATTTTTTGGGCCAAATAGAGGTTTGTCTGATCATTAATGTTACGACCCTGCGATTAAAGAAGATGTGTATAAATTGACCCAAACATCCGATTATGTTAATCAAAAATTCAAACCTTTTTGTTTGAGGTCCCCTCCTCTTTCACAATCTCAAGTTCTTCTTCCATAAAGCAAAAATATCTTTCCACAGTGCAATTATTTTGGTCTTGTTACTCATGGTTACCTCTGTGAAAGGACGATCGTACAATTGTTTCTGGAGGGAAGAATTTTCAGTTCTGGGTGGATACCACGTGGTGTCCGTTCGGCGCATCCGAGCTGTCTATTGTGTTTTTAGACGGTTCGAATTTGCAGAGAGAAAGTATTGGAATGAGAGGAGAGAAAGGGTTTCAATCTGAGCAGTTTAAAAATATATTGGACACATCAATAAATTATATAAATACCAAAAAAAAAAAAAAGATTTTGTACTCTACATGGCTATTTTTTATTCCTACAAAATACCAGACGAAATAAAACCAGCCAGGATGTACTGAAAGGGTATCACGTGGGATATACCCATTCAGCACCTAAAAATTTCTCATTTGTTGAGTACTTTTCAGAGTTGAGATTTACTGACTGTATACGTACGTGAAGAGTTCAAATCTCAATCAAAAGATGATTTTTTGTAATACTAATCAATTGTTACAACATATCTCAGGTAAACTACTAATAGACAGACAATTCACAATTCAATTGAAAGACTAGTGAAGCTTCGAGAGTAACAAACAGGCTATGTAAATCTGCTTTAACAAACAGGATAGGTAGATCTGCTATTCCACGTCACATTTGTGAGAACTCAAATCATATCTAATAGTACTTCAACTGCTAATAATCAGCAAAGGTTTTTTCTTACTAGTAACTTTCTTATCAAGGCCCTTCTATTGTCAATAACTTATTACTTAGTGAAAACGCCGTCAGACTTGGTCCAATTCGGATTTTGGAGGGGGCATGCATAAGGAAATGGTCCAAGTGCCTTGGATTTTGTCTCACCATCGGACTTTTGCAACCCTTTCTACAAGTTATACAAAGCGAGAGACCACTCTTAGGATCAATGTTAGCTCTACACAAAGACCTGGCCCATGAGCTCCTAATGCAAGCCCCATGGGTCAATAACCGCAGATGCATGCCCACGATCCCATATTTCTCCAATGAATTAGAAGTATACGTCAAACATAGTGTTTGTACCCATTTTTGACCAAATCGAAAAGACCTTGATCTCAGAAGTTCCTGCGCCATTTTTTAGCAAGGCCCAGTTTAGCTGTGAGGAGGCCCGGACCATTTGCAGAGAAGCGAAGTACAATTGTCTCTGGGCTTTGATGTACTTCTGGAAATCAGTTCTAGGAGTAGAGTCATAAGGCATTTCATTTCGATTTTCAAAATTTATGACCTAAATAAGACAATAATAGGTGATTGTCGAGAGAATCTGTACAAATCCAAATTTATCGCAATGTAAAATCACAACTTAACCATAACAAATAACGCACTTACCTTCGGCAATTCAGATAGTGCATGAATGCTCTTTTCCAAGTTATGTGACTGATCTTTTTCAAGCTTGAGGAGAATTTCCTGCAATTTGAGACAAGAAATATTAAATGACAACTCTACACTACTCTTATAAACATTGCATAAAGGAAAATCATTCATACTTTGTATTCGACCGTAAACACCCTCTTTTCAACAAATTCATGTGTGGGCAAAGGATATTAAAGCAACACCTGAAACGGGGGGGGGGGGGGTTGTTGGGGGGATATCTTCTTAGCAACATATATCTCATGAGCAGTAGCATTTTCATAGTAAAAAGGGACTCACCTCTGTCCTATGTGCCCCCAAAGGAAGACTCGCATTCGGCACTAAGGGACTCCAAAAGAACCTGCTGCAAATATGCCCACTCGACATTGGTAGTCAATGGAAACTAACCGATCAACCGCATAACACCCCAATACTCCTCCGGCCAACTTAAATATATCGACAACGTTCTCCATCTAAACAAACCTCGGCTTCGAAAATTCAACTATATCCCTAAGGACTTAAAGTTGATGGTTTTTCGATCGCTCAATGGTTTAATTACACTTTTGAATCGATTAAAGCCACTCATCCCTTAACAAGGAGGGCCTCTGCATATGAAGTCAACTTTACCCTAAGAGACATTGAGCACAAATTAAGATCCATCACAACAAACTTCAATCAGAAAAGGAATAAAAGAAAAGAGATGCTATTAAAGGTAGAAAGGGTACATCAAAAACAACAGGTGTCCAGGCAAATAGAACAGACAATACTAGTAAATCTCCCTTTGTTACAGAGATTGCCTAGCGTAATTGAGTAATGTATAAAGATGGTAAATACTACCTATAAAAAATAAAAGTACAGCATTTGGATAACAAATACTTACTGGAAGAGGCAAAACCTTTTATTTAAACCCACTTGTCCCGAAATCTTTTATTTTATCTTTGCATTTATAGAAAAGAAAATTAAAAATAATAAATGGAAATGCATAGTTCACAGATTTAAGAAAGAATGACAAGCTAAAATAGTAAGAAAGCAACAAAATGGTAACCATAGATACCTTAAACTAGCCGGCTTTGGACATACGCCAGTGATGCGGCCGCATCTGGCCCCCAAATTTTCACGAATTTTGTGGGCCCCTATATATTTTGTACCCTTAGGTATAGGTATACATCTATAATATTCATTAAACTTGAGGGCCTAATTTTTATGGACCACAAAACTAAAAGGCCTCAAAAAATAATGTCAAAAGTATAATTTTAAAAACTTTTGGGTTAGATTTCATAATTATACAAAGATATATTTACATCAAAAATCCTAGAGCATTCTACACGCCGTGTGGTTGCCATAGTCTTAATCTTGCCCTTTGTGACATGGCCAACTCTTGTTCTCAAGCTCGCATGTTTTTCGGTGTAGTACAACGTATATATACGGTGTTTTCTTCTTCGCCAAAGAGGTGGAAAGTCTTGAAAGATAATGTGGGAATCGCCGTTAAGTCATTGTCTCAAACACGTTGGGAAAGTCGTGTTGAAAGTGTTAAACCAATAAGATACCATGCCCCAAAAATAAAAGTGGCTTTAGATCAATTGGCAAAAACTACTGAGGATCTAAAAACAAAGAGTGATGCTGAAAACTTATCAAAACATGGAATTGGGAATTTTGAGTTCTTACTTGGCGTGATTATTTGGCATAATCTGTTGTTTGCTGTTAATGTTGTTAGCAAAACCCTTCAAAGTAAAGACATGCAAATAGATGTTGCAATAGATCAATTGAAAGGGCTTCTTAAATTTCTTGGAAATTATAGAGAAAATGGATTTGCGGAGGCCATGACCGAAGCGAAAGAAGTTGCAGTTCAAATGGGAATTGAGCCTATGTTTGAGGAAAAGAGAATTGTTTGTAGAAAGAGACAGTTCGATGAGAATGATGTTGAAGAGGTGAGACAATCATCTGAAGAATCGTTTAGAGTAAATTACTTTCTTTTTATCATAGATCAAGCTCTTTCTTCACTTATCGACAGGTTTGAACAATTTCAAGAATATGAGAAGGTTTTTGGGTTTTTGTTTGATTTGGAGAAATTGAAGTCTACGAATGACGATTGCTTGATGACCTACTGTGCCAACCTTGAAACATGTTTGAGACATGGTGAGCATTCTGATATTGATGGGAGAAATTTGTTTTCAGAATTGAAAGTCATGAAGAATGTTTGTTCCAAAGAAACGAGAAAACCAATGGAAGTGCTTAATTATTTGAAGTTAATGGGTGATTGTTTTCCCAATGTGTGGGCTGCTTATAGAATATTGTTGACTATACCAGTCACGGTTGCCTCCGGAGAAAGAAGCTTTTCGAAGTTAAAGTTGATCAAATCTTACCTTCGATCAACTATATCGCAAGAAAGGTTAAATGGAATAGCTATGTTATCCATTGAAAAAGATATGGTGTCGAAACTTGATTATAATAGCTTAATTACTACTTTTGCTGCAAAAAATGCGAGAAGGGTGATGTTTAAGTAATATATTTTGGATTAAAGTATATAATGATTATTGAGTTTTGTGTTATCATTGTTTTTAATTCTTCTAGTCTTTTTTTTTTTTTTTGTATTATATAATGGGCCTCAAATATAAAGTTCGCATCCGGCCCCCAAAAACTCAGAGCCGGCACTGACTATCAGTTGGCTCTCATGTGTCATCACCAGGTTCATAGCCTTTCCAATGAACCTATAAAGTATTGATGGGAACAAAATGAAAACGACCATGAAGAAGAACGGGAATAAAAGAACATGTTACACCAGTCCTATGGGCGTATTTCATATGCATAGTTTAAAGTTGCCTGATTAGTTTTTTAAACTATTGCTACCATATAAATACCATAGAGAACCTTTATATCCACCAACAGTAAGTTACTTCCAGCGTACAAAATTAACAAATTAATAGCTTTCCAAAGTACATATAAAGATAGATACAACAGTGAAAGGAGAGAGATGACAAGCATTTGGCACAACAAAGCTCAAATACTGTGATATTAATAGGACTGAAACTGTGCCCCTATGAAACTCTTGATGTAATTTTTTTTTGCAAATTGAGTAAAATAAGTACTATAGCCAACACCCAAAAATGCTTAGCGTACAGAATAGAACATAAATGTGCAACCATAAGACTGTTATTCTATTTGCACACAAAATATGTACAACGCCCTTGCAAAATATGAATGTGTAATAATTCCCGACAATGCAATGAATCCAGCAATAAAAGCTTGTTTCTCATGATGACCTGTCATGTACTTATGTACGAATGTTGGTGATGTGTTCAGAAGAATGTTTGAAAACGGTATGAAGCTTCTGGCAAAGTGTTGACTGTGTCGCTAGGCCTCTACAAAAAAAGGTCTATCTAATCCAAAACTCTCTCAAAAAGATTTTGGTAAATTCAGAAGTAATAAAACCTCAATATCCTAAGTGTATCATAAAATGTTGAAATGGCACAGGGCTTTGTCCATCGATTTTAGACACAAGTCTATGGCTGATAAACTAGTTGTTGCTTAGAAGTATGGTAAATTGATAATACACATTGGTGACATTTAAAGCTTAAACTACGTTCATATATCATGGTTTGGAAAAGACAATTTCTTATTTCTCATAAAAATCTCCTATGAAAATCAAGCAGGTAAGGCATCAAAATGTGTAAAAGCAAACAATCACAGAAGTTGAGATTCAAAGGCCATTCCACAATTCTTGTTGGTGAAAATACCTTAAATTACAATCCAATCTTCTTGATTTCATTTGGGTAACCATATAACAAATAGAGAGTAGCTTTTATATTTCATATTCTCCCGAAGAAATTGAAGATTCATCATCATTATCTTCATATTCATCTCAGTCCAACCTGTTTTCTTCAGAATATGAATCATCTATATCAGAATCTGCTAATCAAAATTATGTACACAGTTTTTGTGACTAGCATTGGCCATTGGCTAGGGGCTGTGGTGGACATAGGATTTGCAACTAGCACAGGCCCGAATCACGTGTGTTTTTATATTACAAATTAAAAATGTATTGTATAAGTATATATTGCTACTCGCGAGGTCCGAAGAAAAGGCAATAGTGTGTGTATTTGCGCAATCATCGTTTAATTTTATACATACAACCTAAAAAGTGCTTGAAAACTTAGAATTTTGAAAAATTTTACCCTATACGGCTACACATGAAAATTTGAAGAATTTTTTTCAACTCAAAGGACTTGCAGGGGCCAATCCCATAGAATTTCTCCTAATTAAACTAAAGATTAATACAAAATGCAAGTATATATATTTGGAGTTGTGCAGGGACCAGGGCTCCCGCTGGCTAGGTGTAAACAATTATTTGTTGAGATCAAGTTATATGACATGACTGGGTATCGTTGGTTATAAAAGTAAAGCATTGGAAACTATTGGGACAATTTTGCCCCTCAATTGCGAGCAGTGCAAACGTTGCCATCTGGGTAATTCAGTCTTTCCGGCCCATATAAAAAAGGGGGACGGCATCAAGCCACTCTCCCCGTCCCTTTTTCTTCTCTTCGTCTTCTGGTTAGAGGAAGAGAGAGAGAAGTTTTGGGGCGATTTTGTGGGCTCTTACCGCTTGCCGTCCAGAGCTGACTACCTCTTCACTCTCTCTGTCTCTTGCAACACAAACACACATACCCAGGTCTTCTGTTTTGGGCTTCCAGACTCTTCTGCGGTGTGCTCGAGGTACTATTCTTCCTCCCCCGGAGTTGGATGTGTTTTCTGGTGTACCATCGATTTTGGTTTCGTCGATTATAGTTTCTCCTCTCTTGGCGAGTTTGTTTAGTGGTTGCTTGAGGTTTCGTTTTGTTCTTTTTGGATAGCGGGTTTGTGTTTTGGCTATAGATTTCCTGGCGTGGTCTCGATGTCGAACCCTGTCGGTCGGCGTATGGTCTTAAAGTCTGGGTCGAAGTGCTGAGGTTCAAGGTGGAAAAGTTTTTATTTATTTATTTATTTATTACCAAAACTATTGTTGTATACCATTCTCATACTGATTGGGTTTTCTTTTAGTTTTGATAATCCATAATTTTGGTGTTCCTCTAAATCTGAAAAGTGATGCATTGGGTATTTTGTTCCAATGGATGTGAAATCCCTCAATCTTCGAGTCGGTTGGGTTTGGATTTCCTCGAATGTCGTAATTTTTGAAATCCCCCAATCTTCGAAAGCCCTAATTTTAGATTATGATTTGATTGATTAGGGCTTTGGTAGCGTTGTGGAGAAAGAAGAGTTTCCTGAAGATTTCGACAAGTACTTGCACACGGAGCTCTACTGGTCTCGATTGGAGGATGTCGTCGACAAAATCCACATCGCCGGTTGGGTTTTCTGGTGTTGAGGAGACGGCAGACCACCCCACGCTCCTCAGGTTGAGGCTATGTGGATATTATATACTCTGGAATATTTCGTTTTTCCCATTATATGTTTGGTTTCTCCATTGTTTCTGTTCATATATTTGTGGTAAATTAAATACGACAAAGTTTCTATAACAATTTAGAACATGCCAACAGTTGCTTGTGAGACCAGTAATCGAAATGTGTATATTTTTCCAGTTCTTTACCACGAGATTGCTTACCGAGACTATATGTTTGTTTGGCTTTGTGGTTTGGATGAGAACTCTACATCTGTTGTAGTTTTTGACTAAAAGGGACCTGTTGGAAGGTCTAATGAGCTTAAAGGCTTGGTCTTCAGCTCCTCGCAATCTTAAATTCAGCTTAGATCTGGCATTTCCTAAATTCCAAATTGACAGCAGAGTAATATTCACCTTACCCTGTATACCTTTCGTTTTCGTTGTGGATTCTTTCCAACCCATTCTGATGATCCAATTCCTTTAGGTCCATACTGCCATACTTCTATGAAAAACTCAATCTGATAATCAAAGTTCCATGATTCCAATATCTTTGCTGTCAGGGAAAAAATGGATAGTCTACATTCAAAAATTAGGGATTGGAAAGCAAGAGGAGGAGGATTATTTTACTGCATAACAAAACTCGATATAGAGTAAGAGGGAGATAGTGCAGATTGCAACGAAGCAGGAGGTATGGATGAGAATTTTCAATTCCAACTACATCTACATGCATTATAGTTTGAGGATAGTTCATTCAAACGTGCACATAGCTCCATAAACCTTTTCAAATGTGAACTAACGGTTTAGGGTAGCTGGCCTATTCTTCTGATAGTAAAGAAGTGAGAATTGGATTCCAAGTTGTGGCTTGAAACTTTAAGTGATTATCGCATGTCTTGATCAGTTCTTTATCGCGCCTAAGGAATGTATTCAGTCCTTAGAAAACCTGAGTTTCTCAATAACTGAATCTTTTTTCCTTTTTTTAATTCTTTGTAAGTTGTTCTAAGAAGCTGTTTTCCCCACCCATAAAAAAATTACATTCATAGTAGCATGTTTAGCCAAAAACTGATGTAAAAAAAGAAAAAGACTTTGTTGCCTCTTGCATTGTTCGAAGCTGCTGTTTCAAAAAAATAGACTGCATAAATTAACTTAACATATTGTATACATCACCAAATAGGGCTAAAAGAGTTCCTTGATATCTAGGACTTGCTCAATAGAGTTCCTATGGTTCCAAGAGACTTTGTTTGGTTACAAGAGACTTACTTTAGAGCAAGTTCAGTGATAAATGGAACTCTTTTGGCTGAAAAATATTGACCTTTTTTTGTATGGGTTGAATTCGTTTGAGTTATTCCCTGGGGTTTGGGTACTTTTGGCTTTGGATGATTTCAGCTTTAGGAAATTCCGTGTAAGGTGGTTGCGAGTTTGGTGTTTTATTTTTTTTTGGATTGTTCAGACTTAGGTTCTTTAGCGGAGTTTTAGTGTTGTTTTACTTCGGTGATTTTATGTTGACATTTCTTTTAGGTGTGTTTGGTTTTCCTGTGTAGATTTTCAGGATTTTATGTTACTCCAAAAGGAAAAAAACAAACAAACGGTTGAGAAAAACAATAAACTATGTATATAGTGTGTGTGTCCTCCTCCTTAGGAAAAAAGATGGGTTTTTGTGGTGCCAATTTTAAAAACAGAGCCAAACCAGATCTATCGAATGCATCTTACGATTGTAATGTGTATAGCTGTAGATCCATTGATCTGGTTAGCAAGCAAACCAAATGATACCTTCCCAAATCCCATCAAATCTGTCTAATAGTAGTACAATACGAAAGGTCATAGAAGTATTCATCTAGAGAAATATTGATACTGGCCATTGATAATAACTGTCTGCATGACCATCTTCTCTTGCATTACGCTAGGTATGCATGTATAGAAATATTCACAAATTAGTGTTATGTGATGTGCATTTTTTGGACAAAACACTTTGCCATGGTCTTCCTTGCTCATCAATGTTTGCTATTTGCACATCATTATTTTGCGTAATCACTATTAATAAATATTCATCTCCATATCTCTTGCACATTTCCATAGCTCTATGTTTGCACGGATTTTAAAAGTTCGTGTTGTGTAATCTCGGTATATGTTGACAGGTTTAGTCGATTTTTTTCTACAAAATGAATTGTTCTCCTACTCCTTCCCTTTGACAGCGACTTTGTGTATAAAAAAAAAAAAGTCTTTCTTCGCAGCTTCCTCTTCTTTTGCTAATTTATAGTGATTATTTGCACAAGGCTTCTTCTTCTAATCATTAATACTGACTCTATGCTTAGGCACCTCTTGTGCAGATCAGCCTACTGCAAGGTCCATCCTTCACTACAGAAGGTACCTCATATGCAAATATTTCTCTTGGAAGGTACATTGTTTCTCTTTTCTGAAAAGATATGTAAGGTACATCAATTTTTTTTGGCCATTCTTTCAATTAGATTGGTTTATGTGTTACAAATAAGACGATCTGTGATCTTGATTCTTGACTCAACTTTAGCTCTTCAAATAGTGACCCAAGCATTGGAATGATGAGCATTATCATGCTATTTCGACCATCTTAAAATGTGAACCATGTTGGCGGATTAAGTCTTGAATTTGTATTGTTGGAGGATATGTTTAAGTGATTTCCAAATTCCATTTAAATGGTAGGGAATTTCATATTAGAGAAGTGAAGAGACTGAAGGAAAACAATTAGACTCGCAAACACTATATATTTTGATTCTTGCTATTCAATTTAGTACTACATTATCAACACCCAACCGATTCTCTAAAATTCACATGCAAACAAATTTGAGAGAGGGTTGCAGTTCATGGTACATACTACCCGTTTTCAATTTGACACGCACCCCAAACAAAAAATTAGCTTTCTCCTTGCCGCCTTATTTGTGATTATTTAACAAGGTACTTTAGATAAGTTTGTCCATCTGCATGTGTTTGTGAGTCGGTTGGTTTTTGTGGTTAGTCAATTTGGGTGAAGGTAATCAAAAACTCTCAGTAACCCAAAAAATCAAACCACGACAGAAAGTAAAATAGTCCCATAAGAGGACTCCTTATTAAATTTTGGATTGAAGTCTTCTTCCATAGTTTCTGTAGCCAATTTGTACAATCTTGAAATTATATTTACATTTGTTGTTTCATTGACACTACTCGGCACCAGAGCATCTAATAAGAAGGTGGTTAACATGTAAAAGCAGACACGTACAACTTTCGTTTTCTCTTTGTGGAAATAGTTAGTAGGAGATGCAACACAAATGCTCTATTACGTATTCAAGAACAAAAGTGGTGATGGAAAAAGCTCTTTCGGTGCCAAAAATGGGGATTATGTTTGTTGGTTATCCGGTGAATGACCTAATTCCATGTCGACCTACATTAGTAGAGTGAGACTCAGCGTAGTGGTGATGGAAAATCCAAACTATGTAGCAAAAGTAAATGGCGGCCTGCTTTCTTTTTCTATATCATGTTTTTAGCCATGTTTACCCCCTTTTGATGAATAAGATTAGGACATCGACAAAATAGAATTTCTTATATTTATTCCTTTTTTTTTTTTTTTTAAATTTTCTGTGTAAATCATACCTCCTGCCCAGAATCATCTCATGAAAAAAAAAAAAAAAAAATTGGTCGTACATCTTAGTTTTGCTTAGAATTTGCTATTAGGTTGTGCTCTTTGTTAGATTTCAAAACTCAAGAATGTTTTCCCATTTGGGTTCTGAAGTTTGGTATATGTCTTTATTTCAATATGCATGCTCAGAGTGTACAGTAACTGAAAAAAAAGAGAAAAGACTTTGCAATTCAAATGCTATGTTTCCTATCTTTTGATTTTTAGTTGTTCCAATTGCAGATGCATAATTTTTCTAAGCCTAAACTTCATCGCAGCTGTGGAAAAGTGAAATTATTCTTGGTAATGCATTTTTGGGTATAGCTAATGATTGCTCTTTACAACCAAATAGACTCAATTACTTTTATTGCGTGCAACTTTTTTTAGTAGAAAGCCGAGGCTCATCTTCTCATGCTTGTTTGATAAAATGAGGAACGAAGATGTTGTTTAGCGGAATCAATTGTATTTGCATACACACAAAGCATGTGGTGCAATGAGGCTTTGGCGTCCTATGTAGATTTCAGGAGATTGTCTATTTGGTTTAATGTGTGACTGAACAATTGCAAATCATTTCTTATAAATTGATGATTGGTTTAGATTTCACGAAAGACAAATTATTATGTTGTGAACTATGGGTGCATATCAATCCAATTTTCACGTGCATAAGAATGTAGATAAAATCTCCTACTTTTCGGCCTCCTCTCTGACACTAATATCCAAAATCAACGTTCTGAGCATGTGTTCATCAAAGCAACGGGCACGAAAATCCTCATGCAAGTTGTTGTCTGACTTGCTTGTGCAGGTTTGTGAGTAAAATGCAGGTGTTAATGAAGGTTGTGCAGCTTGTGCCTTGGCAAGTGGGTGTGGGTTGAGGAATCAACCTTGTATCCTCATACTTTGATTATGCATTTTCATATTGTGGCTTATGTTGTTGGTTATGAGCCAGAATGGGAAATTATGAGTTTCCTTCCAGTTTTCATGTGTATGCAGGTCTGGATTGTTAGTTGAATGATATACATTCTTGGTTATTGTTGGCTATGATGTGAATTTCCCATATTGTTGGCTATGCCGTTTGAAAATTTGAGCCAAAAGGCATATAGTGCAGTTTGAATGCAGTTTGTAGTGCAATTTGGATGCAGTTTTTAGTACAGTTTGAATGCAGTTTTAGTCCACATTGCTAGGGAAGTGCAACAGTTGCTTTGTGTCTATGTCCAAACTGCAGTTTTTTTTTTTGCTCGGTGGAGATTGGAGGCTGTTTTACTGCACTTTTTTATGTAATTTTACTCAGTTTATGTGGCGAGCATGCTTTCACTCAAATGGAAAAAAAAATAACTATGCTCCATTGATGCTCTTTCACTCCTTGTAACTGTCAACTGTTTTTGCTCCACTCCTCCATTCCCACCCTAGCAATCAAAAACAGCATTAATTTCTGCCGTAAAACAAAATACGTCATCTTCAACGGGCATCATTTTCGTGCCTTGCACGAAGGAGAGCCTAGTCATTGATAAACGTACAATGATTTGACCTGCTAACGGACTGCGTTAGTACTCCAATTAATCAATCTTTAAAACCCTTTTTGAGTAAGTAAAAAAAAAAAAATTCCCGGTGAGATTGCGATTTTCTCGGCAAAATGCCAGTGTCTATCTGTACCATATACTATCTTATGTGATGTTTTAGTGACGAACTGAATCTGAGAGCGATAGGTGTAGATTTTCGACAAAATGCAATCTATATAATATATAAATTTGTATGTGATACTTTAGTAACGAGCTTGCTGTTAGAGTGATAGGTGGTGTATTATCTTAATTTTCAATAAAATGAAATAATTTTATTGTATCAATCGTACAGGAAAAATCTTTCTTTCTTTCTTTCTCGTATTCTCTTCTCTTGAGTGCACGAAATCAAATCTGAACTTGATCAATATCTTTTCCTGTCGGTGCAGGCGACTTCTTTACAAATGTAGTAGGAGTATCTTATTTTCGAAACTTTTGCTTAGGAGTAACAACTATCAATACGATTGCTAAACTATTTCTGCTTTGAGGGTTTTTTTTTTTTTTTTTCTCCCCCTAATCTATTCTATCCTAAGGAATTTGAGAGGGGCAAGGGGTGCTTATGGGAATCGAACTCTGCCTATATGCATGAGAGTATAAGAGAGGCGCCAACTGTATTCCACTCCACTTTCACTTCTGCTTTGAGTTGAGGTGGTCCCATTACTCCATGGAACTTGTTCTACTTCATTGATTTCGACTATCCATTTTTTCCCTGACAGCAAAGATATTGGAATCATGGAACTTTGATTATCAGATTGAGTTTTTCATAGAAGTATGGCAGTACGGACCTAAAGGAATTGGATCATCAGAATGGATTGGAAAGAATCCACAACGAAAATGAAAGGTATACAGGGTAAGGTGAATATTACTCTGCTGTCAATTTGGAATTTAGGGAATGCCAGATCTAAGTTGAATTTAAGATTGCGAGGAGCTGAAGACCAAGCCTTTAAGCTCATTAGACCTTGCAGCAGGTCCCTTTTAGTCAAAAACTACAACAGATGTAGAGTCCTCATCCAAACCACAAAGCCAAACAAACATATAGTCTCGGTAAGCAATCTCGTGGTAAAGAACTGGAAAAATATACACATTTCTATTACTGGTCTCACAAGCAACTGTTGGCATGTTCTTAATTGTTATAGAAAGTTTGTCGTATTTCAGTTAGCACAAATATATGAACAGAAACAATGGAGAAACCAGACATATAATGGGAAAAACGAAATATTCCAGAGAATATAATATCCAAATAGCCTCAACCTGAGGAGCGTGGGGTGGTCTGCCGTCTCCTCAACACCAGAAAACCCAACCGGCGATGTGGATTTTGTCGACGACATCCTCCAATCGAGACCAGTAGAGCTCCGTGTGCAAGTACTTGTCGAAATCTTCAGGAAACTCTTCTTTCCCCACAACGCTACCAAAGCCCTAATCAATCAAATCATAATCTAAAATTAGGGCTTTCGAAGATTGGGGGATTTCAAAAATTACAACATTCGAGGAAATTTAAACCCAACCAACTCGAAGATTGGGGGATTTCACATCCATTGGAACAAAATACCCAATGTTTCACTTTTCAGATTTAGAGGAACACCAAAATTACGGATTATCAAAACTGAAAGAAAACCCAATCAGTATGAGAATGGTATACAACAATAGTTTTGGTAATAAATAAATAAATAAATAAATAAAAACTTTTCCACCTTGAACCTCAGCACTTCGACCCAGACTTTAAGACCATACGCCGGCCGACAGGGTTCGACATCGAGACCACGCCAGGAAATCTATAGCCAAAACACAAACCCGCTATCCAAAAAGAACAAAACGAAACCTCAAGCAACCACTAAACAAACTCGCCAAGACAGGAGAAACTATAATCGACGAAACCAAAATCGATGGTACACCAGAAAACACATCCAACTCTGGGGGAGGAAGAATAGTACCTCGAGCACACCGCAGAAGAGTCAGGAAGCCCAAAACAGAAGATGTGGGTATGTGTGTGTTTGTGTTGCGAGAGACAGAGAGAGTGAAGAGGTAGTCAGCTCTGGACGACAAGCGGTAAGAGCCCACAAAATTGCCCCAAAACTTCTCTCTCTCTTCCTCTAACCAGAAGACGAAGAGAAGAAAAAGGGAGCGGGAGACGTGGCTTGATGCTGTCCCCCTTTTTTATATGGGCCGGAAAGACTGAATTACCCAGATGGCAACGTTTGCAATTGAGGGGCAAAATTGTCCCAGTTGAAAAATGACATCCCCCATACCTGTTCTTATTATTTAGGAGGAGGAAATTGTATTTATTCCTAAAATGAGATGAGGTGGCACTTTGACGACTTCTTATGGGGAGTTCTTGCTTTATTTTATTTTGCAATATATATTGGCAGATGGTATCTCTTGTGTTCACATTAGTGGCTCACTTGGATATTTTGCAATATATATTGGCAGATGGTATCTCTTGTGTTCACATTAGTGGCTCACTTGGATATTTTGCAATATGTATTGGCTTTATATTCACTTGGATATGGTAGGGTTTCAACGTATAAATACCGAATATGGACCGGTCGAGAATTGATGCCAAGAATTTTCGTTTGATGGATTATAAAAAACAAGCAGTTGAGCGAGGTGGAGAAGAATTGCATTTTCTCATGACTTTTTGGGAATAAAAAAGTAAAAATAAAAATTCAGGGAAAAAATGAAAGAGATTTAATCAAATGGTGACTAGAGATGTATATACTATATATGAGTTGGGTAAATAAACTTGATTATACCGGAAAGAACAGATATATATATATATATATATACTAGACGAGTCCTTTTTTTGATACCATGGTATAAATAGTATTTAAATGAATGAATGTTGGAATCCATGGCCCATGGGAGTGTGGCAAGCACAAGCAAAACCCAAATTGTATTCCATCTTCGTTCGTAAGATAACAGGGAATATATATATAAAATAAAAGCACATTAATATAAATTAACCTTACGAACGAAGGAATATAAAATAAAATAACATTAATATAAACAGGTTTATATTATTAGTATTAATCAATCCACTCAATGTACCTCCATTGCGATTTGGACATCTTTTGTTTTAAATTACTGTAGTTGTAAACTGCTTTCAAACTTAGCTGGACCACCGATCGAGAAAAAGGAATTGAATAATATATATTTATATCAGCTATGAGTATGAAGGTCCAAGATCAATGAACTTCCCATTTGAATATAAGCTTATACATCGATCAAGAAAAGGTTTATTATACATCAATATTATAAATGCTATTTATTAGTCATTGATAACGTAGTTGATTGGAATTTATTTATTTATTTATTTTTTTCATTTAAGTATTAATTTGGCGTGTGGTAGGCTTGTGTCATGTGGTAATTAATAAACAACAAGAATATGTAGAAAAGGAGAAACTAGATTTTAGTTATGAAATGATCACACCGTATGTCATGCTGATGTAGTGTTACCAATGCATTTATGTTTCACAGATCGAGTCCGAGAGGAGCCGAAGGCCCAGCAGTGCCAAACGATGAAAGATGTCATCTTCAGCACCAAAGATGGATGATATTGTCAATACTTCCAATTTTATTCAAGTGATTAATTAATTGTACGAAAAAAGACACGAGTTTAATTCAATGGTGCCCAAAATTTAAGATTGTGCAGCACTGCATAAATAGCACATGCATGAACCAACATCACTACAGTATATTTTAAACTTTTGACCTCCTAATAAGTTGAAAAATAGCATTAATAAATGTTTTTTAGCACCCGTAAATAGACTTGATTTTAAAAAAAACAACGAAAACTCGCAACAAGTGATCATCTTTTACCCTCAATATTTGTCTGGATCCAATTTTAGCGAGCTCACACCTCGGTGGGACTATATGGAACTTTTGCAGTACCTTTTAAGTTCAAAATCCTCCGATCCCCAGCCAAAGTTGATCTCTCTCTCTCTCTCTCTCTCAACCGAAATTCGTGGCGCATTAGACCACCACCATGTTATGTTGTCCACCAACAAAGAAGCTGAAACTCCAAAAGATAAGAGTCCAAACAAACAGGGCCGTTGCATCAACAGCAGCTGCCAAAAACCCACACACATCCTCTCGCTGCATGCTCTTCACGTGTACTTACGCATTCAAAAATCAGCAGATCACCTCACTCTCCCTGCTGCAGTTAGTGCAGTAGCTGGCTTTTTCTCTCCCCTTCCAAATTAGTATCAAAATGGGATAGGAATACTATGTATGTACGCACGATTCCTATCCCATTTCCGGCTCTATCCAGCTCGTCATAACTCTACACTTATTTTAACTTCCACAGAAAAATGGATACCTAGCTCATTGCATCATTCTTACGAGTTTTCGAGATATTCTTTAACGGAGTACGTGGGGGCCTCCGCAACCCCACAGGCGGCCTGCTGCATGTGCCTTCGAAACGGGATTCATCTTCATCTCTAAAATTTTATCAGATTGATGTTTAAAATTGTAGATTTTTAAGAGGATTCCAACCTAAAATCAATTGGTAATAAGTGGAGTAACCTCTAGATTTTATTAATCAAGTTTGGGTGGCTTAAATAACCGATATGGAACAAGTCTAACAAAACTATCTCTATTACAAATCAAGTTGATCAAACGACAACAACTACATGATGAAATGGAGTATAAGTTTGAGTGCATTTAGTAGTAGGTAGTATTAATGCCAAAACTGTTTTTGTTAGTGCCAAAACTCTAATGCGTAAAAGTATTGTACACTGTGCATGGTACAAGTCTTTTGTGCGCATTAGAGTATTGACACCAACAAAAATAATTTTGACATTATCGTTGACTATAATAATTTCCACCTACCTGTGGAACTATGTACCGTACATCATACGGTTCATACATTTGATTTCGAAATGACACTTGTTTTGAAGGCACAACAGCCCCCTACCAATGTACAGTACATAATGTTTTCAATAAAAACGTACAACCGACCTTAGTGATTAATTTCATTGACGATGTTCATTTTATTGATGTCGTAAAGTAATATTTGTAAAATAAATTGGACTTGACACCTTACAAAAACTAATAAGTGGACGGCTTATGAACATGTTTATCCGAAATTTACTATGACAAATCATTTATGTGTGGTATGCAATTTGCTTATGTACGCTAATTAATGACCAATTAGTACTGATAATTTTCTTTTTTTTACATTGGACGAGTTCACTAAAATAAGCTAATTCCTCCGTCCCATTTTGTTTGTCCATTTTTTGTTATTCGTGTCGTTCTTTAAAAATTTGTATCTCTCAATCTACAATAATTTTTATAATTTTAAAAACTTTGTATTATAGACCTAATCGAGAACTATCAAATAAGATCTATATTACCAAAGATGGAACCAGGATTTGCTCCATGAGGGGGCCGGCTATAGCATGAATAATGAAAATTTGAAATTCCAACGTTCAAGAATATAAAATATCTTAATGACAAAATAATACCCGTTACAAAATACAATATCTACGTGATCTTAACAAACCAAGAACAACTAAAAGGTGGGGGAAAAAATCAATATGTTATACGTCACGGATGTACCAAAATGAAATTTAGCAATACCTTAGATCCGAAAATCATCTATTATTGAGTTAGAACTAATTGTTGTAGTAATTTCCTTCTCATTAAACATAACCAAAGCATTTGTGAGAAATTCATTCTCCATCCAAACCATATGTTTTGACAATATTTATTGTTGAAAATGTCTTCTATCCACTATTTTTATTTAGTGGGGGACCATCATGTATAATTTTGATATTTAAACAAAAAAAAAAAACTTAGATAATTGTGAAAAATTAAAACCACAAGAGGACCGTGGCCCCGGTAAGCCGAAAGGTGGATCCGTCTCTGCATATTACCTATTTTTGGAGATTCATATATGAAGATATAAACGATTGAAAACTAGCATGAATATCAAGAAAGGACAAAGAAAATGGGACAGGGGGACTATTTCAATCACGTTAGGCTGGAATTAACCGCATTGATGCATCATCATGAGGTTCATCCCTTATCTAAAGTTCCATAATAATTGGAATTGACCGACCATAGATCCAACCACATCTCTCTCATACACACGTTGACTCCACATATAAAGCTCACGGATATGTGAGAGGGGCGTGGTCGGATATGTAGTCGATGTGTGTGTATGTATCATTCCTCCAAAACTATCTCAAAAACCTAACTCCAAAAGAACAACATCGACAACAGCAAAAAAAAAAAAAACAGGACTAAAAACTGTAAATCGAATCCAAAACAGTTCCATGACAGCGGCAATGATTACAATTAAACCCCAAAAAAAAAAAAAAAAAAAAAAAACTTGATCTTGCTTGCTTTTGCATTCAATGACTGTCTGCTGCTCTTCCACCGTAGGCAGGTGGTTAAGCAACACCGGATTGAAACTCAAACAAAGCTCCAATTCCACCTCACTCTCCACAACTTGGCTCTCGTACTTCACAACCCGATTCGCCAGCGAGGCCTCAACGGTTTCAGCCGAGAACAAGGTGGACGAGTCATGACTCGGATCCACATTCCTCTCCTCCGGGTAATTACCCGCCCACCCAGATATCGAGAACTGGGTCGACTCGGCCATCACCTCGTCGGCTGACGCAAGCCGGCTCTTGTAACGGCCTCGTCCACCGGAGCGCTTGAACCGGGTCTGGGTCTGAACCCGGTGGATCTCATTGGAGCCCTTGGTGAGGTGGCGTATGTCGCACCCCATGAAAGGCATAATAGGCTGAGCCGCCGTCAATTCATCGACTTGTTTGAGAGTGGAGCCACTGAGGACCAAGTCGACGGCGGCTTGGCATTTGTCCCAATTGTTGGAGCACAATAATCCGACTGAACCGGATACCGGGTTGATGATCCGTCCACATGCTTCGTATAGCAGTGACCGAAAAATAGCTGTCAATTTATCACGAAGACAACATAGAAGAACCAAAACATCAACACAATACTTCCCCAAAAAACAAAAACAAAACATCAACACAGTGTGTGTATGTGTATATATATATATATATTTGTACATCACATTTGTATATTATCTTGATGTAACGTTATACATAGCAGAATTCGAAACTCAAACTTGTCGAAGAGTGGGAATTAACAAGGTAAAAAAAATCAAGAACAATTTTAAAATATGAAAATGATATACATACCGACCGCCCCCTAGGGAAATCATATCGATAGCTACGCCGGATATATATATATATATATACATGAAAAATAAGGTATTTAGATCAAGTACCCTACACACATTGGATGACGTTGATTTCCGCGCTAAGCCCCTCGGATTTTTGTTATAGAATTTTTGGACGGCTCGGATCGGCCGTTTGATGGCCGGAGACGGCCCGACGCAGCCATTGTTACAATTTCCCTACAGGAGAGCGGTCGATACTCATAACAGTACTCTTTAAAAAAAACTCAAATTTTGAAGTTTTTTCCTCATGGCATCAATAAAGTCATTTTAGCAACTTTACCGTTGATGGGTTCTGTTGGCCAAGTAAAATTAAGGGTCACATCTAATTTTCCCCAAATCTAATAAATGGGACATCAGCTCACATGTACAAATAGCTCTACACCTCAATTCTCGTGCAATTTCATCTGTGAATTGCACTAGGAAGAGTGGTGACTTTGACTGGTAAAAATCTGTTTTGTGATTTCTATGACTGAATTTATAGGGAAATGGAGTATAGCATTTTCCATAGAGATGATATGAACTTAATAAATGGACATATACATACTTACCAGGGCGGAGGTGGTCGGGGCCAGCATTGATGAGGTTGAGGAGGCCGGCGCGGCCATAGAATTTGGCGAGGAAGATGGTGGCGTTAGATTGAGAATCGGAGGATTTGATCCAGTGAAGGCAGGGTCTGAGACAGCAGTTGTCACTGCATCCTTTCCGAAGGACTCTGCAGGCGTTACAACTTGTCCTCATCGATCGGCTTTCTGTTTCTTTCTTCCTTAACAGTTAACACACACACGGAGAGAGAGAGAGAGAGAGAGAGAGAGAGAGAGAGAGAGAAAGTTTTCTGGATTAATAATAAGACGGAGGTTAGGAAGTGTTGGAAATGGTGTATTTAAAGTGGTTTGGTGGAAGAGGGGATTTTGGAGGAAATTAAGGAATGAGCGCAGTCGTTTCCTGTTTCCTTAAAAGGCAGTACTGGTGAATTAATTTTAAAGAAAATTACTTGCAGCCCTGCAAGGGGCACACACAGGGAGTCTCTACCCGCCCGATCCACCTGGGGCCTCCCTGTCTATAGGGTTCCCAAAAAGAGATCGCAAATGCTAGAGTCAGCCCTATGGGCGGTCATGGGTGTCCTTTCACGCGCATCAACTTGATGTTTCTAACTGTAAGTTTCAACTCAAACTCCAGCTGTACCACATAATTAAAGTTTCTCAGCCAAATGACAAAATTAACCCGTATCACTTTCTCTCAATCTGCCTTCTTATTTTTTTCTGCAACAATATTACTCACGCAACAATTCAAATACAATAATTTAAACAATCTCTCACATAATATAAAACCCATACATAGTAGTGTATGAAGTTCACATGTATGTAAGAAATTGTGTTTGATGTTGTATTTAAATTGTTGTGTGAGTATCATTTTTGTTCTTTCCGAAGCAACATTTGTAAGACATGACGGCCACTGGGTTGGTAAAATTGGCCTAACAAACTCATATCAAACACACATCCACACTCACATGAGTAATGAATCCCACACATACCGAAAGTGCTAATGTGTGTATTACCCAATACTCATGTGTGCTTGGGTGTATAAGCTGTGGCACTAGCAAAGTTGTTGCCATAATTACCGAAACCATTGGCTTTCACCACCAGGCAGTACCAACCCACCACTAACCATTCGGTTAAATAAGCCAATTGGCTTATTTTTTTGTCCTTATTCAATTTTTTTTTCATATTTGTTAGTTTTTCATCAATTTTTGGGGGATTATTGCATCGTCATAACGAGATGAATCTAAAAAGTAAAAAATTATGATTGAAATCCAATTTTTTTTAATAAGACGAAAAAATTGGCTTATTGGCTTATTTTTGTCTTCATTCAAAAAAATTAAAGTTTCGATCGTAATTTTTTACTTTTTAGATTCCTTTTGTCATGACAATGCAATAATCTCCCAAAATTTTGACAAATAATTAACAAATACGAAAAAAATTTAAATAAGAAAAAAAAGGTCAATTGACTTATTTAGGCGAACGGGGCCTAAGGACAGACTAAGGGCAATACAGAGGCGAAGCTAGGATTTAACTAAGGGGTAACATTATTCGATTGGAATCACAAGTAATTTTTTTTTTTTTTTGCAATGCAGGGTGTGCAGAGCCAGTTTGCGCACACCTCTAACTAATCTCTACATCCCTCCCACAATCATTTCACACGCTTGTACCTAAGGGTGAGGTGGCTCCAAAAATTAATGGTAAGAAAAATTAGACCTGAGACCTTAGGAACTCCTATGCCCATACTGAGACCACTTGGCTAACTCCTTCGGGTTCACTACTAGTATGTGTTATAGATTGTTGGTAGTGCATACGAAGAGAAAAGTTAATTGTAAAACCAAACCGGGCTTTGATTTTTTGTTCGAATAATTTAAAACTTGATTCAATTATTTTGTGATCTTTAACTGGAAGTCACTGAAATGTATCATTTTTATGATCCGAACTATTTGTTTATTTTGTTGCTACTTTTTTTTCATTATTTTAGTGAGATGTCAATTATTCAATTAATGATAAGTAACTAATTGATTACCTTTAGTGTAATATTTTTTTTTCCAGAGCCACCCCATCCCCCATATACCTCCGCCTTTAGGCTGACGAGCGCAGAAAGCTCACCACCACTGTGGCATCGACCAATCAAGTGTAAGCAAATTGAAAAAGTAAAAAATGACCAAAAATTTTAAAATGTCATAAAAAAGGGGAAAATTTTAATAAAGACAAATGGTATTTTTCTTTTTATTTATCTTATATGAATTTATAGGTTTTAGATTATTACTTCTATGTTATTGTGATCTCTAGAGTCAAAATACATAATAATGATTAAAAAAAAAAAAAAAACGAGTTACATAAAGTAATAAAAAATTATTAAACATTTTTTTTTTATCTGGACAATCATTAAACATGAATAATCAGATATCAGCAATGGAGAAAAAGATCACTGAATAATTTTCAACACATGGGCCTCTTTTGTAGGATTTAAAGAAGAGAGCAAAGCAGTGAAAATAGGTTAAAAGAGGGGGTAATACGGTCATTAAAAGAGAGGGACGCGGGGGGCCTGCTCCCCCTTTGGGAGAGCAGGGCCCTGCTGCCCCCCGTTTGGGGCTCACTCCGGACTCTTTTCGATAATCGGGATCGTTCACTTTGTAGAGCTCGTCGAGTAGAACAACCATGCAAAAAATCAGCTTAATCGGATATCGTTAAGTGCTTGATCGGAACCTTTTTATCTTGAAAAGAATGGAACCGAAACACTGAATCAAATCCACTTAAACCCATGTACCGAGAGTTATATGGGCTCCGATCAGGCACTTAACGATATCCGATTAAGCTGATTTTTTGCATGGTTGTTCTACTCGACGAGCTCTACAAAGTGAACAATCCCGATTATCGGAGAGAGTCCGGAGTGGGCCCCAAACAGGGGGGCAGCAGGGCCCTGCTCTCCCCCAAGGGGGAGCAGGCCCCCCGCTTCGAAAAGAAAGATGAAGGGAAGCATAGTACTCGTTTAAAAAGCTGCAATACAAAGGACAGCAGTTTACAAATCATCCGACGTCAATGATGGAAAGGTTTTAATTATAGTCCCATCTGTTCTCATTAAATGTCCACGTGCCAATCTATCAATTAAGAAGCTTATTTTATTCTCTCCTAAAACGTCAGCCCAGTGAGCGTTTTATAGCAAGACCCAAAAGAGATTATTGTTTCACTACAAACTTTTTGGACCTTTCTTAGTTGTCTTTGTTCAAATTGTTTTTTTTTTTTTTGTATTTATTAAGTTTGCACGTTACTTTTTTGGTTATCCGATTTGTTTCGCCAGGACGAATTGAAAAAGTAAAAAATATGACTTTTGTGGAGTAAAATATTTTGGAAAATAACTACTTTTTCGTAACAAAAGTAAAAAAAAAAAGTTAATTTATTTGGCTTAAAATTGGATATTTTTAAAAAATATTTGGATAAAATTAAAAAAAATTACTTTTCCGATTTCTCTCATCGAGACAAATCAATAATTCACAAATGTTAGGCGCAAAACTATTGAATGAAAAAAAAATTGAATAAGGACAAAACCTCAACAAAAAAAAAGTGCTAAAATTTAGTTTATAAAATGGTCGATCTAATCCTATAGAGTTAAACTGTCTCTGACCATCCATTTTATAAGCAAAGTTTTTAATTTTGATGCAGCAGGGAATTCTAGTAATCTAGATTTAGTAGAGCTTATATATATGTGGATTTGGAAGGCTTCTATCTTGGCTATTGGTTTTTTTGTTGAGGAGGCTGTTGGGAAGGGAACAGATTTTATTAGTGGCTAGCTAACACAATTTTCCTAACCAAAATGACTAGAAATTAGGTTAGGGGCTGTTAGAGATGCTTTAGGTATCTATTACTGGAGTAGCTCATATTCCATAAGTTTAATTGATAAAATCCACAATGCTCCCAACACCTGATTTTTGGAAATAAAATTGAAGAATAGCACTTTCTTGCGTTGTAGTAACATTTTGAGTACTTTTTTTTTTTTTGGTAGTTGTGCATTGAAGATAGTCTCATTGGTTAAGATTATGTGTGATCCAAAATTAATTATAACTTAATTTTGTCTTAATTATGCTGCAAAGTGGCCTTTGTGACGAGATTTATATCTATCTTTAGGGTGCCCAGTGCTCGATCTCTTTATAACTTGTGGTGAGACTGTGTACGGAAAAAATAGATTCGAGTCGATTAACAAATGGATTCGTTTGCTCCGATCCTATACTGAATTTCTAGTTATTCCAAATAATATTGAAGAGTGCTAATTTCTATATTTGCTTTGTTGCTGAGGTAAAGTTGGAACAAACCTCTTCGTAGAAGATGGTAAAAAGTTGTTAATTAATTTACTTAGACTTGGCTTCCATGCGGGTTAGTGACCCTTTTTTTTTTTTTTTTTGAAAAGCGTTAGTGACCCTTTCGAGAGGTGAAAAGATAAGGGAAAATTTTTCAGTGCCGAGCGGGTACCACGTGGTGTCCGCTCGTGCATCCGAGTCGTCCATTTTCGTATTTGAACGGCGCAGATTTAGAAAGAGAAAAAGGAGAGAGAAAGTGTTGGGGTGAGAGGAGAAAGAGGGTTTCAATCCGAGCCGTCCGAGCTGTCCAAAAATGTATCGAACGGCTCACGAGTGCCAAATGGATGTCACATCGGCAATACCCGCTCGAGACTGAAAAATTCCTCAAAGATAAGAGGCTACAACAAGGTTTGTTCATAGGAAGTAGTACTTTATTAGCACATTAATTTACATTGACCAATCCCAAAAGCAATACAGAAAACAAAAAAACTCTGTAACAAAAAGCAAGGTGCATCTGGTCCTTTTTTAAATCAAGAAGATATTACTTTATTATTTTCACTCATTATGTGATTTGTGTCTTTCACCCCTTTATCATATATACTCGTTGTACTCCCTTTCACTTGGTTGATCAACAAGGCCCTAGGTTCAAGTTTCTATAGCTCCCCATTGGGGCTCAGCATTCGGATACTCCTAACACCGCTAATTCGTGGTGGGACTTTAGCTTCAATCTCAACGTAAGTACGGTGGAGTTTCCTACAGATAATGGTCTAATGTGACGAGACAATATTTCCTTACAAATGTGACGGGTATCATACCTGCACTTTCATTTTGTATCCCAAGAAAATTGTACTCCCTTTATTTCCGTGATCCCTACCAAACGGGTTCACCTCACCTCCACGTCACCATCCTTTGAATTTCTACAAAATTCAGCATTGTAGTTCTATTGTCATCCCATAGCAATACTATTTCGAAGGAACAGGATGATCAAAGAGACTGGACAGTCCTGTTCGGGCCCTTTCCGGGTCCTTTTGGATGATCAAAGCCGTTAATAATTTAGACATCATCGAAAACATTAGGCACGTCAAAATTTATATTAATTGGGTATCGTTTAATATATTTTCAAAAGAAAAAACACAGGAATTCAATTAATGTTCATTCTGTACGCCTCACATTAATTGTACAATATTTTTGAAAATGATTAGCTTGAAATGAGATATTTTAAGTAAGTAAAATGTGTAGAATCGACAATTTCATTCCAAAATATTACAAGGTCCTTAAAATTTATAATAATTCTACCACCACACCCACTACACACCCACACTCGCAATAGGGATAGAACCCGCACACACTATACACCCAATGTGTGTGGAACCTACTGTTATTGTAATTATGGGTGTGTATTTAGGTGTAGTGTTAAAATTATTGTATAATTTATTCCATCTATCCACTCATTTTAGATCAATTTAGTACTCATTTTCCACAAACCGTGATTCAATGGAATGCAAGTGGAATGAAGATTCGGAGAACTTGTTTTGAATGTATGAGTTATGGGCCCACTGTGGAGTATAAAAAAGGTTGAGAATGGCTTTTGGATTTTGTTACGGGGCAAACAAGAATTAACTAAGGGTGCTAATGTACGAAACAGAAGGACAGAAAAGGGAAAAAGGTCGTCAAATAAGAAGAAAAAGGACAAGAGAAAAAAAGAGGGAGGAAAATGCAGGGCCGTCTCAACAGGGAGGCAAGAGAAGCAATCATTTTCGGTTTTTGAATTTTGATCTAAAATTGGCTCTCACTGCAATATAACTTATGTATAAATATTAGAATGTTTTCAAATAAAAATACAATTATATCTTATGTTCTTAAAAAAACTCTTACAATCATATCTTTTTACATATTGCGTGTCATAATTGTATTCTTTTACTTTGATTTTTGTTATCTTTTTTTTTTTACTTTTATCATTTTAAGAAAAATTCTTTCGTATGTAAAGAGTTCAAATTCAATATAGAAATTTATCTCGAACCTCCAAAATATATGAGCTGATCCTGGGAAAATGAGTCCGCAATCATGCCAAAAGACGATGCGAGGAGTTTGTAGCACTGTTTAAAATATGACCCAAAAAGACACCGTTTAAAACTTCCAATCTGGCTGCAAGCCGCCACATGCATATTCAGAGATGCCAGAGGTACACCAAAAGCTGTACAAACAGCTTGCACAGATCCATTTTGGATCCATTTTGAATTTCATAAAGACGATCAAAATTGTTTATTTTGCCTAAATTCTGAAGCGAAGTTGGATGATTCGTAAATGTCCTTACTGGTATCGGATTGAAATGATTTTTTACAAAGACCCTAGAAAACAAATTTTGAACAAAATGAGCGGTTTCGATCATCTTTGTAGGATCCGAAATGGATCTGTGCAAGTTATTTGTACTGCTTTTGCTGTACTCATATCATTTCTTTACATATTGCCTAGAACCAAGAATGTGGAGCCGGGGCTAGTAGGAATTGTCACCCCCACAATTTAAAAAAAATCCTACTTTTACATTTAAAAAAAATTATCATCAGAACAAAATTTTTGGATTATGTATATGTGCCCGCCCTATGCAAAAATTTTGGCTCCGTCTTTGCCTAGAACAATGTTACAAATTCACCTTTAAAACACAACTTTGAACACATAGCCTGTTTATATGCTTATTAACACCATTTCTTTACGCATTTTAAAATTTTAGGTGTTTGAGTGGTGGTACAAAAAATGAGTTTTGGTAAAACATTTTTTTTTTTTTTTGGATTTTTGGGTTTTTAGAGCAGAAGTTAAAAAGAGGTGGTGAGGAGCTTTTCGCATTCTCATTTTCTACTTCTGATTAGTTTTGGAGACAAAAAGACCAAGTTGCCCTCTATATTTTTTTTCGAAATAAGCCCCCCACTTCTCAATAAAGGTTATCCCTACACCTCTATAAATGCATATACTGAAAATAAAACCAGGATGTGACGACTATTAAAAATGAGAGCATGAAAACCACTCTCCTTAGATAAACCATAATTTTAAGCTGGTCAACATTTAAGTTATTTTTCACTTATTGATTCAAAATTTGCCACAATTTCTTTTCTTTTATCTTCATGACATTCTTTCCTATTTTCAGAGAACTTATTCAACAATTCGGACCATTAATTGTGGAAATATTTATTTAGTATAAAATATTATCCACAAAAGTGGTGTATTTTAAAAATGGGAAAATAGCATAAATTTTGTAATATATGGACTATAAATAAGGAATGGAGGCAGTGTTCGCCTAGGTCTTAATTACACCATTGGTGGTTGATCCTGTATGTTTTTTAGTCTGTTAGAAGTTTCGGGACGCAAGCACGGAATAAAATTCATGCTTTGGGAGTCAGACTGTGGGCGCCTTTGAAATGGGGTTGCGCCTCCGGTTTTTATCTTTATTGTCAATATTTGAGCTGATTCCTTAAAAATCCAGTAAAACAGATCTCTATTTATTTCGTAAGTATCCCTTGAGATCTCATCTCATGATCTGCCACATTACAGACTTGAATTTAGGGGTTTGCTCCCTCCAAAGATCTTAGGTTCGATTGAACTTGCCAACAATTTTTGGAATCACCTCACCCCCCACTCGTGAGCGTGTCAAATGGTGTGGGACGGTCTGTAGGAATTAGTTCGAGGAGCGTGGAAACTGGCACGGACCATCCTGCATTATCAACATAAAAAAAAAACCCCTTCTGTGGCATCAAAAATTTAAATCATTTACGTTTTGATTCTGCTATAATTCATTAACTTAAGAAAGTAAATTTATCTGAAAATTGTTACTCGCAATGGGTGACCACTATGTCACACATTAGCGTCCCCACAATTGTTTTCAACAACTCAAGGTGGTCGAGACAAATTACGGCACATCGACAACTATCAGCTTATACAAATAAAGTTGGGGCAAATTAAACTCCATATGGACAAACTCTGTAAGAGTTGATATCCTGCTTCCTGCTGTATAAAAAGAATCGGTGCTTCCTATGGCACTTTTTCAATTTAGGACACACCCCCCCCCCCCCCCCCAATTTCTAGGGAGGTGTCCTGAATTGTAAATTTACGTACCCACCCTCCAAATAGACATACATGACAAGTTACATCACCTCACGCCAATGTTTTTGGTGAATAAGTTGTGCCAATTTTGCATGTTGTTCATGGTGATGAATAACTTGTGTTGCAAAAGTTAATCATTAGCGTGAACGGAGCCTGAAACGCATGTGGTTTTCCAAACTCAACTCTACCTAACAACTGGATCACGTTCCTTGACTTTGGAGGGAGATCGAGCTTTAATTTCCTGCTCTGCAGGCTTCGTGTTCTTGAAACTCCGGTGTTCCGTGTGCTTCCCGATGTGCTTTGGATGTTTTGCGTTGTGACTGTTGTTTTGTAATAATCTCTAATCTTCTAATAATATATAAAGTAGTGTAGATTTGATCTTAGCTGTTAAATCTTTTTTATATCTTGCACTGGTAATTATGTTTGATTACATTATAAAGTAAAATTATTGCATTTCAGAAATTAAAGACTGCTTCCACTTATTTCTAATTTGAACCTGCAACAAATTAATTTCAATTTTAGTGTAGATAAGATAACCAAACTTCAACCGGCCATTTGTCGTCACAGGCATTTCATGCTGTTTAGCAATATATTGATTGTTCGATTATACAGTATATGCTATGGTTAGCCACTTAATGCAATATTTGCATCTAACCCGCTGGTACAAGTTCCTTGATCAAGATTCTAATTTCCCGTCAACAGGCAGTAACAACTGAAGTTACATTTTAAAGCCAAAGAGAGAGAGAGAGAGAGAGAGAGAGAGAGATATATATATATATATATGCTCCTTTACATGCAAGTTTAATGTTTGCAAACTGGTAAACATCAAAGAGTACTACAGATTTGCTTCCGACCACTATCCAACATACCCCGATAAACTCTACAACGCGCGCGGAGACCTCCACTCTTGATATTAACTGCACAAGTACTGTTCCTTTCTGCCTCAAACGCAGACCCCAACAAACGTTTGCATTCTTAATTATTTTAATTCCCTTTATCATTTTCAAAAATTTCCCCCGGTTTTCCCAAAACTAGAAACATAGCACAAGATATGACATAACAAATAAAGCACCATCCACATAAAAACATACGCCACTTTATCCCAACAAAAGTTACATACTACTAAAGGATTCCCCTCCCGCTCTCCCTCTCTCCTCACTTGATGTACCCTTTATCAAGCGTTCTTAATAAAACTTGTGTTGCCTATAATTAAAAAAAAAAAAAAAAAACCGCATTGAGATATACTCGTCCAAGCAAAAGCAACAACAAAACACCTGATAATAGAGCTAAAACCAGTTATACAGCCTTTCACTGTCATTATCCCCATGAAGCACAACCACTCGGAATTCAACTGTGTGCAACATAGCAACAACAAGGTAATCAAGAAATTTTAGATTCAGGTCAGCCACAAACTCATTGAATGCTAGAACTTCTAGGCGCATATTATTCACTGGAATAGTCCAAATACGATCAGCCATCCTGATCTCCATTTGCTGAAGCCCAAGAACCTCAAAGGCACACTGAAGTCGATCGAGTTTCAAATTCCTATTAAGAAAATAAAAAATAAGTTCAGGGAACTTAATGTAGCAGTAATAGATAATGAAAGATTAACAATCCATAGGTGAGCCAGGACAACAAAATACATCACATATAGATAACCAAAATTTGAAGACAGTCTGGTGGGCTGCAAACGTTGAAGGCAAATAAGCTGTGTGGAAATTGTCTACAACAGAACAAACAAGAACACATAGGTAAAAATGCAATTAGAAACGAAAACAAATACTTAAAGTAATTACAGACATATCCATTCGCAAAAACCACTTATTCCAAATGTAGATAAATGCACTCACCAACAGGAGGATTTCCATCCTGCCAATAGCCATTTAGAACAAACCAAGCAGAGACAAGTTCCCGACCATTTCTATCAAACAGTGTAGTATGAAAGATCCACCTACGCTCACATCCTAAGACAAGCTTATAATCAACTGCTAACTCATGTGCTTCACAAAAGATATCCCACTCTTTGCCAAATTCGTGACGGACAATTTCTACAGGCCAAGCCCTAAATCCATGCCTAAGGATAACCCAAGTGCTTGGACCATCGGCATTAAAGTACTGGCGAATCTCTCGTGGCAATCTCTATAAATAATAATGTGCAATTCTCAAGAAATGAAATTAACAACCAACAAGGCATAAATCAAACGGCTTTCACGCCATTGCTTCGGCCACTATTGATGCCCTAAGAAGCAAAAACAGGACATATGGTCCACCGAGCCTAAGAGACACACTACGGCTAGAACTTAGGCTCCGATTCGGCTTGGCAAGACACTAAGGTTGGCCACAATCCGGTTACACTCACGGTTCGGTGAGCAAACCACCCACAAACATTAAACAATTTAGTCCTCAATACCTTGGCTAGAGGCTGGCACTTTAGCCGAGCCCCAACCATAGGTAGGGGGCAACTATCAAACTTTTTATTCATAACCTAAGTACTTTTCCTGACAACTGGTACATTTGTCGAAGACAGCACCAGGCTCGGTACTTATCCAACATCAACAAGCTATTTCTACTTTGGTCAAGACTCGGCTACATGTCCGAACCTAGACCAAACTGGGGGCTACAGATATCCATCACTCAAGGCAAACAAGCATAATCAAATTTTTCTAAGGCAAGAAAGCGAGTAAGCGAGAAGCAGAAATTTAAACAAGGCATTGCAAACAGGAATGTAATCAAAGCATCCATCCAAAATCAAGTGTTGCATATACTCTTAAGCTGGGAGGTTCGGCTTAGTAAATCATTCGTTGTCGAACCCCATAAACTATTATATATCTGGAACGGCAAAATCCAGGTTCAAATCCGTCCAATCCAACGAAATTCAAAGTTTAACTAAACAAAGCAAAAGTTAACTAGTTCTTGAAGAAAGGGCAATCAATCTCGAACAACGTCCTCACCCTCGGCATGACCCTCGGCATTTTGATTTTCACCCATGCCCACATCTCCAACATCCTCAGCCATCTTCCCGTCACCAACATCTTCAGTCACCTTCTTCGCCCCAGATACTTCTTCAGCCTCGGCATCTGAAATATCCTCGATATCCTCATCACTTTCGGTATATTCCTTGGGAGGAAGGGGGTGCGCTCCTCTTCGGTGTACAACAGCACAAGCTCGGGAACCACAAGTGCTGGAATCAACTTGGTAAGTTTTATGTCAGGCTTCAGCTGAATAACATTGGCAGTAGCAGTAGCAGCCACACCATATTTGTAACCTTTCCAATATGCAATGGGCAACCTCATCTCCACCTCCTTGTTGACCATCTTCCGAGCCTGCCTTATATAATCGGTGCCGGCTCGGTCAAAGCCTGCTTGAAAGGCCTTCCCGTCAGCCTTCTTCATCTTTCTCTTCTCTCTCTTTTACACCTTTCCTAGTTCATGCTCGGCTTTCTTGGCCTTATCCGCAGCCCAATCTCTCCTTCTTCAACTCCGCCGCCTGAGCCTTCGCTGCCTTCAAACTTGTCTTCAACGACCTCACCTTTTCACGTTCGGCTTTTAGGTCGTCATGATAGCGAGACCTCTCGGCTATTACAACCTCAGTTTTATTGGATGCACGAAGCAAAGCCTATTCCGCCTGCACAACAAAAGGAGATAAGCTTGGGCAGATAAACGAGGATAAGTCCGGAAGAAGTTAGACTCAGGCATACCTGCACCAAATAAGCACTCGCATGAACGAGGCTCGGCTGAAGGTCTTAGGGCATTTTCTCCATGTCCCTCGGCAGCGTGAGACCCCGGAGCATTGTTGTAGCAAGCCGAAGCTCCATCTTGACGGTGTCCTCGATGGATACCACCCTTCCCTTGGCAAGAACAAAGGAGGGTGTAAACTCCTACACCACAGCTTGGCTCGCCAAACCAACAGGCTTCTGCATCGTCTTCAAGCCACCAGCGGCTAATGACTCGGTTTGTTCCTTCTCCGGCTGATGGGGCGTTGGCGGCCTGGTTTGGAAAAAGTCATTGGTCTTCTGCTTCTTCCCCTGAGGCTCGGCCCTATCAGACTCGCTAACCCGAGCAGCGACGTCGTCCCTGAGATTGACACGTACGACATTTCTCCTTGACATCTATTTGGTAAAGTCAGGGATACTTGTCTAAAGAGGGACGTTGATGCCCGGAAGCTCGGCCTGTTGACTCTCTTGAAACCAGAATTCTGCTAGCTTCCTGAAGCTAGGGAACTTCACCCTCGGCTCCTTCCCTTTTTTACTTCCCTCAATTGCTGACTCTCCCCTTTCCGTTGTTCACCACCCTTCTTTTTGCCACCAACCTTTTTGCTCGGCTCCCTTTCCTTTTTCTCCCTTCTCTTGAGCTTACCTTTTTATGAAGGAGTATACCCAAGCAGGGTCGATGCACCTCAGCAAACTTGAGATTTCAAGACATCAACGTGCTTCTCAACGGACAAAGTTTGCTGAGTCTTTGTTATAGCTCAGTGATCTGCAAAGAATGGTGAAAACAATCAATGATTGGTAAAACAAGAACGAAAGAAAGGTTGGGCTCGGCGAAATAAAGGAAGAACTTAAACAACCTCTGAAGTCCTTGATTTTCAGCACGCTATATCTGATTATTGTGTCACCGAACTCATAGTTACCATTTACTTCAACATAAAAATTTGCCCATTTGTCAATGTTGGGCAACCCGTCTATCAACAGTTCCTTGTCCCTACACGTTGATAAGTATCTATGTTCGGTCCGACCATGCCTAGACATAATATATGTGTGAAAAAGGTCGGCAACGGTGAATTCTAGATTGTGAAGCTCCTTCAACGCAATTATGGACATGACTATCCTGTAACTGTTGATGGCAAAAAAGTGGGGGACGAGGCTGAACCGAGCCAAAAGTTCCCTCAAGAACGGATGAAAAGGGAACCGCAGTCTAGCCTCACATATGGCCATCAGATGGACAGTGATATGCTTGGGGTGATGCTCCTTTTTGTCACTAATCCTTTTGCTGGACGACAATGTCGGTCGGGATATTATACTCTCGGCAAAAATTGTCATAATCTCCGAGTTCTCCACTAAAGAAGTGGGCATGGGGCAAACCTAACCCCTCTCATAGAGGTCGTCGACCTCTCTATCTTCGAACGGGGCTTCACTATGCCCAGATCGTGCAGAGGTTGTGGCTTCAGCTTAAGAGTGGAATCTTGATTCGGCCTCTGGCCCTCGATGGGGCTTGGCCTCGAAGTGGGTAGATTGGGTGAAAGAGATTTTAGGCTCGGCGTTGAACTTGTCCCCACCGTACTCGTAGTCACGATCGGCGTTTGAATCACTGGAGTCAACTAACATGTTTGAAGCAATGGAGGAGTTTTGGTATCGACTTCTATTCCTATTCAGCAACTCTCGGATTAGCGAGCTACCGAAGTTGTCTCCCGAGCTTTTAGAGTCGGAAGAGATAACTATCACCAGGTGAGCCAGACCTAACAAAACACGAAAAAACAATGAGGAACCTTATCGTCGGTCGAAAGACATGGGTCTTATTGCGTTCGGCTACCTTATTGGCCCACCCTGGTCTACCCTACGGAAACAGGCTCAGGAAATATTTGAGGTTGAGTTTTGGGGTTTAGCGTAATCTAGCGTTAACTAAGGTCCACCAGCATCAGAGCTGGGGCTCGGAAGAACAGGTTGAATACGGGAATGAACATCACTGTTTATCCCCCATCTTCGTACTATTCACACATAGCAAAAAGCTCTAAAATCCTGAAAAGAACCGCAAAAAGGGATAAAAACTGCAGAAACATGAAGAGGAGTACAAATTGATTACATACCTGGAGTTTCTGGGAGGTTTGATGAAGGATCATCGAAGAATCAAGATTGGAAGATGAAGAGGCGGACAAAAAAGCTCTGGCTATAGAGTTTTGGAGAGAGTGTGTGTGTGTCTCTCTCCTTTCGTAGCCCATTACATAGGGGAAGGAAGGAAGTTTGAATTTTCCGCCCATCACCACACCCCAAACCAACAACCAACCCGCGTTCGACATGTGTCATCGATTAGACAGCCCTGCAGAGCCCCGACGCATGCCAGACGTCCTTTCAACTATCGTGTGCACGTGAAGGTTGACACTTGGCACTCATCCATTGGAATCCAGCCCTTGCGGTAGTTGCCCCCATGAGAAGGTCGAAGGTGTTGAAGCTCGGTCAAGCTGCAGCCGCATCCACAATTGTTCGAGTCGACAACACTTAAGGCTCGGCCAAGGTCGTTTTCAACCTTTACCACGTAGTCAACGTTGGCAGAGATTGAGGGGCTATTGTAGTTGGCCGAACCGAGAGGTCCAAATGCATTTCTCGAAAGATTCGACCGAAGATGATGTAGTCGTGCTTGAATCGAGTCTCGACTTGCGCCGAGGCTTTGCAGTCGACCATATTGCACCCACCTTACGTTTGGCGCTAAGAGAGAACCCTTCAGGTTCAGCCATTTTCAAGACAAGCGGCTCGGTAAATGGATTCTCCCCACAAGTCACCCACTAGGTTCGGCCAAGTGTAGAGCTCGGCCAGTTGTGCTTACACGTGTCTCCCCACGTGCTGAAACAGTTACGCCAAAGGATAAGGGTGAGCACACATGGAGGTGCCAGCTCATATCAAAACGGTTACTGGATCTTATTGGTGATGTCATCATGACGTTGGCTGACCCATGCAAGGCAGCCTCTACTTGGAGAGCAAGTCAAAAGACTCTATAATTACCATAGGATAGCAACCCTAAAAGGTACACACTCTTCTACACCTAAAACCCTAGTATATTGTTTTACTCTCTGCACATTCTCATCCTCTCGCCGGAGGGCCTTGTCGGGCAACCCCGACCAGGTTTTAGTCGTGCGTTCACTGTGCAGGTTAGGGCAAGAAGGCTAGGAACCCCTTGAACCACCAGAGGTGAACTCAGATCAAAGATCACGGGCCACGCAATTTGCTTCTACGATTTGAATGGAGATGAATGATCGAAACCTCTTGAAGTTGACCCTTTAGCACCAAGATATCATAACTCTTCAAGATAAATGAAAACTACCCCTCAATAGTATTTTGAGATGTAAAACAAGGGCTCACAAAGTGGTTGTGGTTGTGTTGACCTGTTGGGTATCTTTCTTGACCTAACTGGAAAATATTTGTAGGGCACGTGAAACTCGACCAAGTTGCTCGAGCAACCTTAATCCTACCGCACTCAAGAACAATACAATATAAATGATTCATTTCCACAACCTAAATAGACGCTTCTAATATAAATATTAAAAGAGAAGACTACAGCTCGATAAAATGGGATACATGTAAAATTGTGTTTTGACATTAACTTGCCAACCAAAAAGGAGCTCAGCCTGTATGAAACTTACACTCTCATTTGTTTCTCATGATGTAACACACAAGCCACTGTCGGGTATTACCGAAAAGCATCAATTCGTGAGTCAGTAGGATGTGTGAGATTCAGTATCACTGGAATTTTTATTTCATAGTGTCCCCACTGATGCATATTTCTGGTTACTCCACTTGATAATGCTACATACTGAAAAAATAAGTGAATTGGTGTCTTTGGCTGGTTTTGTAAACAAAAATAAAAGTCAGCTTTTTGGTTTATTTTTATTCAATTTTTTCACATTTATTAGTTTTGCATAGAATTTTGTAGATTATTAATTGGTTTTGATGAGAAGAATCAAAAAAAATAAAACTATAATCGAAACTCATAATTTTTTGAATAAAGAAAAAAATAAGCTACTCCCTCTATCTTTTTAAGAGTCAAGCTTTATAACTCCAACTAATTAAAGAGACATCATTAGTACACTTTTGCTTACTAACTTTTCAAAATGAAATCTATTTTTATGGGCAAAATGTAAAATGTACCAACTTTTACTCCTAAAAGACAACCCAAAATAAAATATTAGACTGTAAAAAATGAAATAGAGTGAATAAAAATTTAAATAAAGGAGAGGGAAAAAAATAGGGGTGAGCATGGTTCAAATTAGTTCGGTTTTAGTGTAAACCAAAAATCAAACCAATACATACGGATTATGAATTTGGAGAACCAAACCAACCCACAAAAGACATAGAACCAAACCAATCCAAACCATTAAAATACGATTTGGTTTTGGTTTTAAACCACGGTTTGCTTTGAACTAAGCTATTTTATTCAAAAAATATTTAAAGTACGTAAAATTATGAAGATAAATTAAAAGTAAACTTATATTAAAACTAATTCCATTCAAATTACCAAAATATACTAACATCAACCAACTAATTAAAAGTAGCATACCAACAATTACCTCAAGTTTTAAACTAAGAAAATGAAATACTGTTAAGCCACTAAAATGAACCAAAAAAGAATAACAACTACTGAACATCTTACTGAATTGAAATGAGGTAGTAAAAGGGCAGTAGCAGCAGCACGACCAACTTGTGATGATCACTCCAGAACAAGATTAATAATCATAGAAAATTATGAATGAGTTATGACATATAGAAGTTTAGTCTAAATTATCTTGTCATGGAAGAAAAACTAAATATTGCGGTGAATTTTAATAGGATCAATAAATTAATAAAGTAGTTGACTAAGGTGAATTATAATTAAATTATACATAATTGTGTGTGTGTTTTATGTATTATATGATTCGGATCGGTTTGAAACCATAACCGTGAACGTGAATTTACATACCAAACCATATAACGCAATTTTTAATTTTTTAAAATTATGACCTAACCATATTCCTAAAAAACCGAACCAAATCTTTTGATTTGGATTGATTTGTCTGAATTTGCATCTTGACAGATTTTTTACCCACCTCTACAAAAAAGTCAAAGTGACATTTTTTCCCTTCCCAAAATAGGCCATTATTTTGCTTCTTAAACCTACCCAAGGCAAGCAAAATACATTTCAGTAAATGGTGGGGTACTGACCGATGTGCTGAATCCTTGTAATGAGTGAACTTTTGGAGAGAGATAAATTATTGAAGACAGAGAATTAATTTGATTTCAAATCCAAACAACTAACGGACAAAACCCATAACTATTTACTACTCCACCAAACTGTGGATTTCATTGAAGAGAATTGAGATTCACATTTCTTTTCCTTGAAGGGACTTGACATTCGAATTTCATTTTTTCGTTATTTATAGTTTTTTTTTCTTTTAGAAAAAAAATACTTTCAACACTAAAAAAAAAAAAAAAAGTGTAGGAATAACAAAAAAAGGGAGTGTGAATATCAATATATTCCTTAAATACCACATACAATTTGTCCATTAATACCTCTGATAGGGATTAAATTAATACCATAGTCCGGGTGGTGTTACTTATTAGAGCCTCCATCCCTCACTCTTTTATGTTTTTAAACTCGAAAACAAAATTTGATTAAAACCCCTTGAACTCCACTCCAGTCATTAACTCAAACGTTTATCAGATTGAGTTTTACTTAAATTAAGGGAGATACAAATTTCTACTCAAATTTTGCAAAACTATTTTCTCTTCCCAAATTTACAACTATGTCATTAACAAAATTTTTACTCAAATTTATGCCTAGATTGGATTTTCCAGTGTTTTTCCTACCAAATGAAGTTTTTTACCCAAAGCTCCACTTTTCCGGGTTATTTTTGTCCCCGGCCGTCAAGCGGCAACAGATAAACGTCATGTCTTTATTTCATACTGTATTTGTTCCACTCTTAGCAAACACAGCATAAATAATCCGAGGGGTCATATTATCCTAGTGAGTAGTACTATTTATTACCCCGTGCACCCCACTTCTATATAGTTCCTTCATCAATCTCACCTTATCTGATCTCCTTCTTAAAAATAATTGAGATAACAATCAAACTGTGTCTGTTCAAAAAAAAAAAAAACAATCAAACTGTGCCGTACTCCCACCCTATGGAATAGGAATACTACTCTTTTGTAATCTTTTCTTTTTCAAAAAAAATGGAATGAATATCAGAATCTAGCATTCAAAAGTCAATCAAGTGCTGCGTGTGGCTGGCTCTTACTCCTATTAATTAGAATAATAGAAGATCCATGCCATCATGTGGCTTATAGTCATAGATCGATCATCTGACATCTCATGTAGTAGTAGTAGTAGTAGTAGTAGTAAAACAGAACTGCTGCATGCATCAGAGATTGTTGGAAGAAGAAACAATCAATATTTACCACTCCTACTTCAGAGAAAACAGAGGTTCAAAGGAGTACAACAGTGAAAAGCAGATTTACCAAATGCAATAGAAAAAAAACAAAAGAGAGTCGAGGAATGCCCAAAAAGCAAACTGGTGACTGTTCAATTTATAAAGTCAGGAATACAAACTACTGAAAATGGATGGACGAGTTTTCACTTCCCCAGCTGTAAAACAAGTATATATCTGCTTCTAATTACATATCTGCCATTCTTTCCCAAAACCCGGCCAGTAAAGGAATGCCAAATACTCCTATGAAAACCGTTGATTGATCAGTCAATAAAGGCAGAAACCTTAAATCCTCAAATGAACAAGGCTTCATTCTATGAGAGAGAGAGAGAGAGCCCGCGCTAAGCATTACGTCCACATATTTATACCCACAAAACAAAAGAATTCCTGCAATAGTGAAAGGAGGAGGACGGAAAAAATTTCAGTGCGCATCCGAGCCATCTATTTCGTTTTTGAACAGCTCAAATTTGAAGAGAGAAAGTGTTGGGATGAGAGGAGAGAGAGAGTTTCAATCTGAACCGTCCAAAAGTGTATCGGACGGCTCAGATGCGCCGAACAAGTACCATGTAGGATATACCCGCTCGACACTGAAAAATCTCTCGAGGAGGACAGTACTAAAGGGTTAGTTTAGTTGGTTTGTGAATTTGCTCCCACACTGTTGACTAATATTCGATTTTTGGGCTAAGCCATAATAGAATAATTTCTTATGAATTTCCTAATTCTAACGTGGATCAGTGGATGATGTGCTTTTGACCAAACTAAAGATGAAATTAGTTGAAGTGTTCAGACTCACCCCACCATGGAAAAAGGAAAAAAGAAAATGAAAGGAAGAGATTTGAAAGATGAAACTCTGCCTGTAATTGGGTTTGTGCCATTTTCACCTACTCCGGTCTTCTTTTCTTTTTCTTTTTTTGAATGCCCATATTGGAAATGGATGCTCTCCGGTACTCATTTTGGACTAGACCAGTAATTGCAGATACAGTAGTCCCTACCGGTAAGTGAATTGTCTTATCGATAAGATGCTATCAACAAATTCAGATGATTGATTACCGAATGAAGCGACCGAAATTTGGGCAGTTTGGTACAAACCAAAATGAGGACCGGAGAAGATCTGAACCTTCAATTTCTCCTTCAGCAATATTGAAAATGAAGCACAAAAACCACCAGGAAAGAGTATGGAGACAGAGATTCATTCAAGCAACACAATGAACACATATTTCCCATTGTAATACTAGGCTACTAGCTATATAACCTCAGAAAATGAAAGGAACATTTGAGAAATCTCAGCTTCTATACAGATCATGCTCTCCAATTTCTTCATCCAAGCATCATAAGTACCAAAATACCCCCGTTTTTCTCAAGGAAATTATCAACCCATCAAAAAAGTAGTATCACATAAATATCAAGAAAAACGTGGGTATTTCGCCAAAAAACCAAAAATTCCGCCCCAAAAAAGATTGGAGATAATTTAATTGTGGAGAGGATCTGGGCAACTGGGTACCGTTCGTTTGCTCTCTTGGAAACCCTTGTGAGTAGAATTTCTGCTGCTAGTGTTGAGATCAGAAGCACTTCGATTGAAGTACTTCTTGAAAAGGTCTCCATTTTTGTTGGGCTTCATCGTTTGGGCCTGATCTGGTTCCTTCGATGGTGAAAACACCCGTATTGCCCCTACTCTGCAGTGAGAGAAGGCCCAGAAATGGGAAACAGAGAGCATCATCAACAGCAACACTAGAGAAGAGGAGGGAGCTGGGTGTTTTTTACTGCCGCCGGTGGACCACATGGCTGGGTTTTCTGGGCGTAAAAAGGCTATACAGAATCTGACTTTTTCCGAAAAGAACCTTTTTTTTTGTTCTAGCTTTTGTTGTATCGAAGAAGTTTGATGAGGTTTTTTTTGGTTCTGAGGTGTCGTTTTTCTCTCTCCCTCTCGCTCCAGTGGTCTAATAGAAACTAGTTTTGGATTGACGGCCAGGTGTGGAATGAGAGAGAGAGAGAGAGAGAGAGAGTGTGTGTGTGTGTCGTGGGATGGACCTACCCTATGAGAACATGTATCAACTAGCTAGGACGCCTTGAAATCAAAATTAAATGATACTACGCGGATTTTGGTGCACCAGTTAGAAAAACTATAGCGGGCTGTTTGGCCAGGGGATTTGCCCCTAATATGTTAAGCGCTTGGAGTTCGTCTCCTCCTTCTCCCCATATCCGATGTGAAAAACGTGAATTGGATTTGAGCGGGGATTGAATTTGTAATCCACCTGTGGGTGGATTTGTGAACGATAGGGCATTGGTGAAGCGGGGTTGTGTAATGACCATTTCGTCCTTCCTTTTTGTATTCCATCATACGTATGTGGAGTAAAGCATAGAAACCAAACCAAAGGAGAGAGAGAGAGAGAGAGGAGGTCGTTAATTGTAGGATTTTGGCGAGTGGAGGTTGGATGGAGATAGGGAAGCGATGGTGGAGACTGGAGGCGGTGGTGGCATGGCTGCTGGGTTTGGTTGAGAGAGAGAAAGAGAGAGCTATGTTGGGTTTGGCGTGGATGCTAATTGTTGGATTTGGTTGGGGATCGGTAATTTTGGAGATTTTAGATTTCGGATAAGTAATTTCAATTTGGATTTAATGCCAAATTGTATAATTATAAATACAATTTGGATTTAATGTATAATTATATTGCAATTATTGTAATATAAACATTAAATCAATACACAAGGGCAATTAAGTCATTTGACATCTTATCTCATCATATTCACGCTCCAAATCCTCCTTAAAAAACCATCCAAATATTGGATATACAAATCCACTCTTCTTAGGAGTAGGGCCCACCTTCATTCTATATCTACCCTCAAATCAATCATCCTCCTATATCCATCCAAAATCAAATTTTCTATCCAAACAGATCGTAGGTACCAACGAAAAATGTACCGATAATGTACTGATGGCGTGTGGAGCTCACTTTTGGGTCCCGCACGGATAATTTAAATAGTTCATTAATTTTAAAATAACTTTTTCGAGTAGCCCTGCCAAAAATAAGCTCAATTGAATTGTGCAAGTGGTTGATCAAATCTTTCAATTTTCATTCAAAGTTTAGGATCCTAAATTCTGAATCAAAACTTAAAAATTGGATCATCCATTTACATATATCCAAGCAAGCTGATTTATTGCATGGCTACTCCAAAAATTATTCTAAAATTAATGAACGATTCGAATTATTCATGTGAGAGCCAAAAATGGGCCCCACACACCATCAGGTGTCGGTCCAATTCCAATCGGTACCTTTAGCATTTTCTTTTATTATTTCATCCCCCTAAAATATAAGTTACAGTATCTATCTCTTCATTAGTTTTTTTCTTTTAATAGCCGTATGTTAAAGCTAGCTAGCGCACACCTTGATTAATTTCGGGATCTCCATGTTAAGCACCAGACAAGTCCTCCAATGACCCAAATGTTTAGCGTCCGTGAGATTAGAACATGCGACCTTATTGAGGACAAACACTTTTTGTTTTCTCCGGCATACTTTGCCAACCCCTTGGAGCCTATTTGTTAGCCAGACTATTTTGTACGGGATTAACTAAAAGGAGGGATAATAAGAAATGAGAGTCCTTTGAAAGATTTGTCCAACAAAAAGATAGTTGGTAGATAATTCCAAGGTATGAATGAATGGGAAATGCTACGGTGTCCACCCGCCGTTTGGGGACACCGTAAAAAATAGCATAACTGATCATTAATGGTATAACTAAAACCAGTGATGTGTATAACCAAAACCTTACAAAAGTATAACTCCCAAAATCCCCAGAATTTTTGGGAATTTTGGGAGTTATGCCTTTGTAAGATTTTGGTTATACACATCACTGGTCATTGTTATACTTGTAATGATCAGTCATACCATTTTTTACGATGTTCCCAAATAGCGGGTGGACACCGTAGCATCTTCCTGAATTATATGGTAGAATTAGTTAAGAAATAGGTGATAATCTTGATTTAGTTGGTACTTTATGTGGATGGATATAATTGGAAGATAATGAAAATATGTCTGAAATTATTTATTATTTTTTATTGCATTCTTTGTCAATCTAGAAAAAAATGCCCGAGTTGTTTTCGTGACTATTATTAGTTATTAAAAGCATTTTGAACCCCTATTCTTGGTATGGTGCGATAGGGATTCCTAAAAAAAATTGTGTCTTTCTCCCCAAGAATAAATTCATAATAAAGCCTTTTAGTTTAATAAAATATTCCACAAACCAAAGAACAAAACACGTTTTCGATTTGTGTAGTGAACATCATACTACTATTAAACAAGTAAACCCTTTGTTTCCAATCATGGTGATCTATTTTCTTTTAAATAAAGGGCAAATTACAACCAGCTAGCCCCAAGGTTTTGCAAAATAGATTGCCCTATCATGTTTGAGAAATTACAAATAATTGTCGCATATCAAATTACCCCTTGTCCTGATTTAGCTGTTAGGAAGTTCGACGGAATCTTTCTTACGTCATTAAATCTTAGTAGTTACAATAAACCACTCTGTCTTTTTGTAGCTTGTGAAAGGTTGCAGTGGTGTGAAAATAGACTTTTACAGTCTACAAAAAGATACTAGTTTGATTCATTGTTATTAGGATTTGATGATGTCAGACAGATTTCGTCAAATTTTCAAGCGGCTGCATCAAGGGAGTAATTTGTTATGCGATAGGAGGTATTTTGTGATTCTTGAAACGTGAGAAGCACTATGTAGTTTTTAGAAACCTCGAGTGTGATTTTGATAATTTTTAGAACCCTCAACTTTCTACTTTAACCTTCAATTATTTCTGCGTAGTTACTTTAAAGGGAAAATGACGGCCAATAATTTGTTTTGATAATTAATACCCGCCAAGGACATTTTCAGTATTAACAAATATTCTTAGCTTATCTTTGACGGATATTAATTATCAAAATACGTCCTTGACCGTCATTTTCCTTACTTTTTAAGCCAAACAAAAAGGCAAAAAAGTATTTGACCGTACAATTCTAGGCATTAAAATTGACCAAATCATTCAAAACAAATATGGCTAAAATTGAAGTTGGCAACCAATAATTCCATTGCTGATCAAAAAAAAAAAAAAAACCAATAATTCCTTTGCAACCTTTGTCGCCACGCAAACCTTGTCTGCCCACACCATAAGCCCAACTGATACAAATCCAATTAAGCGACCAGACATTGGAGGTGGATGAGGGGGCTACTGAACTTCTGGCAAACGGGTGGGTGGGACATGGGGAATAAGAAGAGTATGAAATCAGTAATCAAAAGTTTATTGAATTGGAGGCCCGTTCCGTAAAAAAAAAAAAAAAAAGTTCTTATTTGAATAATTATTTATTTTTTGAATTAAATGTTATCTATTGTAAGAGAATGACATGTCTCGTATAGAAAAAAATTATTATTTAAAAAATAAGAACCTTATCAGAACATGGCCTAATATTGACGGATTGAGGGAGCGTGCGGCTGCACAGCGTGCTATATGGCACGGATGCCGCCCGTTCGGCGATCCGACGGTTCAAATCTCATCTTAGCAATGAACGGTTCGGATGCAACGTGGGTGGAGATGAGATTTGAACCGTTGGATCGCAAACGGACGGCATCCGTGCCGTGCAGCACAGGCTGCACAGCACGCTCCCTCAATCCAATATTGACACAGTAGGCTAGGGGTACTGAGAAGATACATGCATGTTCAGCAATTTCAGGCGTAACTCCTTTTCAATTACGTCTATTATTGAACAGTGTTTGTTTATATTCAGCAATTTCCAATTTAGAGGGTGTTTGGGTACTCACTTTTCATATTTTGTGTTTTATATTTTTGTAGTTTGAGTGTTTGGAAATACTTAAAATTAAGAATGAAAGATTCAAAAATCTTCTGCTGAGGAGGTTTTTGGTCGTTCTCAATACAAATTTACACATTACTCCTCTTAAAGATTTAATCTGCAAATTATCATCCAATTTTGATTATAATCTAAAGATCTATAACCTACAATCTACAGCTTACAATCTAAAAATCCAAAATTCACAAAAATAAATGGTTCCTAAACACTCTTTTAGAGCACCTTTACCATACCTCAAAAGTTAGAAGCAAAATTGTACTTTGCTACCCCCATTTAAAATTTGAAGGATGAGTTTTTGTGGTGCACTCATTAGACCCTTCAAACTACTCCCTCAATCCCATAAATATTGTCATTTTCACCACTCACAGATTTTCATATATTTTATTAGTTATAATATTTTTATGACTTTATTTAATAAATCTAAATGAGATCTTATATATTAATAAATATGGGTAAATTTATGAAAGAGGAGTATAAAAAGTGAAACATGACATTTCTTATTATGGGACAAATGTAGTATAATATTTACTTTCTCCGTCCCACAAAATTGATCATTTTCAATATTCACCGCTCTTTAAAAATGCCTCTAATTTGGAATTCATTACATTTTTTTATGATATAAAAGCAATTCTAATAGACTATAAATTACATAATATAAAATTCTTTTGAGAGATGTGAATTGTAAAAAAGACAATCTTTATGGGCCGGCAAACAGAGTATTGCATTTGATCTAAATGTAAAATGATAAGCCTTTTCGTTTTATGAAACTTTTTTTTGCAACTCTTCTTTATTTCTTATCCATAAATTACAACTTTTTTTTTTGTAACAAATACTACTTATGCAGATAATTGTGTGATATGCAATAACTTATTAATGTTGTATGTTCGACACAAATACTCAAACACTTAGCCTTTTTCTCAAATAATTAAAACTTTTAAATTTGAAAATTCATGTTCATAGTGATAAAAGGAAACTAAGTGAAGAAAGAAACAAAAGAGATGAGATTATTTTTTTGTTGTAAAAGATTTATGTACTTTTATATTTATAGACAATTTAGGTAAAATAAACAATACAATACCTTTTTATATTGTTTGGTGCAACATGGTTAAATAAAGTAATACTAACATAACAATATTTTGAGATTTGTGAGGTGAGGGGTATTCCCCAAATTTTAAGGGATCGATAAAGGAAATTTTTGATTCTGTTGGAGTACTTATATCATGGCTGATCCCTCAAATTTTTTGACATTGGATTTTAGGAATCTACTCTAGATGCTCTTAGAATCATGGAAGCGCCATTCCCTATGAAGCTTCAAGCATGTCTCTTGTTTTGAAATGTGCACTAGTGAATGTATGCGGGGCCATGAATTGCTAAAAATATAAATAATAAAGTTACATTTCTCTAGTAAATCGACATTCCAATTCCCTAGAGTGATTTGGGACGGTCGGATAAATCTATCCTAGTAGAATATGGCTTGTCATATTTGACCTCGGCCTGTTCAAGGCGGAGCAACTATTATGTACTTGGGCAGGGAAGTCATCTTTGATAGCGTCGTGTACTGCATTAGAAATATTTTTGACCTTTTTTAATGGCTGGATTAAAATTCAAAGCAGAAGAAGGCTGCGTTTCATGTTTGATTTTCAAAATTTATACAGGGAGAAATCCAAAATGGCTGGTCTGCGTAATAGTAGCAAGTGGGTTGGTAGGTCGAATATTGAAGAAAATGTCATGTCAATGTACACTCACGAGACCATTCTCATTAACCCAACAAAGAAAAGGGGACCCATATATATAGTGTTGGTTCTGGTAATATTTATAAATCTAGGAAGGAACCTGGGAATATAACTAGCCTACTAGTGGGAGTGGATTGCAAGGTTGTTTATGAGCTTGTTAATGAGGAAAATAATTCACATCTGTAAGGTCACGTTTTTATTTGATAAATTCCATAACAAAAATACATTGATTTGTATCTCTTATTATTGAGTTGTATTATTTATTTTCCTTTTTAGAGTGTCTGTTTAGGAAGTGGACGGAAATCAAATATTATGTAATTGATAGGGTTGGTTTTGTCAAGGAAATAGATTGGAAGAAAATCATGGCTTTGATTGGAATTTCGTGATTGTGGGAGTCTTTATGGAAAGAGGACCAATGGAATTGATGGCTGAAAAACGTGGGAATTACATGCATCAGATTTGTTGCTCGAGCAACTCCATTAAAGGTCTCATTGGTGCTTGAGCAACTTGACAGATTTCATCTATCTATTTATATGCGGCTCATTTGGGATTTATGGTATACCGAATATATTTGTGCTGCCTCTCTCTTGCTCCAAATCAGAAAAATACCTAAGGGAGATTGTGGCTTCTCTCTTGGAATAATTACATGATCCGTTGATCATCGAGCTTTCAGAACAATTCCAAGAGTTCTTTTCAAACTTTGATTCTATTGAGTGAATCGTTCTTCCGGTGGATTCTGGAAGTATCTCGGAGGACTTGTGGATTCAAGGCAGTGGCGGTCAAGCACTGGGTGCGGTGAACGAGTGATTCGGCAATCAACCTTGGTCAACCGAAAGCGATTCTAGGTTGTGAGTATAGGCTTGATTTGTAACCGTACAATGTTTTATAGTGTTTGATTTCCTCCCGTGGTTTTTTTCCCGTTTAGGGTTTTCCACGTATATTCTTGTGTTCATCGTTTCTTATTTTTCGATTCCGTTTATTTTGCTTTATTGAGTATTTAAATAGCGAAAAAGGAATTTTTCAATTGGTATCAAAGCGGGTCGCTCTTTGATTAAGAAAGTTCTTTTCTTGAGTGGATCCTTAGCGTTTACGATGAACATGAATAAAAATAGAAATCATTATTTGAATCTTACTCCGACACAAGATAGTAAGAACTTTAAAAAGTTTTTTAAAAAGAATAGAACTAGCCATGTTTCAAGTTTTAAAATATCCAATAACAAAGGAAGAATTAATTTCTCTTCTGGAAAAGAAAAAAGGGAAGAAAAAGGGGCACCACTAGGTCTTAAATGTTATGAATGTTATGGTTACGGTCATCTAGCACATGAATGTGTTAACAAACTGAAAAAGAAGACTAACTTAAAAGTCAATAGAACTTGGGATGATGATAGTGATTCCAAAAAGTTTGAGAAAGAACAAGAGAACAACACGAATTTCATTGCATTTGGGGCATCCCTTCAATCTAATTTTAGTGAGCATGAATCATCTGATGATAGTGAGGATGAGGAAGGAGATGAGGTTGAGAGTTTTCAGGAGTTGAGAGAAAAATATCAAATGTTTTATAGAGAGAGTGTAAAAATCATTGAGACAAATTTTAAGTTGGCTGAAAAATATAATAGTTCAAGTGTGGAGTTGGTTACCATGAAGGAACAGGTAGAAAAATTGCAAGGGTTGTTGAATGGTGTTACTAACGAACGAGATGAACTTAGGAAGGAAGTTGGAAGCCTCCAAGAGACAAACAAACACTTGATTGAGTCAAACGCATTATGTGAAGGAAAAGTTGAAGAATTGAATATTGAATTGACTAATGCTAACAATGTTTTTGAGCGGTTAAATGCAGGGTCGAAGACGTTGGATGAAATTCTTGGCATACAAAGGCCAACGAGTGATAGGTCAGGACTTGGCTTTCATGTAGCTTCATCATCTAAACAACTTGTAGATAAATTGAACGAAGCAAAACCGAAAGAGGTAACGTCTAAATTCCATACGATAAATACTGCTAAGAATTTTGATAAAAAGCCCCTTGATAATAAGAAAACAACTCCTAAATTTATTCCAACTTGTCACTATTGTCAAGTTAAGGGTCATATTAGACCAAACTGCTTTAAATTGCATGGTTATCCCAATGCTAAACATGCTTATGCCACTAACAACAGATGGTCTTATGATAACTTTGCCCCTAGATGGAACGATGGTCAAATGCCTAGACCAATTGGGTATAATGATGGCCACACTAAAGACATGAAACCTAGACATATGTCTATCGGTCAGGGCAAGAGCTCTCAGGTGAAGACTAAACTCATATGGGTCAGGAGATGTGATTTGCATTGTCTTGCTACTCATACGGTTACTAAGGCTAAAAATATTAATATGTTGAATCTTAACGGTAGTTATTCACGTCATATGTCTGTTGACAATTCCGTTGGGGTTCGTTTCATTGATTGAGTCTTCCTCCAGTGTTTTATTTAGTCCTTCTATATTTATTTATTTTTGTCTTATTTACTCAGATTTGGTGTTCTTTTTTGAACTTTGTGATTTTCTCTATTATTTTTGTTTTCATGCTTATAAAGAAAATCCAAAAACATTCATATAACCAAAAATAAAAAAAAAATATTTTTGGACGTAGCATGTTGTTTCTTCAAGTGTGAGTAGTCAATCATGGGCTTCGCATAGTTGCACATTTTTTTTAGAATGCATGCATATTTCGTGTTCATTCCTCTCATGTGATATATTCGGACATTAGTTGCACCATGCCTTATGACTCTATGATCGCCACTTTTACACGTCAGGATTAGAGAGATTATTCAGATTGGATAGTTGGTTCTCATGTCCATTGGAATGTCTCATTTTTCTTCGGCGATTGACCTTTTGGCATCTTGGTTAGATACGGTGTTCTCTCTCGGTTTTGTTAAAGAAGAAGAAGAACAAAAACATATAAGAAAGTCAAAAGTCTAGTATGTGAGATCCTATTGCTTATCCGGGCGTTCATTGAGTACCGAACAATTGGGGCGAGGTACTCTCTCTCTAAGCGTTCATGTCACAAAATGGATAGACTTTGTGAAGGCATCTGTGTTGGACCACTCGCTTAGTAACCGGGGATTGGGTATGAGGTACTCTTATTTCCAATATTCGTGTCAAACGGCAGTGGGGTAAAAATATAAAAAACACGTGTATTTGTTTGGAAGCATCAATCAAAATTGATATGACAAAATACTCATTGGTTGAGGGGGAGTTATTTCTAAGTCTTGGGATGTCATTCGTGTCATCATGCCTGGTTTGACGTCGTGGGAGGAAAGGTAGTTGTCATTCTCATGGAACACGAGATCCAAAGATGGTGATCTTAATATTTCTGACGTGTCACACACCCACTATTGTCATAGTCTCATGTTGTATGTTGTACTTAATTCCAAATTTATTCATGCTTGGAATACATACACGTTCATTCATGCATTTCAAAAATTGAAGTGCCATTTATTGATTCTTATGGTTGGGTGTTCATCTCTCGGATTCATGTGTTTGTCCAACTCATTTTTTTTGACAAACAAAGTATCTTTCGTCAGTGGTTGCTTTCAGGTTCGATGGAGCATATCTAGTATTTTGCTCTACTTTGGTACTTGGCACATGCTACTGTGGTTCTGCATTCTAAACTTTCATTTGGTATATGATTATCATGGCATATGGTTATACTAGTTTGTCTTTAGTTTGCTTATCAATGTTATGATCTGTTGGACCTGTAATCTCTTTTCAATCCTTATTGATCAAGGTGCTTGTTTATATGTGTTCTACCTTTGTCATTCCATGACAAAAAGGGGGAGTAATATATTGATTAACAGTTTGTCTTTTCAGTGTTTATTTCTGCAGCTTCACAGGTCGTGATCAATCTGTTAAGGGATAGATTGTTATGTATGTTTTGTCATGGAAGTGCCAAAGGGGGAGATTGTAAGGTCACGTTTTTATTTGGCAAATCCCATAACAAAAATACATTGATTTGTATCTCTTATTATTGAGTTGTATTATTTATTTTCCTTTTTAGAGTGTCTGTTTAGGAAGTGGATGGAAATCAAATATTATGTAATTGATAGGGTTGGTTTTGTTAAGGAAATAGATTGGAAGAAAATCATGGCTTTGATTGGAATTTCGTGATTGTGGGAGTCTTTATGGAAAGAGGACCAATGGAATTGATGGCTGAAAAACGTGGGAATTACATGCATCAGATTTGTTGCTCGAGCAACTCCATTAAAGGTCTCATTAGTGCTTGAGCAACTTGACAGATTTCGTCTATCTATTTATATGCGGCTCATTTGGGATTTATACTATACCGAATATATTTGTGCCGCCTCTCTCTTGCTCCAAATCAAAAAAATACCTAAGGGAGATTGTGGCTTCTCTCTTGGAATAATTACATGATTCGTTGATCATCGAGCTTTCAGAACAATTCCAAGAGTTCTTTTCAAACTTTGATTCTATTGAGTGAATCGTTCTTCCGGTGGATTCTGGAAATATCTCGGAGGACTTGTGGATTCAAGGCAGTGGCGGTCAAGCACTGGGTGCGGTGAACGAGTGATTCGGCAATCAACCTTGGTCAACCGAGAGCGATTCTAGGTTGTGAGTATAGGTTTGATTTGTAACCGTACAATGTTTTATAGTGTTTGATTTCCTCCCATGGTTTTTTTCCCGTTTAGGGTTTTCCACGTATATTCTTGTGTTCATCGTTTGTTATTTTTCGGATCCGTTTATTTTGCTTGATTGAGTATTTAAATAGCGAAAAAGGAATTTTTCAACATCCTCTGAGTGCCTTGATAGTATTTGATTGCAGGAAATAATTGGGCCATGTCCGCATGAGGCCAACCGAAACGCAGATATTTTAGCGAATTATGTTTGTTAATTTAGTTGATCCATTTTTTTTATTTTTTATTTGTCCAAAGTAAGAAGATTGTATTGATAATCATTCGGCAGCATTTACAAAACGGAGATCATTACAAAGAATTTTGACAAAGCCAAACTAATCATTTAACAAATAAAAAACAAGTAAATTACAAGGCAATCGATGTCTTTCATCCTAACCCAGACATGACACCTAATGCAATAGTGACACTTTTAAACTGTCTAACATCTAATTAGGAGTCTCAAACGAGAAAAAGTACATAGTTAACGCACCAATGAATGCACCCAAGTATGAATGAACCAATGAACTCTCAAGAACTATAGATCTGCCAAGCCGCCACGGGTTGCCTCGCCAAAGACATCGTATAGGAATGGAACACTGAAGCACAGATATCGTTGTGAATCAATTGAAAGAACTCTTATTGAAAGAACCCAATTTGTAAACAAAATTCGTCCAAAGATGAAACTAATAACTCTCATTGAACGAGAGACAAAACTCTCACAAATCAGACGACAAGTAGTAGATCTAGAGAGACGAAAGGAAAAAACAAAAACAAGAACAAAGAAAATGAGTCTGTAGTACCATGGCCTCCCTCTCCTACCGCCGCACACGGGTATGGAACCCACAGAAGGGAGGGAAAAGAAGATCAAAGAGTTGTGGCGACTAGGGTTGAGAGAGGGAGACAGGCCAAGAGGCCAAATCTTGCTTTGATTTAGTTGATCCTCCAGATTATGTTAGTCCTGTTATTAGACGTCAAATCTGTGATAATGTTGGAGGAGTCTCGGGGCCCAGTCTCATTTGTGAGTATAATTTATGAGATCTCCTTTTCCACCAAAAAGAAAAAGAAACAAACACAAAAAAGCATTTCAATACTCTTACTTGTGAGAATGAGGTCATGATTCAAGAATTGCTGACAAAGAAAATCGAAACTAAAATCTTAAAATGAGAGTAAACCTCTAAAAGTCACATGCCAACACCCACTAGGCCAACGACTTGGGGTTGTGAGCAATGCTATGATAACCATGTCTGACCAATGTAGCACAATATCTTACCAATACAGTTGTGATACCTCACATGGTACCTAAAATGCCGCGCGTACTCAAATATGATTAGCAAAGCATTAGTGTGGGGATTTTTGTGTTGTTCTTTAAGGAAATCCAAGTCAATTAACTAGTGTTAATTAGTGGATGAAAGTTAGCTTAATTATATGTCAAATTCACGTGCCTTTATATGGGGATAATAAACCTTTTTCTGTTTTTTGTTACAGAAGTGTCAAAAAGCCTAATTGGATTTGCACCGGCAAGGGCTCGTAAAAAAGAGTAGGGAACAACAGCTAGTTTCAAAAGATAAATACTACTAACATTTCATAGTAGTATTTCCAAACGCAAAATGTAAGACATTTTTTTTTTTTTTTTTGGGTATTATTTGCAATGTGTCCTTTGTACGTACGAGACCGAAGTAAACCAAAATTCACTTAAATTTATGATTCAGTAAAACAAATCAGGCCCAAATAAATTTTCAGTTCCAAATCAAATAAAATAGTGTACTCCATCTAGAGTTTTGTAGCACAAGAATTTTCTATATGTATTTGTCGTGGATGAATTAAAATCTTGGAGTTTGTCTTATTGGGTGTATGTATCCATGGGAAAGAGTTATGGTCAGATCTTCTGGATGCAATGAAGTTGAAAACACTTTAAGCTTATTATTATTACCTTGAATTTGTACGTTGTCTTCTTTTAGTACTATCCCAAATTCCCAATAAACCTCGATCGGGCGTGTCTTTTAGTTCTGTGTTTTGCCCTTGTCGTCTTTTACTATCCCAGATTCTCTTAGTTTGCCCTTCTCGATCTGCTCCCCTCATTAACCCTTTCAAGTCCTTTAATTCATGCAAGTAGCCAAATACATGTAAAAGTCAATACAGACTATATATGGTATATACGGATAGAGGATGTTGTCAAGCATATATCCCTGCAAAGCGATACAGAGTGGTCAATTCGACCATTTATCTAGGCACGATAGTTCGAATTGAACCTAAGCGCATACAAATCTCAACCGTTCATTATTCAATTAAAGATCCAAGCCGTTGATTTCTGAGATAAACGGCCGGATCGGCCACTTTGCATCCGTTTTGTAGGGATGCTTGACAGCAACCCCCATTCCCATACATCTAAGCTATTACTTTTAAAGTCAAGTCATAAGACGGAAGGATTACCGTGTATGTGTTGTTGCATGGGTCTAGATCGTTACACTCTCTCTTTAACGAGGTAACGAACTAGTTTAGCTAGCCACCAAAATGGTTGAGGTGCCAAATAGCCAAGGCAATTGGGCTATGCAAAGAGAACACAGTACCCGTCAGACCGTGGTGAAATCCACAACCTCATCAGAATCAGGCCTTGTCGAAGAGTCGATAATTAGGCCTCAATTTACCAAACAGTGCCCTCGCCGAAAATAGATTTACGGAATGGAGCCCTTGCCGGAAAAATCAATTTGTAAGTTTTCAGAAAATTGCACCAGATCATAGAAGAAGGAAAGAAAGGGAGGGGTAACCTTTCTTACCTTTGCCAGAGCCAGACGACGACGACGTCGACAATGCACAGATCTTGTTGTTGTGAAGGCAATGGGCAAGAGAGAGAAGGAAAATTGCTGGGAGTAAGTGCTACAGTAGCATGCTAGAACCAACGAGCTACTATAGCGACATTCCGAATTGACGATCATCATGAAGCGACGCTGATGTGTTTGTGTTTTGAGCAGTTTTGCTCGGCAAAACCTCTGAATGCCTCGAGTGCCGAGGCTGTTGGATATGCTCTTATAAGATATACTAATACATTAATTCATACTAATATTACATGTTATTTGTTTAGACCTAGTACTCCAAACCTATGTGCTTATAATATACTTCATCCGTTCCTAAAAGAGTCCTTTTTGACATACGAAATCCCTTATATTTCACAATTTATGATGTTTTAAATAATTTAAAAGTTTTTGTCTAATAGAACTGATTGAGATATATTAAATAAGATACATATTGTATATGTATAAAATAATAAAAATATTATAAATTGCAAAATATGGGCATATTTTTAGAGCTTCGTAATAGTGAAAGTGGACTTTCGATCCCATTTAGAAACGCAGGGAGGGAGTACTTATGATTGGAATACCTAATGGGGAGCAATTTTGAATTTGGATAATTTGCTTTTCGCAATATGTTTTTGGTTGATGCTTGTACGTCACTAAAAAATTGGATCTGTTTGACCTTCTCGTAATAACTACTGTAGGATTTATACTTACATTAGGTTTTTCTATATTTTATGGTCTTAGCTTCGAAACCTACAAAGTGTTATTAACTCTTACAGAGCTAGACCATACAAGTCTTTAGCTCGGCACAATCATATTGCCAGTGAATGGTGGAATTAGTCCAAAAAATTAATTGAGATGCACGTAAGCTGACACGAGCACTTGAAGTTATAAACAAACACCATCAACGCATTCGATGTATACTGACATAATTACTCTTGGCGACATCGATTCAGCATCAGCAACTTTTTTGGTTTACTTCTAAATTAATGAGCAGTTGATCCACCATGCATGCTTTTTGTTCGTTCCAAAGCATAATTTAAAGTAACACCAACTAACAAACATTTTGCCTCCTTTTACATTCAATATTTTTTACATAGATGTCCCCATTTACTCACCAATTCAACACTTTAAGGATGCTTTTTAAAATTAAATTCATTTTGAAAAGCCACAGCAAAAAAGAGAGTCCGACTATGGGTACGCCATTTGTTGTACACCAAATATACACTGCGCTCGGGGTTTTACAAAATGATCGGAACTGCTTAATTTTTTAAAGATATTTTCTTAAGGATTCTTGTAAAACTCAGCTCAGTCATATATTGGTTAACGCTTTATCAGTTATTTGCTCAATTTTTTAACGAAAAATTGAGCAAAGAATTGATCAAGCTCTCACCGATTTCCGGCTAACCCAATTTTTTGTAGAGATCCTTGAAAGATTATCTTAATTAAGCGGCACCGATCATTTGATGGATCCCACAAAATGCAATGTACATTTGGTGTACAACAAATAGTGTACCCATATTTTTGTTGCAAAAACGAATCGAGAACTGCCCCAACATTTCAAAGTTATCAAGAATGGATTTTTTAAAGTAAAGAATGCAGGACGGAGAAAATAATATTTTAGTTCCTTTTTTTTTTGCTCGGCTAATTTTTTAGTTCTATAGTTATTCATACTATGGTCTATGGGGAATATTTTTTGAATCGTAAGCCTGAAAAAACCAACGAATCACACGTACACTAAGCATAGCAATTGTATCAAACAGTCAGTCGAATTATTATTCAATTGGTTCCATTAATCTTAGTCATGTTTTGCCTTATCCTAAACCAAGTTGAAAATGGAGCTAAACCAGTTCAAATTATCTATGACCCAAAAATCGAATCAAGAAATTAATAAAACCAAACTTTTTTTTTCTGGGTAAAAATAAAATCGAACTGAATCAAGTAGCTTAAAGTTTGTTAAGATTTGCTAGCGATAACTCGTTCTAATTAAGCTTCATATGTATATCATTATTTATACAGAGCAATTAACAATTAAAAGCGCCTCATATCTATAAATTTTCTCACAAAATATAAGGGTCGATCAGTGTTTGGGTTGGTTCAATAGGTGAAGGCACCCTAAAGCGACCCAATTTAGTTTATTTTGGGGTTTCTAAACTAAGAATTACATTGATTGTCCAACTTACCTTAAGGGTAAAAAAAACCTACCTTAAACCTACTAAACCAAGCAGAAATTATAATTAGATATTTAAGAGTGAAACAATGGCTTATCAAAAACATAAGTTACCATGTAGTAAGGGCTGTCATTGTTAATAACTTGGGAAATTGACGGCCAAGGACGTGTTTTGATAATTAATACCCGCTAAGGACATTTTCAGCATTAACAAATATTCTTAGCTTATTCTTGACAGGTATTAATTATGAAAATACATCTTGGGCCTTCATTTTCCCTAATAACTTTAGGAATAAGCCCAACTATATGGGCCGCTCCATTTTTTGGGCTTCATATTAAGTGGAAAGGTAATCACATAATAAATGGTAAGGAATACAGAGCTCTGCTGGTAGGGTCAATACAGTTGCAAGACAATCGTGAAAACTAGTAGAACACTCAGATCCATTTTTCCAAACCAAAATGCTCTTTAACCGACTAGGTACCTCCTAGTTAAGCTCTATAACCCATTAAATAGGTCCTAGTTCTTGATTTCTTTTTAGCGCATTTTACCTGTAGGTCCAGAAAATAGAAAGTAATTCCCACTCGGTCTCTTCTAATTAACGAAACGCTAAAACCCTATAAAAGTGTCTAAAACCTTAAACACTGAAAGTGTCTAACCCCTAGGGCACCCTATGAAAGTGCCTAAACTCTAGGGTACCCTATAAAAATGTTTAAACTCTACCCTATGAAAGCGCATAAACCGCTAAAACCCTGTAATAGAAAAGTGCACGCTAAAATCCCTGTGAAAGTGCCTAAACCTAAACTCTAGGGTATTATAAACCCTAAAATCCTAAGGTACCCTAAAATCCTAAGATATCCTAAGATTTTAGGATATCCAAGGGTTTTATGGAACCCACTACCCACTAGTGGGTACCATAAAACCCTGGCATACCCTAAAACCCTAGGGTAACACTTCCATTAATGGTAAATGTAATTTTGTAAAAGTGGACCTAGTAGTAATTAAGTATTCTATCTCTCCTTAATGGGAATTAAGTTTTACTTTTGTGTACTTAGAGGTAAAAACTGTCCTTTTTTAAAAATATATATAAACGCTAGCCACCCTTTGTACACTCTTTACTAAAAGAGATCCGTTGGTCATCATTCTAAAGTCAAGAATTTTTTATTACTTAGTTCCCATGTACAACGGTTTTTCATAGTTATTTGTTTCGTTTCCTTATGAGGCTATGGCTAGAGTTAATTGTTGTGTATTGAGGTTGATTCTAATTACGGTCCTGCTAATGGGTGTCCCTATGGCAATAGTTTAGGTGCAATTAATATACTTAAAGGTACGAGTTATATTTATGGGTACTCACAAAGCATTATTTTTTACCACTACTTTCTAAACTTAGCAATAAATGTTTGTAATAATTTCTAGGGGAAATGATAATGTCAAAATTGTTTTTGTTGGTGCCAAAACTCTGGTGCACAAAAGATTTGTACCATAATACCTCTATACTCGAATGTGTATATATTCCGTTCCAGTAATTTTTTACAGGAAGATAAACATAAAAGAAATAGACAAATACAAAAACAATCTATAATCTGAGAATGAGATTTTTTCTAGGAAGAGAGAGAGAGAGAGAGAGAGAGAGAGAGAGAGAAGGGATGAGCACTACCCCTTTTCATCTACCTCAACCTTACTATTCCTTCTCTCCCTAAAACTTGAAAGAACTAGGTATTTAAAAAGATGTGAAACAAATTTAATTTTTTTAACGAAAAATGCATCTTTTTAGAGGTCTAAGTTTGCGTTCTGGACATTTATTTAGGGAGGGAATGAGTAACAATAACGAACTCAATTAAAAAAAAAACCCATTAAAGAACAAATTATTACAAATAATGGCCCACCAATACTTCCACTTCTCATTTATCCAAGAAAATTTCAATCATTTATTATGTGAACATATAGCAAACATAAACCTTGAGCTTATTTTTGTGAAATCAAACTGTACGTATACGGGGTAGATTGACACTATCAACAGTGGATACTCCAATTAATACAAGTAGTTTGAGAACTCCTCATTTATCAATACAATTAATTATCTTTACAACTTAAAATTGTGTTTACCAGTATTTTTAGCTCATTTAATATGCTTTTCCTTGTGCCCCAGGGGCAACCGTTAGCATTTGCCATTCTAATTAACTATTGCAGACCGCACATAATTGAGTTGAGTTAGTATGGCATTATCGTAACTCTTTATTAGTTCACTTTGTACATGAGTTTTTCATACAGTAGTTTTATTGTTTCATTTCCTTATGAGGCAATTGCTAGAGTTGTTGTATATTGAGGTTAATTAATTCTAGTTGTTTCAGATCGCACATAATTGAGTTAGTATGGCGTTATCGTAACTCTTTAAATATAGTTCAGCTATCATATGATTTGACATAATGGAAAAATAAACAGTTTGTTTTGGAAAAAAATAAACATAACTCTTTAAATATAGTTGCTTCACTTTGCTTGAGGTGTTTTTGGTTTGGCTTTTTGCCGTCCTCTTTGGTTTGGTTCTAGGGTGGCTTTTTGCCGGTGTGCCCGAGATCCGTTTAATCTTTGTATTTTCTAAAGATTAATGAAATCTTTTTTTACAAATAAAAAAAAAAGAAAGAAAAAGACTAAACAAAAGATGCTAGAGGCTTTCAAATAATTTAATAAGTTTTCTTCTCCTTTTTTGCATTAAACCCCAGATCCAACTACATATCCCCCGCGGATCAAAAAAAAAAACTTTATATCCTCCTGAACTTTACCAGAAGCTGTATTCTAGGTTGTGTTCTTAACAGGCTGAGCTAAGACAAATTCTGGGCTAAAAATATGGGCCATGAGGCAGCCCGACCAAATGCTTTTTTTTTTTCCTTTTCTTTTCTTCTTTTTTTTTTTTGGAACTTCCTTAATTAAAACATATTAAAATTATGTTAACTTGGGTTATGTGAACTGGTGGCGATATTTTTGTCCGAAATATTATGTTAACTGTCTATGAGAAATGACAGTTCTCATAGCCAATTCACATAGTCAAGGGTATTTTTGTCCGAAATAATATGGGTCAGGAGTTGATTCTAAAAATATAAATTTTACTAAAAATGGACATGTACACAAAAAGTTAAGAAGAATGGGCAAAATGGTAAAAATGCATGAAAAGTGAAGAAAAAGGACTGAAATAAAGAAGGAATATTTTTGTCAGGACTAAATTAAGTCCAAACCTACTTTTTGGGGCCGGCCTAAAAATTCCCCAAAAATAAATTATATGTAAAAGCTTAACACAAATAATTTTAGCATAACTTATTTTTTCTTTTAGCCCAACTCATTTTGGCCCAATCCTCTGATGAGATTTGAGGAGGTTATCCTGCAGAGTCCTGATAATGTGAATGGCGATTGGTTAGATGAACGGTGTTCTTTGTGGGGCTAGTAGTTACGGTTAGTTTCTGGAAAATTCATCCTTGTGAGACAGTTGATGATTCCGACTAATTAGATAACTTAGGCCGTTTCATCAGGGCTCCCAATTAAGACAAGTAAGGGGGAGCCCGTTGAAGACTGAGAATCTCAACCTGTAATCGCTCTGTTCTACTTTTAGTATTTTAAATTTGTAGTAAATGTAATGCTATTTCTAAATTATGCACACTCTTTTGTAATTAATCTAACTTAAGTTTGAAGTCAAATTAAAACCTAATTATGTTGCTTAATTAAGTTAATTCTTTTTAAATTAGATAAATCTATTTCAAAGAAATGATTTATTAACGTGCATAAAATTTGGGGCGTTACAATCTTACTCTTTTAGGTAAACAAAAAAAAAGGGGGGGCAAAAACTCTTTTGCCTTTATTTTTGAACATTTATGTATTTATGTACAAATGTAACCCAAAATAGATTAAATTTCTGGTTCTGCCCTTGATCACTGCATTATGTTAACTGTTAAGCGTTTGAGTATTGCGTGTATTTAATTAATTAGCGTTTTCCCATTAGCTTATCATATGTCCCCATTATACTATTCTTCTTTCAGCTATTTATTTTCTTCTTCTTGTGGTATTATGTTTTGGGTTAGGAATGCTTGGTGAGTGTGTGTTGTTGGACGTCTTTTTACGTAATTAAAGCCTGAGTTTGATAGAAGGATAAGAGCACATTAAGGCTCCCTTTGGAACTTATGGAAAAGAAAAGAAAGGAAAGGAAAGTAAAATGGAAGGAAAATGAGAGGAAAAAGGAAAGGAAAATTTACTATTTACAAAACTAAAAATTGTTATTTTCTTCTCTCTTTCCCTTCCAACCAAACAATGGAAAGGAAAATTTTTTAGTTTTCCTTTCTTTTCCTTTCCTTTCCTCAAGTTCCAAACAGAGCCTAAATCATAGGGCAAAGTCCTCTTTCACCCCCTGTGGTTATCGCTATGTGCGAATATCTCTTTCATGGTTCAAAACTAAGCACATAACTTACATGTGGTTTTGAAAATGTGCGGATAGACCCCCTGCCATCATGTTTTTCATCCATATTAACGGAGGTTTATCTCACACGTCTCTAGAATGTAATCTGAGTCGTTCATAATGTATTAACTAAAGAAAAGAGTATCTCTGTAAAAAAAAAAACAATCATCTCAATCCGGCATCAATAACCCAGTGATCTAATTTTTAGTAAATTCAAATTTGAAATTTTAATTTCATAACAAAATCGATTCGACCATAAGCTTTTCATTTTTTGATTGACTTGAATTTTGGCATAAATGTAGTACTCGTCAAAATTTACAATATCAACTGTTTGAATTCAATTTTTGGCATAAGGGATGATGTTGTTAGATTTAAAAAAGAAAAAGAATTAAGGGACATGATGAGAGTATATCGGTATTTAATGTTATGTCCGTTAATATGAATGGAAAACATGACAACATGGGGTCTATTCGCACATTTTCAAAACCACAGATAGGTTATGTGCTCAGTTTTGAACCATTAGGAGAATATCCGCACATGGTGATAACCACAGGGGTCAAAATGAACTTTGCCCTAAAACATAACAAATGGAGCTTCAAGTTTCTCATAACCAAGTAAGGGTGTGCAAAATACCCCACGGGTTCGCGGACCCAACCGGAAGAGGTTCGGTAGGTTTCGACCAATTGTTTCGGACGGGTACAAGATGGAATATACAATTTTTTTTTGATTTTTGGTTCAGGTTCGAATGTATACCCAAATTACCCATCAGGTCCGGCCCGACCCGACCATATTTTATATATACATACATAATGCACATTCTGATGCCGCGGCCTCGCCGCCACCGCAACCGTCCAGTCCCCCCCTCTCTCTCCCTTCACCAGATGCACACCATCCGACATCCAGACTCAAGCCGTCTGGTACGTCTTCTGCATTTTCTTGTCTTTTTTCCTCAGATCTGCGTTTTCCTGACTTTATTGCAGCAAGAGGAATAGATTTTCTACGTTTTCATGTCCTTCTTCCTCCGATCTGCATTTTCTAGCTCCAACGGTCCAGCCCGACGAACCCGAACCGACGAAAACAATCGATTTCCGGACGGTTTTTCTAAATACTCGATTCGGCTTAGGTTCAGAAAATTTCCAACCTGACATGATCGGGTCGGGTAGTGGGTACAGGTCAAACCCGCCCGACCCGTGCACGCCCCTAGAATCAAGTGTTTAAAAGAGTAAACAACTTGTGCTCTCTACGTGTGGCAGTGGAAAGATAAACACTGAAGGGCCGATGATTGATAAGACTTAGAAAAAGAATTCACAGCCTTCACATATTCATGACCTTACTCCCAGGAAGAGATAAGATAATGGGTTATTGCCACGTGGCAAACCAGTAGGGTGCTTCATGATAAGGTGGGGAATTTGGACCATTGAATTGGGCGGACATAGCAATTGGTCAGTGAAATTTGTTGTTATATATATTGAATAGAGCACCAGATTTTAGTCTGTGTTAGAGCAAAAGAAGCTAACTAGCCAAAGAAGAAAGGAGAAGAAGGAAAATGGCATCCTCCATGGTCTCATCTGCTTCAGCTCCACGCGCCATCGTAGCTCGGGCTACCGTGGCTGCTCCGTTCGGCGGGTTAAGAACCGCCTCGGCTTTTCCGGTGTCCCGTAAGGTTCAGAAATCCAGCAATGTTGGAAGAATCAAGTGCATGAAGGTATTTGAAGATTGTCACATACTCCTTTCCAAGAAAACGAATCTTTGGATTTAATACTATATATATATATATATATGGTGAAACACATGTTTTCAAACCAAGCGCGGGGAATTCTTTGTACACCTACAATTACATGAACTTAGGTGCGAGTGTCAGGAGTGAGTACGTGTCTAAATATCTAAGTATCGGACACATCTCAAGGAAAATATTCATACTCAGATATATTTCTTTCAATTTCTACGATAAATGGTGTTTACTATGTGGGTTCATTAGTGCATTCCATATATTTTATTAGAGTTATATGCATAGTTCAATGTTAGTTCAACTTGCAAAACATATTTTCTAGGGTGAGTGTCCAACCAAATACATCATACACGTATCCTTGTCAAAGTGTTGAGTGTATGACACAGGTACTTTATACTTTTAGAAGAGTCCAGGTAACATAGGCCTACAAATTGTTTGACCACAGTGCATTATTAGTCATAGGATCATACTTTTATGTTTCTGCAGCTCAAAATTCTCATTAAATCGTATGGGTGAAAGTATATTGAGACACGTAAATCCTGATCGATTTTCAAATAATAATAGTAGGTCGGTATTGAACATATACCTTCTTATTTAGGTAGTACTTAACATACCTTCATAGAAGTGAAATGGCCAAAGATTGTCTTTTTTTCTGAACAGATAAATAATATCGATTGCCGCGATCTCAAGACGCTATGGCAAAGATTGATCACGATCTCTGTCATAGATGACCGTATGATAAATCATATCGAAAGACGCGATCTCGGAAATTTTCTTGAATTTATTTATGATACATGCTTAGATTGATGAGACTCCTGTTAATGCTTTTGGAATTTGGCTAAGTGCAGGTGTGGCCTCCACTTGGACTGAAGAAGTATGAGACCCTGTCTTACCTTCCTCCTCTCTCTATTGAATCCTTGGCCAAGGAAATCAACTACCTTATTATCAAGGGATGGGTTCCTTGCATTGAATTCGATGTTCAGGTTTGACCTCTCATTGTTGCTTTATTGACTACTAGTACTGTTTACCTAACTTAATTAGGGCTTAATTATTTGGTTATCCCGTTTTATTTGTCTTATTATTGTTTTATTTTGAACCTGAATCTGAATGGAATTTCATCCTTCCAGATTCAGACTCAAAATAAGTAAAATAAGTCAATAAAAACATGCAATCCAATTAGAGCCTTAAGACAATTACCAAAATTTTCAAGAAAAAAAACAATGACAAAAGGTAGAATTTGATGATGAAACTGAAACTGAAAATGAAAATGAAAATAAAAGGTGTCAGAAACTCCAAGTTTGAGTTGGTCACCTTACATGAATGGGCAAGTAATCCTCTTTTTTTACATTGCCCTAAAAAAAAAAAATTGTATTTTAGCATTCCATAGACTACCAGAATGTTTCCTGTAAATAATTAAGCTAGGAATAGAAAATCTTGGATCCTTGCAGCCTAGAAGTGCTACTATAATTTGCTACCCAAGCATGTATATTCTAAGAATGATTTGGATTGTCTTCAGTTGGCACTTTGCTATTGGGCCTCAATGGGCCAACCACAGGCCTGCCCGCCATGATGACCCGAATTGTTCATTTCGTAGCACCTGTCGGGCAGCTCATTTCTCCAGAAAAAACAGGATGATCGGACGATCATAGCCGCCTATGATCGCATCCTGTTTTGTCTTCAAAATATGGACGGTTTTTCCTCAAATCATACACAATCCGTCCATTACTGGCAAAGGTTTCAAATAGCAGTACGTACGATGCGTATAGTACCACTATTTGAAACCGTAATTGCATCTTTTGATTTATTCTCCCGCTTACGAGTTGACAATTCTAACAGGGAGGACTTGTGACCCGGGACCACCACAAGTCCCCCGGGTACTACGATGGCCGGTACTGGACCATGTGGAAGCTGCCCATGTATGGGTGCACTGACCCAGCCCAAGTATTGAGCGAGGTCGAGGAGGCCAAGAAGGAATACCCGGAAGCCTTCATTCGGATCATCGGATTCGACAATGTGCGCCAAGTGCAATGCATCAGTTTCCTCGTCTACAAGCCCCCTAAGGCAGCCTTCCTGTGAGGGGTTTTTATTTACCTAAGTCGGAACGATATCCATTCGCGATTCGCTAGGCTTATTTATGTCTTTTCTGAAAGATCTATGAACTCTGTTTTTTTCTTTTCGTCCTTTGATTGATGTCGTGTCTCTTTGTTGATGATGAACATGAGAGGCCCTGGCTTTGTGTTGTCAATTTTTTTTCGTCCCAATAATCCATGTAATGGTTCATGCCGTATTTCTAACAGGTACCATATCTTCTTTATGTTCACTCTCTAGGTCTTGTGTATCTCGATGGCAAGTATCTCTGTTTTGATTAAAATTGTGGTGATATAGCAACACTACAATCGTTGAGAAAAAGACAGAGACAGAAAGCAGGGGAATAAAAATTTCCAACTCTCTTACCTTTAGGAACGCAGTGAAGCTAGCGCTCTAGCACTCTTGTATCGATCGATTATTATGTGAACCTATGTTTTCACGCATTTGCGGTTAAGAGATCGGAAAATTACCTCTAATGATCTCTTGACCGCAAATTACCTTAAATTCACTAATTTTGTTCTAAAAAAAAAAAAAAACGGCCGGCGACGGTGAATTCCACCAACTTTAGAACTCAAAATGTTGGAGTTCGTGAATTTCAATAGTTTTAGAACTCGTGAATTTTACTAGATCTCAAAAACACAAGAAGTTGTTTCAGAACGTTAGAACCGTCTAGTGAATTTCTTGATCTATACACTTGTAAATGTCATGAATAAATAGTGAAATTCAACTACTAAAGTTCCACTCACATATTTCATCGAACACTTCATCTGCATAAACAAAGTGGAATAATTGAAATTGTTTTCTTACTTTGCTACATTAATATGCATAAAGAGCACTGAAAATTAAAATAAGGCGGGAAGGGAAGGAACGGTGGTTGTGGCAGGAGAAAAGACCAATCACATCCAGATCGGAGCTCCACAAATACAAGCCTAAGGTGATTGGATTAGAAACAGTGATCGCGGAGGCCGACGAGTCTCCGGCGAGGATCATCGGTGGTCGTTGAAGACCGTAAAGTGGTCGATGATGGTCTCTGATTGCGGAAAAGTTGGATCGAGCAAGATATAGTCAGATCAAGGCACTTCAAAACAACACAAGTGTTTGCCTGAAGTCATCGACGCTCGTCAAAGGCCTGAAGAAGCCGAATGGTGGTTGCCGGAATGAGGATTCTGTCCAACCCTAAACCAGAATAAGGTGAGGGGCATGGAGAAAAGATTTCAAAATTGGAGGATATGGTGGACGGTTATGCTATTGGCAGCCCACTAATAAATTGTTAATGAGCCAAAAAGAGTTAAAAACACACACACACACACAATTTCTGATATACAAGACTTTTCAAAGCACTTTAACAAATACAAGACTTTTTTTTTTTTTAATCATTTTTCTGCCTTATTAAAAGCCCCATTGGCTCCGTTCCAGAACGGACTTTAAGTCCTTATTTTTTAAGAAGGCAATTTCAAGTTCAAAAATTATGGGCTTGTTGAAATTTAAAAATATGCACTATGGATCTTGTTTGAAAGATCTCGATGAGATCTTTTATACGATGCAAAAAAAATTAAAAAAATATTTTTTATTTACTTTAATTTTAAGTTTGAAAATGTGAAATAAGCTGCTTATTTTTTAAGAAGGTTTCTGAAACGGAGTTTATACTAATACGTGACTAAACAAAGTGGAGTAACAAATTTTTATACAACAGGTTCAACTTTTGCCAATTTTGGTTTGGTCCCCCGCAATACCGTTCTTATAGCACTTGATTTAAACTGCTGAACTACAAACCAATCTGTGGCTGGAGTTCAAGAAATTCATCAACTCAAGCCCTATTATTATTATTATAAACACCAGAAAGCCCATACCAATAACACCGAAGTTTAAAAAAATGAAACCAGAACTCTTCCACCTACTATCTCTTTATCACCAAGCACACATCTTAAATGGGCAAAGTTACATCCATCCGGACCCAAAAAATATTAACCATTCAAATCATTAGCTATCGCGTGACAAATAAGCAAAGCATGATCCATCATCACACACATCCATTAAAAGGAAACAAGTAAAAAGGAAGTGAAGTCATAGCATGGCCATCATTTTTTCCTCAACAGAAAAGGGTAGAATGGGAAATTGTCGTAGCTACTCCCTAGTGCATGACCATAACCATAGTCGATAGGGTCCTTATCTGCTGCAAAGCATCCGGCTGAGAGGTGGTGCTCTTGCGAGTTAACTAAACCGGAAAGAACAAGCCGTCACCATGCCCCCATGAGATGCGATCTGCACAAGAGAATGCCCTCCCACATGACATTTGATTCACAAGAGCTGCTAACACAATTAAGTTTGAACTCGCGACCACATGATGAGGAGGAGGAGGAGTTTTCTCCCCACGGCCCTCACCTTTTTCGAGTTAGCTACCACCATTGGTGTTATAGCTAGGCCATTACTAGACCATGTTAAATGGGCGGTAGCATTGTGGTGACCAAAAAGAAGGGCAGATCTAGCGTTGCTGGAAATGTGACTGGATACCATAATGAGGTATGAATGTACTAATCAAAGCCGGGAAAACATTGGAAAACATTGTTTCCAATGTGATCATTTAAGATCTGCAGACAGGTGGTGAGACTTAAGGATCTCAATCGTTCATCTGTTTAAATCCAACATAGGAGTACAAATTATCATGGTCTTGAAGAAAAAACCGTTCAACCATGAAACTATACAAGACGAACACAGTGGATCCAAAGTGAATCCACATCGCATTAATGAACCGGAAGAGAAACCCAATCCAACAAAGATTGACAGCACCACAGAAGGAAAAAAACAAAGATTGACAGCACAGAGACTTAACGAGGATCATATATAAACAAGGTAATATGTCTTATGACAACTAATGGAGACTCCATACCGACTTCATATATACAAATTCTCTCCCAAAAGCCTAGTATGACTCGACTTCTTCGACACAAAACAGTACCAAAAATTCTTAGGAATTTCCCTCTCATACCTACTTACATCATTAGAGGGGATGTGTAGTCTCAAAAGCTTCCTAAGAACACAAATAGAACCCTAAGAACCTCTGTCGCTCTCAATTAGTAGTACTTTGTTAACTACATTTTACTTACAGACACTATACATACCAGACCCTTTAAACATATTTACATCAATAGCAAGGATCCACTTTTCTCTCCTCAGTGAGGATGTTCAAAACTCATCTGCTTCAGTTGTATATGTACTTTTGGATTTGCGTTTCTCTAAGCCAGGGCAGGGATACTGCGGTTGCGCCTCTCCCTGTCGAGGCAATCGAAACCCTCAATTCTCACGGCTGGGTTATTTCCAAAGCTCGCACGAACAAATCCGCCTTTTCTGGCGGATGAGGAAGGAGACGATATTTTCAACCCCGAGGGAATAGGAATCGACTGCGGTGAGATTGGGGTGAAGCTCTCATCGCCAAATCGGGCATCTTGAATTAATGGGTTAGATACTCTGCTCGGCGGAGACCCAGAAAAAAATGGGGGCGACGAGGCGACTGCTGCTTGCGCACAAGATTGATGCTCTCCACCACAACCCCCCTATAAAATCAATAAGCAAACAGAATTGTTATACTAATTCAATAAATACTATTATGGATGGTTCCATGGGAACATAATCAACAAACGGAACTTATAAGGACTTGGAAAACTATTTTCAAGGCAGAGAACAACTCCTCAGCGCATCACACAGTTATACCTTGTCCTGGCAAAGATGCAGTATTCTCGGCTAATATTGCTTCCCTTCTGAAATTTTTACTCATTCGCAGTTTTCAAATTGATTTTGTAGAATGCTTCACAGAAACTACTTTTAAAAACAAAAACACACATCATTTCCACATCTTATTCATTTCTTATATTAATGACTCTATGAGAATTTTGAAAGGTTCTACAAAACAATCCCAAAAGATGGAACCAAACGAGGATATTCATTATTTCAAACTTTTTTTGCCAAGCATGGCGTTCACATGGACATCAAAACGTTCTAACTAATTACAGAAAATTAAGAAACTAATGAATAACGCAGAGGAGACATACCTTAGGGAGGATGAGGTCGAGGAGATCTGTTCCTGCTCTTGATTCAAATATCTCGGGATGATGACTGTTAATTAGACACACACACACACACACAAAAAGAGTTAGAAAATTAAAGGGGGTATTCAAATATACCAAATACTACATGGAATCGAGTAAATTAAAGGGGTATTCAAATTTACCTCACATACCATCTCAAAGGCCTGATAATAGGATCGTTAACGCCTGCGTTCAATAACCCAATACGACGAGGTTTCGGACACACCACCGCCTCTCTTCGATCAGAAACAGCAACATAGCTCCCCATCTCTTCACAGGCTGCCAAAGCGTGATTCATCTTTGTCTTCAGATAGATATTATATGCACGACACGCCCTGACGAAACGAATCAATCTGAATAAGGAAACGATCTCGATTACTAACATATAAGTAAATCAAAGAAACTATTTTTAATTCGTGAGAAGAGATCTGATGCAGTATCAGATCAACGTAACGCCTAGTGAACGAATCATCGATTCTAATAAGGACACCATCTCGATTCTAACATAAATGGTTAGAGATATTATTTGGATTTATTTACATGGATGGATCTGAAACAGTACCGGAACGAGATCTAGTCAAAGTTTATAAAATAGAAAAAAATATTACTAAAATACAGAAAAATCTGCCGGCTGAATGTGTTTGACCTTATCGCTATAGAACTGTTGAGGCATTGGAAAGACCGATGAAACAGCCTTGCGCATACCTAAAATCTGAACTAACTATAAATAAAATTAAACTAACGGGATATGATCAAGATCTACTGCGAAAGTCAACTCTTTTTTTTTCCATTTTCGGAGACATGAGAAATGGAAAGTAACAGATCAGAAATTAAATACAAAAAATGAGTTTAAAATGACTTTTTTTGGACCTTCGATCCATATTTTGTTGTAGACAAACCTAAGTACTAATAAATCGTACTCTCTGATTTCACAAGAAAATTTTTTAAGATAACGGTCCGATCTGTATTTGAAAAAGTCAATTCCAATTACAAGCAAACTTTGTCAAAGGAATTTTATCAAAATCACAGCACAGATATTAGGAACTCATTCACAAATTACAGCAAAATAGTAATGAAAGTGGATGAGATCTAATTAAAAACAATAACTTATTTTGCTACAAATTATCATTTTCAAATCTACCGCAATAAACATACACAATGAAAAAGAAAACATGTACATAAGAAAGTTAATTATCAGATCAATTATTACGACGGAAAAGGGAAAAAAAAAAAAAAAAAGAGTTTATCGTTCCTTCGATAAGTTTGATCTCTTCGCCAAAATTTATCTTCCGGAGCTAAAAAAATTCGTTTTTGGTCAGAAAAAAAAAAAAAAATTTAGTTTGAGAATTACGTACTCTCAGATCTGCGTAAATTCAATATCATTTCTACGTAATTTTAATTTTGGACGGAATTTTGTAAACTTTTCAGAAACAGTGAAAGTCTAACGTTAAGCTTCACAAACTAAATCGAAATTATGTCAAATTACCAACAACAAAAAAACCCAGAGCCTGAACAGAGTAGGTCAGATAGATGAAAATCAATTTGAGATGCAAGAGTGGTTGGAGAAGAGATTTCATACCTCAGCGCGAGCTGTAGAGAGAGAGAGAGGGTAGCGTGTGGCCAAGAGAGGAGTCGGAGTAAAAGTAACACAGAAAACAAAAAGAAAATTTAAGTGGAAAACAGTCAGAGGTTGGAAGGCAATTAAGGACTTGTGGGGTGGAATTTATAGAGGCAGTTGTATTCTTGTAGAGAGAGGTAAACGGAGGGAATCTGAAATTGGTGAAGACGAGAGAGCTAATGGAGAGAGAGAGAGAGAGGGGGCGGAAGCGTTTGTGCAATGAGATGCTGTATGCTGTTTTTAATTGCTTTATTATTTACTATTATTTTAACAGTCACGAAGGCGGTGCTTCCCACGAGAAATCAGAACAGCTTTCGTGCCAACGCAGCAATTAATATTTTTTATTTATTGATGTCTAAAACATCGAGCCGACCCTATCTGTCTCTGTCGAGACTCTCAACCCTAGACACAACTCTTCTTCTTCCTTCCCTCCCCGTGTGTTCCATACCCATGTGCGGTGGTATTATTCCGACTTTATTTTTTTATTTTTTTTCTTTTCCTTCTATCTCTCCAGATCAACAATTTTTCGTTTGATTTGTGAGAGTTTTATTTCTTATTTTACGAGAATTAGTTTCATCTTTGAACGAATTTTGTTTACATATCGGTTTCTTTCAATCGAAGTTGTTTCACAATAATATTTGTGCTTCAACCAGGGCCGGCCCAATGGGGAGGCCAAAAATGGGGCACCCCTTTCTAGATAAGTATATATATTTTCTGTGTGCAATTATAATTTAAACTCCTTTAGTGGTTCAATGGTAAAGTGTTTGTTTTTTCACACAAGATGCCTGAGTTCAAATCCTGATAGAGCACCTTTTTGTAGTGTTTTTTTTCTAAAATTTTTTTTCTATGTAGGGCACTATTCCATCATTTGGCCTAGGGCATCCAAATACCTTGGGCCGGCCCTGGCTTCAACGTTCTATCCCTACACGATATCTTTGGTAGGACAACTCGTGGCGGTTTGACAGATCTGTAGTTTTTTGGAAGTTTGTTAGTGCGTTTATACTTGATTAGAATGCATCTGATCGTCTAGGTATTTGGTATTTTTTATCCTTAACTTTGCACTTTTCTCGTTTGAGACTCCTAATTAGATATTAGGTAATTTGAAAGTGTCGATATTACGTCAGGCCATGCCTGGGTCAGGATGAAAGACATTGATTGCCTTGTGATTTACTCGTTTTGTATTTGTTAAATGATTAGTTTGGCTTTATCCAACTTCTTTGTAATGGTCTCCACTTTGTAAGTGCCGCTGAGCGTTTATTAATACAATCTTCTCACTTTTGACCCAAAAAAAATGTCTAAAATATCAGCTCAAAGACTCATTCTTATTTTTCAGAAAGGAGAAGATTTTACCGTGGGAGACTTAAAAAATCGTCTTCATGTGCCACACTCTATAAGTTTTCATCCGGCACTTTTTTAGCACTTATGATTTCATCATCATTTTTTCATAATACCAAGACTTTCGCTATAGTAGTTTTTTTTTTTTTCTTTGAAAAGCGTCCCTATAGTAGATTTTGTGTATATATATACATAAGATAGTGATAATGCCAAAACCAAATTTGTTGGTGCCAAAACTTACCATTGAATTTGCCATTAAATGACCAATTTGTCCTCCTTTAGTCCTAATTCATCATTCAATGCCACCCATCCCCAATTCTATTATCTCAGTCATTTATCGCCTACCTGCAATTCTACTCCAAAGTCCAAACATCTCTAACTCTTCACTTCTCATTTCTCTTCGTGCAAAACTCGAATTGGGACCTCATTTCTTTTCTCACAAAATCCAGTTAATTATGACCTTCATACTTGTAGTTGAGCTTGATTCTAGACAAAATTCAAGTCTTTGTTAAAGCTAAACAAATTCAGCAATGGAGAAAAGAAAGCAATTTGCTCTTTCACTGATTTCGAGTTCTGCGATTTACATGGAACCGATTCGAGCTTCGAAAATTAGCTTCAATATGATAATTTAGTCCTACAATTTGCGATTGAACCTTGAAATCGCCATTACTCGAATTGGACCAAGATTGGAATTAGGATTTGCTCCTAAACGTCGAATTAGGGTTATTCAGCGCACAAGCTTGAGAATAAAGGAGTTTTTGCAGATGATCTCTTCATCATGTGTGGTGCTGATCCTTTGTCCTTTCAGCTTATAAATGGTATGTTGCAAGATTTCCATTCTATGTCTGGGCTTAAGCCAAATCTCCAAAAGAGTTGTGTCTATTTTGCTGGTGTTTCTGCTGAGAATAAAGGAGTTTTGCGGCAAATCATAGCCATCCCAGAAGGTATGCTTCCTGTTCGGTATTTGGGTGTACCCCTCATCACAACTAAGCTACATGCTTTAGATTGTCAAATGTTGTTGGATAAAATTCTTGGTAGAATACAGTCTTGGACCAACAAGTTATTGTCATATGGAGGCAGGGCTGAACTTATTAAATCTGTCTTGTTTAGTACTCAAATTTTCTGGAGTTCCATCTTCATTTTGCCCCAAAAGGTGCTTAAGGGTATTGAGAACCTGCTTCGATCCTTTTTCTGGTCTGGGACTGAGTTGAAAAGTACTGGTGCAAAGGTTTCTTGGGCTGATGTGTGTGCTCCTAAAGAAGAAGGAGGCCTTGGTTTTAGGGTTCTCAAGGACTGGAATAAGGCTTCTATGACAAAGCACTTGTGGGCTATTGCTCTTAAGGCTGACACTTTATGGGTAAAATGGATTCACACATACATTATCAAAGATCATTGCTTATGGTCTATGGCTATCCCAGGTTCTGCCTCTTGGACAATTCGAAAATTATTCAATCTTCGATCTCTTGTACAGCCTTGGATCACTTATGTGATTGGAAATGGTAGCAAGACTTTTCTTTGGTTGGACAACTGGCATCCATTAGGCCCTCTTTATACTAAGTTTGGTACCCGAATTGTGTATAACTTGGGCAGGAATTTGTATGCCAAAGTAGCGTCTATAGTTGCCAATCATGATTGGAAGTGGCCCAGATGTAGAAACTCTGTTACTAGGGAAATTATTCAGCACACCCCTGCTTCTCTCATTCCCCGTATAGATCAAGACGACACTGTACGATGGAATCTCAATACCAATGGTCAGTTTTCAATTCAATCTGCATGGAATGCAATTAGGAGGCAGCGTCCTCATGTTAGTTGGGCAAAGGTGGTGTGGTTTAAACATGGTGTTCCAAGATGGGCTATCATCCAGTGGTTGGCAATTCTGGGCAGGCTCTCCACTTTGGATAGGCTTCAGAAATGGGGAATTGTAGCGAGTGCTCAGTGTGTTCTCTGTTCAACTACTGTGGAAACCTGTGAGCATCTCTTCTTCAAATGTTCTTACTCTTCTCAGCTTTGGCAAAATATTCAAAGGAGGAATAGGTCTCTTTATCCTCTTCTTGATATGGCTCACATCATTGATTGGTTGGAAAATCATGCTTCTGGATCCTTGTTTGGAGGTTTATTGTCTAAACTCTCTTTTGCTGCTTTACTATACTATGTGTGGGGAGAGAGAAACAGGAGGATCTTTCAACACCATAGTAGTAGTTTGCTGCAGTTGGAAGGCCAAATTTCTACCGACATCAGAGCTTGTGCTAGTTCATGGAGAGGCATTAAGAAGACTGATGTGAATTTGGCTTTATGTGCTGTTTGGAATATTCCTCACCGGATCTTTGATAGGACCTGACTTGTTACTACATCTAGTCCTTTTCCTATTTGTCCTAAGGGTGTTTTCTCAGCTAGCGTTGCTTCTGCTCATGTGTTGTTAGGGTGGGAGCATGTTCCTTACCCTTTTTTCCTTTTTCTTGTTTGTGTACTTTGTTTCAGGGGTAGCTCTTCTGTTTGGTTATAAAATCTTAACTTACCCAAAAAAAAAAAAAAAAAGCTTGAGAAGGGGTTTAATGGCTGAGGCTGCTGGTGTTTTGGAAGTGAAACATCCAGACGAAGGTTATTTTTAAATTGCGAACTCGATCAAACTGCAACTCAGGAGATTTCATGGGTCACGACTTGACGAGTCAACGATGATCCGAGCCAGAGTTACAAATCACTTGGGATTTCTCAGTCTAGAGCTTGAGAGAACTTCAATGGAGGAGGACGGGTTTGGAATCGGGTGATAGCTGCTACAGAGGAAGAAGAAACAGTAGAAAACAGGGGTCAAGACTTGAGAGGACAAATAAGTTATTTCATGGTAAATTTAATTGTGAGTTTTGACAGCAACAAATACTCCAGTGTTTTGGCAATATCGCTTTCCTATATATAACCAGTGAATATCATATATGGTATAATTGTGTCAATACAAAAAATAGAGTTTAAATGTATGGTACTTCCTTCGATTCCAAATTGAATGACAATTTCTAATATCTGTGTCAATTTTAATTTCATATATCTTTTAATATATGAATCTCAAAAAATATTTAATATGAATCTTGTTTGATAGTTTTCGATTAATTCTATTACACAAAATTTTCAAACTCATAAAAAATACTATTATAAATTAGAAAATACAATTAATAAAAAAGTGATATAAATTTTAAAAATTGTCTTTCAATTTAGGACAGGACGGAATGAGTTTTATGTTTTGTCTGCACTCTGCATATTAACGCGATGAACATAAACGAGGATGGGACTTTAGTCACGTGGGGATGACTGTCCCAAGTGAAACAGAAATCCATGCATGTTTTCCGCTTTACGGTTTCGGCCACATGGGCCACGTCGTTCCCTGTTAACGCCTCCGGCTCCTCCTCATATGATCTCTCAATACACTAACTACATCGTGAGCATATGCACAAGCAATAAGGAGGAAATGTATTTCATATCCCCTTTTTTATTATTCATATTTATTTTTTATTTTTATCTATTTGAATTTACTTTATCGATTTCCATACTCTCTTCTCTTTTCTTCTTTTGTCTTCATCCATTTAAATTTACTATCTTGTCCTTTTTCAACACACTTTTTTAATACATTCAAGAGCAATATTGTAAATTCATGTGGATAAAAAAAAAATTATGAAATATAAAAAGGGGAGTGTAAAAATCATTTCTCATAATGAAATCGTCTCTTAAGAATATCTGAAACTATTTTTTATGTCTTATTTTGATTGTCTATTGTCAAATGTGCAAGTTTGTCTTGATCTTTCAAACTTCAGTTACTCACGTTGTCAAATGACAAAAGGTGGGAAAAAAAAAAAGTTGTAGACTAATGAATGAACAACCTTATGTCTGAAACTTTTCATAGAAATTGCTCTTCCCTACATTTCCATTACTCGTTGAAGAAATTTCCTAATCCAAAACGCAGCAGAATAGGAAACGTACGTACAAGGAAAAAGTTCTAAAGAAAGCGTGGGGTTGTTTGATAAAACTGAAAGCTGAAAAATTAATAGTATTGAAAGCTTAATGTTGAAATTTTTAAGTTGAATAGTTGTTTGATAAACATATTAAGTACTTAATTTAAAAAAATGATCAATAATTTTAGTTCCGATTCTCTCTTAATTTTACTTATGATCACAATTTTTTGTGGTAATTGTGGAGTAGTGATTTTGGTGGTGGTCGTGGCGGTGGCTGGATAATGGTGGCAATGAAGTAGTGGTGTAATGGTGGCAGTGGGTGGAGGCGATGGATTGATGGTAGTGCAATGGTGGCGTTAACTGTGGTTGCGGTACTGGATGCCTGCTGCTGGTGGTGGTAAATTTATGGTGATGGTGGTGAAGTAGTAGTGGTAGTTGAGTAGCGGTGGTGGTGGTGGAGTGGCGGCGACGGTGGTGGAGTAGTGGTGGTGATGGTGGAGTGATGGACCTGGCGGTGATGGTGTAGTGGCGGCGATGGTGGTGGTGGAGTGGCGGCGATGGTAATGGCAGTAGTGGTGGTGGTGAATTGGCGGCGGCGGTGGAGTGGAGGCAGTGGTTGTGGTGGAGTGGCGACTATGGTGGTGGCGGTGGTGGAGTAATGGTGGTGGTGGTAGGGGTATGGTAAGTGAATGCAAATATACAAGAATTTAGCCAAAATTAAGTAGCTCAAAGCTACCTAATTTTTTTCAATTTTTTAGACTACATTTTAAGAAATACTTAAAGCAATGTAAAATGTTGTTATCAAATTTACTAAATCACTTATTATTTAATTGATTAAATTTTAAGTGCTGAATTTAGATTATCAAACAACTCTTAAGGTAAAAAAAAAAAAAGACCCCGTCAGGTCTTATATCTTTCTACTATTTTCTTTGCTACTATTTTCTATTTGACCCTATCTAAACTATATTTACGGATTGATCCCTTGTTCATGCAACTATATTACTGATTTATCCCTTATTCACGATCCTGCGAACCCAAACACTCATTTTATAAAACCAGCTGTCTCCAATTTCTAAACAACAAAAAAAAAAAAAAATTAAAGAGGGATTGAACTTATTTTTTCTAAACGACTTTGAATGAGCCCAAACTCAAGTCGAGCTCGAGTTGTTTGGTTCATTTAACATCCTTAGTTGGAGTTGTTCTATGAGTACTGTTGTAGCCTCCAAATCCACGTACGGTGAGTATTTTTTGTCTCTCACATATTTCTTTTTTTTATTACATCTTGTTAGATTAATGAATTAGTTCGTTGTACGAAATTTCATTATTTATCCTTAGTATGTAAATAGTTAAATAGTTAGGATCTCATTGTAATTGTTGCATCTTGCGGTGTATATATACCTAGTTTAACGAAAGTTACCCTAATTTTTGGGTTTTCCACAAATCGATACTGTCGTCTCTCAACTTTACATGGTAACAGAGCAGATATCCTAACCCGAACGTGGGATTTCCCTTGCACCAATCTTGAACAATGCTGCGTGAACAGTAATCAATGAACAGTGTCGCGGTGAATAGTAATCAATGAACAGTGTCACGTGAACAGTAACCGATGAATAGTGTCGCATGAACAGTACCGATGAACAGTAGCATTTGCTATATCAACTAGTTTCAGCCCTATTTGACACAGATTTGAAACCTAGGGTTCACCGACAGTTTTCTGGCCCTGTTCGGACCTCTGACCACTATTTTCCGGCGTCGCCTTCCTTCACCGGAGCTCGCCAGAGTTTTTTGGTTCGTTTCACGTTCAGGGCAGGTACTTTCAGATTTCTGCTGCTACTATTTGAGTTCGACCGAGTCAGTTTGAGTTGACCCAGTGAGTTTGGGCAGCTTTTCTGCAATTTCTGGGTTGGTCTTCTCATGTTTGCTGCTGGTTGTAGCGTTTTGGGCGTGTAGTTGCACTGTAATTTGTGTTTTGTGGTTCTGTTTCTTTGTTGATTCAGAGTATTTATCGCTTGCTAGTGGTTGATTTTTCAGTTTTTGAGAGGTTATTTTTTAATCTAGTGAGTTTGGCTCCTAGATTGTTCTTGCGGTATTTTTTAGTAGATTGTTACTACTATCTCTGGTTGTTGGTGGTTGATTGTTCGTGAATTGTTGAAGTTTGGGGCCCCAATTGATTGGGTATTGATTATTTTGAATTGATTCCTTTGATTGGAGTTATTTTTGGGAATTGTTATTGTCCGGTACTTGTTCACTACCTTCTGTTGATATGGCGGGTAATCCCAACCATATTCCAACTGGCCCTCTTTCTCGGGAGGAGATATTAGCTCTCAGGCGCCTACTGGCCAGGCTTGATACTTCATCTACTATAACTCCTACCTCCACTGCAGCTTTCTCTACAAGTATTCCAGCTAATACATCCCTTTCTCCATGGATCATAGATTCTGGTGCCACAGATCATATAACAGGTTGTTCTTCATTTTTCGACTCATACTCTACATGTTCTGGTAAGGATAAGGTTCGAGTGGCAGATGGATCTCTATCTGGTGTTATTTCAGGGAAAGGTTCCATTCGCTGCTCTCCAACCCTTCCTCTTTCTTCAGTTCTTCATGTGCCAAATTTTCCTACTAATCTTCTCTCCGTTAGTAGTCTTACACAATCCTTAAATTGCTCAGTGACCTTTCTTCCTACACAATGTGTCTTTCAGGAACTGGGTACAGGGAAGGTGATTGGCAGTGGTAGATCATGTGATAGCCTTTATTATCTGGAGTCTGCTCCTCGTCCGTCTCCTTCACCCATGCCAAGTGGTCTGGCTTTGCAGGTAGATACGAGTCCAAGTCTCTCTATGTTACATCAGTGGCACCGTAGATTGAGTCATCCATCTTATGGGATTTTAGAAAAACTTTTTCCTACTCTAACTAAACATTGTCCTCGGAGTCAGTTTTTTTGTGAAACCTGTGAGCTTGGAAAACATAAGCGTTCTTTTTATGCACCTATTAACAAAAGAAGTGAGTCTCCGTTTATGATTATTCACACTGATGTCTGGGGGCCTTCTCCTGTTACTTCTCTTAAGGGGTATCGTTGGTTTGTCACTTTTATCGACTGTTATTCTCGTGCTACTTGGGTGTTTTTACTTAAATCAAAGAGTGAAATTTTTTCTTGTTTTCGATCTTTTCATGCAATGGTGAGTACTCAGTTTGATGCAAAAATTAAAATTCTCCGTAGTGATAATGGCACCGAGTATATTGATAAAGGTTTTAGGGCTTTTCTTGATGAGCGTGGTATTCTGTTTCAGACGACTTGTGTTGACACTCTACAATAACATGGAGTTGCTGAACGCAAGAATCGTCATTTGGCTGAGGTTGCTCGGTCTCTTTTGTTTACCATGAACGTTCCAAAATTCTTATGGGGAGAAGCCATTTTAACTGCCGCTTATCTTATCAATCGTATGCCATCCAGTGTTCTCAACTTCAGGACTCCCATAGAGTGTCTTCCTAGCAGTTATCATGCTATCACTCTTCCCCTGAGAGTTTTTGGTTGTGTGTGCTTTGTCCATGCACCCCACCCCTCCGGGGGTAGGTTGGGTCATAAAGTTCATAAGTGTATTTTTGTTGGGTACTCTCCTACCCAGAAGGGCTACAAGTGTTATGATCCACATTCTAAAAAGTTTTTAGTCTCCATGGATGTCACTTTTTGGGAAAGAGAGTCTTTTTATTCCTTCTCCAAGTCATCTCTTCAGGGGGAGTCTAATCAAAAGGAAGAGATGTTTACTATGTATAATCATGGTGAGGGAGAACACCTATTTTATAATCATGTTGAGGGAGAGAAAGAAACAGTATCTACTGAAGAGGCAACAAATGGCATGAGCGATGACACTGATGGACTTCCAGCACAGTTGCAAGGTAACTTGAAAACCTATGCTAGACAGAAAGATAGGAAGTCTTCCCATGTGATACCACTCTGTCAATCACCGTTGCCTACTCCAGTTCCAGACTCCTCAGCTGACTCATCTGGTAAATGATTCTCCTCTCTCAGCTGACTTATCTAGTAGTGATTCTTCTCTTATTGAACCTCCTGTTATTGATGATCGTCCTATTGCTATTCGGAAAGAGAAAAGATCATGTACTTTACATCCTATCTCCCAATTTGTGTCTTATGATCGTTTATCTCCTTCATATTATGCCTTTGTTTCGTCTCTTTCCTCTATATCTATTCCACAGAATTGGAAGGATGCGTTTGTTATACCCGAATGGAAAAGAGCTATGGTAGAGGAGATGACAGCTTCGAAAAAGAATGGCACTTGGGAGCTAGTACCACTTCCTGGAGGAAAGAAATCAGTGGGATGTAAGTGGGTATTTATTGTTAAACAGAATGCAGATGGTACAATTGACAGATACAAAGCTAGATTGGTCGCCAGAGGGTTCACTCAAACCTACGGTATTGACTATGAGGAGACATTTGCTCCAGTAGCAAAGATGAATTCTGTGCGAGCTCTACTTTCCTGTGCAGCTAACCTGAATTGGCCACTTCAACAGTTTGATGTAAAAAATGCATTCCTCCATGGTGATCTGGATGAGGAAGTGTATATGGATATTCCACCAGGTTTTTCTTCCGCTGCAAGTGAGGGAAAGGTGTGCAAATTGAAGAAGGCACTGTATGATTTGAATTAGTCACCTAGGGCTTGGTTTGGCAGATTCTCAAAGGCCATGCTGAGTTTCGGCTACAAACAGAGTCATGCTGACCATACTCTATTCATTAAAAGGAGTGATAAGATTGTTGTCCTTATTGTTTATGTTGATGATATAATAATGACAGGTGACGATGTGAATGAAATTCATAATTTGAAGTCTCGACTTGCCCAAGAATTTGAGATTAAGGACTTGGGAGCGATGAGATACTTCCTTGGAATGGAAGTGGCAAGATCTGATAGAGGTATTTTTATCTCTCAACGAAAATATATTCTTGATCTTTTGAAAGAAACAAGCATGTTGGGTTGTAAACCTGCAGATTCTCCTATTGAGCCAAATCATCACTTGAGTGGAGATATGGGCGAACGTACTGATAAGGAGAGGTATCAGCGACTTGTTGGGCGACTGATATATTTAGCTCACACCCGGCCGGATATTACCTATGCAGTGGGTGTAGTTAGCCAGTTTATGCACGATCCTCGTATTTCACACCTGGATGCAGTTTATCGTATTTTGAGGTATCTCAAATCAGCTTCAGGAAGAGGAATTCTGTTCTCTAATCATGGTCATTTGCGGTTGGAGGCTTTTACTGATGCTGACTGGGCTGGTTCTGTGGATGATAGACGCTCTACCTCTGGCTATTGTATCTTTATTGGAGGGAATTTGGTTACTTGGCGAAGTAAAAAGCAATCAGTGGTTGCTAGATCTAGCGCAGAGGCAGAGTATAGAGCCATGACTCATGGTGTTTGCGAGCTCTTGTGGCTCCAAACCTTGTTCCGTGATTTGGGTTTCATTGACAGTGGTCCTATGAAACTCTACTGTGATAATAAGGCTGCTATAAACATTGCTCATAATCATGTTCAACTTGATAGAACAAAGCATATTGAGATTGACAGGCACTTCATCAAGGAGAAACTGAGCGAGGGTTCGATATGTATGCCTTTTGTGAGATCTGGAGATCAGTTGGCTGATATATTCACAAAGGGACTTGGCAGCAAGAGTTTCCACCCTATTGCATTCAAGTTGGGCTTGATCGATATCTTTGCACCAACTTAAGGGGAGTGTTAGATTAATGAATTAGTTCGTTGTACGAAGTTTCATTATTTATCCTTAGTATGTAAATAGTTAAATAGTTGGGACTTCATTGTAATTGTTGCATCTTGCGTTGTATATATACCCAGTTTAACGAAAGTTACCCTAATTTTTGAGTTTTCCACAAATCGATACTGTCGTCTCTCAACTTTACACATCCCTCTAAACTTGTAATCCAAACACAACTAAGGTATTATTAAAGTTAGGAATTTTTTTTTTTTTTGTTAATGCAGAGTGTCACATACCAACTTATGTGCATTTTGAATTAATTTCTACAATTTTTTTATTTACTTGCGCGAGAATGAGGTGGCTCTAAAAATTATTACAGTAGTAAAAAGAAATTGAACATGCAAACTTTAATAAAAGAGAGTAAATTTCTAAATCTGACCACCAGGCCAACGAGTTGGTCGGTCAGCCTTGGGGAAAAGGGTTGTCTGTTCTGTTCAACAAGTCTATTCACCGAATTTGCCTACCAGTACCCACCTCGTTCGGTGTGAAAGACTTTTCGAAACTTTTTGAGAGCCCAATAAGAAAAAGAAATTGATAGTCGTAGAATTTAAGAGAGAGCAAAGAGATTTGACATAATAAAAGAGAGAAAAGTCCAATGACTCATTCGTCCAAGTTGTTTCCTACTCTTCTTCACCTGTCAACATCCCACAAACCCCAAATGAAAATGAAAATGCAAATTCCTTGCTGGCCCGTATGACCATCGTATATTCTCCAATCACAAAATTAATCTCTCTCTCTCTCTCTCTCTCTCTCTCTCTCTCTTCATATTCGATAGAGACATGCTTATCGTTTGTTTCTTCGTCAAATTGAGTGTAATCCAACGCATGAGATACTTGATCAAAAGGATTATTTGATTTCCCAATTAATCCCGCCACTCAACTCAACTACCGCTTAAAGATGACGCATTTTACTTGCCCTGTTCAAAAACAATGCGTCATTTTCCAATACTGGAAACAAAAAAAAAAAAAATTGCACGTGCAAAACTAATCAATTGGATTTGGGCTACCATATAAAAGAGTAAATTTGACTAATTCCAATTTCCAAAGAAAGGTCTCCGAAATGTCACAGGGGACCATTACCACATTTTGAAGGAATCAGCTAAAAAAACTAATCTATTCGATAGCACCAAAAGACTCTTACATAGCTTCTGGAAGACAAGAAAAGTCTTTGAAATGCCATGTTATCGTACTTTTCGGGAGAGGCGTCAACGACACTCTCAATCGTGAGCACGGGCGTTCCAATACCGTATTGCAACTTAATGTTTGAATAGGGCATGGGTGCCTCAATCTGACTAATGATGTAGCTAAAGTTTGTGGCTTAGGGGTTAAGCCGCAATTATTATTTGGTTTTTGGCTTTGCCTCAAGGAATAGGATTTTAATATTTTCCTAACCATTGTTGAAAAATTGGAAATTAAATTAATGGCTCGTGAACAATAAAGGAAATTGAACTTAAACCTAAAATTGAAAAGAGCTATAAACGAGACCTCTGCTCCTTAACATTGAAAAGAGCTATAAACGAGACCTCTGCTCCTTGATTAGGGCTCAAGAACCCTATCTCTCTCTCCCTCTCTCTCAACCCTAGCCACCTTAACTCCTCAATCTTCTTCCTTCCCCTCCCTCCCGTGGGTTCCATACCATGTGCGGTGGCGGGAGGGGGAGGCCATGGTACTACCGACTCCCTTTCTTTGTTTTTTTTTTTCCTTCAGTCTCTCCAGAATTACGACTTGTAGTTTGATCTGTGGGAGTTTTGTCTCTCATTCTATGAGAGTTATTAGTTTCGTCTTTGGACGAATTTTGTTTACAGATCAGGTTCTCTTAATCGAAGTTGCTTCACAACGATATCTGTGCTTCAACGTTCTATCCCTACATGATGTCTTTGGCGAGGCAACCCGTGACGGTTTGGCAGATTTGTAGTTCTTGGGAGTTCATTGGTGCGTTTATACTTGGGTGGAGTGCATCTGATCGTCTGGGTACTTGGTGTCTTTTGTCCTTAACTTTGCACTTTTTCTCATTTGAGACTCTTAATTAGATGTTAGGCAGTTTAAAAGTGTCGCTGCGTCAGGCCATGTCTGGATTAGGAAGAAAGACATCTATTTACTTGTTTTGCATTTGTTAGACAATTAGTCTGGCTTTGTCCAAGTTCTTCGTAATGATCTCCGTTTTGTAAGTGTCGTTGGGCGTTTATTAATACAATCTTATCACTTTTGACCCAAAAAAAAAAAAAACTTAAACCTAAAAGAACCAACTCTATTATCGTAGAAAAACGGAAATGAAAATTACATGAAGAGTAGTAACTAAGTGCTAGGGTGAAGTAGTAACTAAGTGCTAGGGTGAAGTACTAACTACTAAGCTTTGAATTTTGAAAGGAAATAAACTCAAGTAGATCGATGGTTGAGAGAAAAAGGAAAGGAAATGGAAAAAAAGAAAAAGAAAAAGAGGGGTTGGACCAAAATAGGAGTATCGAAGTAGAGGTAAACTCTTATTTATTTATAGAAATGTGGTGCATGACAGCATCAAGGCTACCATGTCCCAATATATCTTTAGAACGGCGGCAACTAAGGATCGAGAGTTATTTATTATCGAGATGAGATTCAAGCCGTTGAATGCACGATTCAACAGTTTGGAGGTGCGCAACACAGTGCTGTGCACACCACTGCACAACACCATCCCCAATTCCTTTAGAACACACACACACACACACATATATATACAAAAATCTTCAGGTAAGGACATTAAAATGAGGACCTAAAATGCAGACCACCCCATTTCTTCCTTTTACCGATTGAATTTTGATAATTCGAGCCGCTCAATGCGTTCAGAACGTGATTTTAAGGGTACCCATGTGAAATCGGCAAAAAAAAAATGACCGGGAAGGTCTTCATTTGAGCAGTTTTAATAGAACCGTTCGATAAAAAATAAACAAAAACTGCTCGGATGACCTTCCCGGTCTTTTTTTTTGCTAATTCCTCCCGAGTACCCTTAAAATCACGTTCTGAACACATTGAGCAGCTCAGATCATCAAAATTCAATCGGAAAAGGGAGGTTTTTATTTTATTAAAATGAGATGGTCCTTATTAAAATGAGGTATATATATATATATATATATATATATATATATATATATATATATATATATATATATATATATATATAGGGTGCCATTGACGGGGTAAAATGGTTGTTGAACTAGCACAGTAGAGTACGGAGTAGTATCTCTTTTGGAGCCAAAAACTAACTGTAAGAGCATCCGCAATGGGAATAATCAAAATCAATAATTAAAATGTGTCACGTCAGCATTTGATTATCCATTTAGTTCATAATCAAATTTAACAACCTCTATCTCCACATTGGTTATTTTTGCATCCCTAACCAAAAAAAATCCCAAAATACACAATGCACCTAAGTCCAATCGCAAACGAGTTCCAATCACGCATCCAATCACACCAAATTATTCGTCTCGATGAGACGATTCCAATGAGTGGTGTTTTTGAGTTATTGAGTTTTTTGTTTCCTTATTGGGTTTGATTATTGAGTTTTGGTTATTGGTAAAAGTTGTTAAGTTTGGTTATGGAATGGGTGGAATTTGATTATTTGGTAAAAGACTTATAACTTTGCTTATTACAATGTGAGGTGTTTTTTGAGTATTGTTGTTAAATTTGCTTATTCACATTCATTTGATTATTACAATGCGGATGCTCTAAGAAAATAAACCCACTTTGATGGGGGAACTCCCACTCCCATCCAGTAGTACTGGTATGTAATATTGGAATACTTATCTTCTTGGATTTGCTCATTCTCCAATTCATATTCATAATAAATCCTTAATTGGCCCATCATTAATTCCGAGCCCAATAAACATGATCCAAATGTACTACTCCACTTCACAAAGCGAACAAAACTCGAGCAAATTAACTGCCTCATGGCACTCCATAATTGGATGTCATTTTCGGGTATAAAATACATTGGGGGGTTTTTGGAAGCAAATTATTTCTTAAATTATAAATTTGACGTTGTAGATTATAAAATTTTCAATTATAATCAAAATCCGTAGAAGTGGAAAGATGGTATGCATAGAGTAGAATCTGCAAAAGGTATTGTGTGGGGAAAGTCTAATGAGAACCCAAAAAACTTTATCTCATCTAATTTTTGAATTATGCATTTTTCAGTTCATATGCATAATATATTTTAGATTTGGCTCCCAAAAGCCGAAAATACTAAACTCAAAATGAAAAATATTTGGCAGCCCGTCGTACTTGGACCTTAAAAACCAAGCATTGGACAATGGTCATGTTCCTTTGAATCGTGTTACTACTACTTAATTACTATCGAATTAGGGAACTGCTTAAAGTTTATTTTGGATTTTGTTGATCGAGCTATACTAGGTATTTCATTGTTTATGATCATGTTGCTGTGGGATGGCTATGGTTTGGGTTTCCAAGAAAGCATGATGTGGATTGTGGGAGGAGGATCAGCGCATGATCGACAACTTTCATAGGCATCACCAAAAGGGTCTTGTCTGTTGGTGAGCGCGCTAGATAAACAGCTTGTTGGGCTAGCTCCAACAATCCAGATACCCACAGGGGATTCTTTTGTTCTTGCTGTGTGATAGATTTCATTGAACCATTTTATTTTATTTTTGGTAAATGAAACATTTTATGACCAACCAACAATTAATAAAACTGGCCGCCCACAAAACAGCTAACAAAACCTACAAAAATCTACCACCAACTCGGCAACACTCAGGGAATAGCAGTCCCAAGAACTCTGTTAGAGATGTTCCAAAGACTGCAAAGTTTCTGTTTATTCATGGGCGCACGACTTAAGCTTCTGTATCCCTCGTGGCACATTAAGCTATTGATAAGTTCACTGTGTGTTAGTGATAATTTATTTCTCATGTTTCCCTGTGTCTTTATTAGTTTTTTGGCATCTGGTAATATGCAGGGCAAAAGGGGTTGGGGAGGGGAAGGGGGGAAATTGAACCCCGTGTTACCATGTATGATATGATCCCTACAATTGATACAATTAGATCAAATACACCTACTACTAGATTCAATATTTGCCATTTGTGTTTAATACACGTATATTGGTTGACTGTGACAGTGTGACTCCATCTTTCAAGGCTACAAGGGGTCACACGTACGCGGTCAATATAATTTCATGCGGCTAAAATATCTTTATTTGAAATTCAAAAATATGAAGGACATTTCAAAACTTAATTTCTTTTTAAGCTATATATTTTGCTTAACTACAGTAGTTTTTATTTAAACATAGATAGAGATTTACGTTAATGCCGATAATTGACCGCATTTGGAACTTGCTAATCAACATCGTGTAAAGTTACACTCCAGTTGAATAATTAAACACCTAACTTCTTTACAAACAATGCAACTCACGAGTTACTAAAATATATTCACGACTTTAGGATTCATTTCATGTGCTTATCCGATAGAACATCTTTTGCATATATTGTGAGCTGAATTATAACGCCGGGATATATCAATTATGGGTGAGCATGTCAAAACTAAACTAAGTCCAATAACTAACGATTAAATCAAAAAGTCAATTGTAAGAATGAACACAAATATGAAGAAGGCAAATGCTACAAAGTGTCCCTGGGGCATAAGTTTGGAAGCATTAGTTTGAATCACTTTAAATGCTTTAATTATTTTTTTTAATACCCATTCCAACATTTACTAATAATGACATTGAAAATATAAACTACTCCATTAAAAGAAGTCAAACAATGTTTTGAATGACAAAAATGACCATGACTCTTCTCATTCTTCACTTTTAAGGTGAGAAAAACAATTACTGTATGTATTGTTTTGTTTTGGAGGGAAATTTCTGTTCAACTTATGACTCTTCGTATGGAAGTTGTTCGGAAAGATTAATTGGCGATAGTTTTCTTTCTATAAGAGCAGGTAATTGGAGCAATCTTTAGTTCCTTCCTTTGTGTCTCTGACCTTCTGTTTCAAACCAAAAAAAAATTACCGTGTTCTCAAGGTCAAGTTGTTACAATTAAACCGTGTTCTCAAACTCGTTACATTCCTTTTCTTAAGGACATTACAAAGGTATGAACTTTTTCTTATGTTCATTTCATATCTTTTTTTTCAGTTATTTGGGAAGAATTTTATATTATTTGACTGGATAAAGAGTTTTTTTTTTGTGTGTGTGTTGCTATATTCACCAAATATTGGTATTTTAATTTGTAGGACAATGGACGATGAATGTACATTTGGACTAAGTTAAACCAAATGAAAAGAAGAAATACTTTTGACTTGAATGAAATTCCTTAGGATCCAAGATGAAAATATAGAATCCGGTGAAAGTATCGAAGAGATGAACAATTTAGTGGAAAATGACTTTCAACATTTTCCTGGACAATGTTTTCTCAGTGAAGGGGAGGCTTTCGTTTTTTACAAAAATTATGACAATAGAAATGGTTTTACCATTTGAAAAGGCTGTTTCATCACAAAAAATGGAGAAATTAAAAGGCGAGACTTTTTTTGCCACCGTGAAGGAAAGAAGCCTTCAAAAAATTATGGATCCTTCCGAAGAACGATGTAACAAACTATCATTGAAATATAGATGTCAAGCTCATATGCGTATCAAATTACGAAAGTCTTCTTGTAAATTTGTGAAAAAATGATTTTACGACTTCTTGGTTTGTTCAAAACCATTAAACAGTGGTTGAACCATTACAACGTGTCCGGAGAAGGTTAGTTTTTTTTCCGATCATTGTTTTGATGTAGTTGACCCAACTGACCGATCGAGCATCTTTCTCATATCACCGAATTGAAAAGCATTTTCTTCTCCTTGTAGCCGACCCCCCCCAAAAAAAAAAAAAAAAATTCTTTTGTATTGTACGTAATATTTTTATTTGCACTAAAAACCTTTCACCTACCTAATTTTTACTAAAAGGAAATGAGGGCAGTATTGTCATTTAAAAAATGGTATTATAAACATTTATGAGTAGTTTAGAAAATAGTAGTGAAAAGTAATATTTTGTAAGTACCCATAAACTGATAAACACAATTCATGAATTAAGAATATTTATTGCACCCAGAGCATTTGAGAAACCGTAAACTTATGTTCCAAGGGCACTTATTAGCGGGACCCGTATAAAGAATCGCTGTTCTTCCATTTCCAATGAGTTGACATCTGACCTCACAAGTCGCAACATGCAAGCGTGGCCTACTAATATTTTCTGCTAACTTCAAAGTTGTGGAATGCCAATCTTTTGTTATGTCCTTATTCAAAAATAATTTTGCGTTAAATTTTTATGTATGTTTGGTTTGTCTTAACGAGAAAAATTGAAAAGTAAAAAAATTATGACTTTTAAACAAATATATTTGAAAATATCGCCCAAAAGTCAGGTTTAGGGCTTTTTCTTTGATACTCCTATTTCCCAAAAAAGTTGAGTAAAAGTCAAAAACAATTAAATCTTTTAATTCCTCTCATCGAGATGAATCAATAATATATAAAAAAATTGGCGCAAAAATAACAATTGCAAAAAAAAATAATAATGAAAACAAGAAAAAATTGTAGTCTACAACTTGCCTTAGCCTGGCGTGGTCTACTTAAATTCTGAAAAAGTTTCCGTTTATTCATTCTAGAAAGCCTTGCACGCGAGTTAAGTTTTTTTAAATATCACTTGTGGCATATAATATTAAGCTAATCATAAGTTTATTTTGTATTAATGACAATTTTTTCACCCATCCACGTGTCTTTATTAATTTTACATGGGAAGATAATGGCAATAATAACACTAGAACAATGAGTAACTTCATTTCGGTGTTCTGGTAAGAAAAATAAGACCTAATTTTTTAAATTAAATGTGATATATTATGAGAGAATGACCTGTCTCATAAGACGAGAAATAAGTACTTACAAAATAAAAATTTTAGCGGAACAGGGCTTCATTTAACAGCTCACAACCAGAATAAAACAACAACCATTAAAAGTGAAAAAGAAAGTTAAAAATATCGAAAAGATTTAGGTGGCATTCCGGTTTCGTAGAAAAAGAACTTTTAGAAAAAGAAGGTAATTTCAAGCTCAAAAATCATGTGTTAACATATATAATTTTCCTACCAATATGGATCTTGTTTGATAGATCTCATTGAGATCTTTTAAACGGTGCAAAAAAAATTAAAAAATTATTTTTTCATTTTCATAATATTTGAGTTTGAAATTACCTCATTTTGAAAAAAAAGAATTTTTTCTAAAAGGGAAACACCCCCTCATACATTTCCAGGCAAGACTAAAAGAGACAATGAACTTCGTGTAACATATAGGAGTAACTTATAACCCAATATCACCGCCACGGCCATCACCACTATCACCACACTACTATTCCATCGTCCCCACCACCCTAGCATGGTCCGCACCCCACTGTCACTACTACCACTATAGCCACGAATGCCACCGCCCTCACCACTACTCCACCGTCACCTCCATTTTCACCACTTGACCTCCACAACATCACCACCACTACCACGTACTATTGCCACCACTCCCACCATCACCATGCCATCGTCGTCACCACCATTACTACTCCGTTGTTGCCCACCGTTATTACCACTCCACTATCGCACTGCCACCACCGCCACTACCACCATGCCACCGCCACTGCCATCACCACCACCACTTCATCGTCACCACCACCGTCACCACTCCACAATTGCACTAACTACTACCACCACCACCACCACCACTCCAATGCTATCACTGATTCACCACTACTACTGCCACTATCGCAACCGCCATCACTATGATGACCGCTATCACCGTAATCTCTGCAAAACCACCACCACAACTCTAATTAACCATCACTACCTCTCCATCATGTTCCACCACCACAACCACCCTCGCCATACTTCCACCACACCACCTCCGTAACAACCACCACCACCACACCACATTTGCTACAACCATCACCACCACACTACCAACTACCGCTAACACCACCACCATTACCACTACTTCTCCACCACCATATCTGCAAACACGTGACATCCATTAATAAATGAAAGAAAACAATCAGAAATACTTTAAGCTGAATTTATTTTATCTTTATATCAAAAAGCTGAATTCACTTATCTTTATATCAAAGCAATAATTTTAATTCAACTTTTAATACTTTTATCAAACAACTTTTCAGTTTAAATAATTCAGCCTTTCCATTTTCAACACTTAATTTTGCAGCTTTCATGTTCAATTTTTAATTTTATCAAACAACACTCTAATAACTAAAATTATTAAGTAAAAAAAGAAAGATGATAACGTAAACTAAGTAGTCTGTTCATCAATTTTACATGATTTGACCATCGTAGAACAAAGAACAATGGCAGGACGTTCTAGAAATCGTAATATCCAACTAACTCCATTCTTGTTAATTTTTTCCTTCGTTTTGTTTGTTTTTCCTGAATTTTTATTAAATTCGTATCATATTTTTTTTGATTAACCATCTGTCTCGACAAGAGAAATCTAAAAATTACAAAATTACGACGGAAAGAAAAAATGATTCATTAAAGACAAAAAAGGTATCAAACAACTGTCCTATTTGTCTAAAGTGCCATCTTATTTGAATTTTTTCAACATCGGTTCATATTTCTAAATTTTCCGATTCGTCTTGTAAACAATTAACCTCAAAACTTACGACAAAAAGTTACAAAAAGTATAAAATATAAAAAGACGTTTGACTTATAAGTTTACAAAAAAAGCAACCTATGGATCTTTGCAAAAAAATAATAATAATAAATTAAAAAAATGTGTATATATATGACTATAGATTAACTGTGAACGAACTCGTCCCAAAAACTAACTGCGTCAACATCCAACCAGGCATCCCCGTCACACAGGGATGGAGCCAGGGGGGGCCAGTAGGGGCGGTCGCCCCTGCAAGAACAAAAAAAAAAACTACTATTATATGTAAAAAAAAAAAATATTCCAATGAAAATATATAGGCTCGCCCCCGTGTAGAATTTTGAAAAAATATATATAATAGTAACTTTTAAAATACGAGGATACCAACATTAATTACTAAAGACTAAGGGTTAAAATATAACAAAACATAAAATTGGAGGGTTAACGTTGTGAATATTTAAGTAATAAACTTCCACGTTTCATCAGATTTTTTTTTATTACCTCCACGTTTCGTTAGATCACACCGAACCCTAGCCTCCCCTCTCTCTCTCTCTCTCTCTCTCTCTGCACAAAAATTCCCAATTGTTAAAGACTGCGAAGGCAATTTCAAGAGAATAGCAACGGAGGAGAAGAGATTTTGGAGAGGAGAACCTAAGTAATTTTGGTGATATACAAATTGTAGGTATGTTTTTCCCCAATTGTTGTTCTAGACTTCTAATTCTTTATTTTTTGATTGGTAAAATCAAGTAACATGAAAACCCATGTACTAAATCCGTCCAGTTGTGATGAATGGAAGAAAAGAAGATGAACAATAAAGAAAAACAAGATACATGATCGATCGATTCCATTAGTTAAACCGATTTATATATATTTTAAAAGAATTGATTGGCAGATTAGAAAGAAGGAGTTCGTCCCGCACCTCCCGGTGTGCTGCTTCCTGCCACTACTTTTTGAGTCTCCCACTCCTCTATTGGCGGAATTCATATTCATATTATAGAATGAAATTCCAGTTTCTCTAGACGCACTCGGGTGACTTCTCCTCTGCTTCTTGTTCCGTGACGTGCTACTTGACTTTCTTTATTTTATTCTTCCTCACCCGGGAAAGCCCCATCTTTTAATAAGGCAATTGCCTACGTTCGATAAAATACCAGCTGATGAAACAAGAAAGAGAGTGAACGCCTTAAGACTTGTACTCGGAAATCGTAGTATAACAGTGCCGGCCTTTACCCTTTTAATTGGTTTCTTTCTTGTCTTTCATAATGGGGAGAAAATTTGATTGAATATTTATATTTTATTGCATATTCTATTGACAGGTAATGATTGGGAAAAAAACAATTGATTCGTTCTTTAGGAAGACAGGTTCTCAAAATGTTGAAGATTGTGCAAACTCGGAACCTTCAACACATATTGGTGAAACTTCAACAGTTGAACCAGAATATCGCCCTCTTAAGAGTCCTAGAGTTGAACTGCAAGAATTTGATAAATCTACTCTGGTAAGGGACCCAGCGTTACGAGAACCAATATTGAAGCTTCCAACATCGAGGCGTGATGAGGTTATTAGGGCTTATCTTGAAGTTGGGCCATATCAACCTGAACTTCCGAGTGATCAATTTCTTAAAGATAAGAATGGTCGTCGCTTTCTAACTTCTTGGTATAAGTTGTTCCCAAATTGGTTGGAATATTCTCCAACAAAACATTGCGCCTTCTGCCTTCCATGCTATCTTTTTTCTCCAGAAAAGAACCGTTATGGATCTAATGCTTTCACTGTTCATGGATTTTCAACCTGGAAGAAAGTGAATGATGGCAAGAAATGTGCTTTTCTAGCTCATGTGGGAAAAGATCTTAATTCCTCTCATAGACGTGCTATTAGCCAGTGTAGAGATTTATTGAATCAAAACATACATTTGGAGAAATTTGTTGAGCAACAAACTTCTGTTCAAGTTGCAAGAAATCGATTGCGTTTGAAGGCCACTATAGATTCAGTTAAATGGCTGACATTGCACAATTGTGCTCTACGAGGACGTGATGAAAGCTCGACTTCTTCCAATAGAGGAAATTGTATTGATATGATAGAGTTCTTGGCTTCTTATAATCCAGACGTGCATGCAGTTGTTCTACACAATGCTCCTCAAAATGCTTCATATCATTCAGGTCAGACCCAAAGAGAGATTCTTAGTATTTTTCGTGATAAAATACAAAGATTCATTTGTGAGGAGATCAATGGAAGCAAATTTTGCATTCTTGTTGATGAATCTCAAGATGAGTCAAATAGAGAGCAAATGGCTATTGTTTTGAGGTTTGTTGATAAGGTGGGATTGTACGAGAGCGTTTCTTTGACATAGTTCATGTATTGAACACTGCTTCAGCGACTTTGAAAATAGAGATATGTAGTGTTCTTGCTCGTCATAACCTCAATGTTCAAAATATTCGTGGTCAAGGATACGATGGTGCTAGTAACATGCATGGAAGATGGAACGGATTGCAGGCTTTATTTTTGAAAGAGTGTCCGTTCGCATATTATATTCATTGTTTTGCTCATCGGCTCCAGTTAGCATTGGTAGCAGCATCTAGAGAGGTTATACCTGTGGGTCAGTTCTTTTCTTATTTGACTCTTACGGTTAATATTATTGGTTCCTCTCCTAAAAAGCATGACAAATTTAGAGGTATTCAGGCAGCAGAAATTGCTGAAAGGCTAGCTATTGACAATGAAGATGATGATGAGTTTGAGACTGGTAAAGGAAAAAATCAAATTCGCACTTTGAAACGAGCTGGAGACACGAGATGGGGTTCTCATTTTGGTTCTCTTTCTAGTTTGATGGATTTGTTCAGTGCCACTTGTTTAGTGTTAAAAGACATGATTAATGATCCAGAATCCACCCTTAATCAACGTTCCGAAGCTGATGGAGTTTATGATGCTATTACCTCGTTTGAATTTGTGTTCATCTTACATCTAATGAGGGAGACCTTGGAGTACACTGATGATCTTTGCCAAGCTCTACAACGTCAATCCCAAGACATATTGAATGCAATGCATCTAGTGACTGCAACGAAAACACAACTTCAAAAATTTAGAGAAGATGGATGGGTTCCTCTCTTAGAGAAAGTTACCCAATTTTGTGAAAAACATGAGATAAGTGTTCCTGATATGGCTGCTCCTTATACAGCTGGTCAAGGTCGTGTTCGAAAAGATAATATCAACGTTGGGCATCATTTTCGGGTTGAAGTTTTTACATATACAATTGATTCCCAATTGAATGAATTGAACAACAGGTTTAAAGAAGATACAATGGAGTTGCTCATTCTCAGTACATCTTTAGATCCTCGGGATGGCTTTAGATCTTTCAAAATTGAAGATGCTTGCAAGCTTGCAGAGAAGTATTATCCTATGGATTTCACAGAGCATGAAAAGCAACATTTGAAATATCAGTTGCAAAATTATAAGCTTGACGTTCCTAATCATACGGAGTTTCAAAATCTGTCAACAATTTCTAAGCTGAGTGAAGTGTTGGTGAAAACAAGGAAGTCCATGATATATCCTCTGATTGACAGGTTGATTCGGCTTATATTAATTTTACCTGTTTCAACGGCTACAACGGAACGTGCATTTCAACTATGAAATGTGTGAAGACTAGACTCCGCAACAGGATGGAAGATGAACTTTTGGCAAGTTTCTTGATCACTTACATAGAGAAGGATATTGCGAGAGGGTTTGACACCGATTCTATCATCGATGCTTTTAATGACATGAAAGAGCGTCGAGTACAATTCAAGATGCCTCGTTTTACTAGATAGGCTAAGGTGAGTCGTTACTGCTTTTGCAATCTGTTAATTTATGAAAAGCATAATTAAGTATGTAGTGTTGCTATTTTTTGTTTTAATGTATTTACGTTATTATGCATGTGTATTTATGTTTTTTTCCCGCATGCACGGTCGCCCCTGCATGGTGAAATTTCTGGCTCCATCCCTGCCGTCACACCCCGTCCTATCCTCCAACAACGGCGTCTTCGCATTCCTAATATCACCCACCACCATCAACGCGCCTTCAGTTGCACCATCCTTTACGTACACCATCTCTCCGTAATTGAACACCACAACCCTCCCCATTTGCCGCCACCGCCACTCCGCACATATCACCAGAATCTCACGCCCCACCCTCCTGTCATACCCACTTAACAAAATATTCCCTTTTCTATTCACTCCGGACGACAAAATAACCCCCGCCACCGTCGAATACGTAGCGTAGTGGGCCGAACCGCTGAATACATGGGGCTTGACAATACAGGCAGTCCGGCTGGCTTGGGCCGAACGCATATTGGCCGAGTCGATGGCACAACCGTTCCCTGAAGCCCATGGCCCACTTAACAAAACATTCCCTTCGTTATTCATTCCAGCCGACGAAAAAACAGCAGGCAAAAATGAGTGTAATCTCTGACCCCTATTCACATCCCATATCGCAACTACATTACCAGAATTTACTTCTTCGTAACCAAAGCCTAATCCTAGACCATTAAACACCCAATGCAAGGTTTGGTGCTCTCGTTCGTTGGCTGTTGAAACGGCGTCATGGGGTCGTGGTCTTGATCTTGGTAATCCTCTGATGAAGCCGAAGAGGAGGAGGACGAGGAGTCGGTATCGGAATCATAATTAAGATGTTGGGTTGGATGGTGTTTTGGAGATAAAAATATATCTGTACAGAATCTGAGAAATAGAAGCTTAGTTCTGGTGATTATGGCGCGGAAAGTGGCGATTAGAGTGAAAATCAGAGCTCCCCATTTCCAGAAACTGTGCAAGTGTTGAGGGAGTTTGGGAGGAGTAGAAATTTGAGAGGAAAAGAGAGATGGGTTGTGTAGTGAGTTAATGCCTGGTGCGAAGTCGCTAATCATGTTTAGCTCTGGAATCTCCATATAGATTTGGGTGCGAAATAAATATTAGTAGTACAACCCACTACTGAATACAGCTATATATATATATATATATATATATATATATATATGCGTGTATGAGAGATGAATAGAGTAGTACTCCTACTCCTACTCCTACTCCTACGTACTGTGTGTTAAATGGGAAAATGATTAGAAATGGGGTAGAAGATGGGGAATCGATGTGAGTTATTAGGAGGAGAGAATTTGGAGGGTGAGAGGTTGGAATTTATTAGGACAGGTTGGTTTTGGAGATTGACAACGTGAAGAGAGACACAAGAATAGAATAGAATTAAATATTACAAGTGATGGATGGATGGGGGTCTGACATGGCCGAGGTTGATTGGGAGGATGAGAGTGGTCGACGGCCCACGCCAGAAAAGCCCACATGCTTTTTTCTTCTCCTAGTTATAGATTGGGATGGAACGAGGACGAAGGTGAAGGGCAGCAGCTGTTGTGCTCGGATCTCCGGTCTCACTCTGATGATCAAAAGCGTTCATTTTGTAAAATTTGTCGAATAAAACAACTATGCAAAAAATCATCTTAATTGGATAGCATTGATCGGAACCCATATAACTCTCGGTCCATGGGTTACAATGGATTTGATCCAGTGTTTCGGATCTATTCTTTTCAAGATAAAGGCCTTGTTCGTTTTCATACTTTGGGTATTTTAGTTTTGGTAGTGGGTGGAGAGAGAAATAGGATAATGATTGGAGAGAGGGGTAATGATTGGAGAGAGATAGAAAGAGAAATGAAATTAATAATTGGAGAAATAGGGTAATGATTGGAGAAAGATATAGGGTAATGATTGGAAAGCAAAGTTAAAACAAAGTAAAGTATGGAAACGAACAAGGCCAAAAAAGTTCCGATCAGGCACTTAACGATATCCAATTAATCTAATTTTTTGTATAATTATTCTACTCGACGAGCTCCACAAAGTGAATACTTCTGATCAACGGAGCGAAACCGAAGTGGGCCCAAAAATCAGGCACAACAGCACGCTGCTGCCCCAAGAGGAACCCCCCCCCGTTGCGAATAACAGATAGTACTCCCTCCATCTCTTTTTAAGTGTCCTGCTTCGTAATTCCAACTTTTTAAAAAGATATCATCATTATACTTTTCACATCAACTTTTTTCTTCACTTTCCCTACTTACCCATCATCCTTACACTTTTACTCACTAACTTTTCAAAATGAAATCTACTTTTAGGGGCAAAATGGAAAATTCACCAACTTTTATCCACTAACTTTACAAAATGAACAGAACAACCCAAAATGGAATACCGGACTCTAAAAAAGGGACGGAGGGAGTATTACCCTGGTCTTCTGCCATTGTACATGGTGGACCGGCCATTTCCGACTCAATTTGATGATTAGGCTTGCTCGTAATACAAACCTCGTTGGGCAGAACAATTTTGTAAATTATCAAGTTAATCGTTACAATCAATGTCTGATCGGGAAAAAAATTTGAGTTGACAATCTATTCCCAACTCACTTTTTTTCAAGGCGAATTTATTCCAGATATATATTGTGATGATAAAGCCTGACAGGACCCAAAAAAGAAGTTGCTCCAGAATTGTTGACGGTCCACCTTGTAAATTGTGATGATAACGCGTGACAGTTCATTGCTTTGCTTGTTTGCAATTCTCTTTTTCTTTTTCCCCTCTGGATTAATAAGTTAGGTTTGGTCATTACCTGGGGATGTGCTTGTTTTGGTGGAGATTTATTTAATCTTGTGGTCTAAAAAAGGAAACGTAGGTTGTGTGGTTGTCCACATTAATATTGCCTCCTACGAAAATACGTGGAAGCTCACAGCCTCACATTACACCGCTGGTGTTGTCTGACACCAAATAGGAGCAAGTAATTTTCAATTTTTTCTTCAAGTTACGCAAAAAAACCTTTCAGTAAAGATCACGCTATAAGTACCTCATTTTAGTTATGCACTACTAATAGTTTCACCACCACTTAGCACACACAAAAACACACTCACTCAAACAAACAAATGTGAGGGTCCCACACACACCATAGCGAACAAAAGAGATCAAGCTAGCGCCGTGAGATGACGTGGATTTTTATCCCGACTCATGACCAAGGACAACCCCATATCTACAACATCCAAACTAAAGACTCAACAATCTTAGCTTTCTTCAACCCAATACCTGATAAACGTCACTTACGCTTCACTTCGAAGGTGATGTATAAACCTACGTACTGGGTACTTTCATAAAAACATGGAGGCATACCCAAGTTCATTACCTTTTCAGAACCTGAGAAATAGTCGAAATCCTGCTTGCAGATGGCAAACTGACTCAGTTGCTTTGTTGTCAATCTGCGGTAAGCTCAAGGTAGGGTAAGCCTGACAGCACCGATGAGTAAGAGAATTAAGCATACTCTCTCATTAGTCATTTGCGAGCCTCTAGAACACATCTTGATCCTAAGAACTTTCTTCACTACCTATCAAATAGTAAAGAAATTCGAATAGATAAGAAAAACATCACCAATGGGGCACCAAAGTCAAAACAGGTTATTTTCAGCCGTACCTTGGCAGTTTAGACTTTAGAGACAAAAAACCCAACTAATGATAGCTCAAAAGTTTCAGATAGCAATCTGAGAAAGTAAAAGGGACTGCCATTAAGTTTTTGGTGGAAACAGAAAGAATACTATTCATAGAATCATATGCACACAATCAGAATACCAAGCACACCCATATAGAATCCAAACATCAAGAATTAGAATGATATACTGTCGCAGTCTATGATGCACCGACATTCCTAGAGGTCGCCCGTCGCCATATCGGCATGTCTGGACACGCGGGGGACACAGCTAGAAATGTGTCCAACACGCCATGTATAGTGCCCACTAATTTCATTTATTTTTTGGAGTGGGGCACGGCAGGGAACACGGGGTGACACAAGTGGGACATGGTCCCACGGATTAGACATAGTAGGGGTGCATCTGTAACTTTTTTAAAATTTTCTCAGCGGTAAATACGTTATTACTTAAAGTTTTGGATTAAAACGTATTTAAACCTACACAAAAACTGCTGATTAAAACCCTAATCCTAAGAACATCAACAGCTCTCTCTCTCTCTCTCTCTCTCTCTCTCTCTCTCTCTCTCTCTCTCTCTCTCTCTCTCGGTGTGTGTGTGTCTATATATATATAGTCCCAATCAAGTCCACACCTCTTACGGTCCGCACCTCCTCTTTCCCGATCGAATTTCGATGATCCGAGCCACTCAATGTGTTCAGATTGTGATTTTAAGGGTACCCGCGAGAAATCGGCCAAAAAAAAAAAAAAACACTGGGAAGGACTTGATTTGAGCAGTTTTTTAGTGAACCATTCAATAAAAAACTGTTCCAGTGAAGCCCTTCCCGATCATTATTTTTGCCGATTTCTCGCGAGTACCCTTAAAATCATGTTTTGATCACATTGAGTGGCTCGGATCATCGAAATTCAATCGGAAAAGGGGAGGTGCGGACCGGAATCAGGTTAGGGATCCCTGACCTGATCCGGACTATATATATATATATATATATATATATATATATATATATATAGGAATTCCCCGGGGCTAGCCTTCTAATAGATATTCTGTCTTCCATTATTAACATCCAATCCCATGCTAATATGTAGGGCTGCAATCGAGCCGAGCTGAGGGAGAGTTTCAGCATGTTCAGGCTCAACTCACCTCAAAAAAATGTTCGGATGAAGCCTTGCCCGATGTGGGACTAGAGAAGAAGTGATAAAACACTTTGGCTTTACTGTTCACTTCTCCCACATCAGACAAACAAGCTTAAGAGGGCCTTTTTTGTGTCTATAAAGCTAACTAGTGGGATGCTTCTTCCCATGTTTCTCCTCATGCGTGGAAGACACCCAACTACCACATTGATGGTAGCAACAATTAATAAATTACATTACGTATATATGTATGTATATATATAAATATATATACACACACACATAGCTCGCGAGCTAGCTCGAGCCGAGTTTCGGCAAGCTCGAGCTCAGCTCATTTATGAAACGAGTTGAATAATCCAGCTCAAGCTCGTTTGTTTACGTTTCAAGTCGAGCTTGGACGAGCCACTAACGAGCCGAGTTGCGAGCCGCTCGGCTCGGTTAGTTTGCAGCCCTACTAATATGTGTGTGCGTGTGTATTTGATGTATGTCGTCTCTCACTATTTCTCTTTCAGTGTATGTGTGCGTGTTGTATACTAGTATAGTTTGTATGTATCAATTTAAACTTGGAACAAAATTGAAAAAAAATATAAAACTATACACATGGCGTGTCCCCCACCTTGTCCATATCCCTATTTTTTTAGAATTCCCATGTGTGTGTCTGTGTCCGTATCCGTGTCCGAGCTCCATAGGTTGCAACCCAATACAATTCGAGCCCTTTAGTAAACATCACGTTGAACCATCCATGTGTTGGCATTTCTAAGAAACCATGTGAAACTAATCCGAAATGGGATGAGAGGTCACAAATGTAAGCCTAGGAAATACTCCCTAACAATCTAGTACAAAACTAACAGCAGGCAGTTTGTGATGATGTAGATTGTTGTTGAGGCCTATCAACTCGCTGCCATTTGAGTTGGTGAATGAAGTGTTGCTACAAGATTAAAGGACACGTTGGCTCGCTAGGCCTACCATCTCTAATGTTATTTGGCTTTGATTTGGCGGCATGGTTCCGCAGCAAAACAGGTATAGGAGGGCCATGTTTCAGTGGTATTCTGAGCGCAGCCACTTTGTTCATATTGCCAAAGGCTAGGTCTGTCTCAAATCCTCCTCCGCCCATACCCCCAATGACTTGGGACTACATGAATTCTGTTATTGGTGTTGGCTCGCATTTCCAAATAGAAAGCTGGTAGACTAACTTAATCAGCATACTTAATGCTTCAACGATGGCCCGATGGTCCAAAGGCTGACATTTAAATCAGCTCAGAACCATTAAAATTTACTCCCGCCGTTCCAATTTAAATGTCCTTTTTGGGAGTTCGTGACACTTTTCAATTGATTATATCTTTTAATTTATAATGTTTTATGTGATTTTGAAAACATTGTATTATAGAACTAATCAATATCTATCAAACAAGATTCATATTCGATATGAAATTCATTACGGATTTAAAGATATAACTCATTTTTTAGCCAATTAGAATAGAAAAAGGGACAATTAGAATAGAAAAAAGGGACAATTAAATTAGGGCGGAGGGAGTATAATTTTATGAGAAGATATGAAAAAGATGAAATTGCTTCTATCTTTGCCCAAGCCAGTATTAGGAGCAGAAAGGAAACAATAGTGGGGCATCTTCCGTACCACCAAGCAATAACATAGTCCGCTTTTTCCACTTTTCATCCTCAGAATTGAGAAGGTAAGGTCACAACTATTGTCACACTAAATAAAGAGAAATGTACATACAGGATGCAGAACAGAAAACTGAACATGTTAAGAACTTCCGAAAACTAGAAGGGAATAAGCAAGCCGATCAGGACCCTATGTGTAAATCCTCAAGATGAAAACAAAGAAATGAACTCCTTTAAATCATCATCCGACGTATTACATATAACGTACCATTCTACCCATTTCCTCACTGGCTTCTTGTTGAAATTCTGTTTTAACAGTTTCGTTTAGTATGAATAATCACCTCTTATAGCACCAAACGTGCAATTTACTTCAACATGCATAAGCTCAAGCCTACCTGCCAGGGGGAAATTGAATTATTCCAAATGGAGCTTTATCTCATCCCCACATCTTGCTGCATGATGCTAGAAATCCTGCAAACATCAAATCGGACAGTTACGCTTAACGAAGAATAAATGCATGGACAATACCAACTGTCTCGGAATCATGCGAAGGTGATAGTAGACACATTAAACACTTTTCAAGAGAGTGTACCTCTCTCTGATGGTACGAACGCCTTCAAGAAGCTCTTCTGTTTGCTGCACCTTTGAATTTTTGGGCTTTTCAATTTTCTCCAGTAGCATGGTTGAGACCCCTAAAACCATGACAAGCTCTGTCTCAATTTTATTGAGCTGTTGATCGAGATGTTCAATAAAGTCCTCATAAGAGGATATCCCTTTCAGGCTATAAATGATGTCAGCTTCATTCCAAAAATCCTGATTATCCACGCTATCAAGAATTTGTTGGTCTGCTTGACCTTCTGTATCAACTTGCAATAATTGATCCGCACCATATTTCACGGCCTTCAACTCAAGGCCATCATCTTCATTCTGGTTTCTGGTATCTTCATCCATTGGAGACACAATCCGAACCGTACTAGAAGCATCTTTGCTGCCAATATCAACATCTGAAGCAATATTTTGAATTAGCTGAGTTTCCTTTACCGAAATAGCCTGAAAACAAATTATGCTTCGGATTAAAACTATTGTCGGAATAATGATCATGCATAAGATCCAGGCAGAGAACAAATTTAGTCAAGAACAAAAATTATCACGGAAGAGTAGAAAATAAAATTTGAAAAAGAAATCCAGAATTAAGTGCAATAAAGATGGTAAAATCAGAATATTAATCGCACCTAATAGTTTTATGTTGATTTGCTGCTATGACAAAATCCTCAAGAGTATCTGCTGCATATTGCTCATCTACCACTTTTTACAACTATCGCATAATTCCATGTTAAGTAGAAAATAAAGAAATTCTAATAAGGGAGAACTAAAAAACTTGAACACTCTGGATAAGGTTAATATGCATCAGATACACAAAGTCGACGTAGGGTCAGGGAGTAAACAATATGCCATCTGCTTCTCAATTTGCCTATGTTTAAAGTCGTTGCCTCTTTTACCTATCAGTGTTGGTATACGTGTTGTTCAGGTGAATCAAGTGTCGAAGTCAAATATATATTAGCCACGCCAATGTAATAAACTTTACAGCCCTTGATGTGGCCAAGCATGACATAAAGGCTGGTAAGCGAGCTTATAACATATGCTCTTTCACAAACATGTTAACATGGTGAAGTAAAATACAGGTAATCAAAAGTAAATATTATTTATACCTCATTAAGTTTTGATGAGAGCTCGTTGAAAAGTGTGATCCGAGCCTTTGACTTGTCCAAAGCTTGCATAACCTTTTTCTTTTGGAAGAGTAACTCCCTTGCATCATTTTCTCTTCCAGTTTGAACCATAATAGCTGCCTGTCGTTGAAGCTTTTCTGCTGCTTCAGACAGTCGCATCAACCTTAATCTTGCATTATTTGCTGCAACAACCGTAGTTTTTCAAAAACTGACTTCAAGAGTACCTTGGAAAAAATCTTTTGCCACCAAAGAAACAGCAATAGTGACCTCAACATATCAGCATAATGAGTTTAACAAATTTGAATATTTGTCATTTCCATTTGATGACACAAATGATGAAAAAGAAAACGGTACCTAATAAAGAAGTAATACACCCCTAAAACAAGACAAATGGTCTGCAATAACTGCAAGGAGATTAAAGTTCCCTCCACATGGCTAAAAAGAAGATGCTCCCATCTTAGCTATTCAGTAAACAGAAGTCTCCAGCAAGCTAGTTAGGATAGAACCACTCAAATGCCAAGTTATCATGGTCCATGGATGCCCAATAGGGTAATCATCAAGGCAAACTTACTGACTCTGCAAGGACTAAGGAGCAGACAGAAGCTCACTTCATTTGAAACTCCACCAGGACAATAAATTGCCCGCTAGTTAGACAATAAAATTTCAAGAGGAGTCGAACCAAAATCATAAATATATGATCCAATTACTGGATGAAAACACACCATTATCCTACGTGTCACAAACCAAGGCTTTACCTTAAATATTTTAATCGTTTCCCTTTAAAATCAAATGCACAATAAATAGTTTAGGAAATTAGAACCGTGGGTATCTTCTAGCTCCATGGTCAGCAAACTAGCGTACGACTGTTACTTTTGTTTCCCAATTCAACTCTTAGTGTATGACAGGCTTCACTAAGGTTTCTGTCCAAAGTCATTTGTATATTTTAGTACATGATAAAGTATCCAACTCAAAACAAATGGCTAAGCAGAGAGACACTTCAGACTTGTACACTAGTTTGGAGGAGATAACTAAATAAGGTGAGACAAGCTCTAACAACACCTTACACATGGTACTTACCCAAAAAAAAAAAAAACACCTTGCACATGGAGATGTCGACAATGCATGCCCTTTTTGGCACAAACAAAGGGAATCCATGCTATAGAATACAGTGTTACCCAAAACTCAAGAATGCTAGTTCTGATACCATTTAAAGCACCAAACAATTTAACTAATTAGCTATGAGTGGAGAGATTTCTTAGGCTCATGTACTAGTATTGCAGAAGATAATTAACCAACATGCAAAAAACTCTAACAAGAACAATTTCCTCCTAGTGAATAAATTTCCTCATGTTTAGAGAAGAAAGAGTATTGGAATGACTCTGAAGTTTGAAGAGAGAGATCCTAAGAAATGCAAAATAAGAGACGTTACATTAAGGAACATGAATCTTAGAGGTTGCTTGAACCTGCAAAGATGGAAAACAATGAATAGAAGCTCAAGCCTAGAGGTGGCTTGAACCACCCACAACCCCTCCGGTCTAAAGGCCTTCAAAACTTCCCACAGTAGAGTTTATTCAACGGGCAATGGAGCATTTTTAAGCTTCAAAATCAAGGGAACCCTTGATACTTGAGCATGGTCATGGGATATATATCCAACGTGTGTAATAGGAATTCACAGCATCATTGTTTATGATAAAACAATGTGTAGAACTCCAATAATATGCATAAGAAATGCTCTATGACTTACTGTCTATGAAGCACGACGCTGGATTGTACTTATCTTGGAGATTCTAGACACTAAAACAAATCTCAAGGGTCATCAAGGACAGTTAATGTTGGATGCATCATGTTCATAGAGACATAGAGTTTTAAAGTAAATACTGGAGGCCTTTCAAAAAAAAAGTAAATACTGGAGTGTAATTTGTTGAAGACAAAATTATTGAATTACGAGTTTCTCTTCTTTCTATCATTACTGCCACGAGTGTTCGTTGTTTTAATTGTCATTTAAATTGTGTATTGTGGGGGGGGGTTTTCTGTTGAAAGACCATTAACTTGAAGTCTTTTTTGTATGTCACACTTATAAACAAAGCTTTTAAATACATGCAAGTAGCATTTTTCTTCATCTGTTCCGTGTCCTGTGTATGTAGCCTGTATCCATGCTGTCAAAGGCAGAGGGAAGTGAATGCATCCGTGCTATTTCATGTTTCCGTATCCACTATCCATGCTAACAGTCATGCCTGTCTCCCCCATGTACATGTACCTGCTTCTTATGCTATTTCAAACACCATTTTAATCTGAAGTACAGACAAAGCATATCCATATCTATGAATATTTCATAATCCCTACGTGTCCTAGGTTTCCCAATCAGATGAATTATATTCGAAGGCATTCATTATGGCTGACCGTGGCCCATGTAAGTTATGTAACACAGGTATTGGTTATAGGAGATTCTCACACACACGTTTTGGTTCATTTCAATTTTCAACTAGTTTCCATATTGATAACCCACCTGAACCAACACCGAAATTGCATGATCAAAACTTCTAAGTTCTTTCGACAAGCAAACTCAAATTCACCGCAGATCACCGCAACAAGCGCAACAACACAATTGACACAAGCCAAGAAGACTATGGCCCAACGGTAAAGGAGTTCAATAGCTCCTCTTCCAACAATACTGACTTACTTTCGCTAATTAAAAACGAAAAACACAGCTGACAAAAATATCTGAAATAAATAATGAAAAAAAATTGAAACCAAAAGAAATTATGGAATAGGGTACCAAATCCGAATTCGATGAAAGTTTCTCAACCATCTTTACAAAATAGGGTATTTGACGGAGTTTTGGAATGACTGTTAAAATAAAAGGAGAAAGGAACGTGTTAAGTAAAATGGGTTTTAGAAAATTCAAAGACAAGTAAGAAGCAGTAGATAATAGGTGAATTTGAGAGAAAGAGAAACCTTTGGTTCTGGCTTGCTGTGCCTCAGTATGGAGTTGGTCGAGTTGGGCACGCAGCTGTTCTGTATTCGTGTGAGATGAGAAGCACAGAATCCTAGTCGGAGGCTTTCTCCTCCATGTTGTGAATACCGCTGCAATACCACTACAGTTCACTATCATCTTCTCTCTCTCTCTCTCTCTCTCTCTCTCCCCCGATTCTACCAGGAGAGGATAGAACGTTTGAATAGGGTTTACCGGTTTAGGGCCGGTTTATTTTTTGAAAACTACAATTATGGTACCAAATGTTTGCAGATTTTGTTAACATGGTACCGCTAGTAAAATTTAGTCTTTTTTGGATGACTCGGTACATAGACATACAAGCCACTCGACTAATCTTGGAGACTATACACACAAGAAGCCTGAACGAGGGATCTAATTAAAGTTGCAGTAAAATTCTATATGGACTGACTAACAAAAAAAAAAAAAAGAAGTGAATATAACATTTGAGATATTTCGAACATAAGACTTTATGAGGGACCAAAACCCTATTAAGATGAGTTTACACACATCAATTGATTTTGAGGATCAAAGTTTACGGCACCTTTGGCAGCTAGTAGTACACTAATATTTTGCAACCCAATCAATCCACTGTAATGAAGTTTTAGAGCACGTACGTCCAAGTAGTAATTGCTTTTCAAATGCCAAATTGTAGCATATTACTACTCCATTTGCTAACTCCTCAAAATGTTATAATTTGGTTACGTGTATTCCCTGGGGGGTGAGTTCAGTCTAAATATTTTGCAACCCATTATTTATTCCATACAACCATATTTTGCATGGAGTAAATAGTAAACCTAATATTTTGTATATATAGTATAAATAGCTGGCCCCAATAATTATCTCGGATAAAAATACGAAGGCGTCAAAAATACCATTCCATTTTGATAATTTAGACAAGACGTTATCTTCACAGTGACAAAAGTAGACAAGAAATCAAAAATAGCAAAAAATCATTTAGACAATACAGTAACTCACCCCTACTCTAAAAGAAAAATGCTCAGTTTCGGCCCTCCATCATTTTATACTGTGTCATGCAATTTGAAGATTCAAAATCGGTAGCTATTGGAGCTAATGTAGTGGGAAAGAATGGCAAATTTTATTTATTTTCATGCCTTTGAATGGCAAATTCCATATGCTATTTGGTTGGCCATAAATCTCAACAGCTTTGGCAATTTCCAATGGTAACGACGAGAAAATGTGGATTCAGATCATTTTTTTCAAATCTGTTTTTCCGCCATGTCTACAAGTGAGCAATGAGATTTTATTTTTTTTTAAAAAGGGAAAAGTTGTATTGATTTAAGCGTACCAGAACTTATAATGCAGAATTCATTACAAATATTTTGAACAAACCCAAACAAATCGTCTAACTAATACAAAACGAGAAAATTACAATGCGGCTGATGTCTTTCACCCCACCTAGGCATCGCCTAACGCACATTCAGCTGAAATATCATATTGCCTAACACTCTCAAAAAGAGATAAAGTGCTAGCCAAAAAAAGAGACAACAAATACTCAGACGAACTCTAACCAAAGAAGAACGCGTCAATGAACTCCCAAAGCTACAGATCTAACAAGCCACAATGAGTTGCTCATGCAAAAACATCATACGGACATAGTAGAGCACTGTTGACACGGATACTGTTATGAAGCAATATCATCTGAAAGAACCCGATCTGAAGATGTAATATTCGCCCAAAAACGAAACTAAAAACTCTCACTAAAAGGAGAGACAAAACTCTCACAAATCATACGACAAATCTTTGATATGAAGAGACACAAGAAAAAGAAACCAACAACTAGAAAACAGAAAGGGAGATTGAGAACTAATATCATAGTCTTCCTCTCCCGCCGGCGTATTAGATTGTGAAACTGTAGGAGGGAGGGGAATGGAGAAGAAAGGTAAGTGTGGTGGCTAGGATTTCGAGAGAGAGATAGAGAGAGAGAGGGGTGAGCAATGGGATTGAATTCCTGGAAATTAGTTGAATCATTCTCTAGAAATGAGTCAAGATATGCCTGAGCTACCCCAACATTTCCACTACTCTTCGTCCCTCGCAAACGAATTGTTCCGTCAATCTCGCTTTCCTAATCTTTTTCTATGAATTCTGTTAGGCAAAGGACTTGTTTCAAAGTCCTAAGTAGTCCATGTTATTAGCAAAAAAAACTCCAACTTTTTTGTTGTTCGAGGATTCTAAATGGTAAGCTAAAATTACTTGTAGTCGCACATAGCGTTTGATTCATTCCCATGACTTTTACCCTTTCAAAGATTTTCCACGTATATCTTTGTGTTCTCGGTTTATTGCTTCCGTTTGTGCGAATGATTTTGTTATTGGTTGGTTGGTTGGATGATTATATAATAATTAAGGAGATAAAACATAACAAATCTTTAAAGTAGGCGTTATCAGGTTAATCCAAATTTTGCACGGTCTGAACGCAATGAGTTCTATCCAAATTTTGCACAGATCATCTGAACACAACGAATTCTACGCACAGAGGATATATAAATGTTCTCCGTAGAGTAAATTGGACCTGCTAATCAAAATACTGGACTGGAGAGCTCCTCCCAAAAACTCTGTATTTCCATCAAAAACATCAGACTTGACAGGAGGAAAAGAAAACTCCAGAAACTTGTTTTGAAGCTATACCAGAACCAAACAAGACTTAACTGCACGTTTTCAGCTTCTTAAGCTATAGACGACAAGTTTTGTTTACAAAGGATTCATTCAACTTCTTCAGCTACAGACAACATGTTTTACATACAACAAAAGGTTGGAAGTACTAATAGAAAATCATATACAGTAGGGGTTATCACAAATACACCAAGAGCAGATCACCACAGATTGCACAATATGATCCTTTCAAGCGGGCCTCTTCACAACAAGAACCGGGCATTTGGCATTGTGAGCACAGTAATTGCTGACACTTCCCAGCAAAGCCCTGCGAGAAATTTACAAAAGTTTTGTGTTAATGTCCAAACTAAAGCCCAGTTCAACCGTGTTCGAGAATAAGTTGCTGAACCTTATTACCATATATCAAACCAACAATGGGCGTTTTATGAAATTAAGAGATAACTAAATGGAGAAGGATCTAACTTGTCAATTTCTGAAATTAACAACACAGCACCTGGAAGTGAATTTAATATTCATGCATTCAATCGAAAAGAACAAAGTGCAATTTTATCCCAAATTTCAAGGGAAAAGAAATTATCAACCCGCAAAGAAAAGGGACTGCAGTTTATGCCAATCAAGGGTGGTGTTTCCAATTGCATTTCCACATTTGATCATTGGAGGATTCACTATTCACCCCAACTATCCATTTCCCCCATTCGCGTAATCATTTTTGTATTTACTTGCATCCGATGACTCTGTCTGTGCTTTTAAGGTGTAGCAAATAGAAAAGGTCGATTAAGACATTACATTTTGGTTCTTTCTCCTTTCTAGTAGGACTCAACTGTTGCAGAAATGATGTCCATTCCACTAGTTCCATGATGCCCAAACTGCAAACATATTTCTATATATTTGTTTGTATTGCAAAATCAGGACAAACTGTAATCAACTGGTTGATACTGCACTAAAACATCTAGGTGCTAAAGAAGGGGCGACAAGTTCAGATCCCTATTGCCCTACTGGTGCCAATTCTACTTTCCCGTAACAACCTTGTCACTCTCGGGCCGTTGAAGATATTTCAGCGTTTAAAGGTTCAACAAAATTTTTCTTCATATTTGTGTGAAAGATCAGTTTATTAGAACATACTGACCAATTGCCCTATGTCTCTCCCATATGATTGGCGTTCAACCTCAATGTCAACATTTGAGGGGAAAACAAATTATGTGGTGTTCCTTTGGGGGCTCGATCATTCGTTGTCAAGGAACTTCGGTGTCTTCTATTTTTTCCTAACTTGGAAACATTTTCTACTCAAGTTGGCATTTGGCAAAAAAATTATTTTCCTTAACAAATAAAAAAGGTTGGAGAATTTCAGGATTCAACATACAACCAGCCACATGAGGAATGAGGGCTTTCTAACCAAATCAAACCGAGCCTTAAGTCCTAAATAACTGGGCTTGGTTGCATGAATCGGTTGTTAGTAAGGGCATCGATCGTCTTCCATGATATCTAAGAAACCTAAATTTTGCAAACTGCCGCCTTTAAAATCAAAATTTTGGTCTACCCATCTCCTTAGGGCCACCATCTACATAAATTCGGAAAAGATAGAATATGAATTCATTGTTACGGTGAAAGAAGACAACAATGATGGCGCTTATAACCTCTTTAGAGCTCCTCGGCTATGACTTCCCAGTACAAGCAATTGGATGTTAAGCTTTTCCACTGCTTCACATATGGCCTCGTTTGGATTTCCAACTTCTGTCACTGTCTCTGCAACTATCTGTGACAAAAGGCATTCCAATGTTACAGGGAATTAGCAACTGGAAATGAATGTAGAAATGAAGAAAGGGAGGAAATTATAGGTTAAGCAATCTTAAAGGTTATTTCCTTAATTTGTTACCTTAAGGATAGAAGAGAAGGAAAACGGGGATAGTGAGCATGGTTCCTAGAGATCAATTACTCCCAGAAGAATTTCTAAACAAACAAGGTAATAATGCTACTTTGCTCATCATTGAGGATTGGCAGAAGTTGTAATAGGAAAGGAATGCATGTTGGCAAAATTTAGAAACGGTTATGCTAACTACAGCCCATTTAGTAGAGGATAATGTGCACATAATGCAAAAATAAAGTTACAGTTTTAATGCATTTTTTTATGGATGTCATTATACTTTTTCTTTTATCGTATTGTTTGAATAGTTACATTGACACTTTGGAGGAGGAGTTCAACCCCTGACCTTCTTTCACCTTGGAAGTCATTATACTCGCAAATATATATATATATAACAAAACAGGACGGTTATTGAATTCCGTATAGATCCAACCCTTTATTTCTCATCCTATGGCAAAGATGTGACTAAAACTTTTTATAAATCACAGCAGTCTATTTCCAGATTCCATCAATGCTCTTTTTGCATATTAACCACTGCCCACTGGATTGTGGTTACCTTCTGCTCCAATAGGACACTTTTCAAAGCAGTTCCATGATCTACTTTTCCTTTAAAACCTGTCGATGCTTATGCCTCGTCATACATTAGAAATCCAATTCCAGTCAAACTGCAATGAACTTAAACCCAGTACCACCCATTACTGGTTATCATGTTTGTTATGTGATTTGAAGTCAAAGAACCAACGAAGAGTATATACCCCATATTTGCTGCAGATTCCATTGGCTTTCTCTAGCAGAGCAAGCGAAAACTTCTGCTGATTTTCTTGGAAAGATTTAATCAAATCTGCGGCTGCAACCGGGGTGGAAAAAAGGCAGTCTGATCAATGTGAGATAATATATATCAACTTGAATTTGTCAACTCCAAAAACAACACAACTTTATTGAACCAATTTGGCCTAAATTCAAGGAATTGGTGCTGATGTCAAGCAAATCCTAGTCTGTAGAAAAGAATTGCAATCCTATGGGGCCTTAATTCAAGATGCAACCAATAGAATAGGTATTATAAATCCATCTGTCAACAATATGATTTTATGATATCCAATACTTGGAGACTTGGTTGAGTTATCCCGAAGCATTGTGTACTTCTAAAACCATGTATGTCATACATTAGTATATCCCTATCGTATATTGGTACTTTTGCATACGTACAGTGCAAAACAAGTATAACAGAATTTTTTGTTTACTTTTCATCCATATAGGTACCGATTATGTTTCCTAGTTGTACCCAGAGATAAATAGTTCTATTCTTCTATAGAGATGAGACTTGCTTTTTTTTCCTTTCTTTTCTCTTCAATTTCAAGCAAACTACCTTTTCCTATGCTTCATATGCTTTAGTTTAAGTTTTGGACCATAAGTTATTTAATGTAATGGCATAAAATCTCAGTTTGTTCCTTACTTAAGGAAATAAGTTGCAGTCATGCGTTGGACAATTTGGTTCATGTTTCCATTGGAATTTAGTTTCACATTTTAAAAGACAAGTAATTCGATCAGAACACTCCTAGGTACACAGACTTCGGTGCTCATCGTTCGATGTAAATGCACCCGTTTTAGGCACCAAATTCTGTGTGCATAGACTTTCTGATGCGATCAAGGCCATCAAAAGTTGATGGGACGTCCAAACAGCCGTGTATAGCAAACAACAAATTCAGGGTTTCGTTATCCTCCAAACTTGGAGGGTTCTGGAGACAAAGAAAGCGTTGATCTAGATGAAAGCCAGGGCCGTCCAAAAAAAGTTCACTTTCCAAATTATGGTTGCTGCAGCAATTGTAATATCACTGTAAACCCATGTAGACGGAAAATTATCTGTAATCCAGTTTCCAAAATCATGGTAATTGGAATGGTTCACTTTTGAAGACCCATTGAGAACAATAGTCACGCCAAAATCATGTAATTCATCGAATATCCATTGAGAACACATTTACGTTGGGGGCGGTCCTAGACGGCAAGGGGGACCCGAGCCCCTACAGTGAAATTTTTGTTAAAGCATCCAACTCCAAACCAATTGCCAAAGAGTGGAGAGGCCGTCCAGACTCATATACTACTTTTGGAGGAGATAATTAACCGATGTGGTTATTCTTAAATTTCTATATGTGGGGGGTAAAAATCCCGAAATTTCAAGTTATTAACAATATTTCAGATGACGTGTATAAAATTAAAAGGTAGCTATGCATAAACACACAACATCGTCTCTTATTCGGACCTCCCAAGTAACATTATATATTTATAAATATTTTTTTATCGTCAACACAAAAATAAACGTGATTTGTAGCCTGCTAGACACAGATCTTGCGTCCTCCACTGTATAAAGTAACTATTAAAACACTGAATCGGAATCTATTCTTCAACATCAATTTGTTTCGAAAATAGAATAATTGAAATCGGATAAAACGTAATTTTTGACTTGGTTAATGTTCTCGGCAAATTTGGAAAACTAAACTAATCCGATCAAGGAGTGGACCAAAAAAAGCAGGCGATAACGAAAGGCCCAAGTTACAGAACCTCCAGTCACTGAGAGGATCTGCTCCTTTCTTTGTGGTGTGAGTTACTACTAACAAATAGGAGTAGTAAAATAACACAACAATTAAGAGTAGAGAGAGAGAGAGAGAGTGTGTGTGTATACGAGCAGCGCCGAAAGAGGAAGCGTAAAGATAGGAGTAATCGGCAATGGGCTGAACGGTGAAGATGCAGAGGTCGGAGTTTGCGAGGGTGTCAACGAGGTTTTGGAGGGCCCACTCGAGAGCGTAGTGGCTGCACTCGCTCTCGTCTATTGCCACCATCACCTTCTTCTTCTTCTTCTCCCCTAGACCATTTCCATCTGTACTGCTGCTACTCCTTCCCTCCTCCATGTCTCTCTCTCTCTCTCTCTCTCTGATCTTTCTCTCTCTAGGACTCTACCGACTAGGGGGGTTTTATCCCAAACACTGACACAACTTCGTTGATATTTGTGTGTCGCTTAAAGAAGGTAAAAACCAGAAGGAAAACTAAAAGGGGATCTATGTGCGCACAGAAAACAGGGTGATTTTAGCGGGTTACTTTACTTACAGCTAACGGTCAACCGTATTACCAACTTAACATCTCTCTCACGTGAGCTGGCAGTATTGAATGCGAGGATTGATCTTTCACACGCCATCGTGGGACCCGGGGACGTGTCGAGATAAACATGGATTTGCGTTAAGGCCCGGGTGTGCCTTGTGACTTCTAATTACTACAGTAGTATCACTCCGTATTAGTATTTGTTTCACCTGGTTTATATAGCTGTGTGTTTGAATGTTTTCAAACTTAAAGGGTCCGATTGGATGCCGTATGTGTTTTGGGTGTATTATTTATGAAGGGGGGATAAAATAGTAAGGGGTATTAGTTAAGAAGGGAGGGCCCACATTGATGTGATAGTTATAGAGGGTGTATTAAAAAGTAGATGGTTTGGATGATGTATTAGAGAAGGGGATAAAATAATACTCGGTTTGGATGGAGGATAAATTGGGTGTATAAGGGAGGGTGTATGATGTAAAAAGCTGATAAATGACTCTTTTGCCCTTGCGCATTATTAACATGGATAATTCATTAAATTAAATATATTATTACAAAATCTAATAAAATTAATTACTTTTTCACAATTAATCAATAATAATTTATTTTACTAATAATTTAATTATTTTACTAATTTAAAAACCCCACCCACTGTTTTCAATCTCTCATACACGGTTTTACAAAACCCACCTGGCTACTCACCTCTCTCTCTCTCTCTCTCTCTCTCTCTCTCCTATCTACTAAACCCACCCACCTCTGTTCCAGACCCTCTCTCTCTCTCTCTCTCTCTCTCTCTACAACCACCTCTGTTCCAGTCGGCGATGGTTTTACAAAATCCGGCCATAATTTTTCCACCTCTGTTCCACCTCTCTCTCTCTCTCTCTCACGATTTTACAAAATCCACCGGCAACGGCGACGTTCGGTACTACTTCTCTCTCTACTGTAAATGACAATTTTTTTTTTGATCCTCTGTAAATGACAACTCGGTTTTTTTTTTGATCCGCTGTAAATGCCATAATTTTTCCTCTCTATTTTCCATTTTTTCCATTTTCCATTCTGTGTGCATGTGTGAAGAGGTGATGAAGAGGGGGGATTAGGGAGGGCAGAAATGGCAATATTTCGCCTATATTGCCCCGGATTAGTTATGGCCACCTCCGGAGGTGGGCATAAATTAGTACCGTGGGGGCTGTGTTAACGAAGAAGGGGGGAAACGAATACAGGAGCAAGAAATGATACCAAACGGTGGAGTAACTGTCCAATCAAGAACCAATACACCTGGATTGCATAATACACCTGATGGATATAGCATCCAATCGGGCATGGATCGGTCAATCGTGCCTTCTTGGTGTGGAGATGATTATAAACTCATTCTGTTAAGATTTTTATTTTTAAAATATTAATTTCTCATTTTATAAAATAGGTTATTTTTTTACAAAATATTATATTTAATTTAAAAAATAAATACTTATTTGTGTTGATGGAATACATTAATTGTGGATTATTTGATGGGATTTGTCACAAAAAAAAAAAAAAAGAACTTTTGACTTCTTATAGACCCCAAAGACCTGGTTAGTTTTTTTCATTTTCTCCTGGGCTTTGCGATGCTATGTTTGAATTTAACATTCCACGTTGGAGTATGTTGTGTAAGTTTAGACTAAGAAATGAAGAAAAGCTTTATAATCAATAAGAGATAAAATTCTTTCCACCTGTTATAATTGCAGGTGTCCCTCATTTTATATGAAATGATACAAAAATATTTACTCATAAGTTTTAGATGGTAAATATTCAGCCAGATACAAATATGCAAGTATGCTACAGGTGTCCCTAATAGCGGGAGTTCAGAACTTGTTACCAACAATGGTACTAATTTTAAGAAAGACCGCTGTAACGCCCCGATTTTCGGAAGTGAAAATCGAAGACTTTAAATATTAATTTCTAAAACTTTATTTAATTATCATTTAAAATTCAAAACAGAATTCTCAACGTCGAAACTCGTCTATTACAAACTACTGAAAATTTACTGAAATAGTCTTTGGGAAATGAAATAATCTAAATAACAGAGCCGCCTCTAGGTTTGGTATGGATCCCAAGTATACTCGGGCTCGGCTCCCACCTCTGAATTCTCTTTGGAATAAAACTGTTCGCCCTCAGGATTCTGTGTCTCTACCTGATTCTCTACAAAATCTGACACGGATGCCAGAAAAATCCGTGCCTGAGTGAAATAGTTCACCCCGTAGTATAATCCAATCCAACTACCCCTCTTACTTTACATTTAACAAACAACAGGATATAAATGGTGCAAATAAGTACAACAGAAATATTTCACATAACTTGATTCATTGCTATCCATTAACCTAATATGAATTCTAAGATCCCACTCATGAGATCTTTCCTCCCCAACCACCAGTCATGCTCGGTCCCATGAGATCACTTTTCCTTTGATGCAGATAACCTAAGTTATATGACGGGTGTGTAACCCAATCACTACAACAAGGAAAATAGTTTATCATGCCTGAATCACAACCAGAGTTCGTCTATCTTATGTACCACATCACAATCATCACTGGACACACGCCAGGCTATCAACTCATCACTGGACACACGCCAGTCTATCAATTCACCACTGGACACACGCCAGTCTATCAAAACATCTCTGGACACATGCCAGGTTTTATCGTCATAAAATATCTCTAGAACACTCGCCAGGTTTTATCAATTCATCACTGGACACACGCCAATCTATCAATTCATCACTGGACACTCGCAAGTCTATCAATTCATCACTGGACACTCGCCAGTTTCAATTCTCATCGCATCTCAAAATTACGCCTGCAGGCAACCTCTAGAAAAAGAAAACTTCTCAATTCATCCATTACTTAGCATCGTCTAAGTGATTTCTATTTCGTATACCACCCCATGTCTCTAGGGTCCAATCTAGCATTCAAATCCAACATCGACACAATTTTATTCTCAAAAATAAATAACAACAAACAACATACGGATCAAAATAATATTAGGCATTGTAATCACATAACTTCTTATGACTGGGCCGTTGCCCTTAATCTTGTATGGCCACAAAATCATTAATAAGATAAGAACCATTTAACAAAGATTAAAAATAATTTTTCTAGGCTTTTATTAATTATTCATAAGTAATTAGATTAATTAAATACCAATGAAATACATTAATTAGGTAAAAATATTAGAACAATTATTGTAACACTAATAAGAGTCCTAAAGGTCCTCTATAACAAGTTCGAGTGCTAAAAGTTGGGTTTGGATGTTCATGGGATTATTTTAAATAAAAAGATTAAGCTAATTGACAAAAGAAGAATAAATAGATAATAAATAATTAAATAATTAAAAATATATTTATTTTAACAAAGTATCATCTTAGGACTGTAAGAAGTCAAAATAAAATTATTCGGAATTATTAACATCTTTTATAATATTTTAAAGTATTTTAATTTAGAACCAATGCGTAAATAAATAATAATTAGTAATTAAATAAATAAAATATTATTTTAATAACATATCATCTTTGAGATGTAAGAAGTCTAGGAAAAATAGTTTAGATGTTAAAAACATTGTTTGTAAGGTCGCAACTATTTTTCATTTGTAACTTTAATTAAAATAAAATAAATAGCTAATAACATAAAAAAAATATGAAATCAGAAAGTTATGATCTTTAGTATGTTAGGAGTTTAGGAAAAATAATACGGGGATTTAATAAGTAGTTTATAAGGTCGCAATGATTTGTAGTTTACAAACTTTTACACGATAACGAATAAAAATTTAATAAATAGATAAATAAATAAAAAAATAAAAAATTAATAAGGTATGATCTTTGGAGTGTTATAAGTCTAGGAAAAATAGATCGGGCGTCAAAAACCATGTTCGGGAGGTCAAAATGAGTCTCGAACCAAAACTGGTCAAACCGCAAGGTTTGACTTTGCGGCAGGACAGCCGCCGCAATGTTGCAGCCTGGTTCTTGCAGTCCGCAGGTTGCGGCCGCAAGGTACTGGTCAGCTTGCATTTTTTTGGTGTTTCTTTTGTTTTTTCGATGCATGGGACCTTGGGGGACGTTGGGTTATGTCTAAAAACAATAATTATACTTAGAGGAGGACTCGGATCGAATTATAATACCTCGAATTGGATTGAATTGGATTTCGATCGAAACTTGACAAATCGGAACGAAAGCTTCGGGTTTCTTGATCGGGGAACCTCGGGGCCGAATTGAATGTTGTTTGGCGATGCTTTGGAGTATAAGAGGTGATTGGAATGGTCGGATTGGATCTCGATTGGGTCTAGGCACGAAACCTACTTTTCTCTCTCTCCTTTCTCTCTCTAGAACTCCATGGATTGGAGCTTCGATTTCCTTCGGTTTTTCTCTCTTTTCTGGACAATTAGGGCGTGAAAAATATGGTGCGTGCCCTAGGTACGGAGTAGTGACGTATTTATAAGAGAATTGGATGAGTTTTGATTAATTTGAGTCCTAACGGAATTGGGTTTCGGAATGGACGAATGAAGCTCGATATTTGGGTTACGGGGAAGATAGAGATCGAGTAGGAGAGTGAGAGACGAGAGAGACGTACATGCATGCAATTAAGTGTATGCAATTCGAATAAAAGCATTAAAAATAGGATAATTTCTAGTTATATTTGTATTTATCTATTAAGAAATAAATTTTATTAATGAAACTAATAATTTTTAATGGTATTATTAATTATAAATTTACGGGTCGTTACAACCGCAATGTTGATTTCAACGAAGAGAACAGGTGAATTCAAATTCAAGGCCGCCATTACCAACCCTTATAAACTTACTTACAGATCGATTATTAGTGTAACAAATGTTGAAATGTACAATCCCCAATAGAGTACCAGCAGATGTAGTAGACCTCTTATAAGTGAATGGACACCTGCGGATAAATGTAATAGGTTGAAATAGAGGTGTAAAACGGGCCGGGCCGGCACGGGCACGGCACGAGCACGGCACGTTTGAAGGCGGCACGGCACGGCACGGGCACGGATTTAATCCTAGCACGGCACGGAACGGCACGGTCTTAGTGGGCACGCGGCACGGCACGGGCACGGAAGTAAGCTAGAACAACACGGCACGGCACGGCACGGAAGTTGGCCTGGCACGACGGACGGCAAGACGGCATGCGGCATCAGGCAGGCACGACGCGACGCGGCAAGACGGCGACGCAAGACGCAGTACGCGACGGCACGAACACGACACGAGGCATGGAAAAACCAAAAAAAAAAATGTTATTAAATAAATAAGGGATTTCATATTATAGTTTACTTTATTTCTGTGTATTTTTTGATAATTCAATAATTTATTAATCTTTTCCTTTTATTTAAGTAAAATAAGCTTTTAAAATATTTTATATGATTAAGAAAATTTGAATCAAAATTCAAACATGATAATATACCTATTACCACACATATATTGATATTACATTGCATTTTATCCAATAAAAATTTTTAAAAAAAAATTACATAGAAAATAAAAAAATAAATAAAAACAAATTTAAAAGAAAAAATTACGTGTGATTCGAATTCGAATTCAAGTCCTAATGTCCTATGGAACTTGTCACACATCACAAACCACCAAGGCCATTAATTATGATATGTTTTTACTAGGAACAACTAATAATAAATAAGAAAAAAAATAGTTTTAAATATGGTTTTACTAGGAACAACTAATAATGAATAAGAAAAAAATTGGTTTTAAAACAAAATTATTACATGGTCATCATCTATTTTCCAATTATTAACTCTACAAGTACAAGTTTCGGGAACCAAAAATATAAAAATACAATGTGCGGGTACATATTGAGTACTACACAAATAATTGGAGACATTGGGAAGTAGGGAAAACCTTGGTTGTGAAATAGTTTTAGTGGATTTTGAAAAAAAAAAAAGGCACTACGTGCTACGCACCCAACTTAAAAAACAAATGTTGTGTTTGGATTGCGTTTTGAATTTTTTTTTCGAAAAATAATAGAGGTAATAAGTGGTGAAAGAGGGAGAGAAAAATGTTAGAAGTATAGGGAATGTATGGGGAATTTTTTGAAAATTTCTTTTTGAGAAGGAAAGAGAACACAACATTTAATTTGCGCACTACGCACCAAAAAAAGGCGCGCACTATGCAGGGGCAATAAAAAACGACATTGGGGGAGCAAGGGAATCGAACTCTCGCCTCTTGTTCCTTAAAGAAGGTGGCTTACCATTGCACCAAACTTCAACTTCTTATACATATTAGCATATATAATTTATATATACACAAAATCGGGGAATTTTTTTTAAAAAAAAAGGCGTGGGGCACGTGACCCCACGTGCCCCATGGTGGGTCCGCCCCCATCTCAAACCACCAAGGCCAATAATCATTTTGTGCTTATAATTGGAACAAGTAATATATATTATATAATTCTATTGTATAAAAACGGGCCTCTTGTACGGTAGCCACACAATTGCGACACAACTATGACGATCCATACCGTTCATTTTGTTGTTCTTGGAGTTTTAATCACTCTCGCAAATTTTTGGGTCTATCGGGTTTTGGAAGCCCTTTCATCGGGACGTAGATTCATTAATATGAATTTTTTTGTTATGTGCGATCGAGTATATAACGATAACAAATTTACTTCATTTTTTGCACGAATGATATAATCACTCTCACATAAAAGGTAGATGGTTCCGATTTTCAAAAAATATCTCGGTCGGGCCTCGAGCGATGCATTATAGGACTTTAACGCCTTTGGAAGCACCAAATGTGTTCTGATCACGTGGTTTCCGACATCCGATTATCACCTATTTAGGGGAGAATGATAAATTTGATAAGATTTTAAATTGTAATGGTTTAGATCGAACATTAGAAAAAATGAGTCTGCAGCTACCTTTCAAATTTATACATCTAACTTATTTGGTTCTAAACTAATGTATGTCGCTATAGGCCAAAGTACGATAGCCACACGATTGCGACACAACTATGACGATCCATACCGTTCATTTTGTTTTTTTTGGGTGTTTTAATCACTCTCACAAAAATTCGGGTCTATTGGGTTTTGGAAGCCCTTTCATCGGGACGTAGATTCATTAATATGAATTTTTTTGTTATGTGCGATCAAATATATAACGATAACCAATTTACTTCATTTTTTGCACGAATGATATAATCACTCCCACATAAAAGGTAGACGGTTCGGATTTTCAAAAAACAGCTCGGGTGGCCCTCGAGTGATGCATTATAGGACTTTACGAGATTTTTTCGTTATTTGGTGCATGGATCATGGTGTGACTTATGCACATGATCAAAACTTGGTTGGTATATATAGAAAGAGAGATGAGAATCGGCAGCCCTAGCCCACAACTCACTCTCTCTCTCTCGCGCGCTCTCTCTCTCTCTCTGAAACGATGAACGGCGAAGGTCGAAGGAGAGGAGGAGGAGGAGGAGACCGACGAGATCTAAGACTCTCGAAGCAGCAGAAGCTCATCCTCACCGCCGAAGAGCAACTCGAGTCCAAGCTCGGTTTCGATCTCTTCTCCGAAGGCGACAGGCGCCTCGGCTAGCTTCTCACCTTCTCATCCGTGAGTCACCATTTCAATTTCTAAACCAACAATCCCTTATTTTACACTTTGCTTATATTCTGTTACTAGAAAAGGTCTATACCTAGAAAAGGTCTATACCTATTAGTGAAACAGCATCAGAACGCGTGCAATTGACATTAGGGATTTGTATTGTTTTGGCATTAACTGCAAGTTAAATTCAGAGTTTTCTGCTCTATTTGCAGTCATCTTGGGAGTATCAGGATACCCACAAGGTCTACAGTTGTGTTGATCTATACTTTGTTTGTCAGGTGAATGAATTAGTTGTGTTCTTTTTTTATATGAGTTTCAATTTGGAAAATCACAATTTAGAAGATTATACTCATTTTGCTAATTACTTGTTCGAATTTGGGTTTAGGACGGCTCTACTTTTAAGACGAAGTACAAGTTCCGTCCATATTTTTATGCGGCTACGAAGGTATGTGAAGTGTGGCAAAGTATAACTTGCCGAGTTAATTTCGTGTGATTGCAGCTTTCATGACGCTGTTGATTTTGTAGGATAAAATGGAAATGGATGTTGAGGCCTACTTGAGAAGACGGTATGAGAGTCAGATTGCTGATATAGAAATTGTAGAGAAAGAAGACCTTAATCTTGTAAGCTGGGTTATTCTATTGATGTTGTTGGCTTTTTAGTTGGGGTATCCTATCTATTTTATTTCTTATGATCCCCTTAGTCATTTGAACAATTGATGTTACATTTCTTGTGGCTACACAACTGTAGTGGGAAAAAGGGTTCCATTGTTTATGAAATAGGTGGTAAAGCTGATATATTTAATCTTGCATTTATAGTAGTTATATGATAATTAATTACTACATTTCTACCTGAATATACCTGAATATTGCTTGTATTTAGGGTGGGCATTCTATAGGATTTGGCAATTGAAAGTTTGCAGAAAGTTTAGAGAAAAATCTACCTGAATATTGCTTGTATTTAGGGTTACAAAATTAGGGCTTTCGTGTTTCCCCTTTAATAACCCCTGTTATGGTGTTTTTTTTTGTAGATGGATGCTGATAATTTTAATTTTGGCTAATTTCAATTTTCTTATTCATTTTTCTTGTTCATTTGGCTTTCATATACCTGTTTTCTGCTGCTGTTGGTGCTGGTTCTTGTTTTGTAGGACATTGTACGCCAAGGACCAAACCACGTGAAGGCTGAAGCAAATTAATGCCAGCAAAATGTAGAAGGTGGATTTTCTCACTTATGTTTGAATACCAAAAGTAAATACGTGACATAGTAAGGAATGGAGCATTCAGTTTCACAACAAAACTAGTAGTTTATGTGTTAGTAGCTCATATTTAGCTTGGTGGATACCTCTAACCTGGTTTTATGCCAAACCTGAGGTGTAACGAAGCCAGGCTAAATATTGAGTTTGTTTTTAGTTAGTATAGTTAGTTTTATTTGATTGCATTGCTTAGCCGAGGTGGTGGCATAACCCCTCGCATATTCTGTTTGCTGAGTTGAGGTGGCGGCCTAGCCCCTCCAGTCTGTTAGTTTGTTAGTCTGTTAATCATTACTCATTAGGATTGAAATATTGAATACTACGATATACAAACTTAAGAACATTAGAGGCAGCGACGCACCCGGCACCGGAATGTGTGTTTTTTGGGAAGATTTTTTTTAGTAGAAAATCGGTTGCCGGTTGGTGATGTGTATACGAAAATCGATGGCACAATATGGCACGGCACGACACACGATTAAGGGCCAGCACGACACGAACCTACAAAAAAAGGCACGGCACTACCCGACAAAAAAAGGCATGGCACGACAAAAAAAAGGCACGGCACGACACAACCTGACAAAAAGGGCACGGCACGACCCGACCCGACAAAAAAGGGCACGGCACGACGCGGCACGATTAATTAATCGGGCACGGCACGGCACGACACGATTTAAAAAAGGCACGGCCCGACTCGGCCCGACAAAGCAATATGGCCCGCCATGGCACGGCACGGGCACAGCACGGCACGACACGCCATGGCACGATGAAGTAAACGGGCACGACACGGCACGACACGAAGCACGGTTGAGCACGGAAGAAAATGGCACGGCACGGCATGACAGGCACGTTTGACACCCCTAGGTTGAAATTGCAACCTCTAGAAAACTCAAGTTTATACAACTAGAGTTAGGAATTCCGAATAAACATACCAGCTGCTGAAGTGTTATACCAGCCACCAAGCCACAAAAAGAGAGAGAGAGAGAGAGATATGCTAACATCAGTCGGTTGCATAAGACAACAACACAAGTGCTAAATACACACCACCCTTCTCTCTTGCCATGTTTTAATTTCTTCCTCATCCATAGGAAGAACACAATGAAATCTTGACACAAGATATGGCAAAAATTGTGGCATATTACCAAGAGCGACAGTGCTCGGTTCGTGCCACATCTGTCTACAGGTTAAAGAAAAATGTATCTGATGAACAAAAAAGAACATAACATAATACCCCAGTGTTCTAGTCCAGCCATAATATATGTACTTCCTCTCTCCTGAAAGAGTGCAAACGATGGAAATCCAAACACATCAGTTCTATAATCCTTAAGCTGCAATGTAACAAGTGGTCAAACACTATGTCATGTGGGACACAAACACACACACAACTGCACCAATGAAGGACCGACACTCTTAGAGATTGCTGGATCCATGTCAGACACACCGAAAACACCTCACATGCCGGGTAAGGCACACTACTATCACCATTCTCAAGCGATACTCAATAATTCTTTCTCACAGCTTCATTGTATGGCTCATCAACTTAATGCCTCTAGGATTTCATTGTATGGCTCATCGACATAATACCCCAGTGTTCTGGGCCATAATATATGACTATTTCATACTACTTAGCATTTTGCCGCCTCAACTAGAAAGTGGCGCATGAAACACAGAGTGGCATGCAACTTTATTGAAAGTGGTGCATAACAAATCTGTGTGTTGTATGGCTCCAACTTTCTGGAACAGACATGATGTTAAACAGGGTAGATCATCGTGCCTACCGTGAACATAAAATCTGTATCCGCAAAGTGGCATTACGCCATGATTAAAGTGGTGTATACCCACTGATTTGTGTGGCATATACCCGAATCATGAGTGTTGCGCCACCTTACTTCCTTTACAGCTTCGAGTTCGGGGAAGCTAGCCACTTGGGTCTCTGCTTCGTTCGTCGATATATATAATAAGATCACCCCAAGCGTAGGGTATAAGCGTCCAATTGAAGCATAATAATCCGGAAGACCGGGATCGTACCCAAGGGAATAATTAATACGGCTTTGCTGGATTTGTAGATGCAAGTACTGGTTTTCGGCCTTTAGACAGCCAACTTAGTTTTTCGTTTGCGGTGGAAAGTAAAGAGGCTAAATTAAACGAGAATAAACTAGATTAAAAAGCAGGTTAGGTCTAGGAATCACTAACACCCACGACTCAAGCGAAACTACATTTTTTCACCCAAATACACGGTTTAAGATGCTCAACTAAGGCTCATAATCCGGAAGATAAGATGGTTCAAAAATCAAGCTAGCTATAGAATTCATTTAGCGAACACCTCGAGCGACAGAGCTCCAAGCATCATGTGTGGTAAGTAGGCGATACTCTTACCTACACATGATCAAGGAGGTTAACACATCGGCAATTTGACAAACAAATCCAAGCCCCACATCAATCTTCGACCCAAAGATTCAAACTTTATTGGGAAAAAAATGCAATTTTTACTCGAGCCATGGGGTGCTATTCACCCCATGACCTAACCTTGAAAAACTATTCACACATATCTATAAAGATAAGAGCAAGCAAAAATCTACTAAGCATAATTGAAAACAAAGCACTAAAAGAAAACTAGCTTAAAAGATAGATCGGGCAATGATATACAACTTTAATGAAGGCGATAATAGCAAAAACTAACTAATTAAGGCAAGAAATTAAATATTAAGTGCTGGAAATTAAAGAACATTCAAGAACAAGTAAGAACAATTCAAATCTAGCTCTAGATCTAAAAAACGTACTCAATCCAATTCCTACTTGTTTTTACAAAAATGACCTCACTCCTATATATAGCCTCCAAGGACGCGCACGGAATATTCCAAATGAGATCCAAAAATTCTCCCCGAATTCGTTCGGTACCGATGGACAAAAATAAATGGTATCAATGCCTAGTGCCTTAAGCTGTTAAGCCTTGAAATCATCTCGGTACCGATGGAGTGAATCCTGTGGTAGCACTACCGAGGTTGATTAGTGATGGCGCATGGGAAATGGCTCGGTATCGATGGAATAAATTACTTCCTATTGATGCCGAGATGCTAGCTGAAGGCTCCTGGCACATGCTTTGGCACTGATTTAGGAAATTGGCTCCCATCGATGTCGATGTGGCAAGGGGCTGATGCAAAAAGACTTTGGTACCGGCTGAACTTATAATATCCATCAATGCCGAAGGTCTTTGATTGATCATTGTTGACTGCCATCATTGTTCACTTTGGTACATTGATGGAAAAATTATATGGTACTAATTCCTATGCAATTAAGGTGTTCCCAGAAAGCCATTCAAATCCATCTCGGTACCGATTGAATTAAGTCCAGCTCTTGGTCTTGATCCTTGGCTTGCCCTTCTCGAGCCGACGGGTCAACTTTGTGTTCTTGAATCTCTTCACACGCTTCATGCTTTAAAACCCCTTTATTTGGTGACTTTTCTGCAAAACAAAACTAGCATACTCTACGAGCAAAAGTAATTAAAAGCGACTAATTAAACGATAAAATTAACTAAACTAGACTACTAGCGCACCCTACATTGCATTATCGGGTGCTTATCAGTCTCCGTCCTGACCTGGGAATCACTCCCCCCCTCCCGCCCGAGGTTACATTGTTAGAGATTTTCAAAATAAAAGAGTCGTCGTTTCAGTTTTGCAAAATTTCCTTGTTTCTTTAGAATGCTTGTTTTCCTCTTTGTGAGCTTTATTCCACATTGGATACTTAAGAGATGTTAGAGTGGTATATATTAGGGAACATTCCTAATGTGAATAACTAATAATCTAGTGTGGTACAGCCCTATGGTGCTTCGCACCATACCGGCGGAGCCGGTGCTTCGCACCAGGACACACCCACACGCGTGCGCGGCGTGGGCTGTGGTGCATTGTGGCGCTTTAGCGGCGCACTTTGCACGTCAGCGCAAGGCGCCATTTCTTATTGCGAGTTGGCAGTACGGTGGCGCTCACGTGGATGTCGCGTGCCACACGCATGGCAGGTGAGTTACACGGAGCGGTTCCGATCGGGTGCAACTCGAGCCAGCGGGTGCACCGGTTCGTGGGTTGCAATCCCAGCCGTCGGCCGCGAAGGGTCACGATCCAACGAATCGGATTGAATCCAATTGGGTGTGAGTGAAACAGTGCACCGGTTCGGTGTAACTGAGTGTGACTGATCGATCAAGACCGTAGGATCCGATCCAACGGTCGAAATAGATCGGGTGCGTACCTATTCACAATGAGTGCGTAGTGGCCTATAAATAGATCACTACCTGTCAGAATTCGTACAGACACACACATTATGCCGAAATTCTTCTACATCTCTCTCTATATTTCCTAGCATTCATTTTGCATTCTGTTTTGCAACAGAAAACAGAATTCAGTGATTCTCGGTTCTTATATTCACACAGCGGGTATTCTGTCCGTTTCGTTAGTGCAAACGAAAACAGAAAGAACTTAGAGTTCGGGCTTCGATTTATCTTGAAGGCAGGTTTGTCGTAACCCTTTGCATACCATTATTGGTGAGGGCAAATACTGTCTTTAGGAAAGCGACATCGCGACTCGAAGTGTTTTTCAGGTTTTGTGAAGGTTTCGCCGACAGCTCAGAATTTGCAGCAAGGTTTTTCCAACATACATTACATGTACCTCTATCAAGCTCTAGAAACGCTTGCTTTCCCTTCAAAATGTGAAGGACTCGAATATACGGGGTGTGTGTGCGTATATGTGCGTGGGTACTCTCTCAAGACCATAACTACTCTCTTTTATTTCTTTCTTGGGAAAAAGAAGAGGAAGAACAAAGTGGAAGAAGATAAGGGAAAAGGGATACGTATTCTCTCTCTCTCTCTAAAACTATTTTGCAGACTATTTTTTGGTTTTTCTGACGAAACGACCAACCTCTAAAACTGTGGACGTGGTCTTCCTTATATAGGAAAACAAGCTCGGCCACTATAGCTCAAAATATCGTGCGCCCCTCCATAGTGGTGCATGTTGACTCAAAGTGGCGTCCGGCCACTTTTCATGACATGAAAGAGATTGTCACATCAAACCTATTTTTTCATAAGAGTAGTAAGGCCCCGTTCCACTTTCCCTTCTTTTTCTAAAAATACATTTTCTTTAATTTTCAAACTCAAATATAATGAAAATGAAAAATAATTTTTAAAATTTTTATGCTCCGTATAAAAGATCTCGATGAAATCTATCAAACAAGATCCATATTGGTAGAAAAATTATTTACGTAAACACATGATTTTTGAGCTTGAAATTACCTTCTTTTTCCAAAAGTTACTTTTTTTACAAACTGGAACGGCTCATAAACTATCGCACATTGCATACTTGTGGTGCATGTTTGAAACTATCTAGTGTGCGTCACCTTCCGGTGAGTTTCTTAGTGTAGTAAATGGGGTTCCGTGGGAGGTACTTACGTGTGAATATTCGTGAATTGGAGATGTGCGATTGGTCGATGATTAGCGAGGGAAAGATGTCACGACCCAAATCTAATGGGTAAAAATTTGTGACATGGCCAGTGATTTAGAAATCACCCCAGGCCTTGATATCATCAACCATAATTTTTTTTTTTTTTTACGAAAAATTCCCAGGTCCGTAAATTAAAAAATAACATATATTTCATTCAGAGCTGTCTAGCGTGCATACCATGTCACGCCCCGCCCCGTAAACGGCACCCAAAGTGGGCCCGAGTCGGTGCGACCACGTGGCATTCCACATAGAAGACCAAACCACATCTCGCAACCTGTCAGAATGTAAATACCCAGCGGAAGACTTATCACCTAAACATAAAATGAGTCAACGTGTCAACCAACCAACTACAACCTCGATTTACAACACTTAGAAAATTTCCTACTTCAACATGTCCACAAACAAATTAATTACAAGTTAAACAAAACAACTTCTTCCTCAACTACCTACAACAAGCTCGACCATCCACAACATCCAAGGCTAGACCAAACACTCCTCAACACGATGACCAGTAGTGGACCCACTCTAAGCAACCTGCTACCTGGCAGACCAAAAAGGAAAGCCAGAGTGTGTGAGATATAGAAATGCTCAACATAATACCACAATACCCGAACGAATAACAACATGAATATGAATTCACCAACATAACTTAAATACTCAAATGTATGCAACAGTTATAACCAACTTGTCCACCCAACAAAGCAGTAATATTCAATGCACAACAACATGAATATAATTACATCACATGCAGTGACACGTTTGCCACTTCGCATGTACCCAAGACGAGGTGTCCCACATACCATGCTCCCATCCACCGACTATTAGCCGGCATGGCATACGACATGGTATGCCTCACACATTAACCTTCGGCGGTTCAATCAACACTCAGCAGCATGAATATTTATCAAACACGCATATCACAACCAAATCTCGTGTCCCGCACACCATGCTCCCAACCATCGTCCATTAAACGATATGGCTTACGACATGGTGTGCCTCACACGCACACATTCACAACATATCAAAAGCTAAACAATTGTAGCATGATATACCCCACATTATAGCAATATCTCATTAAAGATAACCATATCAAAAGCTAAAATACGATTAGCAAGATATACACTCACCACCACATCAATATCTTATTGAGAAGGACCATATCAGACACACTCACCTTGGTATCAACCGAGGTATGCTAAACTTACGATTTCGGCACCTTCCAACTCACCGGCTTGACACCTAACCACAAGTTAACCATATCAATTTATTGAACGCTTAAACGTCAAAATCAAGTCCTAACAACAATCTATAACACCTAATATAGATTAAAGATGCTTAACACATACTAGCATGTCCATCTCAAAGGTTTAGAAGTGCCCCCAATCAAACATAAAAGTATAAATATGGCATAACTCTTGAAATCGGTTTGAAAACCATGACCATCCTGTCGTATTCCGACCATAACTTCTTATTGGTTTAAAACCAGGTCATGAAACTACCACCATTAGAAAGTACACCTCCGGTACATGAATTTTGATATTAAATTTGCCCAACATAGAGTCCGAATGAATAAGATACGCTCAACCGAAGTTACCCAACTAAAGCAGAAATCACAGTTTCAGCAGAACATTCTGCGATCGAAAGTCTATTAAAAATCACCTACTCAATATTTTCCAATGATTCTAACACCAAAACATCACCAATTGATCAATGTTTAAGACTCATGATAACCCATAGTCAGTAAGGACATTTAACTATGACAAAATTGATAAAGAACACAGCTCCAAAAGCTGTCCAGATTTCCAGAGTTACCAAATCACCAACTTCGAAACAAAATCTGATTTTTCCTAGAAGGAACCAAGGCACGAACCTTACATATTCAGAAAGGCATGCAAGTCTAGTTTCAGAATCAAGAAACGGTGCGTAAAACCGATTCCCGAGCAAGAAGTTATGCCCGTTTTTCCAACACGTGTCTGTGCTGCCAGCACAGACGCGAACCAGACACCCGTTCGGTCCACGAATTTTGTAGGCCAAACTACTTCGAGTTATTTTCTGAAAATTTAACACGATGTAATAGACTCACAGATGAACATTCAAGATTTATTTCAAGAATTTAGAAGATTTCTAGGTACCTTGAATAATTTTGGGAAGAACAGCCCTGCACCTTGGTTTCTTTCCCTCTTCTCCTCTTTTCCTCTTCCAGCCAATTCTCTCTCTCTCTCTCTCTCTCTCTCTCCGCGTAGGAAAACAAGAAAGAATAAGGGAGATATTTCTCCCAAAATATCCTGGGGATATTTTGATAACACCTAAGAAAATAATCCCATGCAAACGGAACCCCATCCTAACTTATGCTCCGATCAATAGCGTTTAGTTAAATACCCATCAAATAAGAATTAACCCCTTAAACACATCATTCAATTAAAATATGAGTTTAAAATACTAAATATCCGGGACGGGTATTACATACTTGTAGACACCCCAATCTGGACCTTCAAATAATCTTTAAGTTTCCCCGATGATGAAATAAGGAAAAATATACCTTCGAGGCTTGGATTGTTGCTCCTTTGCTACTCCTTTGCTACTCCTTCTTTAACCTCAAGAAAACCCCTTTTCAACCATGTAGGGTGGCCCCCGGTTCAATTGCAAAAGAGAAAGATGCGTTTGTTTTGTCAAAAATAACTTTTTCCATGACACACTGAGGGTAAAATGGGCACACATTTCAATGTATAAAATGTCTTTGAGTGAAACCAATTGGGTTAGAAAGAGGACTCGACGAGCTTTCCAACGCTTCGAACCGCGTCCAAATCCGAGTTCGGGAGTGTCCGGGGCGCCCTCGCGAAGTTCAGTGTGTTGTGCTGACTCACAAACCGCACGGCACTTCAAAAGGGCGCACGACACCTCAGAAGGGCGCACGGCACCTCAGAAAATTCAAAAAATCACTTCACCGCACGACATTTTAATTCAAAAATCACTCCATCGCGCGGCATTCAGGAGGAGCGTCTGACAGATTCCCATGCGCGTCAGCTGATTGGGCAGAGCACATTTCTCACGTTTTTTTCATTATTTGGGTGCTCTCCAAGTATCTTTTTGCCTATAAATACACCCCCTCTCTAGTTGAAAAGCACCCCTTCAACTCCAAGTAAAGTTACTATGCCATTTTTTTGGCTCTCACTCTCCCTCTCTAAAAATACTCTCTTTTGATTCTCTCTCTACAACTTCTTACACCCACCACCACTATACACATTTTCCTCTCTCTCTCTCTCTCTCTACACTCATTTGCTCTCAAATCTTTCAAGTTCAATCCAAATCAACTTCCATTCCTCCACCTTCAAGCACATCCAAGCTTCGATCAAAAGGTATAAATCCATTTCATTGGGCTAAACCATATTTAGCCTTGAGGGGAGCCGATCGAGACCCTTCTCGGTCTTTCTATACCGAGCTTGGGTCTCAAACGAGCTTTACATTCAAAGTCTTTCTTTTCTTTTCTTTTCTTTTTCTTTTTTGCATTTTCTTTTCATATTTTGACTAATATTGCTTAAAGATCGTGCGGGTACATTCTAGATTCAAGTTTCATGTTAAAAGTCATTTTTTTTTGCTTCGTGAGTTCTTTCAATATTCCCAAAAGCTTTTAACATTATTTTACATGATAAGATGAACAAATGGATCTCATAAATCATTTTTCAAAGATTCAGAAAATGTAACAAACTATTTTGCGGACCTATGGTTTGTTTTGTCATGTAAAAGCAAACTGATTTTAGAATGTGTAGACAGGTGTACCGCACGGTGTGTTGGTTGTACCGTGCGATGCATCCGGGCATCGCACGGCGTATCATGTTAAGCGCACGGCATGTTGGTTACTGATGTTATTGTAAGCAGGTTGTCTGGATCGGAGGTACTCTTTGTTGTGGCTGCTTATTTCTGCTGTTGACTGTTCTTATTTCTTTAAAAGTAAGACCATATCTACAAGTCATGTTCTGGCTCTCAAACAAGATTTTCTAGATCATCCCGAATGATCAAACACGTTAAAAACTATTTTGGGATCATGTTTTGAGAAAATAATAGTCTTTTTGGGATGATCTGGTCATTATATGACTTTTGATGAGTCTTTTAAAAGGTGTACGGTGAAAACAGTGGGCTGAATGATATTTTAAACGCTTGTAACAGACTGACAGCAGAACAGGTACCACGCGCGGCATACTGAAGAGCCGTGCGGGGCATTACAGTGTGCCGCGTAAGAAATGACCGCGGTCCAGACAGCTTGTCAAATGTTTTTCATTATATTTGCTTGCATCATTCTTATCATTCTGTACAGTTCGCACCACAAGCACACCAATGTGTTATATTCTATCCCGTGTCCCTTCCCCGTATATGTTTTAAAGTTAAGTTTTTCAAATGGTATTAAATCCCCCATTTAAAATGCTTAGTAGAGACCGGTTTTACCGGGCGAGCGGGGTGCTTTTTCAACAAAACCTTCCCCGTTCGTAACGTGGCTCCCGGATCCAAAATCTCAACGTTTTCGCTAGACCAAAAGCCTTTCTTTTTCAAATCAAACTCTCGGTTTCTCGGATCATCCATCTCAAAAATTCGGGTGGCGACTCTTCGAGTTAGCGCTTTTCGGGCGCGGGAGCCCACAATACTAAATACAAACTTTGTCCAATAACGATAAAATTACAACAATGTGGCTCACACACACAAGCGCCACTTATTATCACATTAATTTCTTATTTAGCCATAATGACTAAAATCTTCCACACACTCGGGTAAGCCTTCTTTAACCCGGTTTCCTGAAAAGATTTTATGAAACACAAAATCAATTCAGTAAGTTACGATATACTAAGGTTACATAATAAACATGGGATTAAGCATGAAACATAACGTAATCAGTAAATCAACAATAATCCACCAGTTTGCAATATCATAAGAGAGAACAATAATATAAGAGTTTGCAATCACTATGAGATAAAATAGAGATATATCCATCATCATCATTATCATTATCATCTTGACCATCATAGGCGATAATCCGATAGCCCGGGGAGCGACCCCAGCAAAATAAGGGAAATGATATCAAATCCAAGGGATACCCGGCCGTATTCTTATCCACAATTCATAGGCGCCAAATCAAACATAGCTAATCATAGCTCTTCGCCCAGATGTTGCACCAATATACCCTTAAATCTCCTTTTAAAATTAATCCCATGTTGATGCAGACCGGGTTGCGTCAACGTGGATGGACCAGTTGCGTCCACATGTAAGATGATGCACAATGGATTTCGGGCGTTCGTCGCTGTTTAGGCCCCGAAAAAGCCAATTTTGCCGTTTATAGTAATATTTAGATCGCTAATAAGTTTTGTTAGGAAACTCCGTTTTATTTGCCGTTTGTTTTGGTAACCTTATAATTCTTTCTAGTTCCTGATTTATTAGTCAAATCAGAACTTTCCTTTTTTGGTAATTTTCGTATTTATTCCGATTTAGGGTTGATTAGCGGCCTTAAAGGTTTTCTAAGTTAATTAGGGTTTTTCTTTCACCCTATTTATATGCTTGTAAGCCTTACGGCAGATTTTGGTGGTTATTGAATAAAGGAAAACGAGATTATTCTCAAACTTTGATCGTTTAAAGAGGGAGTACCTCTGGGTCGATCTGTTATTCGTGTTTTCTCTAGCACGTTTGTGTTCGTGTCATTAGGCTACGCTGCATCACATGTCTTTTGTTTAAAATCTATTTTTCACGTTTTATACTAGTATTATTTATTTTTATTCAACATATAATTTTATAAAATCAATCACGAAACAAATTTTGAAAACAATATGTAGCCAGAGTATATTCGTAACTCACCTCGACAATGGATCACAATTTAGCACGTACAGTTACTGATTATTTCCTGAACCTGTTAATCCAACAAGTATTCACCCACGTTAATAAATTTGTCCAATTTAACTCTTCGACCGCTACGACTCAACCTTCAAATTACATTCTAATACTACTATTATATTCTTACTAATTATATGTATATGTGTATACAATATACGAGAGAGAAAGAGAGCGCGCGCCAGCGAGCGCGAGAGAGTATGGGAGAGCGAGAGAGACTGCGGGGAAATAGAGGGAGATGTGGGAGTTGCCCGGGAGTGGGCCCGAGTGGCGGCAATGATCGGAGAGTTATGAACGGGGCGGTGCGAGATGGCATGGGACCGTGAATGGTGCTGGAGGTGGGTGTAGCTCGTCGGTGACACGATGTTTCGGGTGGTGGTCCGATTGGTAGTGATGGACAGTGGTGGTTTGGATGTTGGTGATCATGGCCGAAAATCGTGAAAGTGAGAGCGAAATAAGGGTAACACTCGTGTGTTGAAAAACCACGGCGCGGCGGCAAATTGTGGATGATATTGGAACCGAGAATGAGAGAGGAGTAATATCAGAAATGAAATTAAAAAGAATGGCAGTATGGCTGCCGTTGTATTTATATATGTATGTATGCATATAGTTTTCTTATCCATTACCATACCCTTTAATCCACTACTTCTCTTTTCTTTTACAGACGTGAGAGGGAGTGCTCACCAGAAGAAATGAATGTGTTGCCGGAGAGGTGTTTGTTTTGGCTGGAGTCGTGTCGGGATTGAGGGTGTTCGGCTGGGAGGGGAAGGGAAAGGTTTGTGTGGATGGGGAGGAGAGAGAGAGAAAGAGTGATGGCCGATGAAAGCTGTGAGCAACAAGTCTTTGGCAGACAAATTATTATAACGTGAGGAGGAGGCCATGATTTCCGACAGAATTGAATATAAGCATTTATTCATCGAACTAATCCGTGTGGATTCACCACATTTTTAGTCTTTCGTTCAGTCGGTTCAATAAATGAACTGAATCATTGCCATAAAATAATTTGCCTTAGAGGGAAAAATCTGGCCGACACTGATTGTTCTGGGAAAGCTGATATTTTTCCATAGTACATTTGGTCTCCGATTGGTTGCGTTGTCCGGACTTCGTTCTAGGAAAATTGTCTACAATTTACCGTAGACTAGAAAAATTATTTCGGATCTAACCGCGGTGTCAATATTTCAAGAAAAATTTTCAATAATAGTATTTCTAATTTTTAAGGTAAAAATTGGGTTATCACAGAAGAGGAGAAAAAATCTTGTGGGGTGAGGGAAGGAGCAAGAGGTACAGAAGGAGCAAAGGCAGCGTGTCTCTTTTGTTCTCCGCGGAGATGTCTGGCCTTTCACGGATTCGAATCGGTGAGACCACCTTCTCTCTGGGGAAGAATGTTCTCCTTCCTCAGAATCAGTACTCACGCCCTCTCTTTCAGTAAAAAGTCAGCTCTCTCTAATCGTTAGGAATGTCAGGGATATTTATAGGGCACCTGGGCTTGGGTCAGGCCCCAGGACGGCGCTCCTATAAGACCCCAACATGTGTCCCCTTTGTACCTCCAGGCCTTGGATAAATTCGCCCTCCCGCGAAAAGTTTTTCGCGGGAGGGCTCGAATTTCCGCGGCGCTGCCTTCATCCCAAGACACCAAGCCACAAGAAATTCCCCAATTCAGCAAGAGCAAGGCCGCGACCCGCAACGATCTTGCATTCTTCGCGGAGTCCCTTCCGGACCCTGCCTCTAGGTCCAGATGGAACCCCGGGGGGTTCTTCAATATAGCTTCCTTGGACTTATTAGCATCCAGCGATCTACAGGACCATTCCACAGTCTCCCACTGCTGAGGCCACTTCAGGGTATATTTAGTTCTCCCTCGGAACCAGCGGGGGGTTCCGTGGTAGCTTCTTCTTCTGCAGATATTTTTCGTGGGCATATTCTTCCATCGAAAATATTGAGGCCCCAGCAACTCGTGGGGCCTTAATGCAATCTTCCGCTGCGAAGTGCATTTTAATCTTTCCGTGGGACCAACGGGGGTCCCGCGACAACTTACTCTTCCGCTGAGTCATCCTTCTATCCTTTACACGCGTCCTTTTCCCATTGGGTAGTCAACTATTCCTCTTCACATGAAGTTTTGACCAAGGGCTCCCTTCCGCGCGGGCTCCATTGCCACGTGTCGCCCCGTTGCCACCTGTCCGCTGGCCATTGAAGGGTCAAATAGTCTTCCTTGGTCGTAGGTTAATAATTTTGATCGTACCTACACCTAGTTTTCCGACCAAGACTCGACAACTAAAGCACCGTATATCCGTTCCATTCGAGTTCCAAAGGTAATCACAATCGATACAATCGCTCTTTCGAGGATATTTTTGTCCTTAGGGGGTAGCATCCTTGGGATTATCCGAGGGGTCCCAAATGGGGTGTCTACAAACACTCAATCACAACCTAATTATAGTCCATCAATTAAGGTAATTCATATTTGAACACCTGACACTTTTACGTCAAATAAAGCTCGTAATCATGATAAAGAAATTTAAAAAGAAAGAGAAAAAGAAGAATCTATTGGTGTAAGAATTATGCTCTGCGCTCTCTCTTCATCTTTACTGTCGATAGTTTAAATGTGTTAATTTTGCATTTATGACGGTAACTACTCCTTCTTCTTCTTTTTTTGGTCTAGTTAGCTTATAGAATTATGGACAAAAAGGTTTAAAAAAATTCAACTACATTGCAAATCTTGTTAACTTGAATAATATTCCTTCGAATTTAAGACTACGATAGAAAATCTCATTATGTCATTATAAAAAATAATATATTTTTGAGAAGGTCAGCTGCAACATACTTGCTACAATTTCTTTCAAAAGGGTTTTAGTACATTAATTAATACGCCAATTAAACGTTGGTACAAAATACAAGAACTCATGTAGGATAACTGTAAAACTTTACCCCTTCCATTCTTGAAACACTGTCTACTACGCAAACAATAACTTTCAAAAAAATTAATTTTTTGTTGAAAAATAGTATATATATATTTTTAAGTTCTCATTTCTCCTCATGGTTTTTTTTTTTTTTTTCCGAATAGAGGTTATGTTTTTTGACCGTATGATCTAGTAGAGTTAAAGTAGTTTTTTATGATCTACTATAAATTTTTGGAGCCGCCACTGGCTGATAAATGAGAACCGATCCATGGGTGGATTCATACGGGTTGGTATTGTCTGCCTTGAATTCAAGGTCTTTAATCCTTTGTTAAAATCAACGTGGTGGTTGGCAACAAGTTTCGAACTCCCCTTCTTGAGTATGGAGAGGGAGACCTGTAGTACAGTCTACGTGCGTATTTGAGGTCCCATAGTTGTATCAGGTTGAGATATCTGCTATCTGAAACTTACGACAAAATATTTCTATCTTAGCATTATATATATTAGAGAGGGACAAGTGAAATTATATATTTGTTTAATACTATCAGATTATATAGGAATGTACAACATACTTGAAAAGTTAAATTCAAAATTAGCATCCCAAAATCCTGGAGAATTGAAACTTGAATAACTAACGAATCCTTCTATCAGTTGATTCAGTTCTATGGGTACACCATTTGCACACCGTCATGTGTGAAACTCACTTCGGAGTTCCATACGATCGAATGAATGGTACCGTTCAATTTGTTCAAAATATTTTTTTAAGGACCCTGTGAAAAATTAGCTTAATTGAATATTGGTAAGACCTTGATTGATACTTTGCTCAATTTTTTTTGCACATTTGTTAGTTTAAATTTTGCGGATTATTGATTTCTCTCGACGAAAGGAATCAAAAAAATAAAAAATTATGACTTTTACCTCATATTTTTGGCTAAAAGTGCTAAATTTTGGATATTTTTTCAAAAAAAGAAGGTAAAAGTCATTATTTTTTTTCATCTCGTTAAGTCGAATCAATAATTTATAAAAATTTGACAAAAATAACAAATATAAAAAAATGAATGAATACAAAACCTAAAAAAAGCTTTTCTTTTTTGCTTTTTTTTTTTTTTTTTTGGGAAACTAGGGCCACACATGTGTTATTCTATGTTTTTGTTTTTATTTTTCCTTGAAAACTCTCCAATAATTAATTTCTTTGATGGGTCCACAATTATTTACTTCTCCAGACAGGAGCAAAACTCATTGTTGGCCCCACGGATTCTCCGGACGGCTTCCGCCGGGTTCCATAGCATTTGCTTCAGTAACGCACCAAGGCTCCGTTTAATAACAGTGATAGATGGATGAAATTCATAAGCAGATAAGATTAGATTCGAAATTGGTAATGAGAAGTGATTGATAATCACTAGGGATTGGTAATAAGTATGTTTGATTGAGACGAAATTAGATGATGAGATTATTAATATTACATTTGTTTGAGATGAAATTGAATTGATTGAAAAAATTGATAATGAGAAATGGTTGGAATTGGATTATGAATACCAAGTTCCAAGAGATATTGCTAATACCCCCAATTTGGGGTCTTTGCTAATTTCATGGAATTCATAGTCCGGAATAGTTTTGGGTTACCAAACAAGATATTAGGAAGCCATTGGGATTGTTAGTCCAATCCCAAAGCCTAAGGGGGTTAACAAACGGGGACCAAAAGTGAAGTCCTTATTGAGTTTCTCTGGGCTTTTCGAGTTTTTCTTGTTTTGTCCGTTTTTGGATTTTTTTTTCCTCGTTTGTTAGTTTTGCATCAATTTTTTTTATTGACTTTTTGATTCGTATCGTTAAGAAGAATAGACGAATAGGAAAAGTAAAAAAAATTTACTTTTACCCAAATATTTTGAATAAGGACCACTTAAAAAAAAAAAAAAAAAAAAACTTTTTCGATTCGTTGAATCGAAAAGTTAAAAAAACTAGCGCAAAGTGCGAAAAAAATTTAAATAAAAACAAAATAAAATGTTAACTTTTAGAAAAAGTTAAAGCGGAACGAGACCACCTGAAAAATCAAGTACTCCACAGTAAGTTTAATGGAGTATGTGACTGTGAGGATTGAGGAGAATAAATTGTATACAATAGTGATGTAAATATTTATTTTTTTCAAATCCATTAATTAATAATTAATAAAACGTGACGACATAGAGATATATTTTTGTAAGTGTTAAGGAAATAAGGACCCCCGTTACGTGTTTTGCAATTTCTAATATCCAGAGAACACCACACATGACGATGTCTCATGACATTCCGAAACTGCCAAATAATTCGGATTCCCCCTCCCTCTCTACCTACCTAATAGGAGTGGTAGAAAAAAGTTGCTTTGGAAACCCCCCCTATACATGACATCCTTTCATTTCATAACCTTTCGGTGGCCCAAATTCTCAGAGTAACTTTAACCTATTTCCCTCTCCCCTCTTTTACCTTATCCGTCTCCCCTCTTTTACCTTATCCCTCTCCCCTCTCTCTAATAACAAATATAAATATAAACCTCAATTATATTCTGCCCTCATTCAAACAGAGCATAAAAAACAGAGTATACTCTCTGCCTCACCAACATACATACTCTGATCTCCACTGCCAAAAATCTTCCAGATGCTCTACTAAAAGCAAAAAAGCATACTCCCCATCCCGACAACCCAAATTTTCACTTTCCCTTTTTCTCTGCTCTTTTTGACTCCAATTCAAAACCCACTCCACATTCATCACTATATATATATATTCTCTTTTCTTTCTTGTGGAGTAATACACAAAATTCACCATTCTTGAGCTGAGCATCAAATGTAGTGTGGAGTCTGATGGTACTGTTCACTTAGCCGTCGTACGTACGTGCCTCGGATCTAACTGCAGCCCACGTACGTTGTTGATATCGAGGCGCGCACGTAAATTCAGTGTTGTTGTTGTGCGTTTCGATTATCTTGTTGTTTTCTACTCCAATTGAGAAACAAAAGCAATGGCAGTTGATGTTTGCTCCTCAGAGATTCCTACTAGTTTAGTTTCCAGTCCAAGAATCTCATTCTCTCATTACCTCAACAACACAAACACCGTCCCGATCGAGCCCCCTCTCTTCGACTTCCATTTCGACTTCAACTTCTGCATTGGAAACAACTCCACAAATCTCTCCTCTGCCGACGACATTTTCTCCAACGGGAAAATCCTCCCCGTCGAGATCAAGAAGCACGTCACTCCTCCCAACGAAACCCAACAATGTGAGGCAACAAGTGCTTTTGAAAATGCCAATGAGGGAACCAAGAAAAAGAAACTGAAAGAGTTTTTGAGCAGCGAATTCGATGCAGAAGAGGATCCGAAGCCATTATTACCAAAATCATTTTGGAAGTACAGCCGAAGCAGCAGTCTCAACGGTGAGAGTTTTCGGAGTAAAGCCTTACTCCGGTCGTTACAGTTTCTATCGCGGAGCAATTCGACAGGATCGTCACTTAATCTGAAACAAACGGGGGTTTCGAAGAATAATAATCAGAAGCAGAACTCGTCGTCCAAACAATCTCCGGACGTGGCGTTAAATTCACGGTCACTGCCTTATTCCTCCTCTGGACATGGTTATCCACCCTATGCTTCGCAGAAAAGGTCTCCGGTGATGAAGAATTTCAGATCTAATAGTAATGGTGTCGGAGTTCGATTCAGTCCTGTTTTGAATATTCCTTACAGTTGCATAGGCATAGACAAAGGGAGTGTAACAAGTCTGTTTGGGTTTGGTTCATTGTTTTGTAACGGTAAGGCTAAGAAGAAAAAGAAATGATTTGTGGGTTACGTACAATTTCTGCATAAATACTGCATGTATTTGTTTATAAATTCCTACAGTATATAATAAGCTTGTCGATTGTTCCATTAGTTGGCTTAGATCAAACTCTGTAGTGATCAACATGAATATCATGTGAAACTCAAACTATACTCTCTTGTTGTAAACTGAGTCATAGTCGAGTTGAGGATACTACTCCGATCCACTACTGGCCTGGCCTGGCCTGGCCTGGTTATTGAAATTCGGCTTTAATTTTAAGTTGATAAATAACAAGCTAGCTAAACTGGGCTTTATTTTTATTTTTAATGAATCCTTAATGTGTTAAACATGCTTAACTCCTTTACATAACAAGTTTATTTATTGGAACTAGCTTCCAACAAATCCAGAACTTGTCCCGTAGGCCACTCAAACCAACCAATATTTGATACCACACTTTCTAGCCGGCTAGTGGTTTTGTTGATTGGTAGGGCCGGGTTTTTATCGATATTGCTGTTGCGGGGCTCAAGTAGGTAGTAGCTCTTGTATACTCGTCGTGCATGTATATGTTTATTGAATCGAGTTCAAATTTAATAGTCACTTCCAGGGAATGCATAGTCCATTAAACTTAACTTGTTACACAACAAGCCTAGTTTAATTGGCCGGGTTTTTAACCAGCCAAACATGTACAACTAGTTTTGCTTGGTTCTAAATTCCTTATTACGGCAAGTTTGAAGGCAGGTTCCAAGAAGAGGTAACTTTGATTGGTTTGGTCATAGGTAGGTACAAGTTTTCAAGAATATCTATCGAACTTGTCAAAGGGTTGGGGGACAGAGAAACAAGGTGCCCTTATTTCATGGCTCCTACCATGCTTTGCTTTCATTTTTGTCGTTTGATTTTTCGGTCTGCCAAAATAATAAAACCTGGAGTAAATGTTATACTGTACTGTATTTCCTTTTGCTTTTTTCTGTTCCTGTATAAAGGATTATAGTTATTCCTTTGACTAAGGAATCCTTTGACTAAGCCTCCTCTTTTTGTTCTATCTGGCAAGTCTAAAAGAGCTGCATCTGATCAGGAGTGGTCTTAGAAATTGGCCAATCAATTGAGGGTCTTTGTCGTAAGATCAATATGCCGAGGTGCACGTAAGTTGTCTTGGATACCTGATTGAATTATCAAAAAGGATAAATCAACATGTTGTTTGTATTAGCCTACCTCATCATAGGCCAACTTTTTCTTGGGTCATACATTCGTTTGATTCGCGAACTGAAAATGATAGAATTAACAGTTCTGGAATTAATAGTCATTGGACTATTTGTTCTTGATTAATTTCATCCCTAATTTCACCCAATCTCATGTTTGTTTCGCGTGGGATTAATTATGGGATAAGAAATAGTCTTTTTTTTTAAAAACAAACTGAAAAACATTTTTGTAAAAAGGAAGTTTTGAAAAAGAAGCATTTTTTAAAAATAATTTTGGGAAACATTTTTATTACAAACCAATTTGGGAAAAGTTTTTTAAACTAATTTTTGGAAAAAAAAAAGTTGAAAATCGATTTTTGAAAAGGACAAAAAAAAAACTAGTTTTTGAAACATTTTTGAAAAAAAAGGTTTTTCGAAAACATTTTTCAAACAAAATAGTTTTTAAAAAGAAAGTGTTAAAAAAACATTTTTCGTATTTTTTTAACAAAAATAATTTTTGAAAACATTTTTGACAAACAAGAAAGTTTTGAAAATAGTTCTTTTTTTAAATTTTTTTGTAAATCATTTTTGAAAAATAAAATTTTTTGAAAATATTTATTTATTTATTAAAAAAAGTCTTTTTAAAATATTATCTGAAATTAATATGAAAGAAAATATCAAAATAATTCTAAAAATAATTTTTGAAATCAATCTCAATATTTTTGAAAATAATCCTTCCTTTGTTAATCCTATGTAATCCCACCTCCCCTCTAGTATAATATAGTACGGTAGTATGCCCCATATAGGGATAAAATTAATTCTGGGATTAATAATCCCGACAGTCATTTCAAAAACCAAACGTGAGATAACTCAGGATTAAGTATAATTAGTCTTATTCCAAGTAGTTAATCCGCGAATCAAACAAGGCCAAGTTTTTAGCTAAGCACTGCCCGCTCTGGGATAATACCCAAAGGGTGTGGGCCTTAAGCCCCCCAAAAATGTCAAAAAATAGGGCCCCACTTATTTTTAAGACATAATATATATGTGTTATTTTATGGCCCAATTTTAAACCCAAGAGCCCAATAGCCCAAAAAAATAGAACACGCAACGCAGGAAAAAACAAAAGAAAAAAAAAACAAAAAGGAGGAAAAAAAGGTCACGGGATGACCAAAAATCTCCGAGGCCCTTCAAAATTATTCATTGTAGTGGGTGCATGGATGCATCTTTTTTCCCTCTTAAATGCTACTACTCCAGTACTTCCCAAGTTCCCATTGCGAACAAATAGTATATCCGAATCAAAATTACTTCAACTTTTTATTTGATTTCCGTTTACAATTATTAAGGGTCTTACCTTCCAAGATCGTCTTAAGCCTCCAAAATCTCAGAGTCAATCTTGTTAAAGCTAAGCTATCCAAGTGGTACATTTCTTTTCGGGTAAGTTAAGATTTACTTAACAAACCCCCGTGGGAACATGGAAACATGGGGCAAGTGTACAATCAAAGAAAACAGAACCTAAATACTTATTACAGAGCTAAGCAAAACAAGCAGACAAACAACCAGCAAACCTAAACAAAGCAAGTCCACCAATGGCACAACAACCGAAAGCAAGGAACTTGGACACTAGGAGACATCAAAACCTTGGAGAAAACTTCCCATGCCAAAACACAAGTTTTGATTAATTGGTGACCGTTTTCTCAATAAGCCTCCAAGCGCTCACACAGTCCCTCAAATCTATCAAAAGTCTTCGCACCACAGCATCCACACACTCAGGTTTTTGCTAGAAAAGCATCAAGTTCCGCTCTCTCCAGACATAGTGGAGAGTAGCTAGAAATGAAAGTTTATACAGAATCTGAGGTGAGGCAGACCATCCCCTTCAAGTTATTCCTAATCCGGTACAACTCCTAAGCCAGGATTCTTGAGATATTCTTTAGCATCATTGATCTGTTTCCACAATTGAGAAGAGTAAGGACATGTAAAAAACAAATGGTCATGATTTTCTGAACCGTATTACTACACAGAACACGTCTGGTATCTCCAAACAACCCCCATCTTTGTATTCGATCTGTCCTTAGTAGATAACCTTCCCCCAACAGCAATCCATTGAATGATGGCCCGTCTTGGAACATAATGTTTAAACCACATTATATTGTACCATAGAACTCTAGGCAATTGGTCGCGCGGAGCCTGCCAAGCTGACTGAATGGAAACCTGTAGCACTCAAAGACCAAGAAACAGACTCCTCTTCATTTGAAGAAGGATCCAAGGTACTAGGCATATAAAGTGTCCATAATTTCTCTAATCACGACACTTCTTCTTCCGTCATTTTTGTTCTTTCCAAATTTAAGGCTAAGCCGTTTCTTTGTTTTCTTGAACAAATTTTGGAGCCAGAGTTTTGCTACCTGTGTTTTCAACACAAAGACAGCTTTGTCAGTTGGTTGCACAATGAAATGGCTAAGCTCAAATCATGGAAGTTAAGTGGATTGTAGAATTTTTATGGTATGAGATTGGGATCAGCTCCGTACCCTCAATACTCACTTTCATGAGTCTCACTTCTGAGCCAACGCCAGTACTTGGAGTCGTTCATCTCGTAAAATCCGCAAGGTCTTCATCTGTGCCAAAAATCAAATTCATCGGACATCTATAAACACGTTAACAAATCAAATTTTGTTTCTGAAAATGGAAAGCTTAAGCTAAGCATACGATCATATTTTTTCTTTTATTTTAGGAAACACGATTTTTTTAATGTAAACTATACATGTTTGATGAAACTAATTTTTCAAAGGGAATGAAGTTCATTGGGGTTCTACGAGATGATTGATTTGAATAATTGGTGTTGTCTTGGAGGTGGGATCCACAACAAGATTACTGAGGGTATGGACAATGGAGAGAAGAATTATGAAGAGATTAGAGCATCCGCAATGGTAATAATCAAAATCAATAACCAAAATGTATCACGTCAGCATTTGATTATCCATTTAGTCCATAATCAAATTTAACAATCTCTACCTCCACATTGGTTATTTTTGCATCCCTAACCAAAAAAAAACCCCCCACAATACACAATGCACATTTGTCTAATCGCAAACGAGTTTCAATCACGCACCCGACCACACCAAATTATTCATCTCGATGAGACTATTCCAATGTAAGGTGTTTTTGAGTTTTGAGTTTAATTATTGAGCTTGGTTATTGAGTTTTGGTTATTGGTAAAAGTTGTTAAATTTTGTTATGGAATGGGTGGAATTTGATTATTTGTTAAAAGACTTGTAACTTTTCTTATTACAATGTGCGGTGTTTTTTAAGCATTATTATTAAATTCATTTATCCACACTCATTTACTTATTACAATAGGGATGCTCTTAGAGATGCTAATCCTATGAGATTGTGTGTGCCTCTCTACTCAAGGAGTGGTGCGTTTTATGCGTGTGGAATGGCCTAACTTGATGGGCAAGTTTAAGGTTAAGCCTTGGTGTCCAAGTCATTCTACAAGTCTCTAATTACTATTATTCTCTCAAGTAGACGTAGTAAAAGGTTTATAAGAACGGAGTCAAAATTTCTAATCAGGCGAGTCTAGCTGGTTAAGAGAGAGAGAGACGAATTATCACTAAAAAAGTTACTACTCCTATAAAAATCTTGTAGTGGCTTCGAGATTTGATTGCATCTTTTGTCATTTTGATAATGATTCTTTCATTGAGTTCATTTGTAAGGATTCCACAAGATTGTTTGACTAAGGGTTGTGAGCGTTACGTGATCATGTCTCAGGAGCACACCAATGTATTACTTTCTAAGAGTACCGGACCCAAAAATTTGAATTAATGAGGATACATATATATTTTTTTTTGGTCAAACGAAATTTCAATGGGGATACATATTGGCCGTTAATAACATCACAACAACAATAGTAATGGATTTCACTAGTACCGTTTTACATTTTTTCTCGTCTGGTTAAAGTAAACTTAGCATGTATGTTTACATTTTTCTCACCTTAGTATTTTTTTTTGAAAATGTCAATCCATTAATCATGGAAAGCCCAAAGGTGATTACAAATTTCCTTATTAATTACTAACAAAAATGGGCGTGTTCACAAAAAAGAATGTACAAATTTAAACCAAACCAAGCCTTATGTAAGACAGATTATGTGCTAAGCTAGACAAATTACACAGGAAATTCAGATTAATTTTATTCGAACACTATTATAAATTTATTGGGTATAATTGAAATATGTAAGAAAACTAGTGTGATTCTTCAAAATTGAGTGGGGTCCTTGTCCTCCCTTACCTTCTAATAGATGGTTGGCAAAACAGACCCACTTTTGAATGAGCAGCCCCGTGAAAAAAAAAAAAAAAAATGAGCAGCCACGTATGCAAATGTGTCCGAAGTCATCCTATGTCTCACTATGCAATTGGAACATGAGAAACCCAGACGTTGGCCCCTCCTGACACAGTTGCAAACATTTATTTCCCAAAGCATTTTCCATTTATTTTACCAAAAAAAAAAAAAAAAAGAAAGAATTTTTCACTCAGAAAACTCTTTTTGGTGATGAACGCGGGAAATGAGATTAAACCGAAACAATAAGTTTGGGGTATTTAACCCCAACAATATCTTCATGTAATTGAAACGCCACCATAGACGGTGGAACATAAAAAGAAATAAATCCTAAAACATGATTAAGAGCTTCCTTGGCAAGGATGTTTGTGCACTTATTTTATTTTGTTCCCGATAGACGTGGCTAATTTCCACTCAGAAATCTGGAACCCTATTTCCAAGACCAGCAATTTATTGCAACCATGTTTACAACATGAGGTCCACACGTGCCTTGTACTGAATGGTCTACGTTAATGATTCAATGAGCTACCAAAGATTTAGGTCACATGGAACTAAACATGCACATGCTTAAACAAGCACTAGCCGTTGGGAGTTTCAAATGAATGAAAAAGTGAAAGGGAAGTATTTTCCACCAAAAGAAACTTCCTCAGGTAAATTGCACTTTCCACTAAAACAGATTTTCAAAAAGACAGGAATAGAGTACACTAGAATATACGCATTGCACCGTTCAACACACACACACAAAAAGAGACTTCAAATTGCAACAAATCCCACCACCCAAATGTCATTGAACAACGTTAGAGCTAGGATTTTGATCCAAAGGGGAAAAGGCAGTAAAAATGATCCCATTCGCAATTTAAGAGAAAATTGCAAGACAGAAGATAAATTACTTGCACCTTGAGGAGATCAAACTAAATTTGTATAGAGAGAGGTTATCCATGATCTAGCCACAATCTTCAAACAGAAGAAACATGATAGGTGGAGTACAAAAATTTCTACCTAAGAAAACTGATTGAACAACTAAAAATAAGTTTCGACATCAACATCCTTTTGCCAGTATCACTATCCAATACATCAAGAAAAAGTTCCAACATCAACATCCCATAACCAGTTCCAATGGTCCCTAAAATAACTAATCACTAGGGAGCTGTTTTTCTACGTGTAAATCAAAATATCATACATACAAAAGAACAGTGAATACTATGAACAGCACAGCACCTCATTAAGCAGTATCCAAAAATTAGAACCAGAAAAGCAACAGTCAGTGTCCACGAAAGTTTTAAATACCGAACCAAATTGACAAGGAAATCAAGCCAGGAAAGAAGTTTGCAATGGTAAATGCAATACGATTTAGATGCTAGACTTTGGATAGTTAGAGACAAGAAACAGAGAGGCTGCAGGATAACTAGAAACATTGTGCAGATTTCCAGAATTACAATTGCATGTACGTAAATGCCGTAAAGCTAAACCAACAATCTGGACTGTGTCTCATAGATACGGACCATATTACCAACTGTAACATGGTCCTAATTGGAGGCACTAGTATATGCTTGCACGAAGAAATGAAAGGACACCAGGTTTCAAGTTTTAATCAACAGTTGGATACACGATGACCCATACCTAGCAGAGAAGTCGTGAATTTACAAACATGTACTATTATGCCAATCGAAATAATTGCTGTACTTTATAGTAAGATCAAGCTCAAGAGTTTCAATAAATATACCAATTGTGCTCTCCCCTCTCCAACAACAAAGTAGAACAACAAAGAGATGGCAATTGAATGTTTGAAATGTTAAACATGATAAACGTGCAAAGCATAAATTTCACAATTAGATGCTTCCTTAAGCTTGAATAGTATCAAATAAACCCAAAATGGCACAGATAAAATCACAATTTGCCAACATAACTCACGAATTCTATTCCTTAAATAGAAAACAAGTTCAACATAGAAAACCATACCTTTCCTCCTTATAAATCCATCTATCTTTTCTCTATACAAGATCATTCCCCTCCGCATAAAGAAACATCACTGCTTATATATAATTGAATAACTTATCATGAACAAGATTAGCGTTATGAATCAACTAAAGCTCAAACCTATCTACCGCTAAGTCAACACTTTCATCGAAGTCCCAACTCACCATTTGAGTATACCCACTAATAAGAGGTCAGAATACAGCAGTGTCCAGCAAACAATAACCTTCAAACATCCAGAAACAACAGCAACTCCTCCAATCCCTAAAACTGTAACAAAAAAAAATAGCAGAGTTCAGCCAACGATTCCACCACCACAAAAACAAATCAGAATTCCAAATAAATAGAGCAGAGTAAATACTTACATTTCAAAAGCTTAAGGAGCGTCAGCAACTTTGTACATATCAGCTGCAACTTCTGTCAACCACAATCCCGGAAAAAGAGACTGCAGAAATCAAATCAATAGAACAGTGAATTAAGGCAATCCAATCAAATACAGAAACTAATACGAGAAATTGAAACATAGAGATGATCAAAGATATAGAAAATGGAGTTCATAAACAGTTTGATTAAAACCAACTGGACTAGCTCATTAACCACTTCTGATCATTCTCTCAACCATGTGAGCTCAGAGGGTCAACCTTTGTCAAAAGACTAGAGTTGATTATCTCTTACTCACTGGGTGCTATTTCCTTGAGTTATTTTGTCTCCACCCTATTACAGAGCTGTTATGTTACGTTGGAGTTTTGATTGTTGGGCTTGTGACTATCTGGATTCTCGTCCCAGATCTTTTCAAATAGAACTACTAAACGAACCAAGCTAATTGAGTTTAAGCTTGTGCGCTCCTTAAAAGTTCAAGACCGATTTGTTAAATATACAACCTCATATTGAATCGTTTTTTAACCTCATTAGAGTTTCAAACCAAGCTTGAAAAGCCGTTCAAGACCGATTTGTACATATGCAAACTAAGATCGAACATTTTTTTTTAAGCTCCTCAGGCTTTCATACCAAACTCGAACAAGCCATTACTCGGCTCGTTCAGCTCAATAACTTTTCGATAAGCCACTCGTGCTTGGGTCGATCAAACCTTGTTTGAGATCAACTCGTCCTGCAATCAATCCAATCTTGAACTTATTTTCAAAACTCGTTATGTTTCCAAACCTGGCTCGATCAGCCACCCGTTTGACTCGTTTATCACCCCTATTTTCATTCAATTGATTGCCGTGATGTAGACCTAATGATATTCCTAAATTTGTTCCTATCGATTAACAAAAACAAACACAAAAGTGGTTTGATTTTCACTTACATCCAGTTGCTTCTGCACAACCTTGGGCCGCTTCTTGGGTCTCCGATGCGGCTTATGCCCGGCCATCACCATAAAATCCTCCTCAATCTCACCCCGCGAAAGAGACACCGAAAACTTCTCCCTCTCCCTCTTCTCTCCCGCATCCGCCGCAGCGTATGACTCTCCGTATAGTCTAGTAGATTTTTCGTTATCAGTCCTCAACGGCGAGAAATTAGGTTTCTTTACGCCACCGTTACCGCCGGTAAACGTTCCGTTCGGAGCCTTACACGCAGCTCGTCTCGTCCTCAAATTCCACGGCCTGCCCTGCTCCCCATCGAACGCCGCCGTTTCCTTAACCGACGCCGTCGTTTCTTTTAACAACCCTTGGCCCAACATCGAGACCGTCATTTCATCGGCCGCTGTCTGGATATCCAACATCAGCTTCGCCCTGACCGCCTCGATCCCGTCGTTCGACGGCGTTTTATGAAAACCCTCGTTGTCCATCCGCTGCCGTCCGATAGAGAACTTCTCCGGATCGAAATCTTCGGGACCCACCTTGCTGCACCTCAGCAGCTTCTGGTTCCCCCACCTCAAGCACGGCGGCAGGGCGAAGTTGTGCAGCGGCGGCTTCGATGATGTTGTTGTTCCCATTACGACCGTCAACTTATTATTCGCTCCCTCTCTCTCTCTCCCGATATCACCATCTACCGAACAAAAAACCAACTCCGTTATCGACTACCTGTACAAGATTTTCTAGAGAGAGATTTCGATGGAAAAACTTATTTTGTGCATTAGTGTAGTCGCCTTGAGTATTATTATATATATATATGAGAGAGACAGAGAGAGCCGGCTTAAACGTTCGGGTGGAGGGTAGAGGAAGTGTGCTACAGTGCGCGGTGGTGTGATGTGCCCTCAACGTGGTGGTGTTTTCCGCGGGATGTATCGTACGGTGTCGATTTCAGTGTTTTTGATTGGTGTCGATTTCAGCCGTCGGATTTTCATAAGCTTTTTGCGAATATTCTTTTTACCCCGTTTGGCTAAATAAGCCAACTGACTTATTTTTTTGTCCTTATTCAATTTTTTTCATATTTATTAGTTTTTTTTTTCAATTTTTTGGGATCATTATATCGTCATGACGACAGGAATCTAAAAGGTAAAAAATTATGATCAAAATCTATTTTTTTAATAAAGATGAAAAAATTGGTTTATTTTTGTCTTTATTCAAAAAAATTAGGTTTCGATCGTAATTTTTTTGCTTTTTAGATTCCTCTTGTCATGATGATGCAATAATCCTCAAAAAAAATTCACAAAAAACTAACAAATAAGAAAAAAAATTTGAATAAGGACAAAAAAAATAAGCCAATTAGCTTATTTAGAAGAACAGGGCTGGCGGTTGAATAAAATGGAAATGAGATGAAATGGAAATGTATTTCCAAAGGGATTCGAACTTCATTTGGGTCGTACTTTTTTTTTTCTGCAATGTAGGTTGTCTCGGGTCAGTTTTTGTTTGCATCGGACTAAACCCCACAGGTTCTCTTACAGTCGTCTCACACGGTTAGCTACAACCGTTTCACATGCTTATGCACTAAAAGTGAGTTGCCTCAAAAATTGATGGCAATCCAATCTTCACCCAAAAGTGTTCTAGAAGGTGTTTATGTTAAATGAAACTTTTTTGGGGAAGTTTTTTCCGGAAAAGTTTCATTAACATCCAAACTGTGCAAAACAAATTTGTACGATCACGATTGGTTGTTGTTGCAAAACACTTGTTTACGGCTGCTCCGTAAATAATCTTTCTTTTTCCAAGAAAAAAGCAATCACAGGGAGTATTGTTAATTAAAAACAAATGCAATTACACGTCTTATAGGGTTTAAAAGCCAGGAACTCAAACCAAAAATAGGAAAAGAAAAAGAAAAAAGATTTAAAGGTCCAAACACCATTTTGATAATGAAAGTAAACGTCTTGGAAACGGTCAAGATATACATCCCCACTAACCCCCGCTGATGTATATCGCTGTGGCAAAAAGCAAAAAAAAAGAAGAGTTCAATTTTGCAATATATTTTTTTTTTGATGGTTGTTGTTAATGCATGCCGCGCACCCCTACCACTGTACGTAAAACCAACCAAATTCACATATATACACCGGCCAAATAGGAGAAATTGTACCAATATTAAATGTAAGTTGGCATGTGTACGTATGTATGTATTACTTGTAAGAGCATGCATCCCCAAAGGGTCTGGCCATATTTAAGTGCCAATTAAAGTTAATTTTTCACTAGCTACAATGTTAATTAGTACTCAAAATTGGTCTAATTAATGGTGCTGAAACGATTATGATTATTTATTTAACCGCTTCTACTTGCATGCAGCCATTGGATCACAGCCAGTGAATTTTGCTCCCAAGAGCCATTAGATTACCATCTTTGCGCGCGAGAAATTGTTCCGTGTGTATATATATATATATATATATATATCTATGTATACACGTTCATGTCTTTGATCCATAGATAGATTAGGAGATTCCTTGATTTCCTTTCACGGGAAAATGCTTTCCTTTTCTCCAACAAGCCTTCAAAAGCCGCATCTTAATTAAGGAATGATGACGCAAACTAACTGAAGAAAAGTGACACCGAAAGCAGACTTGGTTAAGAATGAAAAAAAATCTCTTGCTTGTTTCCAAAAACACTAAAACATATATATTATTATGGGTGTTGTACCACGTCAAATGATTAACGAGAAAGCTAACTTGCCCTCCAAGTAAATTTAACCTTAGTTATGGAGACCGAAATACAGCAGCAGCAGCGGGTTAGCCTAGACCCTAATCTTAGTCATACGTATAATTCTTCAAAATATCCCGCGCTTCCGCTCGCAATGCTCACGCTGCACTCGTGCTCTCAATCATCGCTCTCTTAAAAATTTTAGTAGTTCTAGATGTGATTCAAAATCACGCTCTTGCTCGCCCGCACTCGAATCATGTGACTAAGGGGCCAAAGTTACAATCTACACCTCAGCCGGACCAATCTTATCATCCTCAAACTCGCAATAGCTGCGCTGAGCAAACACAAACAAGAATTTATTTTGATCAAACCAGCTAGTTTTTTTTTCTTTTTTCTCCCAAGATTTCTTCTCGTTGCCCGCTCGGTAGGTTTTTTTGGGATTTTTAGGCAAATGAAATTCGGAAGGGTGTAAGTTAGACCTCAAGATTACAACTAAAGTCAAGGAATAAATCTCTTGTTACATTATCAAGACTTTGTTCTAGCTGCTACATAAACTTAGAAGCTGACTCGCAATTCCATTTCAATAGGAAAAACAGAAAAACAAACTATAGATACATCGGGCGTTATATTTTCGAGACTATAACAAACTGGGAAGGACCGGGGAAAATCAACAATGAAGGAACAGATCGAAAGAGGAATCTGGGTCCAAGTGTTCATATGCAGGGTGGAAAATCCAAACCTCGAACAAGCCAAGACTATCTAAACAACTCCTGTTTATCCATACCTCTTATCAGATCCTTTCAGGTTAAGATTGAACCATTTCTTCTTGTTGAAGGATTTGTCCTTCCAATCTGAGCTTCCATATTCGCCAGGGCTTTCAGCCTTGAAATCTTCGCCGGAATTTTTGCTACTACTTCCGTTACTAACATAAGTTCCATTCCCATTAACAGGGACAGCTGACCTGGTCACGGTGAATGAAGAATGGATACTTTCTCGTTCTTTCAACATCTCATCAACCTGTTGTCAAAAACCACATACATGAAATATCCTTCTTCTAAAGATAGGGGGGATTCTCCATTTAGTTGCTTTTGGTAAAATATTTAGTTGCTTTTGGTATATTTTCCAGTTGTCTGAAATTTCAAGGGACCATGGCCACCCTCTGGGCCTCACATCCGCTCATCTGTGCCACAATCGGCTATAATAACACTGATGGGGGTGTTGGGTTTGCTGCAACAGATTTAAGAGAAAATTCAGCATATCATGGCTCACAAGGAGGGACATAACTTGATGGTTCAGACAGTTTCACAACTGTTGTGAAACCCCAAAATAAAGCAATTAACATGACAAGGAAAGAACTAACTAACTGCAATAATTGATGAAGCACATACTAGCCTACTGGCTTTTGGAATCTTCGAACTTGGGTATTAAATGATGATTTAAAAAAGATAAGGCAAATCAATAGGAATGTAGCATCTCTACAAGGAATGTCTGTTAACAGCAAGCATGAGACACATTAGGAGGAAAAAATCGTTGTTAAGTTGTTAGGATAGCAAATTCAATGGGGATAGTGATGCTAACAAGAGTAAATAAAGCTTACTGATTGCTTTTCCTGGCTGTATCTATTCGTCACTTCTTGAAAGCGTGCCAACACCTACAACACATCACCCGTCAAGGATCAACCATCTATCAAATGCCAACCTAATTAAACCACCACCATAAAATAAGGAGCCATTACCTGTCTGTACTCCGTCTCAAATTGCCGTAGCTCAACTCTCTTCCTCAAAATCTGAGCCTCAATATCCTTAAGACTATGTGTTGTATCTTCATATGAGCGTGTGCAAAGAGCTTCAATTGTATAACTAGCTGTTTTAAAGAAATTATCACCTGTGCAATTCAGGGTAGAAGTACAAAGTCTTAATTTCTCTTCTACAAAAACCATGTAGTATTTAAATAGTGGTACCCAAAAAAATAAACTCAGACCATAGACGGCGAATATGTGGGTGCCCGCTTTTAGCGCTGAGACTTCACATGGTTGAAGGCCTTCCAACCTTTTGAAGAAGGCGGCTTCAGGGTCCTTAGCCATTGCTAGCTGTCACCACAATACCACATTCAGTTGAACTTTCGAGAAAAAAGTGGAAACCGAAAAACCCTCATACCGCATTCAAAGTTGCATCCATTCTGTACACTTGAAAATGCAAAAAATACATCCCGGCAGATGTCACTTTGCCAGTCTTCTCACTATCTTCCTGTATGCAAAAATGACATTGTTAATAAGAACAGCCACAAGATTTCGATTTGCAGGGTTACCACAATGCTGCAGGTAAATATACAATAGAAAACAAGAACAAATGCCTAGGATGAAACTAGTAGGGACACCATATTAGCATATTTATGGATTATACATTTCTAAACAATTTCCCCAAAAAAGTAAGTAGCATAACTAAATGTTAAAAGAAATAAAATTCAGCACATAAACAGTCACAGGGTAAGCCAAAAGTGTCCATGACTCTTAGCTTGTTGAGATTTAAGAGAAAGTAAAGTGTGCTCTTGAATAGATTCTTGCTCTAATTGAGGTACTTAAAGCTATTTGTGGTTAATCTTCTACGACTAGTTGAACCACCAACATACATGAATACTACAATGAATGAAGACCAAAAGTAGGCCTCAAGAATGAAACACACTGCCTATAATGTAATTAGCATCTAATGGAGCAAACTAGTAGAAAAGGATCGACATAGCCAACAAAATAACGGCACCAAAAGGCTAGACTTGCGATCTTAAGTGAGCTCAACAGAAGGTTTATCTAGTGCATAGTTACTATCAGGATCATGATTCCACAACCAAAAGCGGCACTTGTACAGTTGTTAAACTCAGCCCATTTCTCTTGATGTGGTGGGTTCAAGTTTGAGGTCTGCCACTATGAGCAAGCAACGTCAAGAGGTCAGTTATGAACCCAATTTACCTGTCCCATACCACTGATGGGAACAAAACAGGGGATCTTTTTATCGTGATGCAATTTACAATATATCATACACATTTTCCCTGTCAGTATTTTTGTGTCCAGCTTTGACTGGATTTGCTTTTATGGATCATAGTCTTTTAGGTATCGTCCTCCCCTGGCCCCATATACTTGGTCCTTTCTTTTAATATAACTTCTCAACGAGACAAGCAATAACCATAGCCAAATAAAAATAGAAAGATGTATTAATTGAGATCTTTAAAATGGTGCAAAAAAAATCAGAAAACTATTGACGGAGGTGATTTATTCTTTTCTCTGAAACTGGCACCACTTCCCAAAAAGGACTAAAATTACAGGACAGAGGGAGTATTAATTTAGGATATTTACCTTTCTTATCGCAATGAATATAGATTACACTTTCTTGTAAACTAGTTGGAAGTTTGAAATTTAGAATTCTTGAAATTGCAAAGCCTGATGAAGAAAGGATTATTAGGTACGCAAAAACATTCTCTTCTGTTGGATAACTTGATTCACTGTCTCACTTCCATTTGTAATAATTTCCAACATGGTGCCCAAGGTATTATGGTTTCCAAAGGGTCTTCTCTTCCAAGTCTCTGTAAGTATCAATGTTTGGATATCCCCTCTGTGTAAGTCGGGGATTGAACGTGAGGGAGGTTGTGGATAGCTTGACATACATTGTCTAAGAGGGGAAAGATTCAAAAAAACTCCCAACCTTTAGGCCCAAGTTCAATTAGACTCCCAACCTTTTAAAAATTTCAATTTTACTCCCAACGTTATTTTCCGTTAATCAAAATGAGTCCTTCCGTCAGAATGACTAACGGATTCTGTTAAAGGCTCCGTTAAATATCGTCTCAATCGAATTTTGATGATCCGAGCCGTTCAATGTGTTCAAAACATGATTTTAAGGATACCCGCGAAAAATCAACAAAAAAAATGACCGGGAAGGGCTTCATCTAAACAGTTTTTTATTGAATAGTTCAATAAAAAAACTGTTCAGATGAAGCCCTTCCCGGTCATTTTTTTTGTTGATTTTTCGCGGGTACCCTTAAAATCACGTTTTGAACACATTGAGCGGCTCCGATCATAAAAATTCTATCGGAAAAAGGGAGGTGCAGTCCAAAGCAAAATCCGGACGTCCGGACTTGAACAAATTCTGGATCAATCCGCACCTCCTCTTTCCCAATCGAATTTTGATGATCCGAGCCACTTAATGTGTTCAAAATGTGGTTTTAAGGGTATCCGCGAGAAATCGGCAAAAAAAATGACCGGAAGGGCTTCATCTGAACAGTTTTTTATTGAACTATTCAATAAAAAACTATTCAGATGAAGCCCTACCCGGTCATTTTTGTTGATTTTTCGTGGGTATTCTTAAAATCACGTTTTGAACACATTGAGCGGCTCAGATCATCAAAATTCAATTGAGACGATATTTAACGGAGCCTTTAACAGAATCCGTCATTCTGACGAAAGGACTCATTTTGATTAATGGAAGATAACGTTGGGAGTAAAATTGAAGTTTTTAAAAGGTTGGGAGTCTAATTGAACTTGGGCCTAAAGGTTGGGAGTTTTTTTGAATTTTTCCCTGTCTAAGAGTTATTCTTCCCCAAACATGAAATGTGCTCCTTACCTTTGCAGATATAAAGATTCAAAAACTAACAGGACACATTCATAAATTTCACACTACAAGAAAAGATAAAAAAAAGAAAAGGCAAGCAGTTTTTAATGACCTGCAGTTTTTCTTCAATTTATTTTGCAATACAAAAATAGATAACAAAATATCTGCAAATGGAACAAGCAGTAACCCTTTAACATGGAGGTTACTACTACATGAAACTCAGACTAAACTTGTAGATATATCTATCAGCTCCATATTGTTGATGATTGAATGCGGCAAGCGTCACAGAAGGGAAGGAAAAGGCAAAGATAACATGTACAATACCTGTAGAGCCAAACCGAATCCACCAGTGGCATCTTGTTCAAAATAAAGTAGCTGCAAATAACATTAAGGCAAACTATGATTTCTCAGAATTGCAGATAACAGACTGAGAGAGAAATTACCATAACACAATATGTACAAAAGCAAGGGCATATTGTCCTATACATCAACCTACCTTGAATTTGCTTTGTGCAACTGACGTAACTCTAATTACAATCCCTGCCACAGCTTGCTCCTCATTGATAGTTACACCAAAAAAGTGGGCACATTGCTTTTCCACCTGCAGCCAAAACTTTATAGTAGTGTTGTAGTGGAAGGGAGTATTAGTGAAGCAACTCAACAAGTATCGAGTAGGATACAAACCGTATGCGCACCTTTCCACTCACTAGTGTTCCAATAGGGAGAGGTCTGATTGTGACAGTTCCATTTAAAGCTTCTTCAAGAATATTAGCAGAAATAGTAGTCTTGATAGGGACACCTAACTTGCTACAAACAAAATAAAAGAGTAACTAAAGTTAGCCACCACAATGAAAGGCCGAAGGGAAACTTCAACACTTCCTCCCCCGCTTTTTACCTGAACAAAGCTGCAAACATTGTGTTTACTGTTCCTAGGTTAGAAAGGTCAATTTCCATATCCATGCCCTCAGCTTCAAGAGCCTGTTCGTTAATTTTATGAGCAAACAGAGAAAGCATCACGAGAAAAAAATTCAAACTAATTCATGGAAAACAAGATAAAGACAGCTGGAAACACTAATTACAAAAGATGCGAGTGATGTGGAGAACAAGCACAGGTAAAATGGTAAAGTGAACCCAACAACAACAAAAAGTACTATGATGAACAAACTAAGATATCCTTTCTTAACGACTATAAAATCTACCAAAAAAATCGCAATAAATGGTCAGACAATCCGGCAGCATTGGAAGGAAGTTGGATGATTGCACAGGAGCATATCCATATTCAAAATTTGAATTTCTTATATTGTAACAGTGCCAACCGTGAGGGTGAAACAGAAAAAGGAACCACACTGAGACTACAGACTTTGACAACGTTGGAAAACCCACTTAGACAAGTTAAGGCAAAATAAGAATAAATAACAACCAAAAAATTAAACTTTTGGCAAGTAGCATATGAATATAAAACTAGAAAGCATAAGATAACAATCAGTTTGACATTGTCCAATACATCATAAACTTAAGCTTTTATGGTATAAAAGAATTATACCAAGGAGAAATTTAAAACTCCTACTCCAGAATATGAAGCTTCCCTCTCATCCTTGGAGAGAAATTTAAAAGGGCAAGGTACACCAAACACACCATGATAACTAATTAACCCTGAAATATTTTCCTCTTGTTCCTATTTCTCCACTTTCTTACCAATCAAAAACAAGAGAAAATAAAAGGTTTCTCTGTTTTTTCTGCTTTATGTTTATCTCCCACCAAATCGAGTAAGAACTCATCATCCTAAAACCCATGATGGCTCCTTCCCAAAAAAGAACGAATTTGATATGAGTACCGACCGGGAGGAGAGAAAACATACCGATGGCCGCCGGCGGGCCGTCTCCTGCCACCGGACGGCCAATCCGAGCCGTCCAAAAGTTCTATAAAAAAAAAACCGATGGAGCCTATGCGGGAATCAACGGCATCTGAGGTGTGTAGGGTACTTGATCCGAGCACCCCTTTTTCTTGTATATACACGTACCACCGGACGGCCGATCCGAGCCGTCCAAAAATTCTATAAAAAATACATACACGAAAAAGGGGTACTCGGATCAAGCACCCTACACACCTCGGACGTCATTGATTCCCGCGTAGGCCCCATCGGTTTTTTTTTTATAGAATTTACAAGAGACGGCCCGCCGGCGGCTGGCGGTACGTTTTCTCTCTCCCCTCAGTCGGTACATATAGCATTACTCATAAAAGAACATTTTCCCGAGTGATACCCTTGCTTTGGAATTTGAATTTCAAGGGAGTGGATAGCCCTCTGAGTCTTGTAATTTCTCCAATGAATCCTTAATTATCGATTCCCCACACTTTCTTTACATTTTTTGTTGTTGAACCAAGAATATATAAACTCATGCCCTAGGTCTGACACAAATATATGCTTAAAGTTATCATTTGAAGTGTTTTTCTTTCCCACTTCCAAAATAGACTACCAAAACTTCACTAAAACATTGACTTTCCAAATATTTCCAAGCCACTTTTCTAGAAGCCCAGGTTAGAAGTAATAACTGTTGGAATACTAGTATATTAGTATACTAGTATATTGTCCCGCATTGCTTAATTACATTGTGTAACTAATTATCTTTTTATATAAATAAATGATTATGTGTGCGGGTTAATTTAACACCCTACACACTTTTCCCTCTCCAAACAACATGGTATCAGAGCGGGTTCTTAAACCGCCCTTGAAACCCTAACCCTCACCTTCAGCCACCATAGCCGCCAGCCACCACAGCTGCCAACCCCACCCTCGGCAGTCCTCTCCAACCCTAAATCCTCCATCCCCACTCTCGGCAGCCACAAATCCTCCACCCCCAATTCTCGACAACCCTTCCCATCCTCCGGCGACCATACCCATCCTCCGGCGACCCTCCGGCAACCTACCCAGCCCTCGCCAGCCCTTTGACAACTTACCCAGCCCTCCGCCGACTTACCCAGCCTTCGCCAGTCCTCCGGTGGCCCCTACTTCGCTATACCCAGCCTTCGCCAGTCACCGCCGACTACTTGCCATTGTCCGGCGACCTCCCTGGACCTTCGCGACCCTCGCCACCCGTCACCAGTCTTCGGCGAACTCGTTGGTAATCTCTGGCTACTGCTTCTGCTCTTATCTTGTCTGTTCTGCTCTTATTGAGCACATGAGTGGTCTGCCCTCTACTCCATGTTGCTGTCCGTTGGAAATTTCAGTGGGGTCTTCATGATTTGACCTTTATACTCATGATTTGGGGTCTTATTACTGCTGTTACTGTTCAGAGCCCTTTGCTCCTACTGTTGCTGTTTATTTCAGCATCTGTTTGTCCTCATGTGCTTGTGTTATCGCTATTATTCGCTGATCATCGTGACATATTGATGTTCGTGGCTGCCTCTGTGTTATTGGCCTAATTTCTTCTTGATTGCTCCTTTTTTTTTTTTTTTTGGGTTATTTGGTCTATTTGCAATGGGCTCTAGCACCGCATCTGTTTCTAGCTCTCTATCTACAGGTAGTACTGTGACTTCCGCTGTTAGTCGTTCTTCTCGGTCTCGTGAGAGGTTATCTATTACCTCCACCTTGTTGAATGGTCGAAATTATGCTGTTTGGGCTAAGGCTGTTGAGGTCTATTATGTGGGGAAATCAGAATACCAATACCTTACTGATGACCCTCCTGCGGCGACTGCCGCATCCTATGCTGCTTGGGTTCCTGCGGACGCTAAGATTCGGGTTGAGCTTTGGAACAGTATGGAGGAAAATATTAAGAATACTCTGGTTTTCTTATCTACTGCGAAGAAAGTATGGATGAACGTTAAGGAGATGTTTTCTGGGGTTGATAATCTCCATCGGACTTATGTTCTTCATCAACAATTATTTTCTCTTGAGCTTGGTAGCTTATCCTTGGAAAAGTATTATGCCAAGTTCTGTGGTGTTTGTGAGGAGCTCAACACTTATGAGCCCATTTCTTCAGATATTCAGGTTATGGAGCGTCAGCGTGAACGCTTGCAGGTGGCTCGTTTTCTGTTTGGGTTACCTTCGCCGGCATATGATTCTATTCGATCTAATCTTTTGGATGATAGAGATTTACCTTCTCTCAGTGAGGTGTTCAGTCGAGTCCGCCAAGCCTCAGTTTCTGACCCCAGTGCTGTTGATTTGACTCCTGCTGCCCGCTCGGCTTTGGTTATCACAGTTCCTCGTGGTGGTCCATCTTCTCGTGTTTTTGACCGTGGAAGTCGAGAGTCAGGGGGAGGCAGTCGTGGTCCCCCGACCGTGGCTTTAGCCGTGATTTTGGTAATGGTGGTCGTACTCGTGATTCTAGTAATAGTAGTCGTCCTCGTGGTCGTGGGCCTCATTACTACACCCATTGCCATGGTACTAATCATACGGTTGAGTCTTGTTGGATTCTTCATGGCCGCCCCTTTGCACATCAGGTTACTGTTTTTGAGGATGATGGCTCCGTATTGCCTAGCTCTGTGCCCAGCCCCGTCCCACGTGTTGTTACTATTCCCGAGGATGAGTATCATCGCCTGCTTTCCCAGCCACCTTCGCATATACCCTTCTCCTCCACTGCTACGTTCGCTCAGAAAGGCTCTACCTTTACCGGCCTGGCCTCTAGTACTCCATGGGTTATTGATTCTGGTGCTACCGATCATATGACAAGCCACTCCATCCACCTATCTGGTTCTCGTCCTCTTGTGAAACATTCTCGTGTCGCCTTAGCCGACGGTTCCTCTTCTAACATTGCTGGTTTGGGTTCTATTATTTTACCTTCTTCTCTTACCTAAGATTATGTTTTACATGTTCCTCGTTTTCCCCATAGTCTTATGTCTGTTAGTAAACTTACCCAATCCTTAAATTGTTCGGTTACATTCTTTCCTGGTTACTGTGTTTTTCAGAATCTCCAGACGGGGAAGAAGATTGGTGGCGGTGTTGAGCGTGGTGGTTTAAACTATTTTGACACTGGCGAACCTCCTGCTTCCGTTGCTCTTCAAACTTCCGTTTCTCCCTATGAGCATCACAGTCGTCTTGGTCGTCCCTCTCTTCAGACTCTTCAACAGTTAGTCCCATCGTGTCGTAGTCTTCAGTCTTTACCATGTGAGGTCTGTGAGTTCAGTAAACATCGTCGCGTTTCTTTTTCTCCTAGAGTAGAAAGTCAAGTGTATCGTCCTTTTCATTTAGTTCATTCAGATATTTGGGGTCCTATGCGTATTTCTACACGTGGTGGTTTTCAGTACTTTGTTATTTTTGTGGATGATTATTCTAGGCTTACTTATGTTTATCTCATGAAAAACCGGTCAGACTTGTATGCCATTTTTAAATCTTTTAATATGGAAATAAAAACTCAGTTTAATGTTTCTCTTCGTATTTTTCGTTCTGATAATGCTGGTGAATATTTCTATAATGTTTTGTCTGCCTATTTTGATGAGCATGGTATTCTACATCAATTTTCATGTTCTCGCACTCCCCAACAAAATGGGGTTGCCGAACGCAAAATACGTCATTTGACAGAGGTTGCCCGAGCCCTTTTAATCCGTATGGCGGTTCCCAAATCCTTTTGGGGCGATGCCGTTCTTACTGTCGGATATCTCGTGAATCGTATGCCCTCTCGTGTTCTTGGGGGCCAGATTCCCTATAGTATTTTGCACCCTGATTGTTCTTTATATTTCTTACCTCTTAAAATTTTTGGGTGCACGTGTTAAGTTCATGCCCTTGATCCTGGTCGCGATAAACTTGATCCACGCTCTATCAAGTGCGTATTCCTGGGCTACTCTTGGACTCAAAAAGGTTATAAGTGTTATTCTCCCACTTTGCATCACGAGTTTGTCTGTGCTAATGTTACGTTTCATGAGTCGTTACCTATTTTCCGACTTCATCCCATAAGGATCAGTCTGAGTTTATGCATATTTTGGTTCCTTTCGGGCAACCTCAAAGGCAGCACCCCCCGATGCAGGTATGTGTTCGCCGTGCCAAAGCTGCACAACCACCACCTCCGCCTGCTGCTGAGCCTCATCCTCTGTTGCAAGATCCGGGTCCTCCTCCTCCTTTGGCCCCTACTGATCCACTTCTCCTCCCATTGCTCTTCGTAAAGGTATTCGCACTTGTACTATTTCTCATCCCATTGCCAAATTTGTATCTTATGATCATCTAGCCCCTGCCCTTCGTGCTTTTACTGCCTCTGTTTCCTATCTTTGTTCCTAAAACCGTTCAGGAGGCCTTGTCTATTTCTGAGTGGCGAACAGCTATGGAGGAGGAGATCTCTGCGCTCCATGATAATGGGACATGAGAGTTGGTTCCTCTACCCTTTGGAAAGTCAACTGTGGGGTGTCGCTGGGTATTCAGTGTGAAATATCATCCTGATGGGTCTGTTGAGCGTTACAAAGCTCGCCTTGTTGCTAAGGGCTACACCCAGACATATGGTGTTGACTATGCTAAAACTTTTTCCCCGATTGCCAAGCTTGGTTCTGTCTGTCTCCTTATCTCTCTCGCCGCCAATCTTGGCTGGCCTCTATTCCAATTGGATGTCAAGAATGCTTTCTTACATGGTGATCTTCTTGAGGAGGTTTATATGGAGCAACCACCTAGGTTTGTTGCTCAGGGGGAGTGTTCTCAGGTATGTCGCCTTCGTAAAGCTCTTTATGGGCTTAAACAGTCTCCCAGGGCTTGGTTTGGCAAGTTCAGTGATGCAATCTTAAAATTTGGTGTGAGTCGATGTCAGTCTGATCATTCTGTTTTCTCTCTCACATCTACTCGAGGCAAAGTGTTATTGATTGTGTATGTCGATGATATTATTATTACGGGTGACGACCAGAAAGGTATTGATGCATTGAAGGTTTTTCTGCAGAGTCAATTTCATACTAAAGACTTGGGTAGATTGCGGTATTTTTTAGGTATCGAGGTGGCATGATCTAAAGATGGTATTAGTCTATCGCAGAGGAAATATGTGCTGGATATCTTAGATGCCAGTCGGGGGCAAAACCTGTCGATACCCCTATGGATCCCAATGTCAAACTATGCATTGATCAGGGGGAGGCACTATGTAGTCCTGATCAATATCGCCGATTGCTTGGTAAACTGAATTATCTCGCTATTCCACGTCCTGATATTTCATTTGCAGTGAGTATTGTGAGTCAGTTTATGTCTGCTCCTCGTTTGCCACATTGGGAGGCTGTTCTTAGAATTGTCAAGTATCTCAAGTCTCATCCTGGACGTGGTCTATTTTATAGAGCTAATGGTCACTTGCGTATTGAGGCCTTCACTGATTCTGATTGGGCTGGAGGTCCATCTGGCAGGAGATGGACCACTGGATATTGTGTTTATCTTGGTGGCAATCTTGTTAATTGGAAGAGTAAGAAACAGACCGTAGTTGCACGGTCCAGTGCAGAGGCAGAGTATAGAGCCATGGCTCACACCACATGTGAGATTGTGTGGGTGCGATCTTTCCTTGAGGAGATCGACTTCAATGTGCAATTGCCTATGAATTTGTATTGTGATAACCAAGCAGCAATTCACATTGCATCCAACCCCGTATTTCATGAGCGGACTAAGCATATCGAAGTTGATTGTCATTTGGTGCGAGAAAAGTTGACTGATGGTGTTATAGCAACTCCCTTTGTGTCGACAAGTGCTCAATTGGTCGATATATTCACCAAGTCATTGTTTAAGTCCCGGTTGGACATGTTATGTGACAAGCTGATTTGTATGATATCTATTTTCCAGCTTGAGGGGGAGTGTTGGAATACTAGCATATTAGTATACTAGTATATTGTCCCACATTGCTTAATTACATTGTGTAACGAATTATCTCTTTTCTCTATATAAATAAATGATTATGTGTGAGGGTTAATTTAACACCCTACACTCTTTTCCCTCTCCAAACAACAATAACATGCAATCTCAGATGATATATGGCTTATTAAGTAGATGTATACTGGCCAAACAATCAGATCAGCAACTATGATCAATTTAGTCATACTTGTATCCTATTTTACTACGTTTCTCCTTATAGGTACAGCCGTATCAGTATGTGCACCCGTATCCATGCTTCCAGAGCCACCACCAACTAACATTCTTTCGTCACAAAAAAGGCAGAACCCATATCAAAGCTCAAGGAATTAAACAGCACCAAACTTTTACACATCAATATATTGCAAATAGAGAAGGTAGAAGAGCACCTCAAACCCAGCATTATCATATTGTCTTCTTTTCTCTGGATCAGATAAAATGCTATAGGAATATGCAACCTCTTTGAAATGTTCTGAAGCCTCAGGATTACTTCCGTTTTTGTCGGGATGGTACCTGCCCATTCCTCACATTAAAAATTTACCAAGAACACAATTCTACCAACTTGCTTTGATTATCACGAACCCCATATTAAATGTAGCACAGCAATATGAAGCAGGTGTTTGTGGATCTACTCAATGGTAATTTGCAGTGTTCGCAGCATCATCAACAAGTTTTTAGAATTCAGTCCCTGAGAGCAAAATAAGATACTGAACCACTGACAAGCTCTATGTCCCAACATAAGGTTAGAGTTTCAACAGCTCGTTTGTGATTAATTTTCTCTAATCAAAAACTAAGTTCCTTGGGTTTGCTGATATGCATCATTAAACAATCCGTGTAGTGCAAAAAGCAAGCTCAATTACATAGTTTCATCGTAGATTTCACAATCACAAAATCTACTTTACGAAGTGGGAAAAACCCTGATTCACACATTAATCATATTTTGGCAGAAATAGATCTGGAAACATGTGTACCATATTTTCTCTACATGGAATCGTTTTTGAAAAAATCTCAAGGAAAAAAAAAGTGCAACAATCTACAACATGTTCATCGGCTTGTTTCTTAGGTTACTGATTCAATTATCTTCACGGTCAAACTTTCTCCACTAAATCCCTTGGCGAAAGAAACTTCCTTGAGCTTTGGCTACAAATATGATCATAATACCGGCAGTGTAACGCATAGAAAGGCACAAAGATTAATTTTAATCAACCCAATTCGGAACTCATATAAGCCAATCTATTTCAAATGGATTTCTTTTAATTGGGATGCACTCCACAATCATGAGGATCAAGATAAAACGTCTTCAACAATGACATTGAAAACTTCAGATACACTATTCCTAGGCAAACAACAGTTTTTCATTCTAAACACAGAAACGAAATTGAGCAGACATAAACTCACTGATTTAATCTCCATGTCACAGGAATCTTTAGTAACACAGGAAATCACCTACTATAAACTAAGTTTATCAACTCCTACACTTATTCTTCTTCATGCCCAATAAACTAAACAAACAAATGAGCTTGGAACGAAACTGAAATGCATGTTTCTTTAATTCAAATGCAACTAATAGTCTTAAGGATCAAGATAACACACATCTTTAATACCCACACTGAAAACTTCAAGCAGCACACTTCTAATAACGAACAAAAGGGCTCATCCAGATTAAACCCAGGACAAAAAGGAGTATTGAAAATGGATCCTTACAAAAGCACAAAAAATAATTCTCCTATAAACTAACAGTTTCTACTCCTATTGCTCATCACTTTTTTATGCCCAATAAACTAAGCAAAGGATCGATCTTGTAATCTATTTCAAACGCAGTTTGCTTTCGTTCAAGCCCACTTAACAGCCGTACGGATCAAGACAACACATCTTTAATACCCAGATAGAAATGTTCAAGTAACAAAACTCCAAGATATATTAAACCCAGCATAAAAAAAATTTAAAAAATCAAAACGAAATGTAACTTACTTAAGAGCTATAATTCCAATAAATCTAGATTGAGTCCAGAACAAAAAGTCTTCTAAAAAATGAAAATTAAACGAACTAACTTAAGGGCAATCTTTGTATAAGCAGTTTTAATCTCAAGACAACCCATCTTTAACAACCCAGATTGGAAACTTCAAATAGAAATCTAAATTAAACCCAGAAAAAAAAATTCATTAAAAAAATGAAAATGAACTTACTTAAGGGCAAGCTTTCTGTAAGAAGTTTTAATCTCCTGGTCAGTTGAATCTTTAGTGACGCATAAAACCTCATATGGGTCTCGACGAAGCGGTGGGGCTGAGGTCCCTTCAATTTTCGCACCACCCATTTTCCAGCTCTCTCTCTCTCTCTCTCTCTCTCTCTCTCTCTCTCGATTCTCAATTGCAAGCAGAAAAACCCCAACAAGTTGCAAGCTTAAATTAAAACCATCTTATTAGCAAATCTACCAAGGCATTGAGATAACAAAGTTTTACGCGCAAGGTTCAAAGAATTGGATCACTCAAATTGCGAAGAGAGGATGTAATCGGATTTCGCAATAAATGATGAGGGTTTTGGAAATTTACGAGACGCGGAGAGCGAGGGAGGGAAACAGGGGACCAATGAGAGGAAGCTTTTCGCTTTTTTCTTCTTCGTCACCTTCTTCGTGGAAGTGCGTAAATTCAGCTACAGCTTTTACAGCTATACATCGTTTATGCTGGCGATTAATTATGCAACACTATTTTTTGGTTTTGTTTTTATTTAAAAAAAAAAATTTTGTTGGTTAATTTTATCAAATTTTTTAGAAATATGGATGAGTAAGATCAAGAAAAATTAAAAAAGTAAGAAATTATGACTTTTACACAAATATTTTGAAAAATATCAAAGAAAAAATCTAAATTTTTTTTGACCTTTTCTTTAGATATTTTTCAAAATACTTATGTAAAAGTCATATTTTTGAAATTTTCACATTATATCTTATTATAAGTGCTCTTTTGTTTTTTGACCAACAATAAAATCCATATATATATATATATATATATATATATATATATATATATAAAATATGAAATCAATACAATCATATTCACTTAGCATCTCCTACAATACCAAAAGCAAAACGAAAAGACCCAATATAACAATTGATCCACAAGTCAAACCAAAACTTTCTCACAACACCACACAAACCACAATTAGTCGCCATAACAAAGTTCACCATTAATATGACCTGCAATCAGACAAATTGAAAAGCACAAGAGGTGAAAATAATCAACCGATAGCTCGACGCTGAGGAGTATGAAATACGTGAAGATCGTAAAAACTATCCTCTCTCATTTGCGCTTAGCTCGAGGGTAAGTATGAAGGATCTTGCCATTTATCACAATGAGGCTTTTGGTGGACCATGCACATCCATTTTCGCTTACCAGAATGTAAAATGGGCAAATGTTCACTGTCCTCCCCCTAAGCCGCCAAAGAGTCACAACTCTCTTAGACCGCAAATTCTGAGATCCTGAAACCACATCCACACGATCAGGCGTTGGATGAGTAACTAGAGCAAGAGACTCACTACCGGCCAAAATGTATGGAGCATCTTTCTCTTGAGGACAAACAAAAGGCACTGGCGAGACATCGATAGAATTACCACCATCTTTAACCTGGAGTTCAGTTACTTGAGTTACGGGCAGCTCAATGCAGTCAACAAGTGAAGGGCGATCCATCACTTTAACTATAACCTCCACGGCCGATAGACTAAGCATATGAAAGAAACGAAACTCTTTACTCGCACCAAAATCTCGTTTGTTTGTTTTTTTTTGTCTTAAGTAGCCTAGGCTGCGTTCTTTTGGCCTCAACTTAAACTTAACTTAGTTTTTTAGTGGAATTTGATATTTGCACTCTATTTTTTGCTGATGACGCTCCACTTTGTTCATAACTTCACGTTAAAAGTGGAGCGCAAATATTAGTTTCCTTCTTTAATTCAATCCGTTCTTCTACCCTTGACTTAAACTTAACTTATTTCTATCCTGTAGAGACCCGTAAATTTCTTTATTTAATTTTAACATTCATAGTTGAGGAAAAATGGTGAAAAATGACGTGAATGTGAATGTGGTGGTTCAATGTGCAAAGGTTGGAAAGATGTGGGAGTTGGCGTAATATAGTGCAAGTGTGTATATATATGTGTGTGTGTGTGTGTGTGTGTCCAGGGGGAAATTCTTCCCACTTCTCCATCTCTCTCTCACTCTGGGTTCTCTTTCTCTCCCTCAGCTCTGTAACCCCCTCTCACCATCTTTCAAATTCTTATCTCCAAACTCAAAACCCAAGAAGATTAACCTTAATTCCGCCTTCCATTCATGGTTTGGAGCTTGTAGTTTGTTGGGTCTAGCTCAGAGACGAGTATTTGGTCGAATTCAAGGGTTTCAAAAGCTAGGGCTTGCTAAATCTCTTCGGTGTTGGCTTGGATACTCGAGGTAAGGATTTCTACCTCTCTTTATATGTTTTATGAGTGATTTGGTGCTTGAAACCATGCTTGTGATGTTGTATTTGAGATTGGATCGAAATCTGAAATTCCTGTCGAAATCGCCAGAAAAAGTGCTTCCTCTACCGGTAGGAACTTTTCACCTACCGGTAGGACAAGTGAGAAATTCTTCATAACCAGCTCAAACGTACAGCAACAGCTCAAAAGCTGCTCAACGTATTCAACTTCTACCAATAGGAACTTTTTACCTACTGATAGATCAAGTACAAAGTTGTTCGTTCAAAATGTTGGCTCTTCTGTTTGCAGTTTCTACCAATAGGACTTGTTTGCCTACCGGTAGGTCAAGTGCTGAATCCTTCTCTTCTACCGATAGGACTTGTTCACCTACCGGTAGGAGATTGAGCTGCTACAGTGTCTTTCAGCTGCTTTTCCTTTATCTTCCAAATTATGTTTTGAAGCTTCTCATCGACTCTAAGAGCATCTCCAATCCCGGACTTCAAATCGGGCATGTCAATTTTTTTTGAAGGCTGACGTGGCATTTTGGCATCTCCAATTTGACATCAAAGCCTTCCTTTCCAACCCTTATGCCAAATTTTATTTATTTGACACCAAGTTATTCCTCTCCAACCCTTAATGTCAATCCTTATGTCAAATTATATTATTTTTACATTTTGAATTTTTATGAACTCTAATAATTGTATTTGCCAAAATTTTATTTAATATACATGCAAACTTAACCATTATATGCAAGTTTTTGACGTAAAAATTTAAAAATCAAAAAATTGCTGAAATAATCTTTTTATTTACTAGAAAATAGAATCTCACAGCATCAAACATTAAATTAAAAAAAATAGCAATACATAATGCCATAGTGAATCACATGGTACTAATTGCCCCCCCGAAATCGCCACAGGTGCTCAACTAGATCTTCTCTGAGACGAGTATGTATTTCTCTATCACGAATGCGCAAATGATTGTGGATGAAATCTTGAAATTCTGTCGTATGATCATGTGAAACTTCAAAGGAATTGTTTTCGCCCTCTCTCACATCATAAGTAAGTGGTAGACTTTTACCACGTTCATCTTCAATAATCATGTTGTGCATAATAACACATGCCTTCATTATATCTTGAAGCGTTTCTCGAACCCAGAAACGAGCAGGACCACGAACAATTGCAAAACGAGCTTGAAGCACTCCAAAAGCTCACTCCACGTCCTTTCTTGCAGACTCCTGTGCTGCAGCAAAATTTCTAGCCTTAAGTCCTTGTGGACAAGGAATTGTTTTTATTCAACTCTACATTTATAGGGAGAAAAAAAAAAGAGTTCAAATGAGAAAATAGAAAATTCAAACTGCTACTTTTCAAAAAAAATGTTCAACCGTTACTACTTTTTAAACTTCAACAGTTACTTTTTGAAATTTGGCATGGAAGAGAGAAGTGGTCAAAATTGGCATGCAGGGGGTTGTTGTCAAAGCCACGTCAGCTTTGACATGAGTAAAGACAACAGGGTTGGAAGGTGACTTGATGCCAAAAGTTACCGTTGCATCCTCCACGTCATATTTGACATCTCCCATTGGAGATGCTCTAATGGGTTTGTTTACACATTCTTTCAAGTGTCTTAGAAAGTATTACTTGTCTCTCACTTATAGTGGTATCCGATAGACTCAAATGAGATTGTTGAGTTAATTGTTGAAAAAACTTGAATTAACAGAATGACGTGAAGGAAATACGGATACAATGTGATACATTACCATCTAAAATGAATCAAAGACCGTGGTGAGCAATTGATGGATGGGGTATGGGTTTAACTTGAAGTGAGAGATTAGTAGATTGCTTAAGGGGAATTAATGAAGGTTTATATATGGATAAAGATCAAGACAACAATCGTGAGCTCTTTAGTACTTGATTGAAGCGTGGTGACACGATGTGTAAATGCAAGGTGACGTCTAGTGACAAATTATTAACACAAATGACAGAATGGGTAGCCATTCGCTGAAATGAGAAACACGTGGGGTAAAAGTTGATATCATCTGAACTTGAAGTCGGAAACCAAATGTATGAATCGGATATACAGGGTCCTGCGTACCCGGAATATGAGTTGGATATACAAGGTCCTGAGTACTCGGAACATCAATCGGATATATAGGGTCTCGAGAACCCAGAATGAAAATTGGATATACGGGGTCCTGAGAACCCGGAATGAGAATTAGATGTATGGGGTCATGATCACCTGGAACGTAAACTGGGTATACGGGGTCTTAATGCCCGGAATGTCCCTAGGTTTATCATGCGGTGTGACGTGGGTATAAAGTTTCTAGTGTGCCTATCTAAGGTCCATGGAAAACATATGGGATACTAAGCTGTTGGATTGTAAACCGCTTATGGTGGATGTGAGCAGATCGGGATTTGAGTGAAGCATAATTCAAAAAAACAATAATAGGTCGATTGGCAAGAGTGAAGTGTTTGTTTAAGTTCTTAAATTCTGATATAGTGCTTGTGTCTTATCTATGCTCCTTTGTTATCCGAAAGTCGGTGTTTCCTCGGCATCTCTCATTCATTTGCATATAGAGTTTGCGTAGATTTTTCTACTGAGCTAGTGTAGCTCAAGCCTTATATTATTTTCAGGTGCTATTCTGGAACCATTGCTTGCATGCCTGGAGTGTGGACATTACATTGAAAGCTAACCAAATGAGTTATTTATTCATCTTTGTAAATTTCTTTTGAAAGGTGTATTTGTAACTCAAGTTATAATTCTTTTGACTATGGGATATATGTAAACTCTTAACTCTCTTGCTACTTGACACTTACATTAATTTGGGCCGTTGAGCCGATAATGTAATATTTGGAGTTCTTATGGGCTTGAAACTATTATTATGGAAATGAAAACACGGTGATCTTTTGGATATCGTATGGAATATTCGTGGGGTTTTATTTATGAAAAATCTTTTATATATATGTTAAAAATTGAAGGCGTGACATATCCTTTCCAAACAAGCCTCAAGGCATATGCAAAATGTCCAAAAGAATATGTAGCGTTAAAGTTGTATTTTTTTATTTTTTTTTTGCAACAATTAGATACTTTTGATTTAAAAGACAATGACTACAGTTATTCAGATTAATTATTTTTGGTTTTTTTTCTTTAAAAATTGTCTTCCGCAACTAAACCGTCTCTATTTGAGATATTCAAAAATGTACTTTTGGCTAAGTTTCGCTAAGATTTTTAGTCTTTTTCTTGATTTGTTCTTATTCAAAATTTTTTCACTTTTGTTAGTTTTGCGCCTAACTTTTGTAGATTATTGATTCGTCTCCTCAAGACAAATTGGAAAAGTAAAAAATTGTGACTTTTACCCAAATATTTTTAAAAATATTCAAGATAAAGCTCAATTCTCTATTTTCTTTGCTATTATTTCAAAACTAAAATAACTCAACTGCCCCTGAAGTTTAGTTGCAATTTTAGATACTTTTGATAAGCAAAAAAAATATTTATTGTCACTCTTTTTTTTAAAGTGTACTCCAAATTTTAGTATCGTTTTTTGTGCTTAAGAAATGACAATATGTATGAATATAATTACTAAAGACAATTTTTTTGGGGGTGATTATAAGAAAGTAAAATGTAAAATTTATATATGGCTAAGATCAATTGTAGACTCGCCTTTACTTTTCTTCCTATTATCACATACGTAAAAATTATTCCCATTATCACATATGTAATTTTATATTTTTCTCTGCCTTTTGGCTAAGATCAATTGTAGACTTGTCCTTACTTTTCTTCTGGATCTCCCACATTTAAATACTCGAACAGATGCCTCAAAAATTGGAATTCATATCTTAAAAAAAATTGAAACTCATGAAATAAAGACTAGAACTTCTCTGAATGTGCATCTATGGGATATATAGATACCATATAGAGGGTATACCCTATGGGTTTTAGATGAATCCCCTTGGTTCTTGTGATTCTTGTTTGAGCCGGTTGATTTCTTGTGTGTATCAATTTTTCTTTCTAAATTATTTTACTTGCAGAAGAGTCTTAACAACTAAACTATAGACGTTAGGAGAAGGAATGGATTCAGAAATCTAGCCTAGTGGGGGCACCTTATTAATCAGAATCTTGGAATTTTATTTCCCAGTAAAACACAGTAAGATCATGCTAAATTAACATTATTGCCTACAAAATTTATAATGCAAATTTTTTTTAATAAAAAGATCCAAAAATATGCACATAATCTTAGACAAAACTTTTAGAGTGTTTTACATTGACAAGTCTATAGAATGATTGAGATGGTTTTATTAATAATTTTTTACCGTAATATATTTCTCCGTTGCGGATAAAAATAAAGAGAATCAAGAGCTAAAATCTTTAAACCAAGAATAATAAATGAACCGGTCAACAAAAGTTGAAGCAAAGAATTAATTCCACATTTCTATTTTTAAGATATATATAAGTGTGTATGCTAAATATAGTATTACATTACATAATTATGCTAAATATTTAATTTTTTATATTTTAGTTTTGAGGGGGGCACATGCCCCGCGTATCCCCACTTGAATCCGTCCCTGGGGGAATGCTTTTTAATAAATGTAGAACAATCATTCTAGCGGATCCAAAAATTCGCATTAGTGGGACACACAAATTACTAGCTAGTCAACTTAACCTATACATTTATAATTCTTAAATTAATGCATCTTTTTCTAGAAAAACAACAAATTGACAACTATATATGTACATCTTATAATGGACATAAAGGAATGAGTTTACACAAAAAGATGGTGTAAAAATTTAGCAATCTAAAAAATAGATCAGACCAATATCTTCATAAAAAAAAAATTTATAGTAATTTTATTGGTACACTATCATAAATTTATTAGGTATAATAAAATATCTAAGAATCTCACTAATATAATAAAATAATTTTCGAATGGGGCTGGTACCCGCATCGGACCCAGCATAGGTCCAGATTCTAGCACCACCACAAATAAAATGCACATGGACACGAGAAATGAATCTAGAATATGATACCATTGAAATGAAAATGACAGACAATATTCTTCTTCTAACAAAGATGAGAAACCTCGTATGCATGCGTCAACAAGATAGCTAGGATGATAATATTGGTGGGGTAATCCAAACAGAACTTTGCCACATATATTTTGTTGTTTGAGAGAGAGAGAGAGAGAAGTGCAGGGTGTTAAATTAACCCTTACACATAGAACCTTTATTTATATTATGATACGACTAGACACATTACCTGACTAGTCGATGTGGGACAAAGACACTATCGAGCAATATTAATAAGCTACTCTAACACTCCCCCTCAAGCTGGAGAATAAATATCACAAAATCCCAACTTGTTACATAGAAACTCTAAACGTGGTTTAAACAGTGGTTTGGTGAAGATATCAGCCAATTGAGCTCCGGTAGAAACAAATGGAGTAGATAACACACTACCATTTATCTTCTCACGAACAATATGACAATCCACTTCAATATGCTTTGTTCTTTCGTGAAACACTGGATTTGAAGCAATATGGATTGCTGCTTGATTATCGCAATACATAGGAATAGGTAACTCCACACCGAACCCTAACTCCATGAGTAAAGCTCTTAACCAGACAATCTCACAAGTCGTGTGTGCCATGGCTCGATACTCCGCTTCTGCACTAGACCTTGCAACAACTGTTTGTTTCTTACTTTTCCATGTGACCAGATTGCCGCCAACAAAAGTACAGTACCCAGTAGTAGACCGTCTGTTAGATGGTGATCCTGCCCAATCAGCATCAGTAAAAGCTTCAACACGCAAATGACCGTTAGACCGATAAAACAAACCTCGTCCAGGATGAGCTTTAAGATATTTCACAATACGAAGACAAGCTTCCCAGTGTGGAAGTCGAGGAGTTGACATAAACTGACTCACCATACTGACAGCGAATGAAATATCAGGACGTGTATTGGTAAGATAATTCAACTTGCCAACTAAGCGACGATACCGGTCCGGATGTGGAAATATCTCCCCCTGATCAACACAAAGCTTCACATTAGGATCCATCGGGGTCTCCACAGGTTTTGCTCCCAATAAACCTGTTTCCTCAAGAATATCCAATGCATACTTTCGTTGAGACAAACTGATTCCCTCCTTGGATCTTGCCACCTCAATACCCAAGAAATACCATAGCTTACCAAAGTCTTTAGTGTGAAATTGACGCTGTAAAAACTGCTTCAACTCATCAATGCCTTTCTGATCATCCCCGGTAATGATGATGTCATCCACATACACAATTAACACTATTTTTCCACGCTCTGACTGGAGAGAGAAGACAGAATGATCAGAATGAGATCGACGCATACCAAACTGTATCACAGCATCACTGAACCGACCAAACCAAGCTCGAGGTGACTATTTTAGACCATATAAAGCTTTGCGAAGACGACAAACCTGAGCACGCCCCCCCTGAGCAACAAACCCAGGAGGTTGCTCCATATATACCTCTTCAAGCAGATCACCATGTAAGAAGGCATTCTTGACATCCAATTGAAACAACGGCCAACCAAGATTAGCAGCAAGAGAAATAAGAATCCGGATAGAATTTATCTTGGCAACGGGGGAAAAAGTCTCTGCATAATCAACCCCATATGTTTGTGTATAGCCTTTGGCCACAAGGCGGGCCTTATACCGCTCAACAGTGCCATCAGGATTAAATTTGACCGTAAAGACCCACCGACAACCAACAGCAGACTTTCCTGGCGAAAGAGGAACCAACTCCCAAGTGCCATTTTCATGGAGTGCAGTCATCTCAATCTCCATTGCTGTCCGCCACTCAGACAGAGAAAGGGCCTCCTGTACAGTGTTAGGAACATGTATAGAAGAAACTGACGAAGTAAAGGCACGAAGGGAAGGAGACAGATGATTATATGCGACATAGTGAGAAATGGGATGAGAAGTGCAAGTACGAGTACCTTTACGTAGAGCAATAGGAAGATCAAGGTCAGATAAAGAAGAAGAAACTACCAGATCTTGTGATGGAAGAGGTGTTGGGACAGGTGCTACCGAATCTTGTGACGGAGGAGGCGTTGGGGCAGGCACTGGTGGTGCCTCTATGGCTTTATTGCGACGAACGTACACCTGCAAGGGTTTCTCCTGCAAGGGGTTCACAGAAGAACCAGATGGGACTGTTATAGGAAAGACAGACTCAGACCCAGCCATAACAGGGGTTTGTGGACCCGAATAAAATGGCAATGATTCATTAAAGGTAACATCTGCACAAACAAAGTGACGACGAAGAGTGGGGGAGTAACACTTATACCCTTTCTGAGTGCGAGAGTAACCAAAAAAAATGCACTTAATGGACCGTGGGTCCAATTTACTCTGGTCGGGATCAAGAACATGAACATAACATGTACACCCAAAAATCCGAGGGGGTAATGAGTGGAGAGGCCGACCGGGAAATAGGACTGTATGGGGTATTTGACCCCCAAGAACAGTAGAAGGCATACGATTGATCAAATGGCATGCAGTAAGAACTGCGTCACTCCAGTAAGACTTAGGAACGTTCATTTGAAATAACATGGCACGCATAACTTCTGATAAATGTCGAATCTTGCGTTCGGCAACCCCATTTTGCTATGGAGTCTGAGCGCAGGATGACTGATGAATAATCCCATGATCATCAAAAAAACTGAGATAAAGTACTATGAAAAAATTCTCGTGCATTGTCAGACCGAAACATACGAATGCAAGTATTAAACTGAGTCTTTATTTCCATGTAAAATGATTTAAAAATAGTCTTCAACTCAGATCTCTCTTTCATAAGATAAAGATATGTAATACGAGAGAAATCATCAACAAAGATAACATAATACTGAAAACCAAAAACATTGGGCACATGAATAGGCCCCCAAATGTCTGAATGAACTAACTGAAAAGGATGTGACACACGACGTTCAACCCTGGGATAAAATGGTACTCTATGATGTTTACTAAACTCACAAACTTCACAGGGCAAAGTGTTAACACGACTACATGAAGGAACTAGCCTTTTAAGGTTTTGAAGGGATGGATGACCAAGATGACAATGATGTTGATATGGTGAAACTGATGACTGGAGAGCAATAGAGCTAAGGTGAACACCATCGGTAAAGTAATACAGGCCACCACGCTCAACGCCGCCACCAATCTTCCTCCCCGTCTTAAGATCCTGAAACACACAACCATGAGGGGAAAAAGTAACAGAACAATTCAAAGACTTTGTAAGTTTACTAACTGACAGACGATTTAATGGAAAACGAGGAACATGCAATACAGAGTCCAAAGTAAGAGAGGGGATAAGTGGAACAAAACCCAAACCAATAACAGCAGTAGTAGAACCATCAGCTAGAGTAACATGGGATGGTTTACCGATAGACTGACGATCAGAAAGAATGTGGGAACTACCAGCCATATGATCTGATGCATCTGAATCAATAACCCAAGGAGTGGAAGGAAGAGAAGATGCAACACAAGTAACAAAAGGACTTGTCTGAGATAGCGTGGCAGTGGCAGAACCTGACTGAAGTGACACGAGGTGTTGGTACTCCTCTGCAGAAATAGTCACCCTACTGTCGGCAGAAGGATGAGTAAACTGTCTAGCATCCTCAAAAATAGTAACCTGATGAGCCTGAGGAAAACCATGAAGATCATAACAATATCCAACTGTATGATTTGTACCTCCACAATGGGTACACTGTCGAGTACCATAATAAAAACCACCACGACTAGAGTTACCACGACCAGAACTACCTCCCCCTGACATAAGACCATAACTAGAACCACTACGACCACAGGACTTAGAACCACGGCCACCAGAACCATCAGAAATAACTGAAGCAGTCTCCATCATAAACAAATCAAAGCAACAACGAGGATAGCACGGGCAACCAAACAACCAACAAAGCAATGAGCTACTAAATCAATCAACTTTTTACCAACACAGCAACAATCACATTGGCTACTAGCCCACCACACTAGCCAACAACCAACAACCAATGAAACTCCGAACAACTATCAGTAACATACCACTGAAATTGAATCATCCATCTTGTAAATAGCTAATGATAATAGGAAGATCAACATCAATAGACTGTAGCAGACTCCACAAGACCTCAACAAAGCAATTGAGGGCACCAGACTTCAACAGAACTCAACAATCCCAAGCATCAACAATCACCAGACCAGGAGCTATGCTTACATCGAAACCTTGCCTTCAAATATAAGGTTGATAGAAACCCGAAGCGTAGGGCTAGGTCGTCAGTAGCATAATATCCGGAAGTCCGGGATCGTACCCACAGAGAATCAAATATAGCTTAATCGGATTGTAGGTTTTATACGGTAGGATTTCAGCGTTTAAGGCCGCCAACTTTGGTTTTATTTTAAACGATAGAAATGCTAAGTACAAAGACTAGAAATGAACTTAATAAACTAAAAGAGGCAAGTCTAGAGATCATCTATCCCTTGACAAAGGCCGTTACCGGTTCTCAATTATAACTCAGGCAAGAGTCACGACCGCGTGCTCACGCCCGGAAGATTTAGCTTTATTGACTACGTTTATCGAAAGATGTGATTAAACGGAGGCGAACCAACTAGTTTAAATCATTTGTCGAGTCCAAAGGAGGCCACGAGCCCTCGTCATACTATTTGCCAAGACCGCTTGTCAAACGGCATACCGAGGAGTTAACACCCCTAAGTTTAGACCGAAATTACCAATTTAGCCCTATTCCGAAATTCATAATTTAAAGCCCGGTGGCTCGAGAACCAAACAACCGCCTAAGTCCTCGGGAAAGATTATCCCGAGACTTAGCCAAACAACTACTCACACATATTGAAAAGACTAGAAATTATGCTAGAAATGATAAACATATTTAACCGACGAAAACGGAAATAAACTTGATATTAAGGAGAACCTAGTCCGTAGCTAAAACATTAATAAACGAGAAAACAATAAACGAGAAAGACTTACAAGTGTTCTTGAAGAAATTAACCTAGAAAGCTTAAAAACCATTAATGGAGTCCTAAAACTAAAAATGACTTAAAGGTAAAAATGAACTAGCTAGTTAAAGAAGAGAGGAGAAGACCTATTTATACAAAGGTTTCTTCTCTCACAAAATATCCCACAAATATCCTAAAAGAGGCTAGAAATGGAAAATATTCCAAAAGTAGAAAGCTGTAAAAGCTGGAAATTCGTGCACATTTTACACAGCATGAACCAGTACAAGCAAAAACCCAAACCGGTTCATAACCTTAAAAAGCTGCCAAAAATAGTGTTCTGAACAACATGAACCGGTACAGCCTAAAACCCGAACCGGTTCATAGCAGGCAGATTTTTGGGGCAACTTCGCGGACTCGCTCCGGACACTCCCGAACTCAGATTTAGGCGTTCTTTGGACCGTTGGAAAGCTCGTCGAGTCTACTTTCTAACTCAAGTGGTTTGGATCCAATATCATTTGCACATCAAAAGATATGACGATTCTACCCTCAGCTAGTTGGAAGATGAGTAGCTTTGGTAAAATCCTCACTTCTCCTTCAATTCCATGGACCCTTGGGTTACCCGAGCAACCTCCAAACCATCTCTTCATGACTCTTCGGGCACCACCACGGGGTGGCATGTGGCCTTGAGTACTTGGTTGCACCCGGAGCATTCCTTGGCGTTCAAAACCTCTTTATTAGCACGTTTTACCTGAAATACACAAAAACCTACCTTACGTGCAATATCGCAATAAAAGCTAAATAAACATAAGTAAAAGCAGCATAAGATGGGACTAGTCGCACCAAATATCTACAATATTGGGTGCTCATCAAGCTACCAACTAATCAAACAGCCAATATTAATCTACTGAATAAGACACACTGATACTCCCAACAGAAGTTTAACACCATCCAGCAAACTTGAACCAACATCATCACTGGTTAACAAAGCAAATAACACCATAAACAGAACCTGATGTGCACTGAAGCAATAGCGGAAGAACAAAAGCAACACCGTGGAGCATCAACAAATGAACCAATGGCCTCAACTAGTACCAGACATCGACCGACAGCTCTGGGAGAATACCAATCAATAGCTGAAGCATCAACACGAGTAGAAAGCCAAGAATCGGCCAATCTCGAAGCTGACTGAACTCAAAATCTACATGAACAGGTACGATTTGGTGTAGAAGGTAAGAAGGTAAGGGTTAAAGGTTAATTTTGGGTTCGTTTTCGCTCGATTTTGGTTCGAAAACAACTGGGTAAAGTGTTTTAGGGATCGAAATCAACTGGGTAATGGACTTTTGGGAATTTCGAGAGGTTTTAGGACTTGATTTGGGGTTTCAAGGGATTTGGGGGCTTCGATTTGGGGTTTTCTAGGTTGTATGAGGATCGATTGGTGTATGATAGGGTTTCGGGATTGATAAGGTTTCGATTGGAGGGTCAATTTTGGGTTTATTTGGGGCTGCTACAGTACACGCGAGCACTATTCACGATTGCTACAGTGCATGCGAGCACTGTTCACAGCTGCTACAGTGGTGGGTGATGTGTTAGGATTAGGTGGATCTAAGATGGATTCGTATCACGCTTTGATACCATGTTGTTTGAGAGAGAGAGAGAGAGAAGTGTAGGGTGTTAAATTAACCCTTACACATAGAACCTTTATTTATATTATGATACGACTAGACACATTACCTGACTAGTCGATGTGGGACAAAGACACTATCGAGCAATATTATTAAGCTACTCTAACATTTGTCACCACCAATAATTATAAAGGTTATTCTTGGATCTATTAGATTGATTTTAGGTTCTAATCAAAAACAAAAAAATGATGTGGCCTCGGACGTGCAAGTAATAAAGATTATAACGCAAGGTCTGGTTTGTATTTGGTAACCTCGTATTTGGTAACCTCGAGCTGGGCCAAATTACAAGCACCTTGACAAATTCCGCAACACTTAAGTTAATAGAAAAAGCTATGGTGATCCAAAAAAAAAAAAAGAAGAGCATGTACATATCGTGCACGTACATATCGTGCACATATAGGTTCTGTGGAGTCCACCTAGCATTCCACAGAGATGATTCAAACTGTCTATTATTTTTAAAACATTTTTTTATAGAGCCCAGTAAAAAATCAGCTTAACCTGATAGAAAAAAATCCTACAAATTAAAAAAAAAATCCTTACCGATATCAGGTTGAGCTGAATTTTTACAAGAATCCATAAAAAAAAATATTTTAAAACTAATGGACAATTTGAATAATCTCCGTAAGATCCAAAGTGAGCTCCACAAAACCCATATGTGCATGGTATGTACATGCCATATGTACCCATAGCAGTGGTCAAAACAATAAGCTTCTTAGAGCATCCGCACTAGACTCGTTAAATTTTGGACCAATTTATACCTCAAAAAGTCACTTTATTACTTTTGCTATCTACTTTTAAAATATCTACTGCATCAGACTCTTTACGCTCACTCTCTTCTCAATTAAAATATTCAAACTCACCCAAACAAACACACGGAATTTCCAAGACGGATCGTGTTCGCCGGTGGCAACAGAATTACTCAGCTACGGAGGAATTATTGTTTATATAAAAAATAAGATAAAAAATTAAGTGTTCCAATTTTCAATATGTTTGATCCAGTGTGGATATCTTATTTTTTTGATCATTTTATCCTAAAGAGTCATAATTAATTTTTATCTCTAAAGCTCCCATAATCAAGTTTTTGCTCTACAGTATCCTAAATAAAGAGCATATACTTAATTATGAGAGCCCTAGAGATAAAAATTAATTATGACCCTTTATGATAGAATGATCAGAAAAATAAAATATTCGCATCTTCAGATCTTAGAAATTAGTTGAGATGGGCGCAAATTGATTCGGACATCATGTTATTAGAAAAGTTTATAGAATAACAAAAGACTCATTGATGGGTACAAATTAAATAGTAAAATAATAGATAGTTGGATGAACAGTTGCTCTTTTACTCCCACGAGCAACTGTAGCAAAGTTAATCAAATTACAAAATAGCGATTGAGGAAACGAGACTGATGCAGGAGAGTTTTGCCCCTTTTGCTCTTTATTACAACTTTTAATAAGGAGTAGCGATAGTGGTGTGGATGCCCTTACTTGCTGTCATACTCTCGCACCCGTTAGGCTAAGCACAAGGTCTGTTCTATTTATACAAAACCATCATTGTAGAGACAACCCAACATTAGGTACCATAATGCTTCCATCTATTCATGAATACTGTGTTTGGACCTTAGCTTTGTTGAAGCAAAGTAAAAGAAAGATGGAAAATAGACGACAGAAGACCGTTCTAACCCAGAACAAGCACTTTTGGACAATTCACTCGCAAAATGAATGTACTACCCAAACACTTTCCAGTATATTCTCTGCAAGGTTGAAAAAATAAATCTGATGTTCTAAGCATCTTCTAGATAACTGGCTAAATTCAGCTTCGAGGATAATGGGCAAATGCATATCCTCAAAACAAATCAATTCTGGGTACAGAGCTATTAGAAACGAGAAGTCGTCCACTGCACCAGTAATTTTCCAGACCTTTATCCATCTGAAAGAGAAAATATGGTCACCAATTTAATCAAAACATGGTGCACCAGCCGGAAGTGAGCGCTAGGGCTTTGAATATGCAGTGGATCAAAATTTCAACCTTCAACTCTTAGCTTGTTCTGATCACCAGTTTGGAAACTTAAGACTGCATCTTTTGTAGCCATTTTACATTTGCAAAAATGTATCGGATTTGGTATCAACTGTGTCGCACTTGGATATGTTCATCATCTCCTCCTTCATTGACTTGGCAATTGGAAGGTTAATTTTGAACTTTGTGAGTACCCCAATGCAGCACAAATCCGGCCTGCCAGAGAAAGAGATACGAGTTTAGATTTGTGCACCATGAGAAAAGAAACCAAAGAGGAACAAGATTCCGTTGTACATGCAACATCCACCCAGGCATCCATGATGGTATCCAAATGAGTTAAATAACTACAGCCAATGCTACAAGAACTCAAAAAAGTGTATATGTCGAAGTGTCTGACCTGCCTAATTATCATGCCGAGGACACTAAAACACTGCTAAATTTTGTCATTTTTAATACACGCCATTGTTTTCAAGGTAAGCATGTGCAAAATTCAGAATTCTGGAAAAACTAGAATGCTTAATGCTTTGTTTGGTTTATGTTTAAAATTTTTTTTTGAAACATAGTAGGGGTAATAAGTGGAAAGAGGTAGAGAGAAAAATGTCGGAAGTAAGAGGAATCTAGGGGGAATTTTTTGAAAAATTCTTTTTGAAAAGAGAAGAGAACAAGGCATAACATGCTTCATCAGTGAATATACAACTATAGATGTCGAAACACATCTCATACCGTTTGTGAAGTACCTCAAAAAATTCTGTTGCATCATTTGTTCTAATCCTCTTTTGAATGATTTTGAAAACATGGTGTACAAGAAGTCAAGAACAAATTGAGATCTTTTCATCTGTGACAAACAATATCGAACGATTACGGCAAAAAGCATTACTACTTGATCCCTCTGAAGGGTAGTTTAAATCCTTTTTGAATGATTTTGAAAACTTGGTCTACCAGAAGATAAAATCTAATTGAGATCTTTTGAGTGGTGAATAAAATTTCCACAGCTGCATTATCTATTCATCTGTTTAAAGCGCATATTGCCTACATGGACAAACAAAATGGGAGGGAGGGAAAGTGTACAGCGAAGATACTTAATACGTATAGAACACATCTAACATGGCTACAGGCCAGTATTTATTGTGGTTTTGCACCTACTTTTCTAAAGTATCGATTAATAGGTTAATTGTATGTGGAAGATGATTTAAAAAAAAAGGGGAAGGGCCGGCCGGGGGGGGGGGGGGGTTATGTGGATACTAGTTAATCTTCGTACGAGTGTGCAGATGGGGGGACCAGCCAAGGATTATGGAGAAAACAATTGAGAAAACTGAATTGGCTGTACAGCTACAAAGTATAATATTATTGGTACCATCATGACCAAAAAATTAACCCACCTGAACCAATCATTTAAAAGTCCCGTCCTTAGTTTGGTGTCGAGCAATTGGAATTTAGTCAGCCTTGATCACTCTCGTATTGTACGATCCACAAGACCCACACTTATGGTATAGCCAGTGAAACAGTGAAGTTCCCTTCTTACCACAGTCATTGCACAGTATATCCTGGTGAGGCAAACAAGTAATCACTTAAAAGCGATCCCTGTTTTTATAATTTAAGGGGCAACAAGAATGAGCATATGCAGAACAGACGGTTTACCTGAAAGCGATCCCTGTATTCTTCTGGGAGCTCCTCAGAAGCCAACAAGGCATCAAGCATGCCAAAGTAAACCTGAATACAAAGGTCAGAGACAAAACCACAAAATTCTTCAGATTCCTTTTCCTGATCAACAGTATAACCTGCTCCACTTTCTAGTATGCGGTGACTTAGACACTCATGCTCATGTATGCAAGCAGAATGTTTCACTGTACAGATGTACGTCGCCTAAATGTGTATATGGAATTGTTCAGAATAGACTAGATGGGAACGAAGAATATGTGCAAAGTTTTAGCACAGTTTAAGGTTAACCATAGCCTCTTAATCTTCCACTAAAAATAAGATAGCTGGATATGAGTCACTTTCATTAAATGCGTCTTACTACGGGATCCCAGGAACTTATTACACTAATGAGAGTTCCACTTTTCACCATACGATTAATAGAAAATAGGTGTTTTATTCCAGACCTCAAGTGGAACAAACAAATTGAAAATTTAAGAATGGTGTCAACTTAGATTTCTAATAAAAAGTACACTGACCACTTAGGAGGCTAAAATATAGATAAGTCGTCCAAACTTCTCTAAATATCCTACTTGTACAAGCTTCCACCAAAGTACCAAACAAGAACCAAGTCCTCCAAATTCCAGGTTTTATCCATTTAAACAAAGTTAGTCATGCAAATCTCATCGGGCATATAATGATGCCAAAACAAGTAAACAGGTTATAATGGGATCAATGAGGGAAGATTGACTTCAAGATTCCACTTGGTAAATCATTGGATCTTAGTCGTCTTCATCCCATTATCGTTCTTCCCACACCCTGCTAACTGCAGCTTAAAGAGAAAGCAATTCGAACATAGGAATCTCAAGTTTTTTGCCACGCATGGGTAGCACAACATCGAATACAGTAATACTTCTATATCATCTGGTCCAATTCAAGCAGATTTAACTACTTAACTTTTAAATTTTTAGGAGGCATTAAGACAAGGGGTGGATATAGTGAAAAATAAACAGGATATTGGAAAGAATAAATGAGATACTTTACACAGACTTAAAAGGCCCCACATTCAAGAACATGCAATCTTCGGCGAACAATTTTTTTCGTTTGGACAAGACAACAATATATATACACCAACGCATCGCTTAGGTGCCAAAACAGAGTAGTGAGTAAATCAAGAAAATAAAAAATTTTGAATGAGCTTATGTGAAGTACCGTCTCTTAAGAAAATGAGAAGGATAATCTTACCGCCATGTCGCCCAAAGATTTGCTACAAATTGGACAAACGTAGTGAGTGCAAGTGTAAGCCTGAGAAAATCAACACAATGGAGTTTCAAGCATTGCACCGAATACAGTTTTGCTAGCTGAAAGGCCAAAACCAACTATAAATTAAACAAAACAGAACAGGTAGCAAAGCAGAGGAAAAGAAAGCCAAACCCGAAAGCATGCCGAATGCATAAAATGACCACAAGGAAGAGCTCTAACAGTTGCGCTGGATGTGAATAGAAAATCACAGCATATGGGACAGTTTGTTTCCAGACCTTTCTCCCGGCACTTATGATCTGCTAATTTCATTGCAAGGCAGGAATTGCAGGTCATGCAATGGAAGAAGTCAGCACCAAGTCCCTTCCCAAGACGGCATAAATTGCAAAATGGGCAATGGTAAACTGTCCTGTGGTGAGAGAAGAGTAAAAGCAACATCAGTTTTTACTACCCCAGAAATCATACATATAAGTTGTCAGATCATCCAACTATTCTAATCAAGGCTAAAATCTAAAATACCAGAACTTCAAAAGATCATGACCACAGCAATTCCATGTAGCCATACAGGTAATAGTTGCATATGAGTATACTTCATTACATATAGGAATCGACATCTCCAGCACCTAAGGTGCAATGCATTCCATGTTAGGAATCAACCTATGAATTATGATGCACAACGACACATAATTCAGACACCGTCCAGCATTCATCGTGATCCACAGGGTTCGATACCAAAGAACTTGGTATACCCACTGGAGTTCTCCAGCAGAAAAACCAAATGCTTCGCATCTTCCTTCAGTTTAGATTCTCAGACAAGTACGCACATAATGCAAAGAAAAAAAACACGAAAAAACAGAAACACATGATGCCCTCATTCTACGCGAAATTCCACAATGCTTTTATAAGACACTTCAACCGACAATATTTGAATGCGACATTTAGTGACATGATAATAGTGTCTACTAGAAACAAGACAAGTATGGGAATTCAGTAACTCACAATCAGTTTACTTTCATTGTTCTCAAAACTGAGCACAAGAATGAGCCTAAATCACGCTTGTATAGTAGTAACACGGTTTGCAAGTTGTTTTGCATTTATGCTTATCTTGTGATCGCCTTACGGCTCTGGACTTCAATATTGTGGCAGGTGTATTTGGACTGGACTATTAAAACAGTTCTGAAATGCATATTCTACACAGTTCAAATAATTGTACTTCGCATTGTTCCATTTTTTTTTATTTTTTCCTGGTTTTCAGTAAAACATGTCCATATGCCAGTATGCCACCAAAGATTAGACTTGATTTCACATTACCAATTTGGTATATACATCTATGGACTTTTTTACGGATATAGGAACTCTAATGAAATCTTAAAGTAGAAAAACAATCTGACCATGCAGATAATAAGTTGGGAAACACAGGTCCTAATCAATGGTCTCACCTTTCATCATCAAAAAATTTGCAAATGCTACAGTAGTAATTGGCCATTGAAAGTCCATTGCAAGAAGGTGTTGTACAAATTGGTCCGACAGCCTGAATTTTCAGGCAGCTCATACACATCATTTCAGATGTAGCCTTTCTGCAAATAAATTGACTAACATTAAGTACGTAAAACTTCAACCAGAAGAAGCATAACAAACAGTAAAATGTACCTGTCCATAGAATGGTCGCTAACTTTGTCGTGGCAGAACCTGCAAGCAAACAACTTGCCACAGCAAGCAGCACGAAGTTTGCAGTTCCGTTTATAATGCTCACACCCAAACACATGTTTCTCTGGATCACGAAAAGATGGAGAGCATCCAAGTAGATCTTCCTCACTTGAAGTTTCACCTATTCTTGCTCGAGGTAACTTCTGCTGAGCAGCTATCCAGCGACTATGATAACCAGTGAATAAACATAGGTAAGTAGCGTGCATCAGAGTAAAAGCAGTAACAGTCAAAATTTCCCAAGTTGCTAATAACAACAAAAACCTGGTCATAAGATTTTGAATTAGATATGCTTTTCGTCTTGGATCAAGGGTTGAGTCCCGGGAAACCTTTCTTATCTCAGATTCAAGCTCATTTTGATTCATCCGGAATATATCTTTCCAGCCAGGCTTGAAAGTGCTATCACTTTGGTCCAGACTTTCATAGACATCAGTCCCTTAAACAACATAAGAGCGTGAGTGTGAGAGAGACAGAGAGAGATCCAGTATGAAATTATCAAATAACACCTTAAGAAGTAAGAAGCAGCAGCATGCTAGTTTTCAGAAGACTATCAGTCTAACCAGTTATGAGCTGGGAAAAAATCACAGACCAGCAGTGACTGTAGACAGATCCAGGGTACTAACAGAAGCATGAACACAAACCTTGAGGGACTGCTGATGGTGCAGTAGGTGAAGATGCAGAAGAAGTTCTTTCCCACCATTCATCAAGCCACTCACTGAACATTGTGTTTTTAGCCGCCTGCTTCCATGTATCCACCATTTTATTCTGCTCCTCCAGAGTAAGAGCAGATGTTACCCAGGGCAACATTGACTGGAGCACCTCTGCACCAGTAGTACCAATTATACGACCAACAATTTTGTCCTGCTCGTCCACAGAAAAATGCCTATCAAATAATGGCCAGAGCTCTAGTTCTTCGCGGAAAACATGCTGATCCAGTGTGACTCTTATGGATTTACACATGCTCTGAACCTTCGTAGCAAGCTCGCTGTATTTTCTCATGCTGTCATCACCTTCACATGAACCAAAGCTTCTACATGAATCCCCAGTCGTGTTGACATTCTTCAATTTTCCATGAAGTTGAACAAGCTCAGAAAGTGCAGATGAAATATCCTCAAATAGTTTTTCTTCCTGCTTGTGGTCCAGTGTGTAGGAGTGGCTAACATTATGAAGCGTTTCCCGTGATTCTAATGCCGGGAACACTATTTCATCCTCCGCATTACTGTGGGCTCTATATAAGCCCCATAATAAGCGAAATCTGCCACTAAACTGTCTCAGGAAAGTTTCATCACAATCACCCAGTTTTCCCGACTCAACATCCAGATATTCCAAATCTTTGCGGATCGCTTTATGAAATTTGAATATATTATCAATGGGTCGGGCTGTGAAGCCAATATGAGTCGGGCTTATATCTGTTTCACAGTTGAAAAGACTGGAGTTGAGGGAAAGAGCAGAAGGACCAAACGATAACGAGCGTAAAGATTTTGCAGGAGCAAGAGAACTCATTCCCAAATTATTGGTATTAACTCCTAATCCAGGAACACAACAAGACTGATTTCCACAAGATACTTTTTGCATATTTCGAGTTCCGGAAGGATTATAACTATCAATATCTTCCCTACAATTCAAATTCCCCCGCTTGGCTGGCCTTCCTTGATCATCCAGGTGCGCAAATTGAAGATTCTCCTCAGTGGATAACGAGGTGCAAGGACAGGAGGGCTTGTTAATAGTTTCTGTGGTTTCATTCAGTACTTTTGCAGGGCAACACCCAATAGCACTGGAAGACAAACAAACATCCCTGGGACGGCCTTTGCATGCCCATCCAGAAAAAAGAGTAACCAGTGCAGCGTCTGATGGTGGAGCTGCATCAGATACCACGCATGCGTAAGAAACAGACAAAACTGACTCTTGTTGGATGGGATTAGCAGCTAACGTTCAAGGCAGTAAAGGGTACAGAGTAAATTACAGGGTTCGAAATACCACGTGTCTATTGACAAACCTATGAACTACTGTCAACAGGTAATAAAAGATTTAACAGAAACTAGAGGAAACAAAATAGAACCTGCCATATGCATATTGTGAAGAAAAGACCTGGATTCTTCTTCACTTAGCAATCCAACCAACCATGGTAAAACACACTCTATCAGCCTCAAAGGCATCACACATAAGCTTTGATACAGGAGTTCTCGCTGCCGCCTGCAAGTAAAATGCTTTCGCGCAAGAGGAAGAACCTACAAATGCTTTTTCTTAGTAGATGTTTCGTCCTCAAAAGTGGCACACAAAATTTCAAATTATTCATTGATTATTCATTAACACAGAGACAACACCGAAGTATCATTTAACAAAGACCTACATTTAAGGATTTGGTATTTTTTTATAAAAAATACACTCCCGGAGCCCTCAAGCTGAGCTTGTCTTCAATTGCCATCTAACACCATCAACTCTAACATTAAATTTTGGGAAAGAAAACTAAGCCACTGTCGAAAATTCCATAAGCATTATCCTCACCTGAACTTCCTCAGTGTGGAAGTGCTTCTGTATGGTGTCCATAATATGATCAGCATGTGAGCACAACTTAGTATAAAATTCAGCTGAAGATGAGTTGGCACCAGCACTTTCAATGCTTTCTATCAAGCATCTGAACTTCTCAAATTCACTTTCTTCTTTTGCATGCTCCTCTGCAAAACAGAGTTCTGCATCCAAAGCTGGGAATATAACTTTGTCCTCAGCAATACTGCAGTCCAAGTGACGAAAGATGCTTGTCATACAAAATGGGAGGGGACAATTTCCACAAGGGGGCCGAAAATTGCAATTATTTGAAGGGATTTTTACCCCTAGGTACAGAAAACCACATCTTAATTCCCATTAAGGTAAGATGGAATACTTAATTACCACTAGGTCCACTTTTTACAAAATACATATAACATCAATGGAAGTGTCACCCTAGGGTTTTAGGGTACTTAGGATACCTTAGGGTTTTAGGGTACCTTAGGGTTTAAGTTTAGGCGCTTTCATAGAGCCCTAGGGTTTAGGTTTAGGCACTTTCATAGGGGTTTTAGGGTGCACTTTCATATCATAGGGTTTTAGCGATTTAGGAACTACTACCCTAGGGTTTAGGCATTTTCATAGGGTACCCTAGGGTTTAGGCACTTTTATAGGGTACCCTAGGGTTTAGGCACTTTCAGTGTTTAGGGTTTTAGGCACTTTCATTGGGTTTTAGTGTTTCATTAATTGGTGATGACCAGGTGGGAATTACTTTTTATTTGTTGTACCTAATGGTAAAAAGCCCTTATTTGAATTTTTTGCAACGTGCTATCCAAACTGTTTCATGGCCAAGACAAATTCCAAGAGCTATTTCAAAGAACAGAGTAGGATTGGAAAGATTCCAAACTTTAGTGCTCATGAAGTATGCCATAGGCTTCAAGAAAAATAATTACCACATATGCCAACTAGTGAAGTACCTAAAAATATTAACTGTTTAACTCACAAACATGATATCATTGCCAGAAAAGGAACATCAAATGGGCAAATACTGACAGAGGCAACACCTGTGAAAGATGCAAACTTCTGCAATGAATTGCAGCCTCTTATTGAATGCGGATAAATCAGAGAAATCTCCACATAACTGTATCTTCCTTGCTGCTTCAGCTATATCTTTCAGTTCCTTTATAATAGCCTTATGCCAGTGCAATATTTCATCAATTGGGCGAGCCTGAGTGGATTCATCAAGTTCACAACTTAGTTCCACATATTTTCTTTTACCGGTCCTGGAAGATTCACAGGCACAATGCGCTTGATTAGTTGGACTGATTAAGGTGCTAGTCTCAGCATCTGCAGAACTTTGGTGCTTAGAATCATCTTCGCAACTTTTATGATTGTCCTTGGTTTTTGCCCCATCCATCCAGGTGAAAATCACCTTAAGCACAAAAAAGTATGAGATAAATTTCAACTACTATTTGGTTTGACAGACTTTCCAAACATATTGTACAAAGTGAAAGGCCACTCACCTGCTGGAGAAGCTTCTCTTCTGGTATTACTCTACTCAAGCACTTACGCATGTCCTGACATTCATCGGAAGAAATAGACGAAGAAAGCCATGGAAGAAACTCCGCCATCATACTTACGGGAATGCTGCACAGAAACTGCCACACTAATGATGCTTGCTCTTCAAACGAAAACTTCTCAATAAGCAAGGGGAAGACCTGCCAAATCCAAAGTCCAATATTTAAATTAGCTGGGACCTTCAAATTACATACGATTGCGATTCTATTGATGTGGAAGATGACCGACATGACACATCCAATCAAGGGTTCAAGTGTGCTATATTCCTTTTACTCCCCACTCCCCATGTTCCTGCAATTTAAACAACTATTTGGTTGTTGGGTGGAGGTAACTGAACAAGTACCCCACATAAGAATTAACCCCAATTATATATCTGGTTCACACAGACGAGTATAATATGAGGTGAAATGAAAGATTACCTGCTCCTCTTCCTTGGACATGTGCTGGCTAATAGATGTTTGAAGAGCTCCAGTACAAGAGGCTAACTCTCTCTTAGAGTTTTCTTCAGTTTGCACATTTGAATTCAGCAGTGCAAACAACTGATCAAAAAGAACACTTTCTCCCTCATGCTCAAGGGAGTAAGTTCGTGCCACATTCTTCACACGTATATCAAGAGCCGGAAAGATGACCTGCAGGTCCCATACAACATACCAGTTACGACCATTTAGGCATTTACCATCCTTGTCTCGCTGTCTATGTTTTGATAGGTACTATTTCTACAAATTGTTGACTTAATGGTTGGAAGAAAGGACTAGTTTTACTCACAAGACAACTGTTTTTGATCCTAAGATTGGCCAAACAAATAATCAAAGCCAAATGTGAGCAGATCCTAAACCACGTATTAAGATAATACAGTTGATTTTAAGGACGAAATCACGAATAGACTATGCACATATTGCAGGAAAAGTGCACAACCCGTTCATTATTTAGGACCATTGTCATGCACAATTATCTTCGTCTATATGTTAGTTGCTTTGGAGTTCCATTAATGTATAAACTAGTATCTTTGATTCTTAGCTCCATCACAAAGGTTCAAAAGAAAATATTGTCATATAGCATAAATTCTCGCGCCAAGCAGGATGCTGATAAGTCCCCTCTCGAATCACCATTAGACCATCTTGTGCCAAAGCTTCTCAAACCCAACCCTGTCTTGTTCAATCTTCTCTTCCATCCCACCAAAACTCATAACTTTCCAAAATAAACCATCTCTCATCAACCTCCCATTTGCGCAACACTAAAAAAACGTCCTAATCTTGAATTTCCCTTTTATCCTAATATAACCCTAGATTTGTGGCTTTTTCCGCTATGTGTTTCATTGCTTCTCACCAAAAAGACTCTATAGTTATTGCCTAAAAAAAGACTAAAAGCACAAACAATTGATCTTAGGCTCCATTGGGATAGGTGTGAATTTCAAATAAAGGACATTCTTATCCAATGAGAAAAGTTCAAGTTTAGGTTTAGCAGTCCCATATGGTTTCAGCATTCAGTTCCAAAGTTTTATAATGATACATTTGAAATTACTGTTTGATAGGAATTATTTGAAATCCTTCTCATGAAGAGTTGTATTTAGACAAGTACGCCAAGAGATGTATCTCCTTAGCCTCTAATTCATCTTCCACTTCCAATTTCACTAGCTTCCTCCATCTAAAACCTCTTAAAAAATATTTTCCTGAACATTGAACCCCTCAGTTTAAAATCGAGATCTATAAACCAAGCCTTACCAACACAAAAATTACAGCGGGACATGCATGAAAAGTTTCTGCATGAAGGTCTAGCGATATTCATTTCAACAATTCCCCTACGATTGCTCAGTGATCAAGCAGCATGCAAGGAGAAACACCTGGAAAGCAATAAGTTAACCAAATTGTCCTGATTAACCTAAGAGTGAATCGCGCTATAATTATTCTTTTGCCCCCAACTTGGAACGTGTAAAATTCAAGCTGACTAAGTTCTATTCAAGCTCCACGTTATAATTCCCCTACAAGTTGATTATACAGAATACTATAGGAAAGTCACTGAAAAAACATGATAAAATATCCAATCACACTTCTAGTTGTATCTCACACTTAAAACATGATAAACAAAGCTGAACACAGAGAAAAAAAAAAATCAGCAATCAACGTCATCAAAATAGAAATAATTGAAAGTTTCACAAACAGGTCTAGATTAAGTCTAGTCCTTAGTCACATAATCCTACCTCATAATACTAAAATTATAGGATAAAGAACGCTGAAATCAACATTTACTTAAATAATAGCAAAACAGTTAAAACTAACAGCACAAGAACAAACGTACACGTGACGGAAAAAAATCACCATCAAGGTCTAGACCTTAGCCACACAATTCTTTCGCAGGCCCTCCGCTCCCCCTCTCAATCCTCACTATGATCTCAATCCCCACTCTCGCAAACTTTAGTAATTTGAAATATTTCTGAAAAGTGCTTTCATGCCCGCATCCTCCGCTCCCGCTCCTTGCTCTGCACTCACACTATCAATCCCTGCTCTCGTGAATTTTAGTAATTTGAGATATATATTAAAAGACGTTTCCACCCTGCCGCCGTCCCGCGAACTTTAGTAATTTGAGATATTTTATAGGCTTTCATGCTCGGGCTTAGCACCCGCATCCTCCGCTCTCGTTCTCAATCCTCGCACTGCGCTCTCGGTCTCAACCCTGCTCTCGTGAATTTTAGCAATTTGTGACATAGGTCTAGACTGTAGGGGTTTCAAAGATTTTAAACACAATAAAAACAATTCGACCAAGGCCTACCTCGTCCTCAGCATTGCAGTGGTGCTTATAAATCGACCGGAGGAAGTGACACCGCCGCAACAAGGGATTGATGTCGTCACTCTCCTGATTGTTGGCGAAGGCCATGGCGGCGCGGTGGAGCCCGTCGAGTTCGGTCCGTATCGCTTTGTGAAAGAACAGGAAGATGAGAATCGGCGATCTTAGGGCGGAATTCTTCACACAATTACTACCAGGCTTGTTGTTGCTGTTCGATTGGTTCAGTGGGCCCGCCATTACGGCCACTCCGCCTACGCCGTCCCTGTGCTGAAGCCCCGTCAATGGGGCCGCCATTTTATCGATACAAAAAGGGGGATCAGATTTTGTTGTTGTTGATTGCAGATTCAGATTTCAATTACAGCAAACCATTTTCGAATTCGCCAGATTTCTTCATCTGTTTGGATATGTGTGTTTGTGTGTGTGTACCACTTTCTCTCTCTGTATAGGGCTGTCTCTCTCTCTCTCTCTCTCTCTCTCTCTCTGTGTGTGTGTGTGTTTAGATAACGGACAGAGCAAAAGCAAACTTTCTCTTTCTCTTTAGAATGGGGACAGGGGAGGGCCGAGGGGACATTTGGACTAGGCTTCTGCAAAATTAAATAACCTAGTATTTCCATTTCAAAGAGTTCTTTTTTTATTACTATCAGTAATTCAAAAGAGTTTTTTTTATTTTTATCCTCGCGCTTCAAAGAGTTTTTCCTTTTTTGAAAATAAATTATATCCACCGTCGGTGTAAAATTTTATTTTTTTACTACTGCCTATTATGAATCTCATCGAGTGTCTATTGTTATGATTTGAACCGTTTATACTTTAAAATCCACAATATAGTATTGCCATGCAAAAAATCAGTTTGATCGAAAGTTGATAGATATATCAAAATTTGAATTTTTGTTTATAAAATGGACAATCTAATTTCTGTCAATAATAATAAATATAAACTACCCATTTTATTACAAAGCAAAATTTAATTTTTGATACTCCTATCAATGTCCGATCAAGTTTATTTTTTGAATGGACACACTACTATATGGTTTCTACAAGATGAATGGTTCAAATCAACAATAAATAAATACATGGTAGAACCGAAAAGGTGGTGATAGAAAAGTAGGGTGTTCCACCGGCGGTGGAAAGAATTTAATCTCTTTTCTTTTCTTTTCTTTTTTCTTTACAAAGAGTTTACTAGCTTGTTCGGTTTGTGCGAGGAGAAAAAGAATTGAAAAAAATCGCCTTTGATAATCTAAACAAGTTAATGAGAAGCCACCTAACGAACAAAAACATTAGGAGTAATTTCTTGTTACAAATTCATAAATCATTACTTTAAACATGCCAAGGTGAATATATATATATATATATATATATATACACACACACGTCATCCGCTACATAATTAGATCTTATTTGTTTGGATTCTTTGGACGACGAATATGATTTTTCAAGCATGACGTCAATTTTCAAAAAATGATATTTAATTGTATGTATGTTGATGTCTAGTCAATTTCATTATTCTTTTATTAATCTTCTCCTTCAATTCATGAGTCAAACAAGGTGAACAATAATATTATGATTGAAACTGGACAATCGTATAGCGCCAACTCAGCGTTATGGTTTTTGTACTTTCTAAAATAAAGAGGAGGGGTGGTTGTTTTGTAAAATTTTTTTATTAAAAGAGTCATCGAGAAGAAAGTTAAAAATCTACCGTCTCTATAAAAGAAAATTAATATATGAACCATTCAAAATACATAAATAACATTGTGATTGAACTCTAAGGAGTATTAATTCATAGATAAAATAAAGAGAAGCAAACAATCATTCATTCATTGACTCTACGTAAGCACATAAGAATATTATAGTTAGTCTCGACGAGTATTTGTAGTAGTTAAAAAAAAGTACGAGCAAATAATCTTAATTTCATTCACTGATTTTTCTTATGGGTCTCGGGCATAAGAAGACAATTTGATTTTTATAAAAAGGGACAATTTTATTTTTCTAATTTCCGTAAGTTGATTGAAATAACTTTATATCACACTCTTGGCTTTGGCACTCCGCCCCTGTATGCCAAGTGTGCAAGTTTAGTTGTCTGAACGTTTAAGGTTTGGTGAATTGAATTTTCAAAATGACAGGTTGAACTTAGAAGGGTACTTCTATTGTACTGTATATATCACTCGTACAGTCGTACGAGGGGAAAAAAATAGGGTTCGCTATGCATTTATTTGCATGCATGCGGAGTTGCCTATGCGAGGAGGTTTGAAATTCTCTAAGATTATTAATCCGTTAATACTCTACTTTTCAAACAAAAAAAAAAAATAGCTTCACATCCGTACTTGCCAACTTGACAGTATAGTTTTATTAAGATGGAACTTTATTAAAAATATATCTTAAGATGCGAAAAGCACTCATTGATGCATAAAACTTTGACTAGATGTGACGGGATGTGGTGCGGAATTATCTTTCATAGATGGTCCTATGGTGGCGACGGCAATGGTCCCTTGTTGGTATGTGAAGAAATCTATATCTAGGTACAAAGAAAAAAATATCCGAAATCACCCTGAAAAGGTAAATTAATAGTACAGATTTACTTTTACCTTTTCGGGTAAATTTTCTTTATACTTGGAATTTCTCATATCTACGTATTCGAGTATGTACGGACCAAAAAATACATATTCGAGTATGAAAAAAAAAAAAAGGAAAAAGAAATATTAAATTGCAAATGGAGTCCCAAAAATATAGTGCAGGGTTGGTTAAAGGAGGGGACAATTAATAGTTGGCCACGTGGTGTGGAAGACAAGAAGATGTGACTAATGTGGATGACGACTAGGATTTGGCCACATGGAATTATGGGCCACGTGTACCTACTAAACTGGAAGAGGAATTTAATTTTGCAACGCAAAGTGATTGCAGCCTACAGTATTTCTCATTTGACGATCTTTTGTCGTGGCCGAGTGCCAATGGCACGTTAGGGGAGGCTTATGTGACATTTCAGCGCAATAGACATAGGATGACGATGACAGCGAGTGAGGGCATTACCGTCATTTCAGGTGCACATTTTTCTGTGTTAGAAAACATTACTCTAATTACTTCTTCCATCCCGATTTAAATGTCTCCTACTATTTTTTGTACATTTTTAAACCCCAAAAAGTATATCATGACTAATTTTTTGTTATGATAGTTTGTATGAAATTATATCTGTATATTACTAAAATTTCATTCAAAACTTATCACCTCTGTAAGAATCTGTAAAAACCAAACAAAGTCTCCGATAAAAAATCATATTATGAAATAGTCTCGCAAAGAACTTTTTTGAAATAGATAGTCTCGCAATTTAGAAGTGTAAAAAAAAAGTTGCCAGACCATCAAATAGATGTTTTAAAATTTGCATTGCTTGTTAGGGTGTGTTTTCGCTATAATTATTGGATTAATGGATTGCAGACTAACGGTAATAGTCAAGTTGTTTCAGCTAAATAATATTTTAGTTCATATATGAGAGGAGAATGATCTGTCTAGAAATCCGTAAAAATATGAATTTTAATACATTTAGTTTATTTAGTTTAGCAGAAACGCCCCCCTTAGTACGAGCTTTAGTTAATTTTTTATTCTTCACAAATTGGCATCAACAGAAAGTTAATGACCACTAAAGATCAAATCAAAAGGATGCATTAAATTAAGTAAAGTTACATATAGTTTCTAGTTTCATTCAACTCTCGGTAAATATGAAATCCAAAGAATGATATGGTATCCAAAATTTCTCTAGTTTGCCTGACAATTATTATTAGCTCTGACAGAGCTCAATGAAAAAATAAGATTCATGTAGTCGATCCCAGTTACTTAGGACATAAGGCTCAATTTAGTTTGGTTTGGATTATTAGCCCCATAAGTGAAGACTCCCAAAATCTATGTCTGAGAGATCTCTCACCAAACTCAAATTCCAATTGTACGTGCTCGACGAAAGAGATGATCTACAGACAGCTTCATTTGTTCACTTGGTAATATTATGACTTAATAAACATTCGTAGCATGATAAATACCTTATAATTTCCTCCACTGGTCAACTCATCCCGTATTTGTGTTTGGCGGCACTCCTAGCTGCCTTGTAATTTCGGATGAAAAGAAAATAGCCTTCTTTCACACATAATATCTTTTGAAATGGCGATCGACTTCTATACCAATGCACAAAGAAAATTAAATTCTTGCAACAAATTAATACTGAGATAAAAACTAGACCTTTACTTATAAACTTGTTTTGAGCAAGAAAATTACCATGTGAAAGCTAATTGTAGGGGCGTTAAAGTAAATTTGGTTCAGCCCCAAAGATTGTGCATGTCTGGACGTTAGGAGACTAGGAGGGCATGGTGAAAGCGCATGCAGTAGACGTTGGGGGCGTGCCAATTGGTAGGTGGCACGTGCCTTAACCGTGCCCCCACAAGTTCATTGTTCCCTTACGTTTGGAGCGGGAATGATTTATCTGGTGCTTCTAGAGCACCACTGCTTTGTGGTTCGGATTCTTCACCACCTCACATTTATATGAGACCCATAAATTATGTGTTGAGTCCCGCGTGAATGCATGGTGATGGAGGCTTTTGGAGCAAAATGAGACAGTACTTCAAGAGCAATTAATAATTTCTCGTTTAGAGGTCCAAGCCCAGGCCCACACGGGTGGGACCATTTTGGTCATTAAATTCGGGTCTATGGCAGCATCGGACCACTGGAGGAGTCTCATGTGGACCATATGAAACTATGAATAGTGTGCATCTTCCCATAATTATGATATATCCTTTCACGTAATTCTCATGTAATACAATCTGATTTATTTTTTGCATGACAATATGTACATTGAGGGTTATAAAATGAACGATTTAAATAGTCAAACAAAATTTACCATCAGTATTCGCTAGAACAAAAGGCATAACTGTGAAAAGAAAATTGACGGTTCGTAGCAAACAATTGACTTATTATCAGTTAGTTTCAATTAAATACTGTCAAGATAAATTTATAGAAACCAAGTATACTAGTGATAATATTACATACTCGGGACACACTTCATGTGGGAGGGCATTACAAATAAGCATTGTATCCCAATTTGTTTCCGCTATATGGCTGTTCCTCTTAAATCATATGCATATAATGACAAAGTAAGGAAAGGAATCAACAATCAATGCCAACAACATTATATACTATGCATACATAAAAATAAATAAATTTATTAGGTAAAAAATAAGTATGTATACATACAAACACTCTTTTTCTTTTTCTTTTTCTTTTTCTTTTTCTTTTTCTTTTTCATTTTTGACAAAATATACGACTCTCCCGATTTACGCATTGTAGTTGGTTTCTCGGCCATTTAGTTGCATAAGTATGCAGTGCTCTCTACCTAAGTGCTAGAGTGATCACATGGTTGCTATCAGACAATTTCTATTGAAAGCATGGTTAATAGTAAAACTACATACCGTGACAGTTGTTCATCTACTTCTTGCGTGAACATCTCTGACATCTGACTGACAGATCAATTTATCCCTGGTTTTACCTTCATTTGATTTGGATGTGTTATTTGTCTCATTCGCATTTTTTTCTGTTACATTAGATGCACACAGTTGATTGTAATATCGTTGTTATTAACGTATTTCTTACAATTATATTCCACCAGAAAAGTCTGGTCATATGGAGTGACTGTGATGTATTGACTTTGAAAAGGGTGGTATCCATCTTGTTCATGGGCTTCCCTGACCTATTTTGGGAGATGGCTTCAAGGTTTTCTTGAATCAATCAAATTAAAATAAAGGATTTAGCCAAGTGAGCATGGAAAAGCAATTAAATTTTGAAAGTAAATTTATAAATTCATTAAAAAAATAGGGTTATGTATAATTTCCATTCCAAAAAAATTTACAAATCTAAAAAAAAATAGGGATATGTATTGTTTCCACCCACTTTCAAAAAGTACACTACTCAGGAAAATTAGGAGGACAAATAGAGGGTGGACCAAATCCTATTTTGAATAGTTTTCAAAAAGGGACGGCTATACCAAATTTTGACAACTATATCAATCACAGTTGCTTCAGCAGAGAAGAGTTTTTTTGCATTTGAAATTGATAAAAAAAAAATTACCTTTAGACTACCATGTCACAAAAGAGATTAAGTGAATTGACTATGATCTCAGATTCTCAATTGAAAGTGAGTGCTTGGATAGTACGATGATTTAATTGAAAAATTGCTTCAAAAAATACAATGAGAAGTTGGTTTCTTTGAATCGGATACTACTAATTGCAATACACTATAACTGGAGTTGCATTTTTATTTCGATTTTTTTATGTAATTCAAGCTAAAAGCCAAATGTAATCTTGTTTTTGTTTTTTTTCTTATTTGTTTGTCTTTCTATTTTTTGATACTTAATTGTAGATGGGCAACCAAGTTTGAGATTGGACTTGGACGGCCCAAATGTCAGGATTGACATTGCCTATAGTCACACACACTCGTATGTATGGTGATGAAAACTTGAAACTTAGAGATTTACTACCTCAAAAGATATTAATTCAACTCACTTAATTGTCTGAATGGTAATTTCTATGTTCTATTTGTTTCTATTAGATTGTTAACCACCAATCCCAACTTTAGTATTTATACCTTCAACACGTCCCTCACGTAGCCAGGGCGGTGAGGTTCGAACACAGGATCTATTGTCTGCCCTAATACTATATTAGATTATTAACTACCAACTCATCTAAAAACTTAATTTGTTAGAGAGGGACAATTTTATTACTTATACCTTCGACAACATTCTTTAGTCGATTTCATCTCTTTTTCTTTTAATCGCCAATTGTTAGAACTCAGAGATAAGATAGAAAGAGGCCGCACTTGTGGTATCAGGGGCCTACTGTGACTTGGGGGCATAGTAGACTTTTGGGGCCTCCGTTGAAGTCTTGTCTCAAGCTCGAAAACGTATTTTGAATCCTTCATTATTTAGAGCTAAGAACACCCTTGTAAAAAATTAAGTTAATCAGGTATCAGTAGCTTACCGATCAAATCAAATAATCTCGCCCTGTATTTTGGAAAATGAATTTGCTTACTGAATTTAAATGTGATTTGTTTACTATGTTGATGACGATGTCCGATTGACTTGAATTTTTACGGAGTTACTGTTCGCGTCTAACTCTAGACAGTGAATGATTCAGATTTTATAGTATTTGAGTTTGAAACGAGCACGGAACCAAGGGACGGTAGCCTGCTGTGCCCCAAGGCACAATAGGGCCCCGGACTCAGGATAGATCTTTTCCCCCACTGACAAGGAGGAGTTTGACTAAATTATTACTAACAAATTGACCTACAAACCCTATACCTTGGTTCTCTCTCTCTCTCTCTCTATATATATAATTGTTGTCAAATTGGTGGGGGCATAGATAGAGTTCAAAATATAAACTCCACGTAACACACACATCTGTCTCGTTGCTCTCGTTCGATGCACATAAATGGACTGATTTTTTCCAATCTTTTCGACCTTGGTTCAGTTTTCAATAGAAGGCCCAATAAAGTGAATTTGGGTTTCAAATAAGAAAAGATAAGTAAAAAAAATAAAAAAATAAAATAAAGAGTCTGAAGTCAAATTAAGGAAATTAGTGAAGTAGTAGTATTTAAAACGTATGGGGATAGTAAACTAAACAGCAACCAGTGCAAATAAATCATAAGCACCAAACAAAACCAACAAAAGAAAGAAAGTTCAACCATCTAATGATAATCTATCTGGATGCCCTTCCCCCACTTTCCCTTTCTAGTTTAAAATACGAAATTTTCTTCTTTTGTTTCATAATGTAAATCTGCCTTCTCTTCAACCCATTAGATAAAAATAATAAATGTAAGAAGTGTTAAGTTTTCCTAGTTAATTTAAATTTTTTTTAGCTTTTGGATCTACCAATTTTCCCACCTTAGATCATCCACACGAATCTCTCTTAGTTTTCAAACCAAATTACGCCAAAAAAATTTCAATTTTTTAGTTAGCTTATCCACTTTTGTGAAAGGAGACTCTCAATTCTTACTCTATGATTCTTTTCTTTTTTGCTTTAGGTATTCAATTAAATGTAATTCTTTGTGTGAGAAAATGAGAGAAGGGTGTGAAAAATGTCTCATCTTCGCGGTAGTTTAAGTAAGCTGTTGTAATATTTTAGGGAGACTGATAAGAGTGTTTATTTCAAGAATTTTCCGCTTTGATTTGCCTCAAGAACTTCTTTCTTTTTCTTTTTTTACCCCATGAAAGTCGAGTAATTTTGAAGTGTAGCTAGTGAGGTTTAAACCCCAATCAAATACATGAGAGTATGCTCTTAGCAGACTATTTCTAACTTTATAACAATTAGGTACCTACCCTTATCCAAAGATCAAAAAAGTGCTAAAAAAAATGAAGATAAGAAGATGCTGATGCTATAAAGTAAAAAGTAACAAACTCAAGTGGGAAAATCATAATACTCATCTAAACAAAATCAGAGGCAACTTAAGCTTTGGTGGATATATTATTTCAAATATATAAATAAATAATTAGACGAATGTGTGGAAACCATAAGCACGACTCACTCAGCATAATTTTTTAATCTGAAGGAAGAGCACACCACACCATTAGTAAACTCTCTATGCTTCAGGGAGCTTTTCCTAGCCACCCAATCATCATCATTAATTCAAACAAAATCAAGGTATTTTGATTCCTGATAATGGAAGGGCCATCTTATAGAACTTGCTGAATTTTTATTTTTATTTTTTTAACAGGAAGAAATACTGTATATGTTTTTCTATATCACGGGAAGTACAAGAACAAGATACGTACGGCATTAACCAAGTGAGAGTCTTATATATCCATATCAAACACAATGCACAATCAAAGCAAAAATGTAGTCCCTTAATTGGAACAAAATCAACGAGTAAAAAAATTAATTTTAATTCTTGTCGTCATTTAAGATTAGATGGGTCCCCGGACCTCTTAGTTATTAGTATTTATTAGGGGGAAGAAATTGAATTAGGCCTAGTTGATTTTAACGAAACCCTAATTTATGCTATTTTTTGTCATTGGTCCAAAAACAAGATTCATGCCCTGATAAGGTAAGCAGATTCCCACTAGGCCACTACAAAACGTTTACAGTTTAATGGAGGAAGAAATAATAATGTCTATCATTGTTACTACAGTAATTTTTAAAGCGTAATTGGCAATTACATTTGAAAGCGCGATTGCACCAATTGTGAAAAGGTAGGATGTTCTGACCGTATGTCTTAATTAGGTGCGTGTGAAGCAGAATTTCATCGCAGCATTTCACGTCCGGGCGTGCTTGAGTAAATAGCAATGATAGACATAATTTCACAAAGAGCAATTTCAATTCTCAAGTATTGAGAATCTATTTTTTTTTTCAGCAAGTCTTTAGCCAGAAAACATAATCTTACATTTGGGGAAGATATTAGGGCATAGAGAAATTAGAGAAAGGTAAAACTGGAATCAACCGCAAAAAATGCTGTTGTAAGGTGCAAAGAAAAGCAATGCAGAAAACACAACTCTGGCCGATATCGCTCTGCCACATCCTCCCACGAAGCTGAGGAATAATCATATTAAGGATCGTGCTAATTGGGATTCCCAGAGAGACAGATCTTAATGACAAAGTGAGTCATTCCATGAAAAAATTGATTCAAGACCTCTGATTACCTTATAATTGGCCCCACATTGACATAAGAAATTCAGCTTCAGCATAATTGGAGAAACAAGGTGTTTGGCTCGGATTTGGCTCAAGGACTGAGCGGGCGTGCCAGGACTTGTCGCGTACCAACGTAAAGGACTGGGCGTCCCTTTTCTGACTTCTAGATCTGTGCGGGCGATAGTGCTGCAAACCTAAGGGCTAGATTGCAGTTTGGTTCGTGGTTTGCCACAACGAAGTGGACTTAATAGTTTCCTAACAGTGTAGGAAAAGAAGTAACAACGTAGAATTACTTTACTATGTCGGAATAATAAAGTAGGAGGTGAGAGAGAGATATGAATAACTTTATTATGTTTCGTAATAATAAAGTTGGGATACAAGAGAGATAGAAGCTCGAGTTATTTGGTAAAATAATCGAGTGTAGGTGAGAGAGTAGAGATAATTTGCTTCGCAGGGAAGGCTTTTGATTATAAGCGTTGAGCTTGATTGGTGTGGGAACCCCTTTTTTGTCTTGCAAACTAGTATTTATAGGCCAACTCTGCACTGGTCCAGATCTGAGCTCAGCTTCCCGCCTCAACCATGGGCTGCCATGTGTCCCGAGTGGCCTTCAGATGCCACCATGTGTCCAACATAACTACCCACTAATGTGTTTAGTGGGATCATGGGTAGTTATTTGGAAGTTTAAACCGATTGCCCATGTGTTGATTTTAATCATGGGCGGTTAGTGAGGTAATGAGCCTTCCCCATGATTTTCTCACGGACAGTTATCAAGTAATGGGCCACCTCATCTCCTTATTTTGTGGGTTACTAGCAACTACTAGTCATTTGACTCGGTCAAATGGCTTCTTACCAGGTAACAAGCATTTCTTCTCCTTCCACTTTTCATGGGCCACTTGGGTAAAGTGATAATGGGCCATTTTAAATAAATTAAATGGCCTTTTGATATGCCTAACCCATGAAAATGCTTCCAGATACACAATCAACTCCCATTGGCCATGGCCCTTTTGAACAAATCAAAAATGCACAAGGCCTTATTCTCATTTGGGCCTCGTAAATGATTTCTAAAACGTGGTCCACGGCCCACGATTCCAATCTCTTAGTCCGAAGCAGGCTAAAAAATTAATTGGGCCCGGTCAACATCATTTTGGCCCATTAATTTTTACCAAACAAGCCTTTAATTCGTGGCCCATTCTAATTAAATACCCGTCCAACGCTTGCCCAGGACTGGGTACCAAAAACGGGTGTAAACACAAGGCCATGATAAAAAAAATTTACTCCTACAAGAAAGCGAGCTACAGGCAAAGAAAAGAAGTCAAACATTGGGCAAAGTGGGGCTTCCAATTACTGTTGCTGGAATGAAAACCTTAGCTGCTACATTACCATTCCAAGGGAAGAGTTTCAATAAGAATATCATCTCCAATTTCTTTGCGCATCAAAATTGCCGAGTTTCCAAGGATTTAAAAGCAGCTATCCATATGCCAACCAGAAACTGAATGTTCAACAAGTTCTGGTTGTAGCATACACCCAACGAGAAAAAGAAGAATCAATTTCGAATACTGGTTTTAGCAGTTGCAGTCTTTTGTCTACCTTCCACCTTCTGAACTTTCATCCTTGACACAACTTTCTTCATCACTGGCTCTAGCAGTTGCAGTCTTTTGTCCACCTTCTGAAATTTCATCCTTGGCATAACTTTCTTCATCGCCTAGCATAAACATCTTACGATAAGAACCGTAGTTTACTAAACCCACAATTAAATGTAGTCGCATGCATGTTTAATAAGTGCATGAGATAGAGGGTAATTTGTGAACTGCTTAAAAGTTACAATTAATCAGGATAGGATATCTTGGTGCATTCTATTTCTTTTTCGCATGATATAGTCTTATCTATTTTCTTTCCTGTCTTTTTCTTAATCGTGCTCCTAGCAACACCAAAAACCTGAACAAAGATAACACAAATATCTGAATGATTTCTTTGGAACTCATTGTGCACTATAGTCAACAGAAATGAGTTAATTCTGTCAATACACAAGACAGGATAAATTCAAATTTGTGACTGAAGCCCACTATGCTATATGTCAAATACTCACATAAAATATTCATTCCAAAAATAAATATCACTCCATGATAACGATAAATTAGAGTATCCAGTCCTGACAATTTCAACCTGACAAATAACACGAAATTCAAAAAGCTATTTCCCTAAAGTTAATAGTTACCAAAATGGATTCATCAAATACAGCCTACAACTTATCAAAAAATAAAAAATAAAAATACAGCCTACAAATTTGCCAAGATGAACCATTGGGAACATCTCGTTCTCATTATTATAACTGTCAAATCAAAATAAATTAAAGCATCACACTGAAGTAATTTAACAAAGGTCAACATTTAGCAAGACAAAATGATAACAGAGATCTCCATGCTCTTCATATAGAATTTTCGATTCCTAACCAAATCAAATTCGAAATGATCTGTTTATTCTTTTTTTGTGACAATCAGGAGGAAATCATCTACAAAAGTCATAAGAGTGACAACACCGGGACACTACATCAACTATGGGAGAGTCCGCTTCACTAAACCAAGCCCAAGAAATAACCAACCTCGGAAGTAGCTCCATCAATGGGAAGAAATAAACCAACAAAGAAAGACTCCCATGTAAATCAATCCTTGCCTTAAGCAAGGTTTGACCCCTGACCTCCCAAATGAGAGTGTACACAGATGGCGGCAATGACCAACAGGGTTAGCCCCCAGTTGGTTGACTCAAAATGAATTCATCATGTACATGTATGACGATAGCCCATTGGAACCTCAAATGCCAAATGTTGAGTATAAACAATGTGCATGACAAGGATGTAAATTTAAATGTTCCGTGACAATATAACAATTCTGTTACATTTAAGAATACATAGAAACCTGAACCAAAGTCCCTAATAACATCCATGAGACTTTGCCAGTAAAATCTGATGGCATCTTCATACACATTCTTGATCAATGACTTTAAAAATTGGTGGGCATGCATATGAAGCTTTAATTGATTGCATAGCCCTTGACAAAGCAGAATGGAGAAAAATAATTCATGTAGCCGACCCCTATCAACGGGTTTGGTTTGAAATGCATAGGGACTCTAATCATAAATCTCTTGACAGTTCACTAGCATTATATCAGTCTTCTAGTTTAATTAAATAGATGACACAAGAATGAAGACTCAGGAATAACTATGGATTCTCCAAACCAACACAAGCCCCCCCGACACACAAAAAAACAGGAAGTTAAAAAATCAAGAGTAAATACTAACCTCGAGCTCATCACCTCTTACGCTTCAATGCTCTTCAAGATATAAGCAATGACTTCTTTCAGCGTGACTTTTTTTTCTCTCTTTAAACTACCACTAGGATTGTATTCATTCATCTCTTTTAAGGCAGTCGTGACTGCCTCATATATTCGACTCCCCACTTCTCCTTCAGATTTTTCAGCAATTCGTCGTCATTCTTTATGAGTTCCTGTATTATACCTGATCAGAAAAGACGAGCATATAATCAGTGGAACAATCTGGCAAAGAAAATGCGGGAACAACTTGCACGCTTTTGAGTTATAAACTTATCAACATTCACCATACAAAGAAACAACCACCTCTAGGAAATTCAATATATGGTGACCAACCATGTGAACCGGTGAAGTGCAAGAGCACAAAAGCAAGGCATGATAAATGATTTTCAGAAGGCATACCTGATGGTATCCCCCCTCAAGAGCTACAATTTTAAATGGGTGCCAATCTGGATTCTTCATCCTCTCTTGCCACAAGGAGCATAGTTCAAAGTCAAACGCCTTGACTTCTGCTTCTGAAGCTGGAAATCTCACTTTGCATGTATTCTGGTAGGGCTTCGTATAAATTTCTCCCATTATCTTTAATCCTGTAAGAGTGTGACCGCTCAACATGTAGCTCAAGCCCTGCAAGGAAAAAAAAAAAAGAATGATTGATGAATTCTCAGCACAATGAGAAATACAGCAGCACACAGAGCCATTATTCAAATTAGCTGCACAAAATTGTATGGCTCGCAAAGCTTGTTCTATCGTACCAGGAAGGAATCTAGATAACACAAACAAAGTTTGTTGACATGTTCAAGATCAAAAAAATATCAACTAGTTGATATATTTTACTCAAGAGCTGAGCTATTGTCACTTCATTTTACCACCAACTGCAGGAAAAACATGAAAACATCACATTGGTACAATGACAGATGATAACTTTCCCGACCTAAGAAATTATCAAAAATGCGCAAAGTGGAAACCCTAATTCATGGCCCAGCTCACATGATGGGCGTGGTGCAACTACACATTTAACTAAATGACACTGCCAAAATTCATGGCATCTAATTGGTCATACAAATAGTTCCACACAACAAATGACAAGGCGGCAAGGCCTCAAAGAACAAATGGGCAGGAACATGAGAGAGATATACCGTAATCAGTTCTTTACGAGCTTGCAGCTCGTTATTACTTTGGCGCTCTTTAACGATAAGGGTTTGATTAAGGTCTTCCAAAATACCCATCTCATCCACCTTCCGCTCCAATTCCTCATTCATCTTATTCTGAACAGTTGTATCATTTTCATCTCCCAGATGCTTGTCCTGTTTTATAATGAGAAGTTCATCTTTATCTTCACTTCAACGCAAAAATTCCATATGAGAAATAGAAGTACTACTTTAATCCAACTCTATGGAATTTTTAAAAAAGTAAACAAAAATATTTTATATAATTCCTGTGGGTATATGACATGCCTCCTCCACAAACTTCAAAGGAGCATGCCTCCTCCACAAGATCCACCTCCAGGAGGAGCATGCCTCCTCCAAAAGATCCAGGTCCAGGAGGAGCGTGCCTCCTCCACAAAGTTCACCTCCAGGAGGAGCATGCCTCCTCCACAAAATCCACCTCTAGGAGGCCTCCTCCACAAAGTTCACCTCCACAGGAGGAGCATGCCTCCTCCATAAGATCCAGGTCCAGAAGGAGCATACCTCCTCCACAAAATCCACCTATAGGAGGAGCATGCCTCCTCCACAAAGTTCATGTCACGCCCTCAATTTTTAACATATAAAAAGAATAGTTTTCCAAAACTATGGTTCTCATAATAAACTGGATACAGCCCCAAAAGAGTTCATCCTGCTGATTACATCAAATATCCGTTCCAAAACAATAATTTTCAAAAGACAACAACGATGGCCCACTGACCTCAATCACATAAGTCCTCGGCACGAATAAGTCAAGAATTTAAAGTTGTTTCCAAGTCAAAATAATTTTGGACTGAATTACACACACACACATGTATATATGTATCTTTCAAAAGTAGTTACAAGATAACTAAATAACCCTGCAATATTGGCTTCCTAAAAGGTTTTTCCCATGTCCAAGCACTCCACGCATGCAAGCTACAATCCTGGGGTCGCACCTCAAGATTCAAGCTCAAACTCCAAGCCCTAGCCTCCACTTGCGAAATACGCCTCCACCGAGCTCCTCCTATGCAATCCGAGAGCCAAGGATGGTAGAGAATGACAAAATAAGCTTGGGTCTTCAAGAAATTTTGGAGCGGTAGCAAGCTTTTGGGTGGGGGAGATGAGAGAGAGAGAGCTGCCGAGAGAGAGAGAACGAGAGACGAGAGAGAGAACAGGAGTAAGGAAAAAAAGAAAAAAAAGGGAAAGTAATCCCTCGACTGATTCTTTAGCATATTTATAGGCCAAATCACGCCTTATACCCCTTTACTTACTAAGGTTCTTCATCAACTCCCGTAATTACCATGTAATATCATACTGACCCCAACATCATATTCCTTGTCAACAACTCAATCACACATTATTATCATAAAGTAAAGATAATAAATTTCAGGTCTCTACATTATGCCCTCCTTAAAGAAATTTCGTCCTCGAAATTTTACAAACTAAACCATTCCGGTCATGCAATACTAAGATACATAAATAAGACATCAGTCAGATAGACACAACGAGCCTACAACCATGATGATCCAAGAAAACACAAGTAGTCTGCAACCAAGCAACTTTAAATCCATACAAATCTTTGAATTCAAAGCCTAGGAACAAGCATCATGCTTCAAAACTTAATATTGAGGTCAAACCAATAAATTTTTCGAGAGTAGAATTAAAAAAAAAATTGGAAGGAAGAATTGGTTATATACATGCCTTGTTCTCTAAAGTAATTAAGAGGAATTAGTGATATGGTGTAGGAGGGATGGAGTTGGTTGTGTAGTCAATCAAATTATATGATGACTGAAACTACTTACGATTTTGGCAACATTGAGTTTCATGCTGAGTAGATATGGAACTGGAATTGTCTAGTTTGGTATTCTTACATTTGATGCTTGTAGCTTTGAGATTAATAAACAAGTTTAGAATATTGCATTAGAGGTTTTCACAGGTCCTTATTTTCGTACAATTTCTTATTCCTAAATTCGAAATTTGGTTTCGACTTCTTCATGAGATTAGAAGTACACTTTCAGCTTGTTCTTGTGACGCTTGAGTTGCTTAAATTCCTTCAGAACTTATGTATGTTGTGTGACGAAGTTTAAATGGGAAATTGCATAGTTTTCTATTCAGCATCAAATTGAAGGCTAGAATTAATGAGTAGTAAGACATCACCATAAATTTGAGATGTTTGAAAAGACTCAATGTAGAAGACATGACCATGGATGGTTAAGTTGTGTATTCCTTTTGTTTTATTGTTATGTTTGTTTGGACTTTGAGTTTAGTTGGTTGTTTTGGCTAAGATATTGATAAGAGGTTGCTGGGCCTGTGCAACGAGGACGTTGCATCCCTAAGGGGGGTAGATTGTGACACCCCGCTTTCCGGTGGCCGGCGGTACTACAGAAAGCAGGCTCCGTCCAGACGGGAGAGGGTAAGTCATGGTTTATAAGAAAAGACCCCTCCTACTTGTACAAGGCCTTTTAAAGTTGTGAGGGCGGGCCAAAGCGTATAGGAACTTCACAGTTAAGCGTGCTCATCCTGGGGTAGTCCAGGGATGGGTGACCTACTGGGAAGTCTATGGGCTTTGGGCGTCTAAAGCGGACAATATTGTACAAAGATGGAGCGGGTCGTTACACCTCCAGGAAGGGTATGCCTCTTCCACAAGATTCACCTCAATGAGGGGTATGCCTCCTCCACAAGATTCACCTCCATGAGGAGCATGCCTCCTTCACAACGTTCACCTCCACGAGGAACAAGGCCTCTTCCACAATACTAACTCCTGGGAGGAGCAAGCCTTTCTCCATAATCCTCACCTCCGGAAGGAGCAAGACTTCCTCCACAAACTTTGCCTCCGCCGAAGCAAGCTTCCTCCACGAACTCCGCATTCGGAGGAGCAAGACCTCTTCTAGAAACTCTCCACCCACGGAGGAGGGGGGTCACCTCCGGGCACCTCACCTCATACTTAACATTTTGAAGACTCCACGAATATTTAAAGGCAACTCTGTACACCATCCTAGGCCGGGAGCAGGGCCTAGTTACCTCGCTCGGGACCTAGGGAGGAACGTGGCTTAGAGGCTAGAGCAAGGGGTTTGTCAAGGAGGATGAGCTTGCCTCCGACGAGCTCTAACTTGACCGGTCCTAGAGAGAGAGGGGGGGCATTGACCTCCATCTGACATCTCGAAAGAAGTATCATACCTACCTCCTGGCACCTCGGAGCCCGTATCACGCTTACCACTAGACTTGACAGATGTTGCGGGTCTCCATGTATCACCGAAATAGCCTCTGTTGGTTCTATGATTACAAGGTCCGAGGCTTGACTTGGGACTAAAAGAGGAAATGAGGTCAACCTCCACTCTGCCCACCAATGGGGAAGAGCCTCACACCTGGCTCTCTCTCTCTCTCATCCACAAGGCTCATATATAAGGAAAATTCAACAAGCATTCAATACGCACCTACTCTCCACTGCTATCCCTCTCTCTTTCTAAGTCTGCCCTAAGCTCTCTCCTCCTCCACCTCCACCTCCGATGGTCTCGAGCACCATTGTAGCAACCGCCATATACCCGGAGGGCGACCTCAGGTACTCTTCCCACTCATAACCCCCACATTATACTCGGCTGGGGAGTACCACAAAATCTGATGGAGGAATACAACCACATGGCATCATCTGGTCAAACCTCTTCCACTCAAGAACTCATCCAAGCATGGGATTCGTTCCCGTTTCGTCACCTCCCATTTCGCCGGTTACCAAACGACCTCCCGACGCATATTCACCAACTCCGAAAAGATACAGAACTAATCCTCCCATCCAGCGTGCACCACGTCGAGGTTATTTCGGCTCGTGACTTTGGTCAATTGAGAATCACAGCCGAACAGCTAATAAGAACAGCTGATAATGTACTACCAACCGTCGTACTGCCTCTCCGTCGCAACTTTCAACACCCTCGACCAATCTTAAGTCCTCGAACCAGCCTTCCTACCCACTGCAGAAGAGGAAGAGGAAGACCCTATATTTGGCAATGGCGCACCAAGGCCTTCCACCCGCCGCCCCGTAATGATTCTATGGTGGAATTGCAATAGAGCCACCCGCATGAGCTTTTACAAGTATTTTCTTGACACCGTTACACTACACCAGCCAAATTTGGTAGTGGCTTCCAACACATGGGTTGGCGAGGCTCTTGCCAAGGAAATGAGCCTAACTATTGGATTTGCCAATTCCGCTATAGTGGATCCCCTTATCCCCTACTCGTTGGGGGGGACATGGCTATTGTGGAATAATGAACTTCCCTGCACTATCTTGGGCACCTACTGCAACGAGATTACTGCACTGGTAGACGTGTCGTCTATGTAGGAGCATCGCCGGATGTTCAAGTCCTTCCAACAATTCACCGGCAAATTACCCTCTTCCCACATAAAAAGGCTGGAGGCTTAGCCTTTCTGTTTAGGCTCTCTCCATTGTAATCGCCCGCCGAGCATAATTTCACTCCATGTTTGATTATCGTACTTAAAAAAAAAAACAATTTTCTTCTCCTTATCATATCACCACAATGCCATGTATCACCTCCCACTCGGTCGCCCATTGAGATATTGTCCACCAATACTCTCAGCCACCACGCTAGGTAATCGCAAGCCTAGCCTAATCAGGGACTTGCCGATCATCCCTTCCAATGCCTGGCCAACCTGTCTAGCAAGGGTTGACTGCCAAAGCACCACCGGACTCCATACATGAATCACCATTGAACATGTAACACCGCCAAGTATCGGCTCACTTGATCGCCCATTGAGATATTGTCTACCAATATTCTCAGCCACTGTGCCGTGGGAGTCACAAGCCTAGCCTCATCGGGGGTTTGTTGACCATCCCATCCACCATCCTAGGTTAGGCCAACCTGCGCGCTTAGCACGAGTTGACAGCCGAAACATCACATGATCGTCTCCATCCGCAAACCGCCATTGAAATCATAATGATATCGAGCGTCGCCTTATTTTTAATCGCCAATAGAGATATTGCCCGCGATCATACAATCTTCCCCCTCCCACACGCCTCGATGCTCTCATTTCGCCAAATAAAAAAAAGGGGGAGGGGGACAAAAATGGGGAAGACACGCCTCCCTCCTAGAGAAATCTGGTAAATACGCCCTCCGCCTAAAAGCAGTGCCCTCTCACACGCCCAAAAAGTTGCATCATTTCGCCGAAAGAAGCGAAAAAGATCTTTTACGTAGTTTGGTGACCGACAACCAAAGGCAAAGCAGCAAATACAAACGAGAGATTGCAAGACAAGGATACTCCATACATTCATTATCGAAAGTCTATTCCAAAATAGGAAGTGGAAACACAAAAAGAAAGGCAAACTACCAAAAGATTCTTCATCCAAATTTTTCATTTGCTACCAAAAGTGCACTACATATGAAGATTCTTACTACTATTGATAATACTCATAAAACATGAGTACATGACAGTTCAAGACATTATAAAATAAACGAGCATCAACAAAAAAAAAAGTGAACCACCCAGCACCCAATCTTCCTTCACCGCCGCAGCCCTTGACCGGCGTGACTAACCATAGCAAACCCTCCTGAACCGGCACTCTCGCGCTTGGCTACTTCACCCTCCAGCTTTTTCTTCCTTCTCCTCAACCGCGCCGCCGTCGCTTCAACCTCCTCCAATTCTCTATTTACTTTTTCCAATCGATCCCGCCAAGACGGGAGCTCAAGAAGGAAAGCCATCTGATCTATTCTCTTACGAAGCCAATCAATCTCTAATTGATAACTCCCTAACGCAGCCAGACCACCATACATAGATGCAAACTCCTCAGGCGTAGCTTTGGGCAAACTGACATCCTCCAATAATTCCACAAATGATACCAAGGAAATTAGCGCCAACCTCCTAGAAAAGATACTCATGTTGCCAAGCCGAACGAAGGTACTGGGCCACTGAAAAAAGATGTCGGACAGTAAAGGTCGATGCTCCTCTCGAGCCTCGGCAAACAACACACTAGGCTCTAGCGTCACCGTCTCCAAGGCCACGATCACCCTCCCAATGGGATAGCGAGCTATCATAAAGGCCACGATCACCCTCCCATCAGGATAGCGAGCTATCATAAAGTTACCCTCTTTCCACCAACGACGACTACTGCACAGTCCTCTTTCATTTGCTTCCTCTTGCAAGCTCGCTAAATTCGGCACAAGTAACTCGCCACCGCCGCCTTCCACCACATGGTTGAATCCCTCTTGATCCTCCACTAAATCGGCCTCTTCCTCACCTTCCTCTTCATTCCTCTGCTCATCGCCTTAGTCATCATCTCCACTCCCCTTTTCCTCTTTTTCCCCTTCCATTTTCTCCTCATCCTCCTCCTCACTCTGCACCACATCTGCCGAACGCATGTGGCAGAGTGATTTGCCCTTCCATGGATGAGACACTCCCTCGGAAGACACCCCCTCATCCCCCCAGATATCGTTCACAACTATGCCTATCGCCGCATTTTGATCTAAAGTATCTATCGCCTCCAAAGAATCCAACGGCACCTCCAAGCCTTCTCTGGTCGCCGTTCCTGAGATCTCCACTCGTGGTGTTTTTACCACCTCTCCCACAACATCTGGCTGAATCACTTTCGAGCTCTCCTCCCCACCCTTCCCCGGATGAAACACTCTCCCGGAAGACACTCCCTCATCCCCCCAGATATCATCTATCCTCCTTGCGCCGCCGTATGTTGGTTTAAAGTACCTATCACTTCTAGAGATTTAGAAGGCACCTCCGAACCTCCTCTAGTCTCTGCCTCTGGGACCTCCCCTCGTGGTGTTCTTACCGCCTCCTCTAACCCACCTGGTTGAACCGCTTTAGGGCTATCCCGATTTCGCTTGGAAGTCTACAAAAAAGAGAGCGACAGCAGCATTATTACACTAGCGATTTAGCAAGAAATAAAAAAATTCAAGACATGAGAAGGCAACGAATCCCAACCTTTCTTCGTTTACCGGACTTGGCTGCCTCCACAGCATCTTTCGCAGGCCTCTTTGAAGTATGCTTGCTACTCGGTTGTACTCCCTCTGCCCGGCCCTCTCCATCCTGGTCACTCAGAGATACACTACTTCCCACATCCTTCTCCAAAATGCCATGTCTATTTTCGAGATGCTCTCTCACCCTCCCCAATACATCCTCCTTAACATACGGTGAGCGGGCCCCAAAAAATGCAAGGACCAAATCCTTCACTTTTGGAAGACACAACTCAACGTCTTGCCTCATTACATCCTCCACTTCCAAAGCTGCAGGAACACCTTTCACATACTCCAGGAAGTGTACCACATTATCCTTCCAATATTTCCTATAGAGTTTTGTACATCCTCCCATCCTTTTAGCCCCAAGCAACGTGATCGTATTCATTGACCTAAGCTCTGCTAGGAAGGTCGATTTAAGGAACCTTTTCCACACATCTCCCACAACCCCCAATGGCAGCAACAGTTTTGGCACCCCTTGATCAAACCCGAATTGGCGTGCAACCCTCATCGGATCATAGGTCACAGAATCATACTTCCCATTCACAAAATAGAGTAAATCCCCCCTCATCGTACAACTCATCCTTAAAAGCTCTGCTGTGGATGCATCATAGTAAAGGCCACCACATCCTCTTCTGAATACACGTTAAAAGGAAACAGCCCATTCGGCGTGTTCACATACGGTCGGGCAACAAATTCTCCCTCAACATCAGGAACATCGACAATACTACCCCGCACATCCCGGACGCCACTTCCTAACCATCGCGCCGATCGACATACATTCCGGCACGGTTCCCCCTTCCCTCCACCATCATCCGCCCCAAAATCATTCGGCTCTGGTGCAACCTTAGGAAACCGCTCAAACAAGAACATATGAAGAAAGTTGATGGCCACATAAATCGGCAAGTCGTATCTCCCACAAGAACGTCGCGCCGCATTGTGAAGCATGTCTAATCTTTTGAACAAAATCTCCAAAAATAACAGGGCCAACGGTACGGACTCCCCGGAAGCAAGGATCGCCGCAAGCTCAAACAATGTTGAGTAACACCATCCTTGGGAGGACTAGGAAAGATAAACCAAGTTAGCCAATAAGCTAGGAACACCGCCAAATGTGTTGGTTCTTTCAACCCCGGCCCATCGGTTACTACATGAACTTCCTCCCCGGCCTTCGCCGCACCCAAATCCTTATACCAATATCGTGCCCATTCTGTAAACGTATTTTTCACTCCATTGTGACTCTTCTCCCGACGAACGAATCTCCGTAGCGCATCGACCACACCTTGTTGTGAAGGAGAAAGTCTCCCAGAGGACGGGTCAACTTTTCCTAACATAGGCAACCGAAGTAGACAGCCCACATCCTCCAAAGTGGGTCCAATCTCACCCCAAGCTACCGGAAGAGTATGAGAATCGATACTCCATCGGGACACCACAACATCCATCCACTTCCGCTCCCGCAGAATCACCAATCGCAAACTGTTCACCACAGCACGATGGACATCAGCTTTTCGCAATAAATCCACGAAATCAGCATTCTCCAAAATATCATCCACCCAAATTGCAAACACGGCAAGAGGAACAACATAATTCCTGAAAGCAGAAAAGCAGTGTGGAAACTCACCACGCTAAACCTGAAACCTCAAAACTAACTTCGGAGAAATAAAATAGCCCTTCTCCACCGCAATCTCCTTGTACCCTAACAACGGCTTGTCAACCACTTTCCCAATCTCTGCATCCACCTCTACTAACCGCCACAATTTATCGTTGCCGCCAAGATAGGGTGCCCAAAACGAAAATTTCGGACCAGGCAAAGGAGGAGGTGGCTTGTCTTTCTCTGTTTTAAGAAATTTATTGGATTTAAGAGCCGCGGAAGAAGCATGCTCCTGCCGTGCCACGGCTATTGCCAAGAAGCTTGAGTCGCGCCGTCATACTTCCCAACAATACTAGATCCAAACTCCGTCACCTGTCAGACAATTTTACGAGGAAAGGCGCCGCATGCCTCCCTTTTGCACCCTTGGCAAAAACAAGAAGATTTTATTTTTTTAAGCAAAGGGAAGGAGCCGAGTGCATCCCCTTACACCCTTGGTCCACAACAAACATGCATCTTCAAGGAGGACTCCGCTTGCTCCCTTGGCAAAGATACAACTTTCAAATGAAATAAATATTACCTCCATGAAACGTTCGGCAAAGTAACAATGTCTGAGCTTGGGTTTCCTCCCGAAAAGTAAGAGCTTCACCCCACGAATTGATTTTGACACCTCTGTTGAATTTCCACCTCTCCGGCAAACAACCCTAGCCGAAACTCCAAACCCCTTTCTGGCCGAAATCTCCAATCTCCTCAAACTCTTATAGCCGAAACCCCCCACCTCTCAGATCACCCTCACCTACAAACCCAAACCTCCAGCTAAAACCCCCTCCGCCAACCCTTCCCGCCGACACCCATCCCTCCGCCACACCCTCATCGCCGAAACCCACTTGCCCGACAACGCCTCCCACCGTCGATCCGCCTTCCTCCTCCTCGGTACAATCCCAACCGATTACCCCCTCCTCCCGATCGCCTCCTCCACCTATCTCACTAGCCAAAACCCTAGACCACCTCCATTGCTGAAATCTCCATTACTGATTACCCACGATCGCGGATCATGCCTTCTTTCTTCTCCTTCTCGGCCCAAAATACCCTCTCTCCCTCTCAGTTTCTCCTTCTCCTTCTCCTTCTCGGCCCGGAATACCCTCTCTCCCTCTTGGTTTCTCCTTCTCCTTCTCGGCCCGAAACGCCCCCCTTTCTCCCTCATGATTTCTCTCTCTTTCTCCTCCCTAGGTTGGCTCTCCTCCCTTTCACCGAAAAAGAAAGAAAAGGGGGAAGAGATGATATAAAAACAAAAGAGTAGAGATTAAATAAAAAGAAGGGTGGGGTGGGAAGAGACTTTGGGATTTAAGTCATGGGTTCTTCCGAGAACACCGTGCCTCCCTCCTAAATTTACTTTTTCCTTTCTTTTTGGAAGTGTAGGACTTGGGACGATGTCACCTCCTCCCTATATAAAGAACCCACTTCCTCCGAGAATGTCAAAATTTTAGGAAGTCCACTTTCTCTCTCTAAAAAAAATCCAAAGGCTCTTTTAACTTCTCATTTGGGTTGAAAGTAAAAAATGAGAAAGCACAAAAGTCACCTCCAAGAGAAGCATGCCTCCTCCAAAAGATTCACATCCAGGAGGAGCATGCCTCATCCACAAGATTAACCTCTAGGAGGAGCATGCCTCCTCCACAAAGTTCACCTCCGGGAGGAGCGTGCCTCTTCCACAAGATCCAGGTCCAGGAAGAGCGTGCCTCCTCCACAAAGTTCACCTCCAGGAGGGGCATGCCTCCTCCACAAGATTCACCTCCAGGAGGAGCATGCCTCCTCCATAACGTTCACCTCCACGAGGAACAAGGCCTCTTCCACAATACTAACTCCTGGGAAGAGCAAACCTTTCTCCACTATCCTCACCTTCGGAAGGAGAAAGGCTTCCTCCACAAACTTTGCCTTTGCCGAAGCAAGCTTCCTCCACGAACTCCGCCTCTGAAGGAGCAAGACCTCCTCTAGGAATTCTTCACCCACGGTGGAGGGGGGTCACCTCCAGGCACCTCATCTCCTACTTAACATTTGGAAGACTCCACGAACACTTAAAGGCGACTCCGTACACCATCCTAGGCCGGGAGCAAGGCCTAGGTACCTCGCTCAGGACCTAAAGAGGAACGTGGCTTGGAGGCTACAGCAAGGGGTTTGTCAAGGAGGACGAGCTTGCCTCCGGCGAGCTCTAACTTGACCGGTCCTAGAGAGAGAGGGGGCATTGACCTCCATCTAACATCTCGGAAGAAGTATCATATCTACCTCCTGGCACCTCGGAGCCCATATCACGCTTACCACCAGACTTGGCAGATGTTGCGAGTCTCCATGTATCACTGAAATAGCCTCTGTTGATTCCATGATTACAAGCTCTGAGGCCTGACTTGGAACTAAAAGAGGAAAGGAGGTCAACCTCCACTCTGCCCACCAATGGGGAGGAGCCTCACACCTGGTTCTCTCTCACCCCAAGGCTCATATATAAGGGAAATTCAACAAGCATTCAATACGCATCTACTCTCCATTGCCATCCCTCTCTCTCTAAGTCCGCTCCGAGCTCTCTCCTCCTCCACCTCTAGTGGTCTCGAGCACCATTGTAGTAACCGCCATATATTCGGAGGGCGACCTCTCAAGTACTCTTCCCACTCATGACCCCCACAATTCCATATCCCAATGAAGTGTTAATGGAAGCCAAACAGCCAAATTTGAATTATGGTGGTTGATTGGATTGCACATTGACGTAATTCCATACCGACACCTTAAATTTTTTTACTGTACCTTAAAACTTTTTTACTGTACAACCCAATCAAAATTCACCTTCAAATGACTTCTTGAAGGGATAAGAATATCATCATTTATTGGGACCCATACACTTAAATTATGTAAGTTGTTTGCCAACAGAAATTCAATAGCAAGACACAAAACTATAATGTTTGAACATTGGTTGTTTCACACAAGTAGTACCCAAAAAACAAGGATAAATTTACGCTTACCATAAAGACAAAGAAGAATCTCTTCTGAATCCATCAATCTTGTCCCCTTAAGAATATTGTTGTGATATCTTCGATATCTTGAGAGCACTTTATGTATGGGATAGCGAAATTTCCTGATAAAAGAAAAAGATGAAATATAGTGTACATGAGGATAAAGGACCCCCAAATAAACAAAAAAAAAATCGAACACTGGTATTTAGTTTACCTTAAAACCGTCTTGTATGCTGGGGCAATTTCTGTTGCTTTCTTTTGCAAAGGATCATGAGCAAAAATGCCCATTTGAAGCCCTGCCGTAATCCTTGACGTCGAAGGTATCCTAGGTACTATAAGCAAGGAAAAGTGGTGCTCTTCAAATACAAAGTTGTAAAACCCAATCAGATCACCCAAACTACGAAGAAATTGTGCTACTCTAGCTCCATCTTTTCTTGTTAGAATCCTGAAGGTCACAGGTCTGCTAGGTAGGATGTGATTGTTGGATTGGATATGAAATCCTTGGAAAATATTTCTGACATCTTCTTCTACCGTAAAACTTGAGCTAAGCCCAAAATGGCACACTACACTCTGCACGGTCTCAGAGTGTAGTACGCTATTTGGGCTTATTTCAAGTTTTTCGATAGAAGGCAGCGTCGGAAATATTTTCCAAGGGTTTTCATATCCAATACAACAATCACATCCTACCTAGAAAACCTGTAACCTTCGAGATTCTAACAATACGAGAGCTAAAGTAGCACAATTTCTACATAGTTTGGGTGATCTGATTGGGCTTTACAACTTTGTATTTGAAGAGCGCCACTTTTCCTTGCTTATAGTACCTAGGATACCTTTGACGTCAGGGATTAAGGCAAGGCTTCAAATGGGCATTTTTGCTCATGATCCTTTGCAAAAGAAAGCAATAGAAATTGCCCCAGGATACAAGACGATTTTAAGGTAAACTAAATACCAGTGTTTGATTTTTTTTATTTATTTGGGGGGTCCTTTATCCTCATGTACACTATATTTCATCTTTTTTTTTAATTAGGAAATTTCGCTATTCCCATACATAAAGTGTTCTCAAAATATAGAAGATATCACAACAATATTCTTGAGGGGACAAGATTGACGGATTTAGAAGAGATTCTTCTCTGTCTATCTCAGCAAAGTTATGGTAAGCGTAAATTTATCCTTGTTTTTTGGGTACTTGTGTGAAACAACTAATGTTCAAACATTATAGTTTTGTGTCTTGCTATTGAATTTCTCTTGGCAAACAACTTACATAATTTAAGTGTATGGATCCCAATAAATGATGATATTCTTATCCTTCAAGAAGTCATTTGAAGGTGAATTTTGATTGGGTCATACATTAAAAAAGTTTTAAATACAGTAAAAAAAATTAAGGTGTCGGTACGGAATTACAACGTCAATGTGCAATCCAATCAACTGCCATAATTCAAATTTGGCTGTTTGGCTTCCATTAACACTTCATTGGGATATGGAATTATATAAAATCTTTCTGTTTAATTTTTTAAAAATTCCATAGAGTTGGATTAAAGTAGTACTCCTATTTCTCATATGGAAATTTTGCGTTGAAGTGTACATGAAGATGAACTTCTCATTATAAAACAGGACAAGCATCAAAATAAAATGCGACTCTTAGCTCATATGGTAGTATCTCTTGGTTTGTACTTCAAACCTTTTTTATTCTTTCTTGTAGAACTGCATAGCTTTCATTGAATTTTTTTTGAATGTGCAGAAAGAGAAACAAGAGACTTGAGCCAAGATACTTCAATTGGAAAGGCAGCTAGATGCTAAACAGAAACTGGAGATGGAAATTGAAGAACTTGAAGAAAAGCTGCAGGTGATGAAGCATCTGGGAGATGAAGATGATGCAGCTGTTCAGAATAAGATAAAAGAGATGAATGAGGAATTGGCATTTTACAAGACAAGGGGACTACTCAGTTCACAGCGCTTATCACTAAATCATGGAACATGGTTTGCTCAATGCGGGGGAGTGCAGCTCCATCAAGCAACAACCTGTTAAGTTGGAGATTCTTGTGGGGACAGCATGTTCCCAGTAAGGTGAAGATTCTTGTTTGGCGAGCATGTACAATGCCTTGGTGACAGGAATGCCAATTTATGTGCTAGAAAAATTCAAGAAGATGATAGATGCAGCGTCTACACGGAGGGTGTAGAATCTGTGATACACATCATTGCCAAGGAGTCCTTTAATTGCAGCCACTTTCATCAGTCACTGAGATGTGCCGGGGCCAATGCTTTGGAGTGGTTCTACAATATTTATGTGTTAGTTCACTCAAAGGATCTGGCTGCAACAATGATGATTTGCTGGCGTCTATGGAATCACAGGAACGAAGTGTGGAAGAACACTAGTTAGAAGAATCCTCGTGAGATAATCATCTTATCAGCTGTTTCTAAGAATATAATTTTCCGGCAGACTGGTTTCTACAATCTCCCATTCTTGAACGGATAAAAAAGTGGGTGAACATTATCCTACCGCTCTCTTTTTGTTATCTAGGACTCATCTATTTGTCGGTCACTAAGACTCCGTTTCACTAACAACCTATTTCATTTTTTCTTATTTTTTTGGTTTTGTGCTTATTTGAATTTTTTTCGCATTTGCTTGTTTTGCGCCAAAATCAAGTGGACTACACATAAAATAGAGATTCTAGAAAAGTCAAACATAGCATCGGATGTAGACTACAACAACGAACTACATTTTATGAGTTATAAAGCCAACAAACAGTGATTTCCATTATTTGCGAAGAAATTCAATCAGCGTATCACACGACATGTACATAATGCAAAATGTTGTTCTATTTCCATGTACCAGGAAAACTTCCACTGCCTCCAACTCTACCCAGCGCATACACAACCCCTGGGACTTCTGAATCATGTCCAGAGTCTCCAGACCACCTGCGAAGCAATTTGCAAAAATTGCATCACATATTTCTGGCGTGTATCTTCACATATATCAAACCCAAAATTTGAATATTAATTACCACGTACGGCATGAAAGAATATACTTTTAAATAAAAAAAATTACCGTCAAAAAATAATAAAATATTACCATCGAGCCTCGCCGGAGTCAAGATGATTAAGTACGCAGTAAGGGCGTCGAGAGCCACCTCCTGTACCGATGCATTTGAAATTTCGCATCGCTCGCCAACGGTATCCTTAAACGAAGGCCATGACCATGAAATATGAAATTCAACAAATGAAAAAAAGAGAGGGTACTAAAACAAACGCCATGGCTGGCTTGAAAACACACACACAGCACGACGGTAAAAACCCTAAACCCCAACTTATCGGACTGGTGTTGGCCCAGTTCCTTGGGTTCCGCGACAGAGCAGATAGGCCGAGGTCGATGTTCGCTTCCCTCCTCACCTTCCAGTTTTCGTGCATTAGTTGGTCCTTCTACGACAGTTCCTTTGCATCCTTCAACAACTTCTCCTCCTCCGCCATTGCATATTTATGTATGTATATATCCAGGGCCGGCCCTGATAGTTTGGAGGCCTAAAACGAATTCTAAAAATGAGGCCTTACATTTTTTAACCAAAAAAAAAAAATCAATGTAGAGGTGTCTAATATAAAGTAAAAAGATTAAACATACTATTTGAGCTTCGTAATTTAACTAAAATAAAATTTCAATTTTTTTATACAATCAGAAAAAAAAAAGAATCCAAACATACCTCTCATACACTATGATTTCTCTGACTAATTATTTATTAACTTTAATTGTAAGAATATTTTGTTTAATAATAGGAGAATTAATTATTTTAAACCTTCTTTTATCAAAAAGTGTTTTCTTTGTGAAATAGATATTAAAAGAAGAAAATTAAAAAAAGAAAAATTATCAAAACATTTATTGTGTGCAAAAGATTTAAACTTTATTCTTGAATAACATTTACAAAAACTAAAGCACAACTAATACTATATAATAGTACAAGTCATGCAAGGAGTAGTCTGGAAAAAATTTAAGGCAAGATGGGCCTCCTGGGATTCGAGCCGTAGAGCTCCAGGTTTAAGCAAAACAAACAAACCATTGGTGCTAGAACTCTACTTGTGCTAAGTCTTAGAATAACTAGTATATAATATATTAATGTGTTATATGAAAAATGAGGCCCAATTTTTGCTCGAATTTTGGAGGCCTAAAACGACTGCACCTCGTGCTTCACCTCAGGGCCGGCCCTGTATATATCAAACGATCTATATTGTCTTGTTCGGAGAGAGAGAGAGGGACAGAAGGGGATACTCATGGATTCAACCACACTTCACCGAGGTCGTCTTGAGAGAGAAAAATGAGAGGGGAGCCTAGTACTAGCTGCATTTTTCGTCGCTCCTTCCAGTAGTGGAGTGAGTGGCTCCGGCTATTATACTCCCCCACAAAAGGTTCGATGCTCCCAGATTCTACCAACACAATTCTCACCATTGGATTAGCCAAAATCTGCACCCTTCATTTCTAGATTTTCTACCTGTTACAACATGTTAGAAAGAGGAGAGATATTCTAGAGAAACTTTTATGTATCCGGGATACCAATCCCTTGGTTTCTTCTTCCGAAACGTTTCTCATTTTCGGCCATTTTGATGATCAGCTCCGTTAATTTTGTTGAGTTCGAGGAGGACCCTAATAATATCAAAAATCTTGTACATCGAACTTTATTTGATAGACGGTCCGCACATGTGAAAATGGGACAAAAACTAAAGCTGGCTTCCGATTCAGTGTGTTTTTTGACCCAGTTTTTATTTTTTTCAATTTTCACGAGTGTCGATCATGTACCTATTAAAATTCGATGAACACGATTTTTGATGTGCTTAAGGTTCTTACCGAATTCTACAAAATGAACGGAGTCGATCATTAAAATATGATCGAAAAATGGCCAAAAAATACAAAATGGACCAGAAAACATATCAAAGGATTGCTATCCCCGATATACATAAAAGTTTCTCAATATTCTAAAGGAGAGTGATATTCTAAAGGAGAGTGCGCCCATTGCTTTCCAAAAGATTTCGTTCTCCTCCCAATCTCAAACAGTGCTCCTAGGGACTTTTTTGTCTAAATAAATAAGTCAATTAACTTATTTTTTTATTTTTTTATTAAAAAAAATATTCGTATTTGTTAATTTCACGCTATTTTTTAGTGAATTATTAATTCGATTTGAAGAGAGAAATTGGAAAAGTAAAAAGTTATGGTCCAAATCTAAATTTTTTTGAATAAAGACAACAAATTTGGCTTATTAGCTTATTTTTGTTTTTATTAAAAAAAATTAAATTTCGATCATAATTTGTTACTCTTTAAAATCATCTCGTCATGACAACAATAATTCACCAAAAATTAAGGAAAAACTAACAAATGCAAAAAAAATTAAGAAGGACAAAAAATAAGCCAATTGGCTTATTTAGCCAAAAAGCCCATTGGCCTCATTCGGCTTAATAAGCCAAATATATTTTTTTTTGTTCTTATTCAAAAAAAATTCACATTTATTAGTTTTTCATCAATTTTTTGAGGAATATTGCTTCTTCTTGACGAGAGGAATCTACAAAAGTAAAAAATTACTATCGAAATCCAATTTTTTTGAATAGAGATAAAAATAAGTCAGTAAGCTAATTTTTTTTGTCTTTATTAAAAAAAGATTTTTATTGTAATTTTTTATTTTTTAGATTCCTTTCATCATAACGAAATAATAATCCTCAAAAAATTGATAAAAAACTAACAAATGCGAAAAAAAATTTAATAAGGACAAAAATGATCTGATCCAATAAAATGATCTGATCTATTCATTATTTTTAAAAATAAGCTTTTGTAATTTTTACTGAAAAAATTTGTTTGTCAAAATTCTTCCATTTCACTTACAATATTGACTTTCTCAATTCATCTTAATGAGCCATTAATTTTCCTTTTTGTAAATTTTTCAACAAATATTTGATGTTTTTGTCTTGAAAAGAGATACTACAAAAAATATAATTTAAAAAATATCTTCCAAATAAAAAATAAGTGATAAAAATGTTTTTCAAACAAAGTTTTTTTTCCAAAGTTAGATTTTAGATACAAAATAAAAAAAATCTTCGATAAATTTAGCTATTACTACCATCTCTATTATAAAACAGAAGGGTGTGGGGACAAGTTGTTAGAATGACTTAGATTTATTTGATCCAAATGCTGTAGTGCATCCGCCCACTTCCCGGTTAAGTGCCCATAGTTTTCACCTAAATCACACAACTGCCATCCCCTTCCAACTGAAATGCGTAGTGCCGTAGGCACGTGGTAGCACTAGTTTAGTATATGATATGCTTGTCTACTTTGGTTGAACCAAGGGAATGAAAACAGTTATATAAACGCATTCCAATTAGGTTGAACCCGCTCCTGGTTATATAAACACCATCCACCCAAGAAATCCAAAGTTGACAAGATACCAACAAATTACACCCAAGAAATCCAAAGTTGACAAGATACCAACAAATTACAAGAAGGACATTTAGGAGGCAAACAATTAAAAGCTAATCTCAAAAAACTACGGCAAAATAATTCAAAACAGTTTGTGGACCTGCTGTATTTAAATAAAGTGGTTCGGTTCACCGAGTAGTCGGACGATCCCCATTTTGCTTTAACGCATGCCAGCAATCCTAGTTTTGATGAGTTCTGGAGAGTGGTGGCTCCATCATATCACGAGGGCGAGGAGCTCGAAACCTTTTAGGTCCAAAATGTGCACCAAGATTTTGTAATTTTCCAAATATATAATTTGATTGTCGGCACTAAATTATTCATATATTTTATAAAGTAAATAAAAATTCAGTTAAATTTGCGACTAAATAGATAATACAGATAAAAAATAAAATTAACCAGACCTAATAAATATGTCTATTCTGTGTAAGGTTTTGTATAGAATTTTTTGGTGTTTGGTTGGAACTTGAAAAATATTTCACACACAATATAGTAAATATGGACTAACGTTGTGCCTGTTCGGTGCACGAGACAATAGAAATCACATTGGCATTTTTTCGGCCCCGAATATCGATCAGGCCCAATGCAACTAGTTGATAAAATTCGTACTCCAAAGAACAAAAGCATTATCAATCATTCGCTTGAAAGGAGGATCAAAAAATAAATAAAAATAAATCATTCGCTTGAAAGGGCATTATACTGTATGGAACAAAACTTATTTGGCAACGGGCTCATCTATCACCATTACTGTCATCTCTTTCCGCCAAGCAAAGGACCTCACTGCAATCAAAATTCACAGTCTTTATTTTTACTTATAAAAAAGAAAGCCCAAAAATTCTTGTGACCCAGTCAGTTAATTTTGTAAATCATCAAATGTTGCAGAAAGATTAAATGGGAATTATAAACTGATATGTAGAATACGTACGTGTGTGCGTTCATTTCACAATGCGCATATATAAATAGATGGAGGAGACTCATCAAGATCCACGCACAAATGTCCACACTCGATCAGCTCTTCATTAGAAATGATTTTGTTCCACAATTTCCCTCCGGGCCATCAAGGAAAAAATGAGATACAAAATGGGTGAGAGATAGAGATGAGGGAGGTCCAAAAGATTGTTAGAGTCTCTGCATCCTTTGAGGCCGTTATACAAAAAAATTTGGTGGTGAAGTGGTTTATAACCTTGGCACTTCTCTGCATTCTAGAGTCTCTTCTATCATTCATCAAGATCGTTGGAGGTGGTTAAGATCCAGCAATAGAATCACTTCTCTGCATTCTAGAGTCTCTTCTATCATTCATCAAGGTTGTTGGAGGTGGTCAAGATCCAGCAAAAGAATCACTCAGTTTATAATTCACCACACTCCTCCAACTTTCCACCCTGATTGTTCTACTAATGAATTGGTGGTTTGGCTTCCTAGTTCTAATGGACTTTACTCTGCAAGGTCTGCGTGGGAGGCTGTGAGAACAAAATATTCTTATCAACCTTGGACACAAGTGGTGTGATTTTCTAAGAATGTTCCAAGATGGGCTTTCATTGTTTGGCTGGTTGCTCAAGAAAAGTTAAGTACCAAAAACAGATTGCACCAATGGGGAATTCCTGTGGATGAGATATGTCCTTTGTGTGGCTGTGAGAAGGAAACACATCAACATTTATTTTTTGAATGCTCTTACTCTGCCTCTGTGTGGGCTAGAGTATGGAGTAAGTCTTCTTTTACTAGAGTACCAATGACCTTGGTTGCTTTGTTGGAGTGGTTTGTCCAATCTGTTAAGGGCAATAGTTTCAAGAGTAAAATTTTGAAATGTTCTTTAGTTGCTACTGTTTACTTTGTTTGGAAGGAAAGAAATCTGAGAGTTTTTAAAAAAAAACTGTGGCTAGTGATCAAGTTGTGCTGCAAATTCTGAGCTCTATAAGAGACTTCCTCAGCTCTTTGAGAAGGGTGACGGCTTCCGCAGAAAATAAAGGTTTGTGTTCTGATTGGAGGCTGGTTGAACACTACCTTTTGCAGCAGTAGGATGAGTTCTTGGTGCATCTGGATGCTTGTGCTTGTTTGAAGTTGTAGTTGTGTTCTCTAGATAGGAGTTGGTTTTAGATTTGATTTGTATAAGTTATCAACTCTTTTCCTTTTCTTCATAGTTTGTAATTCTCCTTTGAAAGGGGTATAGTTGTATAGTCAGAAGAGTCTCCTGAACATTGTTTGTTTGTTTGGAGTTTTTTAATGGAATCGTACTTATCAAAAACAGAGAACAAGTGGTTTTTATTATTTTTTTTTTTAAAAGAATAAGAATGAGTAGTTTATACTAGTAGTTACGAAATTAGAGAGATAAATGTTGTGTTCTCTTCACTTCTTGAAAAGAATTTTTAAAATTTTTTTTCTTAAATTTCTCCTACTTCCAACATTTTTCCCTCTTTCTCTCCACTTATTACCCATACTATCTTTTTCAAAAAAAATTCAAAACGTAATCTGAACATAGCAAAAGAGAGGGAGAGAGTGAAGATACATATATTTTTAGGAATAAAGAAAATACAAAATCTGGAAATTAGAGAATGGAAGTTTGGAAACTTGCGAGCACTCAACACATTTGCGTTGCTGATTGATTGATTGATGTGTGGTGTAAAGTGTTCGTGGTTATAGAAAAATCTTTAATGTATTGATAAACGTCAATGGTCACAACTCACAATAGTGGCAATTTTTTTTTTGTTTTGACCCGGTTCGTTTGGAATTTTGGATTTGGGATTTTGTATTTGTATTTATAAGTAATGAGTGTAGAGAAAAATAGAATAAATATTAAAAAAATTGGTAATGATTGAAGATAAATAAAAAGAAAAAGAAAAAAATAATAATAATTAGAGAAAAATAAAATAATAATTAAAATTCAGAATTCAAAATCCAAAAACGCCATTATAGTTTGGCTGGAGGATGATTAAAAATAAAATTCACGTCCATCCAACACGTTTCATGTAGTCTGGTCTTCTTCCCTCTTTCCCCCAAGACCAAGACTAGAACGGTAGAACCGAACCAGTCTCCAACACGCTCACTGCCAGTCTTCCCCACCCCACCCCACCCCACCCCACCCCAATACCCACGCACTCTCTCTGCATTTCTCTCTCTCTATACATGGTATACACACTGCGTCTACTAATATTTTAGCAGTATTACATTCGTATCTCTCTCTCCGTCTATAACTATCTTTATTTATCTGCCATGCCAATCTCCTTTCAACTCTCAAATACCCAATCGGTTCCGATTTCTTCGATCCGTAAAGAATCAAGATGACCGGCTGCGATGCGCCGTCGTTCAACGGCCGGCGCGTCAAGAAAATCGTCTGTGACGCCGGCGCCGGTGCCGCTGCAGGTTCGCTCTTTTTACCATAAACCCCTCATCTCTCCTCAATATTAACGCTTCTGGTGATTGTTTAGGTTTACTTTGTATTCAGTAATTTAGTTTTGCTTTATATTCTGGACCAAAAACCAGTATCAAATTTGAAGATTAAAATGGATAAAAGCGTGGAAAATGAGAATATGGGTGCAATGTATTTCGCTTTTTCTCCATCTGTAGGAAATTGGGCTTAAAAATGGAATTTATTTGAACTAATAGGCAAATTTCAGATAAAAATTATTATAGATTTATTTCTCTCTCAAAGATGTGAGATTTGGGTGCAAGGGCAAGGTTAAATTCTGTTTTCTTTTGTGTGTTTGAAGTAAACTTCAGTTACTAAAATTAGTAACTTTGCGAGAAAAAAAAGTCTGGTAGATGTATGTCATCCCATGTGTCGAATGGGCCTATGGCTGGTTATTTGTGTAAGCTAATAGGTTTGTTATATTGGAATATTTGTGGTTCTCATGATATTTATCACAGTGTGGTTTACTGAATAACTTCCTTGGTTATGTTATGGGGTTTATGCCTCGTGCAGGTGCTATAGCTGCTACTACTGTGTGTCCATTGGATGTGATTAAAACTAGATTGCAAGTTCATGGCCTACCCGATGTGCCCCACTCTGGTCAAAGAGGTATGTGATTTTTATACCAGTTGTATTGTCTCTAGCAGTCTAGCTAGTGGCTTATGGTTTTCTTCATTTTAGCTAGCATATGGTTTTCTTCATTTATGATACAGTAGCATTTGTATTCTTATGAATGCTTTCACCGAAGTATGGAGGGTAAAACAATGTTATCATGACAGTGTAGATGCTTGTAAGGGGAAGTATACAACGAGGGTCGAAACCCACCCGGAGTCGTACGTTGGGGTAGCTAAGAAAACAAATGACTTAGCTTCTAAAAATTGGTACTTTTGTATATACCGGTTACTGGAATTACCAAATAGTTCTACTTGAAGCTATTGTGTCTATATAAGAAAAAGTGGTGATAGGGCATGTTTTTGGAGAAATATCCATGAAACGGAGCGAAGGTAACATGAAATTTTTAAAAAATATAGGCTACTAATAATGAAATATGGTCCCTAATATTTATTTACTAACATTATACGGGGCGGTTCAAGAGACACCCAAAAAAACACCTAAAAAAACACCTCATAGTTCCCGATCAAATTTTGATGATCCGAGCCGCTCAATGTGATCAGAACGCGATTTTAAGGGTATCCGCGAGAAATCAACAAAAAAAGAGACTGGAAAAGGCTTGATCTGAGTAGTTTTTATCTTAGATTTAATGAACGGTTCAATTAAAAACTGCTCAAAACAAGTACTTCCCGGTCATAATTTTTGCTAGTTTCTTGCGGGCACCCTTAAAATCACATTCTGCACACATTGAACGGTTCGGATTTTAAAAATTTAATCGAGAACTATGAGATTGAGATTTGAGGTGTTTTTTTAGGTGTTTTTTTGGGTGTTCATTGAATTGTCCCGAACATTATATTATCAAATACTTTATTCAGAGGGCAAGTTATTCATTAAGTGTACCAAAAAAAGTATATAACTTGGTCATGACACATGCTTATTTATTTTTAAACACAAGAAGTTAACTAAAGTAGTATTAAAAAATAGGAATAAAGCAAAGTTTAGGGCGGAAACTATAACTAGGGTAATCACAGGGGGGCGAGTGTAATTTTAGCTATCACTTTGTTCGTTTTGAAGTTTCCAGAAATTTTTTTCCCTTTTTGCACGATTCTCAATAAGTTTATCTATCTATCTATCTCTCTCTCTCTCTCTCATCCCATTAATCACTCATTACATCAAAAAAAAATTCTCAAAACTTCAAACCAAACAAAGTGAATATGTTTTAAAACCCAAATCCGTTTCTAATGTTCACAGTCGCGCGCCGGAAATGGGGTTCACCATAGGTTTTCGATTTTTATCACTTCTAAGCTCTAACCTTGCATATTATTAACGTTATAAACTAAGAGATCGAATCCGGCTCAGAAAAGCGAAGAACAGGTTTCAGAGGGTTTCGGTAAAATGGAGAAGACGACAGCAACGATAGACTTTGGGGACGGCTTGAGGTGAATGGAGGATGGTTCTGTGATGCCGAGGAATGTGTTTCTAACATGTTCTATTGAAACTTGCTCTATACATATATACATATGTAGTATTAAGTTAAAATAAAACTAATAATGAAATAAAATTGTAATTTACTAATTATCTGAATAAAAAATTATTATTTTTAATTTATTAAAAATTTGGGTTATTACAGATAATCTATTGTCATGTGAGACACTTTGGACTAATAGATTTGCGTGGTTTGTAATATGTCATCATAATTTAGCATATTACATGTGTCTTTTTCATTCTTTTTACCATGCAATGATGTAAATCTATACTCAATCACTTTAAATCAAAGCGTTATCAATTTAGAACACATACCTTCATATACAATTAATTTGAAAACTGCTCGAAGTTAGCAATAAAATATGAAAAATATGGGATGAGATACGACAAATATAAAAAACTAGCCAAACTGCATTATAAACTCCAATAAATGTGATTCTTAAAAAAAAGAAACGGAGATATCGGTAATTTCCATATGTTGTGCGGAATTTTAAAAAATTCACACCTCCGGCTCTGGTCACCGATACCGTTATGCTACGACTTATATGCCCCAAAATCGCAACATCACAACCAATACCATTAAGGCGACCGATGCAGAGATTTCAAACTATGGTATACAGCTTCCGTCACTTGGTTAGGGTGGAACGCGGGTGTGGGAGTGAGAGCGAGAACTGGATCGCAAAAGCGACCATAATAAAACCAGTATGGGGCATCTTGAAACACATGAGGAAATAAATATGGTGAAATTGTCGATATGATTGAATATAGATTGGTTAATATTTTGTCCTTCTATGTATGTGAAATTGGGATACATAAGACTGCATTGCATACTGGATGCTTGTTCCAATTGTGTGAAAAATGCATGCCTTTATGTGCCAATGTCTCAAGTTCAACCACTTGATAGTAGTTTTGTTTGTCATTTTGTCTTTTTAGTGTTAGATGTTTCTTCCCTGATAAATAACTTAGAACTTTATAATTCGTATCCTACTGCAATTCTTTTTATGCACGACATAGATAGTATTAGATACAAGAAGAATGATTACAGGCATGACACAGACACCCAGATTTTCAATATATGTTTGGGATGGCCACGTTCGGTAGGCACGTACACGAAAACAAATATATGGTGATTATAGGTGCATTTTATATGTTTTCTTACTTAAAACAAGTTACATGGGATTTACTTGTAGAAAAGTGAATGTTTTCTTCAAACTTTTGTCTGTTTATGCATGCTCTACTTATATAGATATATGATGGAGTTTTTCACCTTTCTCTTTTGGTATGATCAGGTAGTGTCATCATTACAAGCCTACGGAATATAATACAAACTGAGGGTGTGAAGGGGATGTACCGTGGCCTTACACCAACATTAGTTGCACTACTTCCAAACTGGGCGGTGAGTATTACTTTCTTTGGGTTGCTTCTGGAAAATGATTGAGTCCATTGCAACTTCGAATCTTTTCCCCATACGTAAGTGGTTGTAGCTTTAAATGTTTTCTGATTGCTTCGCCCCCAATTTTTCTTTTATTGAGTAGAGACTGGTTTGATGTTGCTTTTGTAAAATCAATATGGTTGAACTACACTACTATGAATACTTGTTTCGAAAAGAAATATGCATTTGTGTTTTTCTTGTGTATGAATCACCTAGAGGCCCCTCCTTTTTTCTCTCTTTCTTGTGTTGCTTCCCCCCGCCCCCCGCCCCCGCCCCCTCCCTTCTAGAAATGCAATGCTTTGTGGTGCAAATGCTAGTTTTGTTTCCTAGTCAATTAAATCTTTGTAAAGCCAAAATTTTGGTGGAATAGAATTATTTTTTGCCAGAAAGCTAGAGGATTGTTATGAGAGCGTGAGATACCCGCAAAGTTGAAGGATAAATTTTACCATACTGCTATAAGGGCTAGCCATGTTACAAGGCACTGAGTGTTGGGCTACTAAGCAATGACATATGAGTAAGATCAATGTAGCTAAAATGCTGAGCAAAAAAAGATCAATGTAACTAAAATGAGAATGTTGAGATGGATGTGGGGTACTAGTTGGTTGTTTGTTTGTTTTTTTTCTTTCTGTTGAACTGTTGGCTTGACTTATTTCGTGAACTTATGTTTGGCCGAATTTCTCATTCTATTTGACCCTTTCACCTTCAAGAATATGCATAGCTTGGTCTCATATTCTTTATCTTTCTCTTAGTAACCAAAGTACTGATTGTTCGTACAGGTGTACTTCACAGTCTATGGGCACCTGAAAGGCCTGCTCTGTACACATGGTGGGTAAAGGCTGGAAAGCTATTGGCATTGATTTTATTATACGATGTTTCCCCAAACCACCACCCCTTCAAATTTTGATAATTCTTGTTCGCAGTGGATTTGAACACAATGCTTGGTTGGGTTTGGTTTAGGACACATCTTTTTTTTTTTTTTTTTTGATGATCACATTTCATTGAAAAGGAACAAACCAATTACAGAACTAAAAGGGGCATACCCCAGTAAAATCAAATTCCCCTATAAAACATTCTGGGGCCAAGAAAGAAACAAAGCAAACAACAGCCTATCTAAGGTATATCAAACCTTTACCCCGAGAAAATGTTTTCTGGAAGCCTCCAGCTTGCTCCCAACGATCTGTTCAAAGATGATTTCTTAATTCTTCTTCTAGAACACAGGAAATCTCGAATGGATTTAACAATATTGAGGGAGACAACATCAACCTGTGTAGTTAGATTTTGAAATACTCGAACGTTTCTTTCCCTCCAGATGCCACACACTGTAGCTGCGAGCATACTTGATAGAATCAAACTCCTGAAATCCTTGGTTTTCACATTCCAGACAAACCATTCCACAATATCTGCTAGAGTATCAGGTATACCAGGAATGGAAGTTGTCCCCAAAACATGGTGCCAAACTATAGAAGAAAAGGAGCACTGGAAAAAAAAGATGGTGATGGGTTTCCCTAGCGTTCTTACACAGTACACAAGTATCATCCATCTACATTCCCCAACTTACTAATCTATCCTTAGTGTTCATCTTATACTGAACTGCCAACCAAAGCACAAAAGCCCACCGTGGGACCATTTGCTTGGACCAAACAATTGGTGCCCATGGCATACTTGGTCTTCTACTTCTTAGAACTTCCCACGCAGATGCCACTGAATATTTGCCACTTGGATGAGGCAACCAAACTACACGATCTTCCCTCAAACTGTCAGGCAACCAAACAACACAATCTTCCCATTTAACCTTTGCAGCTTTGTGATTCAGATCAAATCCTGACCAGAGAAAGGCCATCAGAGTACTCTCAATCTCCTTCACTGTTTTACTATGAATAATGAAGATAGAGCTCCAATAGACCTGAATACTAAACAACACAGACTGAATAAGTTGGGCTCTCCCTCCATTAGTCAACTACATGTGGGACCACCCATGGAGTCTTCTTAGAATCTTTTCTTTAAGTACTAAACAATCAGCAGCTTTTAACCTTGTAGAGATAAGGGGTACCTTAAGTATTTTACAGGAAGACTAGCTTCAGGAATAAGAATAATGTCCTTTAAGGATCCCTTAATCTCCTCAGAAACCCCAGCAAAAAAAGTTGAGCCCTTAGCCATATTAGGTTGAAGCCCAGAATAGGCATGGAAGTCCTTAAGCAATTGATTAAGAAGAGAGAAAGAGGGACCAGTAGCACCACAAAGGACGAACAAATCATCAGCAAACACTAAATGGTCAAGATTAATCTCCCTGCATTTGGGATGGTGTGAACTGTCTCAAAGAAATTCTGTGTTGTAACAAAGCAGAGAAGGCTTCCATCACAGAGAAATAGGTATGGAGAGATAGGATCTCCCTGTCTCAATCTTCTTTGGCCTTGAAAGAAACCTTCTAAAGACCCATTAATCACAACTGAATATCTGACTGTGGTCACAAATTGATGAACCCAATGGATATATAAATCAGGGAAACACATAACCCTCATAGTATCAAAAAGGAAAGACCAGTCCACTGAGTCATAAGCCTTCATCAGATCAAGCTTGAGGGCACATCTAGGAACATCATTGTCTCCATGATACCCTTGCACTAACTCTTGCATTAATAACACATTATCTTGTTCTTTGTCTTACCTTTCTATTCTTTAGCGGAACGGATTGTTAACTCCTGTTATGATAATGCAGTGGATAACAGTTGTCAACTTACATTTGGAGCCAATATGATAGCTGCTTCGGGCGCTGGGGCAGCCACGGCTATTGCAACAAATCCACTGTGGGTTGTTAAGACCAGACTCCAAGTAGGTTGGATCTTGTCTGTGTTTGGAGCTTTCTAAGTAAATTGAACTAATACATCAACAATTGCATTTGATTGCTGCATGTATGACTTGTCATTTGTAAACATGTGTATTATTTTAATGTTATGTGTCAAAAAATTCTCAATATCTACAGAGTTCCATAGCTGTAATTCTTTTGTCGGAGAATGTTCTCCTGTTGGTGAAAAAATATGCTTTGCTAATTTGCAGAAGTACCAAAAGCAGAATACATTGCTGGAAAATGGGATGGAGTATGTCTATAACACTCCTTTAAAGTGCTAGGAAACACGCTCTGAATTGTCGTAGGTTTTAATCTATGCAAGTAATCCTCCTGGCACACGTTCATTATTCTGTTCGCAGCAAAACTCTACCTATTTTTTTGCATGTCAAACAAATTAGAAGATGAAGAGTCTATAAGATAGAGTTTGCTAGTTGCCTCTTTTTGAGCTTCCTTACCGACTTAACTGTCTACTTTTGGGGGATCCCTTCTTTCTTGATTTAGGGTCTTGGGGTGTGTCAATTCGTCGATTTTGGTGCTTTTGCTGAAATTGTATCTTTTATTTTGGGATCTTTCTTTCTTTATTTTTTCACACAAGGCCCAACGCCCTAGTATCATTCACAAGAGGAACCCATAGGAGACACCTAAAGCCCATGTTTAGTGATTTACGTTCTCACCAAAGTGCTCTTGAAATCTGTTAGAGCTTGTCCCACCCTAAAAAAGTAGAATATGAGCCTGCTCGGACTCATTTCCAATTGGTCTTGCATTAGATGTTTTAACATTCTGTTGAATCTAGGCTTTTGGTAGCTTTTGGAGAAAACACTTGATTGATTTCCCCTTTGTTTGTGCCTATAGCGCACCTTGTTTTGCTGTGATCCCTATCTTATGGATTCTTTATCCACCTCTCCATGTGCGAGTACGGCGTCCCTGTGCAGGTGAGCGTTAGTTTGTCCCACATTGGTTAATTATACCTCCGAACCCAGTATATGAGCATGCTCAACTTTCTCAGTCATTGCCAATTAGTTTTGAGTTGAATGCCTTAGAAACACCTTAGACCTAATGCAACATTATAATTTTGTTTAGAAACACCTTAGACCTAATGCAAAGCTATAAATTTTGTTTAGTATTTCCTAACCAAGAAAAACATGTTTTTCTTTTGTTATAGGATGGAAAGAATCCAGTAGCTATACAAATGAGTGGATCAGATCGACTAGGTAAATGGAAGATGCATAAAATAAAACTCAAATCACCCAAAACCTGATACTATAGAGCCCAAGACATGCTGCATGTAAAATTCCATATTTGCCCTTTTCCTTTTGTTCATGCTCCATATTGATCTCATGTTTTCCCTTGCAATGGGGCTTTGACGGTATCTAGACTCTAATCTTTCTACCTGTTAAATTTGGCCTTAGGTAGAAGTGATATACTTGTAGCTTCACTATGAATCCTTCCCCAAGTTAGAGAAAGACTATAGGCCCCGTTTGGATGCCACTATAGGAAGAGGGATTAGTTTTCCCCCCTTTACAAGACCGGGGGGCCCACGCTCTGCCCCCGTTTGGGAGCCGCAAACTCAAGGGTTTTCCACAACACCGTTCTTGCCTAAGACCGGAGAAAGGGGGCATCGGCGGTCTTATATTCGGCTAGGGTTTGAGGTGTCCATGAGTTATCCCCCCTAATCCCCCTTCAAATTGGACGGTTTCACCCCTCCTAATCCCCCTTCTCTCACCCCCCCAGCTTCCCATTTTTGCTGCCCACCACCGTTTTTGTTTTCTGGAGCAATAAACAAAAAATAGGGAGAACAATAACAACAAGAACAGATCGGAGAAAGGACAGATCGGAGAGAGGAGGGATTGAACCAGTCGTAGCTGCTGCTGCTTCTTCTTCTTCTTCCGCTGCTGCTGTTGCTTCCGCCGTCATTCTCTTGCTCTTTCTTTCTTTTTTTTTTTTTTTCCAGACTTCTCTCGCTTTCTCTCTATCTCTCTCTCTCCCTCTCTTAAACAGTGATAAGAAAGGAAGAAAAGAATAAGAAAAATGATTGTGTGCATATGAGACCATGTGCTATCATACACCCTCACCAATAATTAATTAAAATGAACACATAATTAAATTATAAATATAAATTAAAGAAAGTATTACAAGTTCTCCACTTTTAAAAAAACAAATTAAGTAAAAAAACTTAAAAACAACAAAGGGAAATAATTATGTGCTTTCGTGACCACGTGTTATAACACATGCCACCCATAATAAATTAACATGCACACATAATTAAATTGTAAATGTAAATTAAAGAAAGGTATTGAAAATTCTCTACTTAAAAAAAAAACACTTTAAAAATGATTTTTAATTTATTATGCTTATTAAATTAATTAATTAATTAACTAAATATTAAGGCTTAAATTGTGAAAGAATAATTAAATTTGCAATTATATAAAAAACGTAATACATAATTAATTTAGGGACTGCATAAGGGCAAAAGAGTCATTTGACAGCTTTTTACATCATCCACCCTTCCTTATACCCCCAATTTATCCTTCATCCAAACGTTGTACTATTTAATCCCCCTTCTCTAATACCTCATCCAAACAACCTACTATTTAATCCCCCTCCATAAACATCACATCAATGTGGGTCATCCCATATTAACTATTACCCCCTACTATCTTATCCTCCCTTATTAACTAATACTCCCAATTCTTTCCCCGCATCCAAACGGGCCGATAATGTGCAAAGCTAAAACCGTCACATATAGCTATTAGAATACACAAGTTTCTGAGGTCATAATTACAACCAATGTCCTAGAAAGCCACAAGAAATGTCCTCAATCTCTCTTTGTATCATTTGATGGTCCGACAGGTGGTCTTTTCTGGGTCGGTACTGGCCTGTTGTTGAAGTTAGCCAACTATTCCCCCAGTTTTTTTGGAAAGAAACCCACCCTTGAGACAAAAACTTGTACTGTCCTTTGGCAAGTATCCATGTATTGGCTGGTCTATCACTCATCATAGTCAGATTATTTGGTGTCCAGAATTTGTGTGGGATAGATGTGGTTGACCCTGGCAGATGGGATTTCTATGAGATTGTTGATTATTGCAACTCTGGGTTAGAGATTTCTGATTGCCATATTCCCTGTTCAACTCCTTCCTTTTGTCTTAACTTTTGTTTCTAGACATTGAAGTCTATTCCCTGTGTTTGCTTGTAAACTTATTTCCTTAATTCGGAGACACCATAGGAGTAACCTGCAAGGGGCCATGGCCCCCTCTACGTGAACAGTGCTTGTTATAGTACTCTGAAAGCAATATAATATCTCCATACCTCAGAGGTATGGCCACTCTGCTAAAGATGTGGCCCCCAAACCCCATACAATGCGGTTGATTCTTATTAATTTACTTCTTTTTTTACCCCCTTTCATTTGTTTGCCTTGGAATTTTGTTCCACAAAGGTTTGCGGACAGAAAGGAGAGCTGCGTATATAGGAGTACGCCATACACATCACTGCAGACAATGTACCACCTAACTTGTGCATACTGGCATGATATTTATCAATTTCCCTCTCCTGTCATCTTACTCAATTTGTGCGTGTTGGGAGATCCAAAAGATTGAAAAGTGCCACCTTTCCCTCTCTAATCAACGCCCTCTCTTCCTTCTAAGAACGTCATGGTCCATACCCTTTTCACATATCTGCTCTTTCTCTTTTTCTCTCACCTGGACCTTCTATCGCTACAACTCTTTGCTGTTGTTAAAGGTTTGCCGGATCTGTGATAGGCCGGGATTTGGTTCTCATCCTACTTTTTCCCTTTCTCTGTAAAGCTGTCTATTAGCCGGGCCTGTCATAAGTGGTCGATTTACCCCTCTCTCTCTCTCTCTCTCTCTCCCCATGTGTGTGCGCGCGCGCGTAAAGCTATGCATTGCTTCTGTGAATCCCATAAAGATGCAATGATGGTTCTTCAATTTCTTGGGAACTAGAATTCAAAAAATAATGGTTTCCCCAAATTGGGTGAAATTCAGTTCTATTCCAATTTAAACTTCTGGACCTGAAATTAACACGTTCATCCCCCAAAATGATGGTTGTCAATCTTTTTCATCTATTACCTTCTCTGCCTAGATTTGAAGCCTTTTATTCACTCTCCTTGTATATGTGTGTATTCTCCTGACGCAAAAACAAATGGATCATACTCCTGGCTGATTCCTAGAATGTTTACAAAGGTGATTCTGGAGCTCGACTTGAGGCTCACTTCGAGGCAAGGCACAGAAAAAACGCTCCTGGGCGTTGATATTTTGGTTAGAGAACCACAAACTCCTTCGTCTATCCGTTCGAGGCATACGGAGCTGTGCGCTTTTCGTGCCTTTTTCGCCCATATGACAGAGGCGAACACATGAAGAGTCTGCTCTTTTTTTATTTTGTAAGTGAAGAGTCAGTTCATTATGAGTTGTTGGGGGTTGGGGAACGAAGGGTTTTGCGTACTCGCGAGACGACGTAGAGTGCTTTTAAAAGTTGGATCTATTAATGCACTATGTTTTATGACTTACCATGTTTTTTTATGGAAATTTTTATCAACTATTTTCTTGCTTTTTGTGAGGCACCTTTGTGTGGTACAAACACTATACCCTTCTTTTTATTGTGCTTTTAATTAATTTTATTTCTCATAAATAAATAGTAAAAACTCCAAAGGTTTATGCCTCAATGCCTTGAGGCTTTTGCCTCACCTCATGAGAAGTCAACAACTTCGCCTTTGCGCTTTCGCCTCTAGATACTTTTTTACTAGGGTAATGTTGTCTTCAAATTTCTTCACTGCAGATGTGAGTAATACATTGTGGATGTATTGTATGTTATTCAGTAAAGCCTCGATTATATTTGAGAAACTGCCACATGATGACACTTTGGATTACTTGGATACTGATTTGAACTGAGCGCCCCAAAGTGTGTATAGTTTCTGATAAAAACTCCGCTCATTGAACTGCTTATTTCTGAAAATTATCATGTTTGTGTTGCTCTTACCCTTCTTTTATTTCCTTGTGTAGACGCAGGGAATGAGACATGGTGTGGTTCCCTATAATGGCATTTTTTCTGCATTAAGAAGGATTGCTCATGAGGAAGGGATACACGGATTGTATAGGTCAGTGATTCTTATTGATACCACAAAAGTAAGTTGGTAGTTGTCAGGCTTGGTGATCTTACTAATAGCACCATATCACGAATATAAGTTCATGAAATAGCTAGTTCCATAATGTCTGAAGCTCTTAGAACTTGGAATATACCATAGTTACTGGATTGTTTGAGTTGTTGGTTGTTTTATTCCATTAACTATTTTAAGTGCCAATTCTTGTGATTTCTACAGTGGTCTTTTGCCTTCATTAGCTGGGCTAAGTCATGTAGCCATCCAGTTTCCGTTATATGAAAAAATGAAGTCCTATTACGCAAAAAAGGGTAATGTGTTCTTTCTTTCATTTCTTTCCTTTTTGAGTTGGTTGTAGATACGAAAGAATCATATATTTGATGGGTGAGATGCTGATCATGCTGACTTGATGATGTCAGATAGTACAACCCCTGATAAGCTGGGACCCGGGAGACTTGTAATTGCCTCTTCAATATCTAAAGTAGTTGCCTCCATAATGACTTATCCACACGAGGTATTTTCTCTATTTCTACAAAATGGAAAAACATGTAGATATAAGATTATGGGAATTGATTTTCACACTCCCCTTTTTACAATTCACACTCCTTTTTTTTTTTTTTTTTTTGTCTTTATTCACCTGAATTTACTATCTTGCCCTTTATTCAATACCCTTTTTTGCACATTCAAGTACAATATTGTAAATTCATGTTAATCAAAACAAAAAAAGAGAGTGTGGATGGTTAAAAGGGGAGTGTGAAAATCATTTTCCAAGATTATTTGTAGAAAATCGTTTACTCGTTGAAACGTGATACTGGTTTGGAACTTTTTTTATTTTTGTAATTTTCTGCATTAGTATTTCTCTGGATTTGTATGTATATATAGACGTCTCTATATTGCTTGCTTTCAACCCAATTTAAGTGCTTCAAAATAGATCCTATTCCGTGGTCATTAAGAAAATGCATTTTTTCGTTTTGAATTTATTGAACCAATAAAGGAGAAATGAATCATAAAATATGATAATCAGAAAGATGATTATTTTTAGTACTATCCCTGTAGAACTGTTGAATTACTATGCCACAATTCCATAAGAGCATGAACTGGGTGGAGGATCAAAGTTAACTAAAACAGATGACAATTTATATCTCCAATTCTAATTCTATACGTGTTGCTGATGCGTGAGTTAGCAACTTTGTTTTGTTTTTGTCATAATAAAATCTGCATTTCCATTCCAGGTGGTGCGTTCCAGATTGCAAGAACAAGGACAAGCGAGAAATTCTGAGGTCCGATATGATGGTGTCATTGATTGCGTTAAGAAGGTATTTGAAAAGGAAGGTATTCGTGGTTTCTACCGCGGATGTGCAACTAATCTACTTAGAACGACTCCATCTGCTGTCATAACGTTTACCAGCTACGAGATGATACATAGGTTTTTGGAGCAGATTATACCTCCAGAAGAGAAGCATTCGGAGGCCAAACCCTGAATCTGGTGGCCATATTGGACCTTGGGAGGAATATGGAAGGACTGGAAATAATGACGATAGAATTGTAGGAAAATCACAAACCCCATTTAAATAGGAGATAGTGACTTTAGTTCCTTTCGGTAACATTGATGAGCTGAAGGGCTGAGTTCGAGAGTGGCTTCTCTTCCATTCTTACTGAAAACGTGGGACAACTCTTCAACTAGGGGTGATTATAAGAGAGTTTTAATTTTCATTACCAAAAGAAAAAGAAAAGATAGTTCAATTCTTGATTATGCAATGTTCTGTAGCTTATTTTTGCCAGGTTCTAAGTTCGTTTTATCCCTATTACCTGCATTTGATGTAGAGAACCCTGATTCAAGTAATTCTTTCAGAAGTATTTACTGGTGTTCCTTTTATTTAAGAAGTTACTTAAATTTTTTGGCAACTTTAACACGGGTAAATGATGTATTCTTATGATATTATAAATTTTTTTGCTTTATCTCCGAGTACCCATTTGCTCGATATTGATTTGCTTCCATTTCCACTTTCTTGTAAGCGAGGCCGGGCAAAAAATGGAAAAACCACTCGTGGGGGACGCTGCATTTTTTTCCCTTCATGCGTAGGTCAAGAAATTCTATGTGAAGGAAACCAAATACAAAGTGGACTTATTTCCTTGTGTTTGTGGAACAAAAGTCCGTTGTTTTTTGCATTTTTCACTTCTATCTGTTTGTCTGGCCATGTGCGATTTGAGGTCGTCAATTGCTAACTTAAATACGAATTGTTAGACTCAACGTAAATCTCAGACAAATTTTACGACTGTTAGGCTCCGTTTGTTTAGACGTAAAATATTTTTTGATAAATTGTTTTACTATTTTATGGTGTTTGGTTGTGTAAAAAGTGAGGAAAAATATTTTCTATCAATTGGATGAAAACAACTTATTCTTAAATCTTCCGTGAGTTATTTTCCAAAATGAACCCGCTGTCTTCTACTGTAATTCTCGCTGTTCGGTTTCCTCGATCGTCGGTCCTGATCCATGTTCAATTTCAATGATCTCAAATCTTTTCACTGTTTAAACCCTCTCTCTTTTTATACACTATTTTGTTGATTTATAAAGTGGCAACAAAACATCAAAAAATAAAAGTTTGAAGTTTGTTTTATGAAAAAATATTTTACATTGAAACAAACGGAGCCTTAGTGTTGAATCTTTTTTGTCACAACTACCACCATTTATTTTTACGAGGAAAAACGAGGTTCGCCAAATCTTAGAGTAATTTTTTTGCTGAAGTGTGCAAGTCCAATGCCAAATCTGAATGTAAATAATGGCTTTGTCAAAAGAATGCGATGCATTTGAGGTTAATGCCATATTTCTTGGATTCATGATGAATTTATTAGAATCTTTTTGTAGCAAAAGCATCAGCATTTATCTCGTGGATACAGACTTTCAGACACAAATCGAATACAGACCTAGACGTTCAGACACAAATCCGAACCTAGATGTTTCCCTCGACAATTAGAAACCGCCCAATTAATTACTCTGGCAAACATACTACAGTAACAATTGGCAATCCAATCACCCATTCACGTCACTGACTCAAAGTTAAGGTGTTTCGCTATAATTGTTTTTCTTCTCTTTCCCTTCAAAAAAATAATAATAATAAGAATTACAAAATGTCATATAATTCCAAGTTCACAAGAAAGCCGACAACAATGCCATGGCAAGCCAAGTGGCGTTTGGCCCAACATCATTAGGGATATTTAGGTGCCAAGAGAAAGGTGGTTAGGAGTTCAGCTCCTCTTCTAATAGTATTTACTTTCACAGATCAAAAAAAAAAAAACCAATGCTCTGGCGACTGAGTAATGACTTCAAATACCCAATATCAACAAGTATACAAACCAGACCTCTATATATTATGTACATATCTTCAAAACAAACTAACTGATCTACAACAATGGCACACCTTTTCTTAGCAAATCTAATTCTGAAGTAAATCAGAATGAAGATAAAGCCTTAACCACTAGAAAAAGATGTGGTTGAGCAACTAACGAATTTACCAGTCACAGAATCCGGTGAAGGCGGAACCTTGCTATTCTTCAACAACACGACATGATCACCCTCAGGCGAAGGATGCATACGTTTACCCGTTGCCTCTCCTTCACTTTTCTCCTCTTTGTACTCCTGAATTTCCTTCAAAGCCTCCAAAACCTCTTCCATTGTAGGCCTCATTTCCTTCTCAAGTTGCAAGCACCTAAATGCCACCTCGGACACTGATTGAGCCATCCTCTCAATCGAGGAATCTGATTGGAACCCAAGAGAAGGGTCTATTAGCTCATTGAACTCGTGGTTTTGGATCCTGTTGATCGCCCAGTTAGCCAAGTTGATCTCGTGCCTATGCCTACTTATGTCAACTGCCGGCATTGATGATATGAGCTCGATAAGGACAACACCGAAGCTATAAACATCGCTTTTATCTGTAAGCTGGTAGCATTGGTGGTATTCGGGATCAACATAACCGGGGGTCCCTTGTGGAGCCGTTGAGACATGAGTGACGTTGGTTGGGAAAAGCCTTGAAAGCCCGAAATCCGCTACTTTGACACAGAAGTTGTCGTCAAGGAGGATGTTGTGAGTCTTGACATCACGGTGGACGATGTCAGAAGCATGGAGGTATGCAAGTGCTCCGGCTGTTTCAATGGCAATGCTCATTCGGATAGGCCATGTGAGTGGGGCGTCTTTTGCTCGGTCACCATGTAGGTGATCAGCGACTGTGCCATTAGGGATGAACTCGTATACGAGGAGAAGTTCCTTGCTTTGGCAAGAGGTGCAACCATAGAGAGCCACAAGATTCCGGTGGTGCAAACGCGTGAGGATTTCGACTTCATTCATGAATTGGGTCACTCTCTTGTAGTTGTGCTCATATAGGCGCTTGACTGCCACTTCCCGCCCATCTCGAAGTATTCCTGTTTGAGAAAAAAGGTCAAAGATTGAGTAACGGGCGTATGGCACAAAAATATCAACATGGTTAAACTAAAATGGTAACATAAAAATTTTGAGCGCGCAGTTGAGACTTGAGATTTTAGAGGAGGTGGGAATGATGAAAAGAAAAAAGACTGTTAGCAGTTCAAAAAAATCAGTTGAGAGTAGGGAGAAAGAGAAATCTGAAGCAGTTTTAAGAGAAAATTTGTCGTTAAAGTTCAGACCATGGGGTGTTCTGCATCTAATTATGTACCTAAGAAACATGGACACGAGATGCCCAAGACAAATTTTCCAAAAGGTTATGGGTATGTATCGTGTGTCCGAACATAGCTGTATCCCACATATATAAGATACTAGTACGTGAAGCTAATACGAGTGTCCGTCACAGTAGCATAGATGAATGTGACCAAATTGCAAATGTAGCGGTGGTAATCTTGTGACATATAAGTTGAACTCCGAGCCTTCTCAATTCTCACCGTGGTATACGGTGCCGAAGCCTCCATCTCCCAATTCTTTAGAAGCATCAAAGTTGTCAGTAGCTTCTTCAAGTTCAGTGTAGGAGAAGACAGCAACCCCAAAGTAGATGCTACCTCTTTCAAGGTCAGAAGAAGTGTTCTTGGAGATCCCATAAGAGACATTGTTTCGCTTCTTGCGCCACCGGATAGTAAGTATGAGCAAGGAAAGAACAAGGGCAACGCCTCCTGGTATGACTGGAGAAAATAGAGGTGCAGGTAGTCAGATTTTGATTCAGCCATTCAAAATCATGAAAAAAAATAGTACAAAACTACAAATGGAAGAAGTGAGCATCTCCAGTGGTTAGAGCAAATCTCGCATTGCCCATTATTCTTCGGTTAGCCACAGGGCACATGCCAGTATTAGCCAAAGTTTCTTCTACAATGAGAGAGAGAGAGAGAGAGAGAGAGAGAGAGAGAGAGAGAGAGAGAGAGAGAGAGAGAGAGAGAGAGAGAGAGAGAGAGAGACAGAGACAGAGACAGAGACAGAGACAGAGATATTCTAGTGGAGAAATTTTTTGGTTTGAGCCAACTTTTGCTCTAAATTTAGCAAAAGATTGGCCAAATTTTGCAATTGAGTATACGAACTACCCATTGGAGTTCAATTGTTGGGAAAACTAGCCAAGTTGTACCTTTGGCAATGAATTTGCCTACCCATTCGAGTTGCTCTAATGAATGTTGGATATGAATGAAGAAGACCAGTGAAATACTTATCAAACATACATCTGTATTTTCTCATGCATATTAGAAGCTGATCAGGGGCACATTACCTGTCCCTAGAATCAATTTCAATTTGCTTTTTCCTGCAACAAAGGACAAGGAGAAAAAAAAAGATCGTTAAACATGTCCAAAAAGATAGGAAGAGAAAAGCCCAACGACAAGCAATTATTATGACTACTCTGAATGCTTTACACTAAAAACCACCATATAAAATGGACTGGACTGCTATAAGCGAAGATTTTTTTCTTACTCTGTGAATCAACAGCGAAATATAAAAAACATAACCTGAAATCTTCTGAAAACAAAGAAGTGATACGAAAAAAAACTGTAGTTTCCTTGCCGAAGGTTAAGAGTTCTATTTCTCCGATAAAAACAAAACAGAACTAGAGAACTGCCACAGTTATAGTGTTTATAACCGCCTTTGAAATTTCTGCATTTTTTCCAGCTAAAGTGAGAACATCATACAACATACGTTAGTGAGTTAGTGGGGTCTAGGGGAGACGAAATTCAGAGATGAACTAAGGTATTAGCGCTCTTTGCCATGCAAGCTAGACACTGCAGGTTCCTGCCATGCGATTTTTTAAGGGCCAAAACACAAATAGTGTTACTGAACCCGCACCGGCCATGGCTTATTTCACACTCATCAGTCATCACAACTAAACAGAACCAGTCCAATGTAAATCCACTCTCAGTAACTTTGCATTGTCTAGAGACTCCTGTTTTACCATTCTTCCCTCCATCAACTTCAGCCGGTGCATGCAGCAACCCATAAGGCCATGACTCAAATTACATTACAGAACCGTTCAAGTACTGATCTTTTCAGAATGATCAAATAAGTAAAATACTTGTTGGTGGAATTGGAAAAGGCACAACTGCACAAGTAATTGGAAACTGTGACAAAATAGCAGGAAATGAGGTGCAGTTGAAGAATAAGAAGAGATCAGCCAAGTTGGGACCGAATTGCATAGAAGATCGGTCAGATGCAAAATGGCTTAGGCGGAGTAGCACACTCAGGATTAATCACCTGGACATTGACTACCAGGAAGTGTTGTTTGGATAATAGACTTCAATGAAGCAATTACTTCGGTAAGTTGTATACATAGGCTTATTGCCTTCACAGTAGACCTCAAATCCAAGGCACCCACAAAAACCCTCTTTGTCATCGCTGATTTCAATTGCGTATGTTATGAGTGGACGAGTACCACAGTTTTTAGGCCTACGTGATATCTGGTAGTTGAACTGACTCTGTGATGATCATACTAATGAGAAAACTAAGTCTGACATGGAAAAAGTTTTTTTTTCCCCCATCAAAATTTGATCAAGAACTGCCAACCCATTTTGGTAGATTTGGTTAACAAGAATGAGAACTGGAATATATGAAAGGCTTGAGGGCATCATTTTATAGTTTTCTTCATCTGTGTTATTGAGTTTGACTTGGTTTGAGTCTGTCAGATTCATCTCAGCAAATTCCAAAGCTAATAGTTGGATTATACCACTGAAGCCAGATTCCAGAATTCAGAATTTAACTGTGAAACCTTACTTATCTGATAAAGAATAAAAAGAACAGTCAAATAACTCCATTCATGATATCAGGATACTGAATTGAAAGGGATAAGGAAACAAAGGAGGGTTGATTAAGGGTAGTTATTATATATAGCCTCAAAGTAGTAGAATTGTCTCCAGGTCAAACGTGAATCTGAGTCCATCACTGCCTTTAATTTTAACATGGGATATGAAGTCAACTAGCCATCCCATGGAAATACCATTCGGACCATTGGACTCACTTACGGTTGAATAGAAGTGTAATATAGAGGGGAAGTGGAAAAGTATTAGGATTAGAGATAGAAAGAGAAGAACTAGGATTTAGGACCATCTAGGATCTTTTATAATGTTCAACTGAGTTAAGAAACACAACATGAATAAAAGCTTAAAATAAATGTAGAAAGAACAATGAGTAAGAGGGACCTAACACAACCACCACAACTTCAGGTATTTGATCCCTTGTGCTAAGACGAGGCGAAAGTTGGAACAATTTGTGTTTCATCACAAGAAATACCATTCTTGATCAACATAGGAGGACTATGTGTAAGCTCCTTAGCGGGCGGGACTGGAGTGATCCTATGTGTATGATTATGGTTTCGTCGATCTAATCTCTGAAGGAAAGAAATGTTCTAAATTGGATCCTCAAGACAAATTTGGGGGAAATGAAGTGTGAAATGTAAATCTCCATCTCTTCAAATTTTCAACTCAGATAACTTGCTTTTTTTTTTTTACAACTTTTGTTTTCTAATGTTATGCTAGCAGCTGAGCTAGGGTCAGAGCAAGGAAAAGCTCAACTAGATGGTCCGAAAAGAGAAAAAAGACCCTATGCTCTATTTTAGTAGCGGAGGGGGATCTTTAAAGGCTTGTTTCACAGGACAAAACATGAATGTCCAGTTAAAGGCACAAAGTATGTATGGTACTCATACCGTCATTGCAGTGTTTGGAATGAGCCCCATCAGGACAGAAACACACAACAGTTGAACCGTTCAATCCGCAAGTGCCTCCACTGCTTCTGCAATCGGCACAACTCGGTCCAGACCATTCCAAAGAAAATCCTTGGGTCAACAACTTCGCATAGTCTTGAGTCTCCACAATCACACTTGAATTTTCCTCAGTTAATTCAACTGGTGCAAACACTAAGGACTCACAAGGCACCAGAGCATTGAAACCATAATGCTTTCCTCTAGGAACCAATGCGACAAAGGAGATCAGAATTGTTTGGTTGGCAGCGAAAGCACATGTAACTACACGTTTTGGGTAACTACTGGAAACGTTTGCTGAGCAGTTGTAGAAGAACAGGAGATCAGAATTGGAGGATTGGAATGTTAAGGATGATCGGTCGAAAGAGAAATTTTGTTGGGGAGCAAAGCAAGTGGTGTCAAGCACCTCCACATCTACCAAGTGAAATGACTGGTTGTCATAAGAGATATCCTCAATGGGGTAATGGGCACCAGAGGTCTTATATATGGGCTTATTTCGCTCGCAAGCGACATCAAATCCCTTTGCGCCGCAGAAATCTTCACTTTTGTCAAGGATCCAGAAAGGGTAGCTTATGTTTGGACCAGTACCGCAGTTTTGAGGCATGCAGGCTTCATATTTTGAATCTGCTGACAGAACTGACTCAACTAATATGGTGAAGATTACAGAATGGATCACCACATGAAAGAATACTTCCAAACTCAACAAGTTGTGCAAATCCATTCGAAGGACAGAGTCGAAGAAGAACAAGAAGATTAAGAGTAAACATTAGTAATATGAATGGGAGGGAATGAATGAAGAAAATCAATGCAAGTCTCGATCAGATTTGAATGATTCTAAGTTAGAAAAAATGGTTTTGGTATTATTTTTATTTATGCATTCAAGTTGACTTGGCTCACACTTACAGTTACCCAGCCTTTTTAATTGGGTTGCAAACCTTATAATTAATTTGCTTGCAAACCTCATAATTGTGTAAGCAACATCAAAGGTTGTGAAAACAACAATATATGTATGTTTTTTCTAGGACTATGGATGGTGTATGAAATTGGGTCAAGTACCCATTTGTCAATTGTCCTTCTTGAAGCAACAAAAGATAAAAACTACAGGGGATGGACCTGATAAACGAATTCAATGTAGCTGTCAATACGAAATTTATGTTCAAGAAGCCTAGGTTAAATCCTTGGTCAACTATATAAAATGGGGGTTCAAGTACAAAACATATTTAAGCTAACCCTTTGTCGTAATCTTTGAGATATTACAAAGTATATACTCATCCTCCTTCCAAATGCTACCCTAAACAAATCATATATCCCTCATCCCCTTCGACTATAACTTCCGTACTATTATATCCCTTATTCGACTCCCACGAAAGACATAATTCTTCGGGTGCGAAAGTTTCTTTTGTGAATTCTCCATTTCCACTGTGGATGACCAATCTTTGACTGGATTGAAAGAAAGGTGGAAGCTAGTACAAAAATCCCTTACCTCTAAAAAAAGTGCCTCCTACTAATTCTAGAGAAATAGCAGAAAATGTGATTTTATTACTTCCTCCGTTCCTTTTTAAATGTACTACTTTCGTAATTCCAATTTATTAAAAAAATATTATCATTACACCTTTCACATCAATTTTTGTATCCATTTTCTCTCCTTACTCCCTATAAAAATATTATCATTACATTTTTATTCACTAACTTTTCAAAATGGAATCTACTTTTAGGAGCAAAATAGAAAATTCACCAATTTTTACCCACTAATTTTACAAAATGGACACTTATAAAGGGACAGTCTAAAATGGAATACTGGACTCTAAAAAAGGGACGGATGGAGTATATGGACTGTAAAAAAGGGACAGATGGAGTATATTTCTAACAAGAAACACCATCTATTCTAATATCTATTTTAATATATATATATATATATTCTAATATATAAGGGAGGAGCACCAATTTGGTGTCTCCTTGTCATGTATTTCTCTTTCCCATAAATACCCTCCTAAGAAAAAAAACGTAATACAATTGTGAGGATATATTGGACATTTTAACACAAAAAAACCCACGTAAAAACATTTAATAGATTCAAAGTAAATGAAATCAAAGGCTAAGATTGCTTTTAACTGACTCTTTTCCCGCCCGTGTACCCATAACCCAGGACTCCACGTCTCACGTTCTGCGACCAAAACAAATTCATCTACCAATTTCAACTGGCCATTCAAACAGTAGGCAATCCTCTCTCTCTCCCCAGCAATAGACACCAAACCCATCAGACTGGCGCTGCCGGAATGGGTAGGTAGGGAGAAACCGAGATGAATAAGAGGATTGGAAGCGGCTGTTGAAAGGTTGAAACTTCTTCAACTCATCTTCCCTTGATTCCATTCCCTTCTTAGATATTCTATATTGAGCATGATGAGAGCATTCCCGAACCCTACTTCTTCAAATCATCTCTCTTTCGCAAAGTTCCTGTACAATTTCACTCTCTCGGTACAGATATTTGGACCTGCAACGATGGTACGACCGTTGATTTTGATAATTTCTGTGCGGATCGGTGAAGTTGGACGAAACATGTTATTTCAATTCTGTTTTCAAATGTATGTTGTTGATTTTGTTTTTCTGCACTTCACATTATTGTTTCTGTACCCGAAATGTGGTATTATTTCAAGCAGTCACAAACTGTTTGATGAAATGCCTCACAGAAATGTGGTGACGAGGTGAGGTTAGATAAAATAGGCCGACTTGCACATGTTTATCATGCTAATTTACTATATGCATGTTAACTTCATATGGGTTTGTACGAGTTGGGTTCCGTTTGTGGATACCAAATACACTTAATCTGCTTTCTAAATATTTCTTTCTTTTTTTGACTATATGCATGATAATTTCATATGGGTTTGTACGAGTTGGGTTCCGTTTATGGGAACCAAATACACTTAATTTACTTTCTAAATATATATATATATATATTTTTTTGTGCGTGGAAGGACTTAACATACTAGAGGCCGGACACACGCGATGCGTATGCAAGTTGAATTTTGTCAAAATATGCACAAGACCTTCCGTTTATTTGTTGTCCTCCTGTCCCCTCTCTCTCTCCGTTCAAACACGTATGTGTTTGCCCTACTGCTAGTGAAAATAAAGTAGGTATTGGATTCGAGTCTCACCATAGCCATATGATCCCTACCTCTTAGATTAGGGATTAAGATAGAGTAAGTTTCTTGCACGAACATAAAAACAACATGAGAGAGGGAGAGCGAGATGGGGGGGGGGCGGCGTTGTGGAACCTTACCTGAACGATGACACCGGACAGAATGAGGCCTATCAGTGCAAAAGCACTTGAAATGATATGTAACCAAATCAATCCCACACCTGCCTCCGCTCTCCTCACACCTATTGCAATTCGGAGCCCTCCACTTTACCAAGAAGCCCCTCCTCAGCACACCCAAATAATCCCTCATCACATCACCACTCACCGATTCAACTGGCGCTAGCACCTCCGTTTGACAACTCTGCAATCCATATCCCAGGTTCCCATCATTCCCAAACATAGCCAATCCCCCATTCCCATTCCTACTCTCCTCTCCACACCCAATTCTGTACTCCAAGAGATTTTCGCCCAATGAGGAACAATTTGAAAGCAGATACAAATCCGAACCATTCGAAACAATACTGAAATTATCCACCTCTAGTGATACGTTGCTGATTGGAGGCCAACAATCGTGCTTTAAATTCCAAACCGCGGTGTTGCTTATCCGAAGGGTCTGCAAACTGTAAAGAATTTCTTGGATTGTGTAATTGTTGTTGGGTGTTTGGAGAATTGGGTAGTTGTTGTTTTGGCAATTTAGCTCAAATCCAGGGTACCCACAAAAGTGTTCTTGCTTATTTTTAATCCAGAAAGGATATCTTATGGTTTGGTTGCCACAGTTTTGGGGTACGCAGGCTACATAGTTCGAATCCACACTAAAAATTGTGGAGGCCTTGATAAAGAAAATGAATATAGTAAAGGGTAAGGAGGGTGTGAGGGGAGATAGACTTTGATGCTTCATTTGGAAGGATGTCGAGGTAGTAAGAGATAGAGATATATAGGTAATGAAGATGACAAAGTATGCTGGGGGGAGGGATGCCCGCAGGGCCAGGAACTTAGTGGTTTGCGCTTATCTAAAGTTTTAGATTCAAAATTTTTCAGGTGCTATCAATTGATTTGAAACCACTGAAGTTTGTCCGATGTGAACTTCAAACCTTGCCCGGACACTAGTTATCAATTATTTAGATATTCAGAGAGAGAGAGAGAGAGAGAGAGAGAGAGTGGGTGGGGTGGGGGGAAAGATAAGATGTATAGAGAGTGACGATGACTAGGTATGGATGGAGGAGTTACCATGTGTGCTGTGTAAAAGGTTGTTTGACTTGGTAAGCAAGTGGGAATTTGAAGTTATGATTTTTTCCCTTGGACATATCGTAGAAATCCCAAACTACGGTTAAAATATTTGATCAAGTGTCGAAAACGTCATTTCTTCATTTCCATTCCAGTAGAAATTCGAGTAAAACTTCCTTAAAAAATTTTGATTTTGAATCCAAAACAAGAATAAAGAGTGGGATAAGGAATGGAGAATTTTTTTTACCAGAAGATGAAAATTATCTCAACGGTCCAGATTAGCTAATGTTAAGGTGCAAATAATCCCCCTTTAGTTCAATTCTTATTTTAGTCCCATGCAACAAACATGAGACTTGCTAATCTTGAGGGATGTGTGGCCCCACATATTCCCGTGTACTTGATGAAGGATTATAATCCTACCATCAAACATGCCCTATGTGTTGAAGCAGAATGATTAGTGCTTGAATTTCGTGGGAAATTTGAAGCCCTTTTAACTTATGTCTAGAGTTAAATGTCACTAAAACTGCAGGGCCCAGGGTATAATTTACCCTCATTTGGTTTTTTTTTTTAACCGAAAAAACGCCAAAAGTGCCTCATTTGGTGTTCATATCTGCCTCAAATCTTAGACTATTGAATTATTGTGCCCCTTGCCTTCGTAGGACACGGTAAGAAAGTCGTACAAGTTGGCTAACCTCTTCCGACCAGACTGACAATCTTGAACTATTGACCTGTGATTTGGGAATGGTTGAATTTATTTGGTTTGGTTCTGTGCTAGTTCTGGGATTTAAAACCCTTGAGACTAACATAATTTATCATGACCAGAGGTCGGGCATACGTAATATGTGTGCAAATCGAATTTTGATAGTTTTCCCCTATAGTCAGTGTGGAATTTAGATTTCTGCCTTTTTTATATTTTACACACGCATCGCATGTGCGACTGTGCTTGACGTCTAGTCTAGTAATAAGAATATCAAATGTATGACCTCAGGTTGATAAAATGTTATATCGAAAATCTTTCTACTATCTGCAAAAGAAAAAAGGTGTTTTTAGCAAAATTAAGAAGAGGGAAGAAGGCCATGGTTTTGGAGCACAGGTTTAGCAATTGAGTTTAACCCGTATCTTTGCAATCCACTCTCGAGAAATTTTAATTTTCAAATTTATGAACAAATCACCAAAACAAAACATTACAACAAACAAATATTTGACGGGATTTGGAATGAAGTGCCAGGTTGGTCATTTGAAAACAAACCCAAATGAGGAAAAGAAGAAGATTTTTTTAGGATCCGATTGAATAGAAGGAAAATTAAGCTAGAAAGTGAAAATCAGAAAAAGTAAAATGAAAGAAAAGAAAGTGAAAAGAATTTTATTTTCTTACATGTGTTTGGTTGAATTGAATTTTTTTTAAGAATCTTGCAAGAAAAAATATATATTTACTAACTTACCCTTAGAATGCATAGTGGATCATGATAGAAAAATAAAAGTTGTGAACATAACAGGAAATGTCATAAAATGTGAACTTTCACAAGAAAAAAATAAAATTTTCTTGCTTTTTTAGCAAGAAAGTATGAGCTATGTACTTATATTTTTGTTTGTTTTTTTAATAGGCAATAGTAACAATTTATTAGGCAAATGGGAAAAGGCATTCAACAAAATGTTGGAACATACATCCAAGGACAAAGCCCAAATACGAGCCTAAAGTGTCCAGATATACAATAATACAACACAACACTCCAAGAGGCCTAAAAAACCCATATCATACATTGAAAGCCCAGCCCAAAGAAAACCCCAAACTTGACTGTACAGAAGCAACACAAACACAGTCACCACCCACGCCGTTCTAAGCACAGACCAACCACTACCACAACGAAACCACCGTGCCAAAATGGCCAACCGATCGTTGGTAGAAACCGAATCCCGAACAGAACACGTGCCGCGGTTGCTCAACCCTCATAGTCAAGTTTGCAAGTTTGACCCTCATAGTCACCCAAAAAAACAACAATGCTACGTATACTTCTACCGACCACTTCTCTCTCACATATGTGTTGCCTCATAATTAATGGGTCCCACACATATGTGAGAGAAGAGTGGTCGGTAGGAGTGTTCCAAGATTTATCGCCAAAAAAAATCTGTAAGCCCATTAAAAGTTTATATGTTCGTTAACGCAGGAAAAAAACTAGTCGATCGAGGTGTGTATAAGTTGGATGTATACCCAATTACTAGGAGGTCGAGAGTTTGGGTCTTTTCATCTGCGTATGAGTGTTATTCTGTTGGGATTATTTCTTTCCCTAATGGGGGGCTTATGGTTGGGTTGGGTTTATAGTAGTTTAGTAATTAGACTTAGTTATCTCGTGGATTCTCACACAATTAATCTAGTGTTCCGTGATTTTTATTTTCTAATTCATACGATATAATGATCTAGCTCTCGTATCGATTTTTTTTTTAAACAAAAATTGAAAATCTCATCATTTTAAGTGCTGGCATCAATCACCTCATTCTGTTTTATTTAGTGCGAGGCCCATCCTAAAGGAATTTTTTGTGGCCAATTCAGCGTTTTTATGAATAATCTTGTGTTTATTATTCAAGCAATGCTACCAACACAATTTTGAAACAAAACTCTAGACGCAAATTGTAAACGGAGTTGTCCATGTGCATCGAACCTGCTTCGAATGTAGTTATATCCGGAGTGTACATTTGTAGACTTTTTGATATTACTGCGGATTAAAAATCGTAAAGGTAACTAACTGTAATTCTAACAAACTTTCAGGTAGCGGGCCTACTTCTAGTCCCTTACAGCTTGTTTGGATGGTAAGAAAGAAGAAGAAAAGAAATGGGTAGGGTTTCTGCACCTGGTGACAAACAAAATGGAGCAATAAACGTTTACTATTCCTCCTCCTTTCTCACTCTTTTTTACTCTGTATTTGTTTTAGTCATCTCTCATTAAAGAAGAGTATTCTCCTCTCTTTTTTCCCTCACAATTTCTTTCAATCAATCCAAACGGACTGTTAGGGATAGGGAGGCGCATGACACCACCAAACTATGAAGGGTCAATTGGTTGGCAAATTGTTGAGAAATTGTTTACGAATTCTGAGTTCAAGGGAGAGCCAAAAGGAACTTTTCCATGCCGGTGGTCAGAAGTATCACTCGTATTAATCAAGTTTTCAACATATTGACGGAGGAGGGATCGCAAATTAATTAGCTCATTGTTGACTTTAGTAAATTGAGATACTCAAGTGCCAAAACCCATGTAGGAGGAATATTCATATTCATAATCAGGAATTAATTAATACCTTAATTAGGTGATCGTTGACTTCGTGCAAAAAAGGACTTCTAGTCTTCTACGTTTACTGATCCGATCGAACGCAGACATCTCACAGGACTATGTGAGGTGAGCAAAAAATTTGTCAAATCGTGAATTCAGTCCAAACCAATCCAAACCGGAAGGTTTGGTTCCGGTTTTTAATAGTATGGCTTGGTCATGGTTTTAAAAAAATTAGAAACCGCGCTATATGGTTTGGTTTGTGGATTAACGTTTACGGTTATGGTTCTAAACCGATCCGAACCGTATAATATATATATATATATTAATTATGATTCACCCAATAAATATGGGAGCTTTAATCAACTAATTTCTTAATTTATTGATCCTATTAAATCTACCGAAATATTTAATTTACTTCACTGCCAAGATAATGATATGAACCTTGACTTGGAGTGATATCACAAGTTGGTTTCTATCATGCTGCTACTACTGCCATTTTGCTGCCTCATTTCAATTCAATAGTTTTAGGAATTATTTTTGGCCTTTTATTTGTTTAAACTATCTTAAGATGTTTAGTAGTAGATATTCTTAGTTGGTTCATTTTAGTAACTTACCAGCATTTTATTTTTTTAGTTTAAGATTTGAGGCGATTTTTGGTATTTTGGTATCCTACTCTTAATTAGTTAGTTGATATTAGTGTGTTTTAATAATTTGAATGAAATTGGTTTAAGTATATGTATTTTTTTATTTTATCTTCATAATGTTAATACTTTAAATATTTTTGAAGACAATAGCTTAGTTCAAAGCAAACCGTGCTTTAAAACCAAAACCAAACCGTATTTTAATGGTTTGGATTGGTTTGGTTATATGCCTTTTGTGGGTTGGTTTGATTCTCCATATTCCTAATCCGTAAGTATTGGTTTAGTTCTTGGTTTAGTATAAAACCGAACCAATCTGAACCATGCTCATTATGTTTGACATTTGTGCACAGATGAATCCCCCCTCTCACTCACACGAACAAAATTATTATAAGTATTATAAATGGGGTAAAATTCCGTATGAACTAATTCAATACAAAAATTTAGTTCATACGTGAGTGAAAATCGAACCCATGATTAAAAACTTTTTAAGATTTCTAATTACCAGCCAGTGTACCACTCCTGATTAATAACTTAAGATGTTATGGGCTTGTCTCACGATAATGATGATGGCTTTCGGCTTAATTGATGCATATAATTTCCGCAAATTTGTAAATATAATTGGAAAATTGGGATCTCTTCGTAGGCATGCACGGAAATCTTTACCTTTGTAATGAAAAATGTATTTTCCTTGCTAAAATTTTCACGCTAAAGTAATCTTTTGGCGAGAAAATCTATTTTCCTTGCTAGAAAAGACGAGGAAATTGAATTTCGTCGCTGAAAACATACATTGCCAGATTTTGTCGTGATAGCTCTTTCTTCTTGTAGCGGCTAAAATTGCAATCCAGCCTCCTATGGCCTTAAAATCGCCTATCAGGGCTTCGTCATTTTGGCTCCAATTGCTCAAAAAATGCAGCCAAGAACTTGCAGCCCAAAATTTGCCATATGCGCGTATAGTGCTACAGCTATGGCAAGTACCATATAATTGCAAGGAGAAATTCAAAGTGTTTTGTTCCGAATTACTGAACATGAATTTTTCTTCCAAAGCTATACTGAAAACGTAGGTTTATGCCTAAAGTTTTCTTAAATTCAAATGGAAAATTGTAGACCAAAACATCTCAAATTCCAACTTGAACTATGTTGACTTGATTCTGATATCGGACTTGCTCATGTTTCCTTTTTTGGACCTAATCAGATACGTAGGCAACCTACTCAAATGTGTGCATGCATGCAGTCACGAAGTTAAGAAGATTTAGGATTGCCATATGATTGATAAATGAGTGATTGCCAATCTAGTTGAAATGTACTCTTCTTATAGTGATGCCGCGATTCCTAAGTTTATAAATGAATCTTAAAGGTTCATCAAAATACTAAAATAGTCATAGATTGCTCGGTAAAATTAAATTATGTAAACATGAACTACGCACGTTTGGTTTGATCCATACCATGGGTATGTAGGAAGCCTAGATTCTTATCTAAGTTTAGCTGCTAAAATAAATAAAACTCAGTCCCCCTTTCCTTTCTCACGAAAAGAGACTGAAGATAAAGAATAGTTGGAATAGATCGATCAAAGTGTTATTATTATTATTTTTTTAATGAAAGATATAATTAAAAAATATGTTATATCTTGAATGGGTCCGAATCACTTAATAAAAACTTAACGTGATTTCTTTTCACGTGGGTGAGATTATGTTGAGCAAACGATCAAATTTTTCCCTGACATTTACCAGTGAACATTCTGGACAAAACAGAGATGAGGAGCAATAACCCACTGGGTGGAAAAGGTGTTCGGCATGAAGTGACGCTAGTGGTGCACTGCTGGTGGAAAACTACAACTAATCGTGAAGATAATAAGCATTCAATCCAAACCCTTTCATGGGCATGCTTTCCACTTTGTGGTGGTGGACAAGAGGACAAACAAGGTCAAGGTCTTATCTATGGATTTGACTTCCTAGAAAAAGAAAAAAAAAATAGTGATAATGCCAAAATTGTTTTTGTTAGTAACAAAACTCTAGTGCATAAAAGTCTTGTACACTGCATATGGTACAAACCTTTTGTACACTAGAGTTTTGACATCAACAAAAACAATTTTGACATTATTATTTCCCAAAAAAAAAAAAAAAAAAAACTCGAAACAGGAACCGGCGTTTGTGTTGTGCGCAAGGGCACAACATGGGTGTTCTGTGGCAATTGTGGGCATGTCTTTTAGATCTTGTAATATCCGAGACGTTCACTTTCCTATGTCGTTGAGTGGGTCGTCCACTTAAAAAAATCAAACCCATCATCAAACCACATAAAAATTCGAAAAGTTGGACCACTAAATGAGATTGAAAACATATATAGGGTAAGATAAATATGCGCCGATCATAGTTACTAGCCTCCCAGCTGCATAAATTTTGCATGGATGACCTACTCAACGAGCTTTAGAAAATGGGCGTCACCGGGTACGAGACGGATCCGTAATTGCCGCATTAATCCCTTATCATACAACACACAGATAGATCATGTAACAACCCAGGTCCTCAAGTACCACGACCAAGTTAGGCATAACTGAAATCGAAGGATTTACGCCACCACACCAATATAAAACAGCAAACAACTATTGGCCGGAAGCCATTCTCCACATCCTTAAAGATTTACACTTTTTTGTAATACACCCTCCACGTACACTTCTCTCTTCAACTCACCTTACCCTTCTTCTTCTTCCCCTCCCTCAATTTCTTTTCGGCCCTCCCTGTTTTTCCACAACCAAACAGTTCCAACACCTTTTATTACTGGCCTCTCCTCCCCTCAAGTTTGTCTTTGTTTTGAGTGCAAAATATAACTCAATTCTCTTGGCACCTCACGTGCACACAGAAGTACCCCTATTAGGCTTTCCATGCAACATACTACATATACATATATACCCACACACACACAAACATACAAAACTTCTTATAAAGGCGCCCTTAACTTATTAAGATAAGGACCTCTATTTTTTCGATCGAATTTCGATGATCCGAGCCGCTCAATGTTTTCAGAACGTGATTTTAAGGGCACCCAATAGAAATCGGCAAAAAAAAAAAAAAATGTCCGGGAAGGGCTCAATTGGATATAACGTTTTTATCAAAAACTGATCTGATCGAGCACTTCCCGGTCATTTTTTTTGCCGAATTTTGACGAGTTTCCTTAAAATCACGTTCTAAAGATATTGAGCGGCTCAGATCATCGAAATTTGGTCAGAAAAGGAGAGAAAAATGGACGCCCTTACCTTAACTAAAGGGCAAATTTTCGTAGTCGTCCCTCTAGTTTTACGGTTGTCTCAAATTTTGTCCCTCTAGTTTCAATTGTCATCAAATAAACCCTATAGTTTGTTTTACGGTCCAAATTGGTAAAATCGTTAACACCGTTAATGAAACTAACGGAAAAATATGATTAAAAGATTAAATGCTCCAATTTTCAATCCGGTTGAACCAGTACTAAGATCTTTTTTTTTTTAATCATTTTATCCTAGATTGTCGTAATGAATATTTGGCTCTAAGACTTTTCAACGAGCATCTGAAGACTCCTTATTTAGTTTCAGGGCTCTATTAGGTGCTCATTGAAAGGCTTTAAAGCTAAAAATCCATTATGACCATTTAAGATAAAATGATCAGAAAAATAAGATTTTCGCACCGGTTCAAATGGATTGAAAATTGGAACACTTATTTTTTTACATGCACCGTTTATATATTAAAAAATATAGTTAAAAAATTAAGTGTTTCAATTTTTAATTTGTTTGAACCGATGCGAAAATCTTATTTTTTTGATTATTTTATCTTAAATGGTCATAATGGATTTTTGGCTCTAAGACCTTTCATTGAGCACCCTAAGAGAGCCCTGAAACTAAATAAGGAGTCTTCGGGTGCTCGTTGAAAGGCCTTAGAGCCAAAATTTTATTACAACCATCTATGATAAAATGATCAAAAAATAAGATTTTCGCACTGGTTCAACCGAATTGAAAATTGGAGCAATTAATTTTTTTAATCATATTTTTTCGTTAGTTTTATTAACAATGTTAACGATTTTACCAATTTGGAACGTAAAACAAACTACAGAGTTTATTTGGTGACAATTGAAATTAGATGAACAAAATTGAGACAACCATAAAACTAGGGGATGACTACAAAAATTTACCCTTAACTAAAATAAAGGTGCCCTTAAAAGAAGTGGACTACAAACATATCCGGCCACCTAATTCATATGCCCATGTTAATCTTAACAGCTCGCACACCTCACATAGGTTAAAACTCCCTTAAGGAGTCCACGTGCACACCAGCACTTACCACTTTTGTTATTTTGCAATCAAATCCCATATTCAAGAAAATCTCATAGGAAGCCCACAAGCCCACATAAAAATAAATTTAACTTTAACTTTGTTTGATTGGTAGTTTAGTTTAGTTTAGTTTTGGTAGTGCATAGAGAGAGAAATATGGTAATGATTAGAGAGATGGGTAATAATTTGAGAGAGATAGAGAGAGAAATGAAATCAATAATTGGAGATATCGGATAATTATTGGAGAAAGATATATGGTAATAATTAGAAAACTAAAATAAAATGACAACCGAAACTAAATTCTTTTCTTTTTTAATAAGAGCCGGGTCTCACATAAGGGTGGTTGTTTTTTATGCTGAACTCACATAAGGGTGGTTGTTTTTGATGCTGAACAAGACAGCGAAAGGCCATATGAGTTTGCTCTAATTCAGCATTAATATCTAAAATCCTGTCCAAAACTACGTATGGAATATGTATACTTATGAGGTACCTTGTGCAACACAACATTGTGTTGGTGACATTTTATTTATGTGCATCTATGTTTTTTTTTTTTTAACAACGAAAAAAGGAATTTTATTAATCACAATAATGGAGTACATCAAGTTGAAGGGCAAGAAAAGATAGCATCACAATGTGTGAGTAACAACCCAACTAGATTGACACCTTACTCCACAATAACCATATGCTATTCAAGCCCAATAATTGACAAGAAATCAACCCAAACGGATTACAAGATAAACACCCAGAGAAAACTTTCAAAGTAAGAAGCAGAAGCTTCCCCACTAGGCAAAGGGCTAGCTATCTTTTCTAAAAAAAACTACCTGGGTGGTTGTTTTAGAGGCTAAGAATTGAGCACACTAGAATTTAGTAGCCAAGAGGCGAAAGTAGGAGATAAAAGTATATGCAAATTGGTACCATTACTCGACAAGGTTTTTAAGCTTCTTAAAAGGCTAAAAGGTGTTTCTTTTGCTTCCATTTTTTTAAATTCTCAATATTTTGCTTTTTACTATAAAAGTTTAGGTTAAGGAGATGTTGGAGCAACGGAAGGATTGCACCAAGGCCATTGTCCTATTTTTGCCAACAATGCAACTCCCGGCGTAAAGCCGATCCACTTTCACCACCTTCATATGGACATGTTATTGCCACGTGGTGACCCGTAAAACCTCACCGCTCCCACCCCCTCCCTTCCCGGATCTTTGCAATTAAAACATTCTCCCTGCATCTCTCTCTCACACACACACACACACACTCTCACTGTGCTGTTTGTGGCGGGAAACTCCTCAGCCAACTATGGAAAAGAGCCCAGAAAGCAGTACCAATGTCTTGTGCTCTCTTTGTTTTTGTTTTTTTTTTTTCTTCTAAATTTACCCATTAGTTTTCCTTCTTGGTAGTTTTATTTGGGTTTTTACTTACTGTTTCAACCTGTCCTGATTTCGTTTGAGTTTTGTAATTAGAGGTGTCAAACGTGCCGTGCCGACACGGCACGACACGGGCACGACACGGTTAAATGTGGCACGGCACGGGCACGGGCACGGTCGTGCTGCACGGCCTGGCAACGGCCGCGGTCTTAGTGAGCAGACGCGGGCGCGAACCTTTGTCTTGGCGAACGCACGCGACACGACACGGTTTTAGTAGGCACGCGGCATGGACGGGGCACGGAAGTGGGCGGGCACGGCATGGAAGTTGGCCTGGCGCGACCGCGACCGCGACCGCGGTTTAGTCGGGCGCAGGCGCGGGAGCGACACGATAGTTGAGCAGACGCGACGCGGCATGACACGGGTTTAACGAGCACGGCACGGCACGGCACGGGTTTGATGGGCACGGGCACGGCACGAAAGTTGGCCTGGCACGGCACGACACGGGCACGGAAAAACAAAAAAATAAAAAAATAAGCCAAATTTTTAGTTTATATAAAAAAAAAAAACTAAACAATTTCTATTCGGTAAAAAATATTTGATTACCTTTACAACTAAGATATTTAGTTTTAAAAAAACGTTTTCTTAAAAAAATCATGTTTTTAAAAAATTATCAATTTTTATTCGGTAAAAAATATTTGTTTTGTTTTTGTTAGTGAATAGGCTTTGGACAATTGGTTTGTAAATTTAACATTACAAGATAACAAGTAAAATTAAAAAACTTACGAAAATATTTATGGTGTAAGAGTAATTTAATACGAAAGAAAATGTGCAAGAGTTGTATATCCCTAGATCTAACGAGAAATAAGAAAAAAAATCTCAAACTAAAAATAAGAAAGAAATACATAGTAAAAATAAGGGGAAAAAAAACTAAAAAAAAAAACCAAAAAGGAATTAGCTATTCTAGGACTTGAACCCAAGTCCCTTGGTTCTATTATACACAATCAAACCACTATGCCACCAATTAACTTGTGTTATGAATTTGAAACCTTAATATATAATATATAGCTCTATTTTATAAAAACAAGACCATCAAGCAGTAGCCACACAATCGCAATGCAATCACGATGATCAATACTATTCAATGCATTCATTTTATTGTGCTTAGTGTTTTAATCATGAGATCTAATTTTTTCCTGCATTGGATTTTGAAATCTCTTTCATCGGCACGCTGTTTCATTGTTTGATTGAATTCTTTTTACGTCCAATCAAGTATGTAACGATAAGCATTTTACTTGATTATTGGCATGAATGATCTAATCCCTCCCACATAAAAGTTAGATGGTTCCGATTTTTAAAAAATAACTTAGGCGGCCCTTAAGTAGTGTATTATAGGACTTTAATGCCTGTAGAAGCACCGAATGTGTTCCGATCATGTGGTTTCCGACATTCGATTATCATCTATTCAGGTGAGAATGATAAATTTGATAAGACGTTAAATCGTAACGGTTTAGATCGAACATTCGGGAAAAAGAGTATGCAACTACCTTTCAAATCTATACATTGAATTTAGTTGGTTATGAACTAAGGTATTCTGCTATAGTCTAATGTACGTTAGCCACACGATTACAAAACAAATATGACGATCCATTCCGTTCATTTTGTTATTCTCTATGTTTTAATGACTCTCACCAATTTTTGGGTCTATCGGGTTTTAAAAACTCCTTCATCGGGACGTATATTCATTAATAGAAAAATGAACGTTATGAACAATCAAGTATATAACGATAACCAAATTACTTCAGTTTTTGCAAGAATGATATAATCACTCCCACATAAAAGGTAGACGGTTCCGATTTTCAAAAAATAGCTCGGGCGGCCCTCGAATGGTGCATTATAGGACTTTAACGCCTTTGAAAGCATCGAATGTGTTCCGATCACATGGTTTCCGACATCCGATTATCACCTATTTAGGGGAGAATGATAAATTTGATAAGATCTAAAATCGTAACGGTTTAGATCGAACATTTGAAAAAATGAGTCTGCAGCTACCTTTCAAATCTATACATCAAACTTATTTAGTTCTAAACCAATGTATTCCGCTATAGTCCAATGTACGCTAGCCACACGATTATGACACAGTTATGACGATCCATACTGTTCATTTTGTTGTTCTTGGTGTTTTAATCACTCTCACAAAAAAATCGGGTTTATCGGATTTTGGAAGCCCTTTCATCGGGACGTAGATTCATTAATAGAATTTTATTTGTTATATGCGATCAAGTATATAATAATAACCAATTTATTTCATTTTTCGCACGAATAATATAATCACTCTCACATAAAAGGTAGACGGTTCCGATTTTCAAAAAATAGATCGGGCGGTCCTCGAGTGATGCATTATAGGACTTTACGAGAATTTTCCGCTATTTGGTGACATGGTGCACACAGATTGGGGTGTGACATATGTACACAATCACACCCACATCTGGGGTATATATAGAAAGCAATCGGCTGCTAGGGCAGCACAACTCTCAGCTTCTCTAGTCTCTCGCCTCTCTCTCGGCTCTCTCTCTCTCTCTCTCTCTCTCTCTCTCTCTCTCAACAGGCCGTCAATGGAAACGACGCCGTACCATCACCGTCCTCATCTTCATCGCCATGGCAAGCCTTTCTGGTGCATCTTCTTAGGGCTTGCGTCAGCTTTGGGGGTGGCCCACAAGTTCTACTCCGCCAATCTCGTCTCCAATCCTCTTCATACGCTCCGTCTTATATGGGTACTTCCATCGCATTCACCATCGTGATTCTCTGTGGCTGTTTCAATTCAGAATGTGATTTGTTACTTTGAATTTTTCCTTTTCTTTTTCCCAGGTTATTGAGGCCCCAACTGTGGTTCTTATTTACAGTATGTTCCGGAGTAATCCGAAACAATGCTCGGTAATCCCGCTAATCTTTTGTTTCCCTCTTATTTTGATGGATTTATTTCCATTTTAGTCTAATTTGTTGAAGTTCTTATTTTTTGTTGTGATGCGACAGTATTGGAAAGCTGTAGGACGTGGCATTTTGGGGCTTCCTGTTGGTTAGTTTAAAATCTCAGCTGTAATTTTCCATTTGTATTAGACATTTATGCTATCAACATGACTATAATGTAGCTGTATAGGTAAGTCACATAATGCGGGTGCGGGTGCGGGTGTGCCGAGAGTGAGAGCGAGAAAGTGCCTTTCGTAAACATTATATACTACTAAAATTTGTTAGAGCGAGAATGGAGAGCGGGAACGTAGAGTGGGAGTGTGGGAGTTCGGAAGGAAGTACTACTGATGGCATGAAAGCGTGCAATTTTAGTCTTTTTTTCTTATTGAATGAAAGTGGACTACAAGTCCATAACTAATTTCTATCTGGTAATTAATCCTTTTACAGAAGTCAGTGAGCTGTTTTAAGTGGAATAGTAAGCTATAATAAAGCTATCTTTATGGATGCAGAATACATTCAGAAAAAATATGCTTAACTTGGGCATGCCTTCAGGTTTTTGTAAAGTTACGGAATCTCGAAAGATATAACGGAAGGTTTAGCTTTTTATTGGATAGCATACACTTATACTGTGTCAAAATTTTCTGGTATATTAGCTCCTGTGAATTAGGACTTCTGATATCTGATTTATGTGCCATTTTGATTATTTTCTTTGTTGTGCAGAAGGTTATTTGTGTGACTATTTGCATTTTCTTGTCTTCTTTCAGGAGTACCTCGTAAAAACAGTTGTTTTGATGACAGGTTATTGGTTCAGAGAGCATAGATGAACATGATCAAGGATCACAAGTCACGATTTCTAGAAGGATACAGAGAAGGAAGCGTAATACAGAAACAAATCAGCGGTCAATCATTTATGGGCTATATCAACTCTTTGATTGGCATGAGATTAATATACATTATCGTTTTTGCGGTTGCTGTAATATACATTATCATTTTCTTTCCCTCCATCTATCAAACACAAAACTACTACTACACCCTAATCAAACGAACCCCAACTAACTGAAGGTAGCAGGTATCGCCACGGCGGACCAGCCCCCACCAAAAAATGGTTTTTCTTCTTTTGCATTATAGATTGTCTTGCATAAATTATTCTCTTTCTAGTCACTTCAACATCTTTTGTATCTCATTTCATTCTTTACCTTTATTTCAAACATCAACACAACGCATTGACCAGATGAGATGTCGATCTAAACCGTTACGATTTAAGATCTTATCAAATTTATCATTCTCCCCTACCTGGTGCTGGTTCTTGTTTTGTAGGACATTGTAGACGCCAAGGACCAAACCACGTGAAGGTTGAAGCAAATTAATGCCAGCAAAATGTAGAAGGTGGATTTTCTCACTTATGTTTGAATACCAAAGGTAAATACGTGAAATAGTAAGGATTAAAGCATTTAGTTTCTCAACAAAACTAGTAGTTTATTTTTAGTTAGTATAGTTAGTTTTATTTGATTACATTGCTTAGCCGAGGTGGTGGCATAACCCCTCGCATATTCTGTATGCTGAGTTGAGGTGGCGGCCTAGCCCCTCCAGTCTGTTAGTTTGTTGGTAGTTTGTTAATCATTACTCATTAGGATTGAAATATTGAATACTACGATATACAAACTTAAGAACATTAGAGACATTGACGCACCGGGCACCGGAATGTGTGTTTTTTGGGAAGATTTTTTTGAGACGAAAATCAGTTGCCGGTTGGTGATGTGTATACGAAAATTGATGGCACAACTTGGCACGACACGACACACAAGAACAAAAGGCCGGCACGACCCGACACGAACCGACAAAAAGGCACGGACGACCGACAAAAAGGCACGGCACGACGCGGCACGATTAATTAATCGGGCACGGCACGACACGACACGATTTAAAAAAGGCACGGCCCGACACGGCCCGACAAAGCAAAATGGCACACCACGGCACGGCACGCCATGGCACGGGCACGGTAAAGGCACGGCACGCCATGGCACGGGCACGGTAGAGGCACGGCACGCCATGGCACGATGAAGTAAACGGGCACGGTACGGCACGACACGAAGCACGGTTTGGCACGGAAGAAAATGGCACGGCACGGCACGGCACGGCACGACACGTTTGACACCTCTATTTGTAATGAAAGATGGCAAATTCTAAAGGGTGCCCCTGGGGCACACCCTAAGGCCCAAGTTTAGGTACATTAATTGCATTTTGTTATACTCATTCTAAGATCAATTAATAACCACATTGAAAATACAAATTATTCAATCAAAAGAAATTCAAAAATATTTTTAATTACAAAAATGACCATAACTCTTTATCTTCCTCTATCTTTAAAATAATTATAAAAAAAAGAAAAAAAGAAGGGAAAATGGAACCCATTTCTTTTATTTTCTCTTATACTTCAACAACACTTGAGGTTCAAACAAGCACTTCACTTTTCCATTTTTTTTATCCGAAGCACTTCACTTCATGTATACGTATATTTTTTTGAACGGCAAGCACTTCACTTCAAATGCTTGCAAGAGTTTTGTTAAATTGGAGTTTTACTACGTGTCCAAATAAGAAAAACATCATCACTAGTTCACAAAAGAAAAAGAAAACAGCTTCAATCGACATAGGATTAATTTCAATATTTTGTGTAAAGTATTAGAAATTGAAGTTTTTGCTAAATTTTTATTGTTATTATCTCATCCAAGTTTTGTACGGGTTGTTAAACAACTATATTTTTCCCCCTCTTTCAGATGATTGAAACTCATGAATTTTCATTTAATTGTTTGGGTACTATTGAATCATAATTCTTGTTCAAACTAAGAAAATTCATTTTTCTTTTGTTTGTCTGGAAAACAAGGGAAAATTTCTGTTATATCCCTTCGACTTTACACAAAAATTCAGTTTGGTCCTTCTAGTTTCAATTTGAACAATTCAAACCTTCGATTTAGGATTTCGTTTCAATGTGAACCTTCCGTTGCATTCCGTCTATTTTTTGGACGGAAAACATGCATGTGCCTCTCATATGACCAAATGGGAGGGATATATTTGTCCATTCCTCCTTCCAGCCATTTCCCTTTCCTCCTCAAATCCATGTCCTCAGCAAAAATTATCCCCTCCCAAATCAATACCAAACCTCCCAATGAAGACAAATCCATTTCAGAAGCCCCTATCCTCTACCACTACCCATATTAGAGTAACCGAAAATCGGAAATCAGAGCAAATCATTCAGCTTCCACATTCAGAGTTCACATTTCTTATCCTTTCGTTTGTTTTCTAAGCAATCAAAACGATTAAAAGGTGATTGAAAATGGACGGAACAAAATCACACGTTCTTGTTTCCTGCTATCCTCCTCTCTGCTTCCTTGACGCACTCAAGCACCACTGGTTTCCCGTTGTCATCTTGGTATGTACCCTTTTCGAATCACAAAATCCATATCAGTTTCAGGGAGAGAGAGAGTGAGAGAGAGAGAGAGAGAGAAGTCTTGAAGAAACTTTTATTTTATCTTTCAATTTAAATAACTTTTAAAATCAAAAAGGAAAATGAAATTCCTATGGAGGGAGTTATTTTCCGAAATAATAGCAGAAAACAAATTTTGAAAACAGTCAACTACACGAATTTCTGGAAAATTGTTCCAAACTTTGTAAAAATAGTCCAGAGAGAAGAAAGCTTTATCCAGTAACATTTCATTGTTTAGCCGAAACAGATTTTGAAAATCTTGCAAATTGAGTTCTTTGATCCGATTGGAAAAGGTGAATTTGCCCATGTGAAGCTCTAAATTGGAGACTTATGCAATTTTTTTAGTTTTGATTTTGATTTAAGTTATATGGTAGTGGTGGTGGCGGTAGGAAAGAAAGTAGGGAGAGGGTTTAATTTGGTGTGGAGGTGGGTGGTGGTGGCTTTGGTGATGGGAGATGGTGGTCGTGGTTGGAAATGGGTTTGGGTAGGAGACTTTGGGAGGGATTTGTCTCTCCAAAGGAGTCAGGGGTGAGGGAGTGCTTCGTTCGTCGATATATATAATAAGATCACCCCAAGCGTAGGGTATAAGCGTCCAATTGAAGCATAATAATCCGGAAGACCGGGATCGTACCCAAGGGAATAATTATACGGCTTTGCTGGATTTGTAGATGCAAGTACTGGTTTTCGGCCTTAAGACAGCCAACTTTGTTTTGCTTTTGCGGTGGAAAGTAAGAAGGCTAAATTTAACGAGAATAAACTAGATTAAAAAGCAGGTTAGGTCTAGGAATCACTAACACCCACGACTCGAGCTAAATTACATTTTCCAACCAACTACGCGATTTAAGATACTCAATTAAGGTTCTTAAGCCGGAAGATAAGATGGTTCAAAAATCAAGTTAGCTATAGAATTCATTTAGCAAACACCTCGAGCGACAGAGCTCCAAGCATCATGTGTGGTAAGTAGGCGATGCTCTTACCTACACATGATCAAGGAGGTTAACACCTCGGCAATTTGACAAATAAATCCAAGCCCCACATCAATCTTCGAACCAAAGATTCAAACTTTATTGGTGAAAAATGCAATTTTACTCGCCATGAGGTGCTAATCACCCCATGACCTAACCTTGGAAGACTACTCACACATAACTATGAAGTTAAGAGCAAGCAAAAATCTACTTAGCAATTTTGACATAACAACGCTAGAAGAAAATTGGATTGAAGATAGATCGGGGTACGAGCTACAACTTTAATGAAGACGAAATTATCAAAAACTAACTAAATAAAGCAGAAAATGAAATTTAAAGTGCTGAAAATAAAGAGCAATGAAGAACACCAAGAACAATTTAAAAACTAGATCTAGATCCTAAAAACGTACTCAAAACTAATTGCTACCTCTTTGTACAAAATGACCTCACTCCTATTTATATTCCTAATGCATGCGCACGGAATATTCCATAAAGATCCAAAAAAAATCTCGACTAAGGCCTTCGGCATCGATGCAAGAAATTAGAGTGCATCGATGCCTAAGTGGATAAGGGCCTGGCACCACTAAGGGGCTCGGTACCGATGGGAAGAAAGAGAGACATCGATGCCGCTTGGCTTAGTGCCTTGCTTTGCCTTGTTTTGCCTTGCTTTGCCTGGTTTTGCCCGGTTGCCTCTTGGCCACGCCTGACTCCTGCTTGGCCACGCCTGGGCGCTGCTTGGCCACGCCTGGGCGCTGCCTTGGCGTTTTCTGCTCTGGCCTCGTTTGCCTAGGCTGGCTTGGCCCTGCTCCATGCTTGCTTTGACATGGCTGGCCTTGATCCCTCGCCTTAGCATGATTTTCTGCAAAACGACATTAAAACAACTACCAAGCGAAAGCAATTAAAAAAACGACTAATTAGATATTAAATTAAACTAATCTAGAGATTTAGCGCACCCCATATTGTAATATCGGGTGCTTATCACACCCCCCAACTTGAGGTTTGCTAGTCCCTAGCAAATAAGACACAAAAAACTTTGAAAACTAGCAACTTGCAATTCATTCTGCTATCACAACTTAGAACATGCTCAATATTGTAAACCAACAAGAGTTTTAATCAATCCTGCTTTTTATTTCATTTCTATAATTCACAATTTCAGCATCCAATTAAACAGGCTAAGTAACAAGCAAGTCTAAGAGCAAGCTAAAAAGGTTTGTGTCCTCGAACAAGGGAAGGATACGGGACACAAGACCTTGCAAATTCAATCTAAACCATATCCACCAACAAAGTGCTTAACAAACAGGCAATAGCGAACAAGGAAAGCTATGCCTCAACAACTACAGCACTTATTCAACAGAGTTAACAACTAGCAGATGATTATGGGATAACGAAAGGAAAGCATGCCATTCAACTTATTATGCAACTATCAGACAGTCAATCAAGATGGAATCCATGCGCGCAAAGGATCAACTAAGGACTTTTTAAGCTTTTAATGACCTTGGTTACAAAGAAAAGGTTAGCACAAAAAGGGCGACGGTCTATACTAGCTCGGTCATCTACCCAAATGACCGCCGCCGACTCACACAGATCAACCAAGTCAAGGGCCAACTCGGCCAAACAAAAACCAACTAATCAACTAAGCATGTGCACTACTAAACTTATGAAATAAAATGCAAGAGACAAATATAAAAGATAGAATGGTCGGCATGTCAACCAACCTAGACCCCGACCAAGTAAGGGGATTTCTAACCACCGACTCTCTACACCAACATACCACATCATCAATGCACCAAGTCAATGCACCACAATCAGCCAAGTCACCCCTCAATCAGGTATCTCCTCGCTCTCGTATCCTGCAAAGTCATCACTAATCTCCCCTTCATTAACTGGCTCGGGAACATACTTTTCCCCAAATTGCCGCTCCAGGACCGAAGTCTGCCAGGCTATCTCTTTCTTCATCTATCTCATTTCAGCCTTCTCTTTCCTTCTAGAACTAATCAATGCAACCCCTTGACAAAACATCTTCCTAATCCAAGAAAATTGCTTCTCCTTCTTAGATGGCATAGAAGTCAAGTAATCCCCTCCTTTCGCCTGCTTACCCTTAGCGGAATGAGCCTGAGAAAAGCTTTTCGTATCAAATGTCTCATCAAATACCCCCGGAGGCAGTTCTTCCAAATTCTCGTAGCCCCAACCCCTAACTCCTTGTTTCCAACACAAACTCGTAATCATGCACGGAAATGGAATGTTAGCAGTGATCATGGTATTAGCCCTGAAATCCCTCAACTGTGTGAAGATGAACATTGCCCAATCTACTACTAAATCATCAGTCAGGAATGCAAACATGAGCTCTCCACTTTTTCTACTCGGTCTATGATCTGAACCTCGAGGGTATAGGTTAAAGTGGATGACTTTGTTTAAAAATCTAACACTCCTTTTAAAATTCCCAGGCACATGGGGGTCAGAGGCTTGCGAGGGATCACTGTACAGCACATTATTCACTACTTTCGGATCAATTGTCATATCCTTTTGAGGGTAGTTCACAGACTCAGGAGGGGGGCGTTGAATTCCCAAATATGCAGCAATATCACTAGGGGTAATCACCACATCAATGCCCGCTACTCGGGAAACAATCCTAACAGCCGAGTCGCTTTCCCAATTACCTTCTGGAATTTGCATATACTTATAGAAATCAATGACAGTATTCTTATTATATCCAGGTAATTCCTCGGTCCAGAATTTCAAACCTTTTTGCAAAATGCAGCGGACACCAAAATGATCAGATCTGAACTTGGTAGCGTCCACTTGACGCTCATTTTTGAACTTTCTGCCCACGAAACTTCCTTCCCATTCTCTTCTTTTATCCTCTGCAATCTCAGCCGGCGTCCTACGCCTCCTCTTACTCCGACCAGCAGCCTCCTCCGGCTGAAAATCTTCCTCTTCTGCCAAAAAATCGTCCTCCTCTGCAATCTCTGGTTGAGGAGGGGCTGCCCGGTGTTCGGTCTTTTTGATCTTTGGCATGGAAGCAAGAAGGGTTTGGGTTTTATATTTTTGGGAATTTTCGAATTTTTGGGGTAGGATAGTTCTAGGGTTTTGATTTTTGATGGAAAATATGGAATGTAGGGTAGGATTATGGTGGGAAGTGGTTGTATAAGTGGAAAATAGGGGAAAGGAAAGGATTTTTGTGGGAAAAATTTGGGATTTTCGGATTGAAGAGGGGGTAGTGGATTTACCTTGATTTTGGGCTTGAAAGCTTGAATTTGGTGAATGAATCTTGAGGTTTGTTGAAGGAGATGAAGGATTGGGCTGTTTTATGGGAAAATTGGGAGATTTAATGGGAGATCTGAGGTTTTGAGTTAGGGTTTGAGGTGGTTTAATGGAGGAAATGAGAGAGGGTAGTCGGCTGTGGTAAGGAATGAAAAGGGTTTTTGAGATTTGGTCATGCACTGGACTGCTGGGCTAATCTGCCGTGGTCTGTTGTAACCCACTCGGTACCGATGGAAAGAAAAGGCTGGCATCGATGCCGAGATCAATAGTGGGCCACGGTGTGAACCATTAACTACCGATGGAGCAAATCTCTACCAATCAATGCCGAGCTCAACAATTGCCCACTATGGAACCATTAGGTACCGATTGAAGTTTTAAATTTCCATCGATGCCGAGTGCTTTCTGTTAATCACTTGAATTTCCTTAGGTACTGATGCAACAAATTTCCTTGATGCTGAATTGCGTGGCTCACAATTTTTTTTCCTGATCCTTCATCCAATTGGACCTCTGATACTCCCAATAATTCACCCAAATCCCCACATACACCTTTGATCATCCAAATACTCCTTCCACACCCCAACATACCTTCTCATTATACAATTAACAAGCATCGGTATCATGAGCCTTAAGTTTGATCCTCTGGAATCTCAGCCCTTTCTTCAATTTAATCCCCAAAACTTTTCACCACTTCAAATATCTTCCCCAAAACACCTTTGATCGTTGAGCACTCACTCGGACAACCCTCCAAACAACCGGTTGCCTATGTTAAGCAAAGAACAGGAGAAATAACAAGTTGCAAAGTAGGACGAGGTGACACATATGTGGTATGATCATGCAAAGAATGCCTTGTATCTTCCCCTAAGTGCGCTTTGGATTCCAAAATGATTGAGAATCGACATTTAAACACAACTAGAGATGGACATGCGATTATTCACCTAACTACGAGCATTTTATTGGAAAAAGTGGGGATATGGGCCAAAACTTGCTCAAAAACTTGCTCAAAACTTAAACTGTTCAATTTTCAATTAAGCATGCAAATCAAGAAGCACAAAATTTCTTAGGATTGCTACGAACTCTTGCCAACTAACATTTATTGAGCATGCAACAAGCTATGAAAAAGAGCTAAAAACATGACAAAAGAAAAGAATTGCAAGTAAAAAGCTTTATTTATTTTTAAAATTTTCTATTTTCTCATTTTTTTTGAATTTTTCAATTTCTATTGTTTTTGAATTTTCAAATTTCTCACAAAAGCAAGCAAATAGCACATAAGCTAACCCCTCCCCCCAACTTAAAGCGATGCTATGCCCTCATAGCATAAAGAACAAGAGCAAAGAGAGAAAAGAGGGCGCGAATGTACCGTCCAAGGGGAATGTCAACCCCTAAATACCTCGACCAAGTTGGAGGATTTCATGTCAATGTCCCGTTCCAGCCAGATTAGATGCTTCCAGGGTTTACTCCTTCGGTTCTGCCAATTCGGAACCACAGCTAGTCACACAGGACCATATCCAAAGCTTTATTGGACTAATAACCGCGGCGCATAGCCGCACCCATGCTTAGGGCTCCTGAATGCCTCACTCACTCCGGCTTTAGGTCCAAACTACCAAGGCTGGTGTGGTAGCACATAAACCCTGCAGAAGACTTAAGAGAACGACTTTCCACAAGACAAATGACATTAGAAACACCAGGCCCGTGTTATCTGGTTTCAAACCAAAACAAAATTAAAAGACAGAAAACACAAAGAAAACACAAAGAACAAGTAAAACATGCGAAACAAAATGCAATGCAATGCACCACCCGATCATCACGCGATCACACGAGTCATACTTTTCTTCCCATTCCTTACCGGTGGGGTATGAAATGGGTGGCTATACCAGACCGTCGAAAATGTGTTATGCTAGCGCCCGTAATAAAGTTTATCGCTCGACCTCGCCAAACAATTAAGTCCAGCGTCCCCTACGATCAAAACAAAGCAAGATAGAATACAACCTAGCGTGCACTCTAGGCAATATCACACCTCACCCACAGACCTAAGTTGCCACCGATAGGGGCCTATTCGGAGAGCATGGATCGTTACCGATAAACTATTACCAAGAAGAACTAATGAAAGCCCTTTTTTCACTAACATAGGTGAAATCTTTTCATGTGAAATATCTCCAAGACTTTATTGAAAGCAAGAAAACATAACAAAACTAAACATGCATACAAACAAGCTAAAACAAAACTAAACATGCATAGCTAACTAAAACATGATAAAGTAAGAAAGAAAGACAAGTATGTACAATATTTACAAGTTTTGCCCTTCGAACCGGAGCTGGGCACACGATCCTTCTTTTAGTAGCGGCGTGCGAAGCTACATATACCCAAGTCAATGGTGGGTACCCCCTACCTGGGGGCCGGGTCCGACAAACAGTTAAGTTCAGCGGTTACGCTTTCGCTCCCCGTGCAAACATAAAGAAACAAGCTAATCAACCGTGTAAACTGGATCGACTAGCTCCTCATCCGGCTCTCCAACCTCGAAACTGCCGAGAAATGGTTTAAGCCTTTGTCCATTTACTTTAAAAGATTGACCATTAACAGGATTCACAACATCAACAGCACCATGAGGATAAACATGCTTAACAACATAAGGACCAGCCCAACGAGAACGTAATTTACCGGGAAACAAATGAAGCTTAGAATTGTATAGGAGTACCTTCTGTCCAATCTCAAAGTCCTTCCGGTGAATTCGCTTATCGTGGAATGCCTTAACCTTTGCTTTATAAATGGCGGTGTTGTCATAAGCATCTCTCCTTATCTCTTCAAGCTCATTGAGTTGGAGCTTTCGGTGTTTGCCAGCGGCTGGTAAATGATAATTCAATGATTTGATAGCCCAATATGCCTTATGCTCAAGCTCGACTGGAAGATGACACGCTTTCCCATAAACCAAACGATACGGTGAAGCTCCCAAAATGGTCTTGTATGCTGTCCGATAAGCCCATAGTGCGTCATTCAATCTGAGACTCCAATCTTTTCGGTTAGGGTTCACTGTCTTCTCCAAGATGTGCTTGATTTCCCTATTTGCCAACTCTGCTTGCCCATTCGTCTGCGGATGGTAGGCGGTGGAGACTTTGTGAGTAATCCCATACTTCTTCATCAAGGCTGCAAACGCTCGATTGCAAAAATGGGTGCCTTGGTCACTTATGATTGCCCTTGGCATCCCGAACCGTGAAAGAATATTGTCTTTGAGGAATTCAACCACTACCTTGGCATCATTGGTCCGTGCTGCAATGGCTTCTACCCACTTTGAAACATAATCAACCGCTAATAGGATGTACAGATTGCCAAAAGAAACAGGAAATGGTCCCATAAAGTCGATCCCCCAACAGTCGAAGATCTCAACTACAAAGATGTTAGTGAGAGGCATCTCATCCTTCCGAGTCACGCTTCCAAGCTTCTGACAACGTTCACAAGCGATGCAAAAATGATAAGCATCCTTATGCAACGTTGGCCAATAGAATCCACACTGCAATACCTTGGCGGACGTCTTTCTAGAAGAATAGTGGCCTCCACAGGCTTCTGAATGGCAAAACTCGAGAATTCTCTTTTGGTCTGAATCTGGCACGCAACGGCGCACTATCTGATCTTGGCAATACTTGAACAAGTAGGGGTCATCATAGGAGAACATCCGTACTTCATGAAGGAACCGACGACGTTCCTGAGGAGACCAATGCGATGGTAAGAGTCCCGTAGCCAAATAATTCACTATGTCGGCGAACCATGGGGTACTTGAAACGGCCAACAATTGTTCATCCGGGAACGTGTCCACGATAGGAAGGTTTGGAGCAGGATCCTCAAACTGTAACCTTGATAAGTGGTCAGCTACCACGTTCTCGACACCCTTCTTATCCTTAATGGTCAAATTGAACTCTTGGAGAAGTAGAATCCATCGAATCAAACGAGCTTTGGCATCTTGCTTGGTGAGTAAGTACTTAAGAGCGGAGTGGTCCGTGAACACAATAATAGGGGCACCGCCAATCAAATACGAACGAAACTTATCAAGAGCAAACACCACCGCAAGTAACTCCTTTTCTGTGGTAGTATAATTGACTTGAGCATCATTCAGAGTCTTGCTTGCATAATGAATCACGTACGGATGCTTGTCTTTCCTTTGTCCCAAAACAGCACCTACAGCATAGTCACTTGCATCACACATAAGCTCAAATGGGAGGCTCCAATCCGGCGGTTGCACAATTGGGGGAGAGGTGAGACTAGCTTTCAACTTGCAAAAGGCTTGCTCGCATGCGGGGGTCCATTCAAATGGAACGTCCTTGGCAAGGAGATGGCATAGGGGCCGTGAGATAGCACTAAAGTCTTTGATGAATCGGCGATAGAATCCGGCATGCCCGAGAAATGAACGGATATCCTTCACACATTTTGGAGTCGGGAGATTGGAAATGAGATCGATCTTTGCCTTATCTACCGCGATACCATCTGCAGAAATGATGTGCCCCAAAACAATTCCTTGAGTGACCATAAAATGACATTTTTCCCAATTGAGTACCAAATTCTTTTCTTCACATCTCGTCAAAACTTTCTCGAGATTGGCCAAACATGACTCGAACGAGTCACCAAAAACTGAGAAATCGTCCATGAAAACTTCTACAATCTTTTCCACCATGTCACTGAAAATACCCATCATACACCTTGAAAACGTTCCTGGAGCATTGCACAAACCAAACGGCATCCGACGATAAGCAAATGTTCCAAAGGGACAGGTGAACGTGGTCTTCTCTTGATCCTCCAAAGCAACCTCTATCTGATTATACCCGGAATATCCATCCAAAAAGCAATAGAACGCGTGCCCAGGTATCCTTTCAAGAATTTGATCGATGAATGGCAATGGAAAGTGATCCTTTCTGGTGCTTGCATTAAGTTTCCGGTAATCGATACATACTCGCCATCCTGTCTGAACTCGAGTGGGTACAAGCTCATTATCCTCATTACAAACAACTGTCACCCCGGATTTCTTCGGTACAACCTGAATTGGACTCACCCACTTGCTATCAGCGATAGGGTAGATAATCCCAACATCTAGTAGCTTCAAAACTTCAGCGCGGACAACATCCTTCATGATCGGGTTCAAGCGGCGTTGAGGTTGACGAGAAGGCTTGACATTATCCTCCAAAGCAATATGGTGCGAGCAAAGAGTGGCATCAATTCCCTTGATATCTGCAACTGTCCATCCAATAGCCTTCATGTGCTTTTTCAACAAATTAATCAACTCTTCCTCTTGGAGATTCCCAAGAGAAGAGGATATTACCACGGGATGGGTCTCATTGTCTCCAAGGAATGCATACTTCAATGTGTCGGGCAAGGCTTTCAATTCCAACTTTAGTGGCTCAACACTAGAGGGAAGAGCCTTCTTCTCGATAGGTGGTAGCTCCTCAAATTCATCAAACTGTGGGGTCCAAGCATTCATAGCATAAGCTTCATCGTCCCCATCAAGCAAAGAGTTCAAATAGCTTACTTCAGAAGATTCAAGAAATTCAGCTTCTTCAGTTGTAAGAGCAACTTCCAAAGGATCACTATAAAGCAACTCATCCACATGTTCCTCCACAAGACTGTCAATGAAGCTTACTTCGTTCACATTTTCATCATCCCCCATCTGATTGCCTATGTTGAAAACGTTGACTTCCATCTTCATGTTACCGAAAGTCATGTTCAGCAATCCATTTCTACAGTTGATAACTGCATCTGCTGTGGCCAAGAAAGGTCTCCCAAGAATCACCGGAGTAGAAGCAGCACACAAATCAGTCGGGTTTGTATCGAGAATCACAAAGTCCACTGGATAGATGAATTGACCCACTTGCACCAAAACATCTTCTACTACCCCTCTTGGAGTACGGATGCTCCTGTCAGCTAACTGAAGAGTGACTCGAGTAGGCTTCATCTCCCCCAACCCAAGTTCTTGATAAACAGAAAACGGAAGTAGATTGACACTTGCACCAAGATCTAGCAAAGCTTGCTCGATACGCTTTCCTCCAATGGTAATTGAAATAGTAGGACTCCCCGGATCTTTGTACTTTGGTGCGATGTTTGTCTGAATGATGGAACTCACTTGTTCGGTTAGAAAGATCTTCTTTTGGACATTCAATTTCCGCTTTCGAGTGCATAGATCCTTAAGAAACTTGGCATAAGACGGAATCTGCTTGATGGCATCCATAAGGGGAATGTTGATCTTTACTTGATTAAATAGCTCATGCAACTCCGCATTGAGATTAGGTTTCGCCAAAGCCTTCAAGCGATGAGGATAAGGTGCCGGTATTGGAACAGCTTGAGGATCCGGTACACTTTCCTTCTTTTTACCCTTTTCCTTCTCCTTATCTTCTGAATCCTCCTTGCTTGCATCCTCCTTGGGAGATTCCCCAAGGATTGGTGTTGGAACTGAACAATCGATAGAAGGAGGCAACAAAGTAGGCTCTGGAGGCATCTTCACTTGATTATCCACAACCTTCCCACTTCGCAGAGAAATAATAGCCTTTGCTTGCTCGGGGAAAGTCACCGAAGAGCTAGCAAAGTGAACACCTTGAGAAGTTGGAGTGGAAGTCGTTTGGGGATTAGGTTGAGTCTGTGTTGGGAACTTCCCTCTCTCTTGTTGTAACATCCCCACAGTTGTTGTCAATTTACCCAACTGATTCCTGATATCATTCATCATCTGAGTTTGTTGCTCATTGATAGCAGTTTGGCCTTGCAAGAGAGCACTGAACTGATCTTCCCAAGAACGCTTAGGGGGTTGTTGTTGAAATTGAGAGGGCTGTTGAAATTGAACAGGTTGTTGCTGAAATTGGTTTGCATGAGGGAATGGAGCAGGAGGAGCAAACCCTGGCGGACCTTGAGCTTGAGGGAAACGGAAAGCATTCTGAGGTTGCTTCCAAGGCAATTGAGGAGCGGGAGGTTGAACTTGAGAAGAACTCCCTTCATTTGACTGATTCCAACGGAAAGCTGGATGTTGACGTGTCCCCTGATTATAAGATTGAGAATAGGGATCAAAACGTTGAACTGTGTACCTCTTCTGGAGCAATCCCATTGATTACGTTCTTCAAAGCTGGAATATTAGGACAAGCATCGGTAGTGTGCCCCACCATCTCGCAAATAACACAAACTTCCTCAACTTGGCGAACCACCTTCACTTCTTGAGACTGAGCACTCTTAAGTTCCAACTTATCCAACTTACGGGCAATCTCCTCCAAACGGGTTTCAAAAGCTGTATGCTCCGCTATAGAGAATTTTCCTGAACCAGAAGGACCCTGATTGAACATTGCCCTATCCCCTGGGTCTGCAAACTGCCAAGTCTGAGTCTTCTCAGCTAGTGTCTCATAGAAATCCCAAGCATCCTCCGGAGTCTTTCCCAAAAAGTCACCTCCTCCCATAGTATCCAAAAGCTGCTTGCTTTCTTGGGAACAACCTGTGTAGAAATAGTTCACTCGAAGATACAACGGGAAGTTTTGATGAGGAACCGACATAAGCAAATCCTTGTAGCGCTCCCAATACTTGTGATAAGTCTCCCCATCCCTTTGCTTGAAACTTTGAATCTGATCAATAAGTAACTTTGTCCTGCTGGCTGGAAAGAACTTCGTAGTAAAAGCATCCTGAACTGCTCCCCAGTTGCGCAATGATTGAGGTTTGAGAGAATTGAACCACTGCTTCGCTTTGTCCTTGAGAGTAAATGGGAATAACTTCAAGCGAGCTTGCTCAAGTTGCCCCGGAACTGTAACAAAGGAATGCAAAATGTTTTCAAACTCTCGGATATGCAAATAAGGATCTTCCAATTCTCGCCCCCGAAACTCTGGAATAACCCGAAGATACTCGGCCTTGAATTCAAATGTGTTCCCAGCAGTTGGAATCGGAATAACGATAGGAGATACTTGTGGAGCCCTTTCTGGATTCAAATAATCACGAAGAGTACGAACTGGAGCTTCGTCGGCCATTGGGCCTTTGCGAATGCGATTGCGATTAAATCTGCGAGGCGGAGAGTGGGCAAGATACGCCCTGACAATGCTACGGATTCTCGGCGGAGACGAAGAACGATGAAGCCGATTGGAAATTGGGCTTCGGTACACAACAGACATACACAAGCAAAATCTACCAACTAACTAACTAATTAACTACCAGCAAACTAACAGACTGGAGGGGCTAGACCGCCACCTCAACTCAGCAAACAGAATATGCGAGGGGTTATGCCACCGCCTCGGCTCAGCAATGCAATCAAATAAAGCAAGAAATACTAACTAACTAACTAGATAGCTCAATACTTAACCGGGCTTCGTTACACCTCAGGTTTGGCATAAGACCAGGTTAGAGGTATCCACCAAGCTAAGTACGACCTATAAGCAAAGAAACTACTAAACTAATTAAGCTACTTAAACTACTAAACTACTAAAAGAAAGAGGCGGAATACTCACAATGGTTTGTCGAACCTCCAAGAAAAGCCATATAAAGAAATCCCCGGCAACGGCGCCAAAAATGCTTCGTTCGTCGATATATATAATAAGATCACCCCAAGCGTAGGGTATAAGCGTCCAATTGAAGCATAATAATCCGGAAGACCGGGATCGTACCCAAGGGAATAATTATACGGCTTTGCTGGATTTGTAGATGCAAGTACTGGTTTTCGGCCTTAAGACAGCCAACTTTGTTTTGCTTTTGCGGTGGAAAGTAAGAAGGCTAAATTTAACGAGAATAAACTAGATTAAAAAGCAGGTTAGGTCTAGGAATCACTAACACCCACGACTCGAGCTAAATTACATTTTCCAACCAACTACGCGATTTAAGATACTCAATTAAGGTTCTTAAGCCGGAAGATAAGATGGTTCGAAAATCGAGCTAGCTATAGAATTCATTTAGCAAACACCTCGAGCGACAGAGCTCCAAGCATCATGTGTGGTAAGTAGGCGATGCTCTTACCTACACATGATCAAGGAGGTTAACACCTCGGCAATTTGACAAATAAATCCAAGCCCCACATCAATCTTCGAACCAAAGATTCAAACTTTATTGGTGAAAAATGCAATTTTTACTCGAGCCATGGGGTGTTATTCACCCCATGACCTAACCTTGGAAGACTACTCACACATAACTATGAAGTTAAGAGCAAGCAAAAATCTACTTAGCAATTTTGACATAACAACGCTAGAAGAAAATTGGATTGAAGATAGATCGGGGTACGAGCTACAACTTTAATGAAGACGAAATTATCAAAAACTAACTAAATAAAGCAGAAAATGAAATTTAAAGTGCTGAAAATAAAGAGCAATGAAGAACACCAAGAACAATTTAAAAACTAGATCTAGATCCTAAAAACGTACTCAAAACTAATTGCTACCTCTTTGTACAAAATGACCTCACTCCTATTTATATTCCTAATGCATGCGCACGGAATATTCCATAAAGATCCAAAAAAAATCTCGACTAAGGCCTTCGGCATCGATGCAAGAAATTAGAGTGCATCGATGCCTAAGTGGATAAGGGCCTGGCACCACTAAGGGGCTCGGTACCGATGGGAAGAAAGAGAGACATCGATGCCGCTTGGCTTAGTGCCTTGCTTTGCCTTGTTTTGCCTTGCTTTGCCTGGTTTTGCCCGGTTGCCTCTTGGCCACGCCTGACTCCTGCTTGGCCACGCCTGGGCGCTGCTTGGCCACGCCTGGGCGCTGCCTTGGCGTTTTCTGCTCTGGCCTCGTTTGCCTAGGCTGGCTTGGCCCTGCTCCATGCTTGCTTTGACATGGCTGGCCTTGATCCCTCGCCTTAGCATGATTTTCTGCAAAACGACATTAAAACAACTACCAAGCGAAAGCAATTAAAAAAACGACTAATTAGATATTAAATTAAACTAATCTAGAGATTTAGCGCACCCCATATTGTAATATCGGGTGCTTATCAGGGAGGGGAAAGGAGACAGGAGAGGGAAGGAGGGAATTGGCAATTATACCCCTCCCATTTGGTCATGTGAGAGGCACATGCATGTTTTCTGTCCAAAAAAGAAACAGAATGCAACGGAGGGTTCACATTGAAACGTAATCTTAAATCGAAGGTTTGAATTGTCCAAATTGAAATTAGAAGGATCAAACTGAATTTTCGTGTAAAGTCGAAGGGATATGACAGAAATTTTCCCGGAAAACAAGTTAGATGAACAACGGAAGAAAAATTAGTTACTCCGTTTCCCTGGCCTCCAGTGTTTTTATTTGGATTGAAAATCTTCCACCTACTTAATTCCTAAGAGAAAATAAGGGTAATATTGTCAATACAAAAAAGTATTAAAAACATTTATGACTAGTTTAGAAAATAGTAGTGAAAAGTGATATTATGTGAGTACCCATAAATATAAGTCAAAAGTTTAGGTATATTTATTGTAGCTAAACTATTGCCCCAGGGGCACCTATTAGCGGGACCAATGAAAGATTACGAGGAAGCTGTAAGAGCATCTCCAATCCATCCTCCATTTCTTCATTTTGGAGGAGAAACATTATCCAACCCATCCTCTAAAACTCTCCTCCATTTGGGAGGATGCACTTTGATCCTCTATATTTAGATGATGAAGGAAAACATAGAGGATATCATCCATATATGAGTTGGAGTTGAGAAATAGACCTTGGATTGGAGTTGAGATAAATAGTACAATCCTCTAAATTTACTTTTCAAATAAAAGAAATTAATTTGATCCTCTCAAATAGAAATTTGGAGGGTGTTGAATTGAAGATGCTCTAAAGGATGAGCAAAGATAAGGACTTTGCGAGGGAGCTTGTGAGTACAAGCCATCTGAACGCATCTCGATCTGATCGCCTACTCCCTCACATACTCAACATGTGAGGGGTTTTTTTTCAAAAGAAAATTAATTAGCTTTATATTTCCTTTCGGCCCTCAAAACTTGATGCATAGTGGGTGAATTTTGGTTTTAATTAATTCAACTCTATTATTTGGGAGGAAAGATATCTGGGATTTTCTGTTTGAGGGAATCTATCAGCCTCCTCTTTCTTTTGGATGCTAGGAAAATATGTTTTTTTTTTTTTTTTTAAACTTAAGTCTCCGGACTAGCTTAAACACACTGTCTACTTGCGGAGATCCCAATTAAGGACAGTGATTGACCTCAAATGATTTGATAGCACCTGTGAGGTTTCAAGGTCTCAACCCCTAACTTCCGATCCTTAACCATTTGGCCAATTCATTGGAATCAGGAAAACATGGTTTTACCCATTGTACTCATGGCTTTCCCTTGATTATTGTTTGTTTAGTGCATATTGTGATGGTTATGTAATAGGTATTGACTATTGAATAAAGTTAATTGTGGATGAACAAGTTTGTACAATTTGTATCCTAAGGCTTCACATCTTATCGTGTGATACTAGTCATTTCATACAGTGATTGTTATCTAATGGTTTCAATATATATATGGATCCCATGCTACTCCAAGCGATTTTGAAATATTATATTCCGGATGCAACATTTGAAGATCCACATGTGTGCTCGTGGGTACATATGGTAATAGAATGTGAGTGTATGTTCGGGTCTGTTGTGGCCAGTGTCTGATTTTGCGTTTGGTGTCTAAGTTGAGTATTATTTGAGTCTTAAGTGTGGGGTGTACGTAGGGGTGGCAAATTAAATTCAAACCCATTAATCAATTCAAACCCATCCACTAAAAAATAGACTCCACCCAACCCATTAATTAGTTGGGTTAGAATAGGTCAAATCCATCTAACTCATTTATTAATTGGGTTTAATTGGGTCAACTTAAATGACCCAATAAGTCATGAGTATAAACCCAAAAAAAAAAAATGGTGGGAGGTCCACTATAACATGTTTGTAACCCACTAGGTCCACTGATCAAATCTCTAACCCACCAAGTCCACTATTATTGATTTGGTAAGGCCTAAAGTCCACTGCATTTAAAAAGGGAAATAGTGCTTGACAGATTTACCCTTCCATTCAAATCCCATCAATTTAGCCAATTATCCTCTCATTATCCTTTCTAGTTTTGAAATCAAAATCCCATCAATTTAGCCCATTTATCACGCCAATCATGGGTCTCTCTCTCTCTCGTCTCTCTCTACTTGGAATGCTGATCATATATGACGTTATATATTCTCCTTTTTAAGAGTTACATATTTTTTTGTAACGTTGTACAGATTTTGATATATGACCATGTATTTCGATTATTTGAATAAATATATAAGATTATATAACATGTATCATCATATAACCATATTAAATCACTTATTGATTTGGTCCACGCAGCGGCCTCTCCGACTTGGAGTTTTCTGAATAAATATATAAGGTTATATAACGTTATATAAGTACAATAACGTTAACATACCATATATTTTGGATTCGTTCATCAGTTCACATTAAACATGAGATACTTATATTTTACGTGAGATATTTACATTTTACATTATATGTTTAGATTTGTTAAGCCGCTGCGCGGACCAATTCATATAAGGTTATCTACGGTTATATATATGATTATGGTTATATGTTTATGCATATATATGTTCAAGTTTTAACAAGTATCAATCATTGAAACCATTACATCTACCAATCAAAACATCTAGTGTTCAAAATAAATAAAAAATGAATTCAGAGTCTGCTATTGTTCAACTACGTAGTTATAAATTTGATCAATAGATTTACAAAACGGATTCAGACTCTTTTGAATAGCAATATGAAAATAAGAGAAAGAAATTACACCAAAAGACTTTAACCAAATTAAAACTCTAAATCTAATGTTCTTGGCTGTCTTGTCAGGATCAACGATCCTAATATGGCTCTTCAATTTCATGAGGTACCTTTGGTAGAAGGATTTGATGTGGAGGGCTCTTCTGAGGTTGGAGTTCATTCTAAACTCCATTATCACGGTGTCATTGTGGTGATACTCCAATTTGCAATAAATTGGATTTGGCACTTCATGAAACCATATCCCTATTTCTTTTGGATTCATCATTTCTGCACATTTAAGAAAAAAGTTAAACAGAAAAAAAGGATTCAAGAATTCGTATATTACCATATACGTTTCATGATATCAGCTGTCAAATAAAAACCTAAACGTTATATGTCTTAAGATACACTATAACAGAAAAATCACAATATGATGACATGATACAAGGTACAGAATTGGATATGTAACCATATATATTCACAAAATAAAATGACAACCAAAACAAAATGATATATGTAAACTTCCAAAAGGAGAATATATAACGTCATATAATTTTACGCTATATATAACCATATATATTCACAAAACAAAATGACAACCAGAACAAAATGATATATGTAAACAACTAAAAGGAGAATATATAACGTCATATAATGTTACACTATAACATTACAATGTTATAACCTAATGTTATATGTTCACATTTGAACTCATATATATATGTATTATGTATAATCACAGACCTGAACATATAACTATATATATCACTCAACAGCAGCTTAACAAAAGTACAAAAAACATTCCAAAGTCAGGAAAAAAAAAGTTAACCCTACTCCATTGTCCATTACCTATATTGAATTGGTCCACGCAGCGGCCTCATTGACTGCCTTCTAACGATTGATATAACCATATATATACTAGCAGAAATTGCAGTTATGCAATAACATATAACATTACAATGTTATATGTTTACATCCGGGGGTGTGGGGGCGGAGCCCCCACGTCGCACCACGAACTGCGGCGAAAACGATATTTTCAAGAACTTAAGTTGTAATTTCGGCCATAGAACCCGACCTAATTATATTACAGTCGGTTTGTAACTAAGGTTATATAATCATCGACTCTTATATAACCTTAAATGAATTGATCCGCACAACGGCTTAACAGATTTGAGTATATAACCATATATACCAATCATAAAAAGTGCTATAGCCAGGATGTTCTGTAAAAAAAACCTCAAACAGAAGGTGTAACGACCCGGATTTCTGATCCAATTTTTTCTTTAATAAATAATAGCGTTAATATTATTAGGTCGTAATTTTTTTATATTAACAAAAATACTCTTTAATAATTCATAATTGGACTAATTAGACTAATTATAGTAATATCAATTATCTAGTATTTTATTAGGAGAGAATATAATTAGTATTCTTTTAAGATTTATATAATTTGTACTTGCATGAGAATCCCACCAATAAAGGGATGTACTTTTACCCTTGTCAGCCGTGTATCTCATCTCTCTCCCTGCCGACTCTCTCTCTCTTTCTCTCCTACTCAATCTCGACTTCCTCTCTGACCCTAAAATCAAGCCCAATTCATCCATTCTAAATCCTATGAACCCAACTCCATGAAATTCAATCCTATTCTACTACTACTTCAAAATTCTTCTATAAATACCCCATCTCTTCGATCCTAGGGCACACCACAATACTCCCCACATCCATTACAAAAACCAAACCAACTCCATTCTCGTCCATATCCCGTTACCTCTGTTCACGGCCTGTTTCGTCCTAGTAAATGTCGTTTTTAGGCTTAAGTTTCTTCACAAAAGTTGTAGAGGGCGTCGAGAGCTTCGATTTCGATCCAAGAATCACCCAAAACGGTCAAGATTTGATAAAGTTATTGCTGCCCAAAGTCCAGTGAGATTTTCGGATTTCTGTTCCAGACAGCAAACAGGACTTATGAAAACTCTCACTTTTCTCCTAGTTCGAATGGTTTTCGGGCTTCGACCTATTCACGAAAGTTGTAGAACGTTTCAAGATCTTCGCATTAGACACAAGAATCGTCCAAAACAATAGAGATTTGGTCAAGTTATTCCAGTCCAAAGTCGCTGCTAGAATACCGGTCTTTCGCCGCCAAAACAAAAATCCACCGGACTTCACGGAATCGTTTCGTCCGGATTAAAGGTATTATAATCCTTCTCCTACTTTTCCCTAAATATATTAATGTACTAAGAGATTAGTTTTTATAATTAGCATCGGAAAGAATCGGAATTGGAGTTGAACGAACGAAAGTCAGATTGTCGAAAAACAAAAAAAAGTGCACTGCAGCCGTGATTACTAATCACGTTAAACTGGTCATCGCTGGGAATGTTAAAAAAATTGGTAAAATAATTACACTTATCCCCCTGCTCTTTTTGGATGTAATGTTTCGGCCCAAATCATTGAATATAGTGGTTGTCTTATTGCAGTTACACACTTAAGGTTGTTTAGTATAAACTTTTGGCCCAATTGAGTTATTGACTTAAAACGATTGGGCCCTTTAGGTTACTTAAGTGTACAGTTTCGACACCATTGTTGTATTATCATTAATACAAGCCTGGACTTACCAATAATTGAATAAGATTAATTTTATTTAATAATATATATTTCTTGGCCATACAAGATTAAGGGCAACGGCCCATTCATAAAAGGCTACTTGAATTTTTGTGCTTGTTATTTATTTCAATGATCATTATGATTATTTGAATATTACTCCGACTCTTGATTTGAATGCTAGATTGAACCTAGAGACATGGGGTGGTATGCGAATAGAGTTCACATAGACGATGTTAAGCTAATGGAAAGATGGTAAAGTATTGAAGTTGTGAGATTGTGGATTATGATGGTTATGGCAAGGGTGACCTGTTGGGCCCTGTATTGAAATGGGTTACCTGCGAGGCCCGGTGATATTATTGTGGTGACCCTAACGTATGGTACGCCATGGAAAGTTCCAAAGGGTAATCGTGCCTTGCAAGGCCAGCAAGTGGGATTGTCCCATGACACAGTCATAGTTAGTGGCTTAGGAATGGTGGCGACCTTAATGTATGGTACGCCATGGAAAGTTCCAAAGGGTAATCGTGCCCCCTGCTATGGTTGTAAATGAATTCATACGAAGTACATAACCTAGGTGAATTCATTTAGGACCCCGTGTGCAGGACAAGCAAGGGGGAATTCTCCATGACACGGTCATAGTTAGTGGTTATGGGAGGAAAGGATCTCGTGGATGAGATCTTAGATTTCACATAAGAGAAATGGATAGTAATAAATCGGTTTACGTGAAAAATCTCTGTTTAACTTCTTCGTATCATTATTATCCTGTTGCTTGCTAGCTGTAAAGTAAGAGGGGTGGTTGGGTTGGATTATTCTACTGGGTGATTTATCACTCACGGATACGTCTGTATCCTGGCAAATCGATTGCTTCGGCGATCAATTTGCTAGAAGGCGCAGGATTCGATGGAAGGGATTCAACGATGGTGCAGTTCGACACGGGAAGAATATCAAGATGGAGATCGAGTATGCTTGGGATCCGTATCAAGCCTAGAGTCGGCTCTGAAGATGATGTATTTTCAATCAGTAGATTTATCTTGAAATTGTAATAGTTAAATCATTGTTTTGAAAAATTATATTTATTTAGCAAAATTTTCTCAAAGAAATTATTTATTTTCGTACCCGAAAAGTCGGGGCGTTACAGAAGGAATCAAAGTGGTCTACAAACACTGAACCAGAAGACATCTAATTTATGATATAACAATATATATACTCAACACTGAACCAAAAGTCATCTAATTTATGATATAACAATATATACTCGAACTTTCAAAACCCTAACTTATGTTACCAAAATCGTTCATATAACGATATATACGAATGGGAATGCGCCTACTGTTGGTTCAGTGTTGGTGGTGGACGACGACCACCAGACTGAAGAACGGCGACAAAATCGGGTGAAGAACCGGCGAAGAATGGCGATTAGGACCCTACTAGAACGGGCGACGAACGGTCGAAGAACGGACGCGATCGTTGGTGGTGGACGACGGAGATCGACTGACGCCAACAACGAAGATTGTTGACGACGAACGGCCGACGACGAAGATTGTTGACGACGAACGGTCGAAGAACAGGCTTTTCTCTCTCTCTCTCTCTCTCTCTCTCTCGTTCGTGCGTTTTGAAAGGGGGGGAGGAGGGGAAGGGGGGAGGGGGGGAGATGGGTTGGGTTTTATAATGAGGGGAGAAATTTTCGGATAGGGTTTTTTTTGAAATGGATGAAAAAACGGGGCAAACTAATCGGAAGAGATTTTAGGGGATTGGAAATTTTAAATGGATATGTTTGAAATGGATGTAAAGGGGTATATTAGACTAAACATGATTATTATTTCCCTAATAATAGGTTAATAGACTTAGTGGGTTATAGAATTTAGAAGTGGACTTAGGGGGTTTGGAAAGTGCTATAATGGACCTGAGGAAAATTGTCCCAAAAAAAAACCCCCCCGTTTCCCATTATCAACACGTGATTCTCCTTTTTTCCCTAGGAGCTGAGACATGGCCTTTCTTCTTCCTCAAACCACTCTCTCTCTCTCTCTCTCTCTCATGCCAGAACATAAGGATTTCACGCTGGAAGAACTCAGAACATGTCTCTAGCTTTGATTCTCTGATCTCTGTCTCGTGCACTGCACAAAACTTGTTGCCGGAGTGTACAGAAACCCACTGGTGGTCATGGAGCAACTGCACAAAACCTTTGAACCTGTGTGTTTTCTGTACCGGCCGGAGCCGGAACATACTAGAACGCCCGAAACAGGCCAAAACACCCGGAACAGAGGGGTATTTTAGCCGAACGGAACACCTAGTTTCGTTTTCTGGCCGGTGCGATACATCTCGGCTGGTACGGTACGGAATTAACAACTTTGAATATGACGTTACTGTCTGTCATATACTATCAGCAACACCTTGGCTCTGAGCTATGTCATAGGAACGAAACTGCTAAGAGGCCTTTGGTCTAACGGCATGGAAAGTGCTAATCTAATTATTCCAACAACACTAACTTTTGCCAAGTTTAAAAAAAAATACAGTATGAAACACGCTCACCCGTCGTCTGGGGTCAAATACAAGCACTACGCAATTGAATTTTTTTTCAAGCTTTCGCCAGTACTTCAAACTTCACGAGGAAGGGTGTCATTCTCGATTAAACTCGTATAATTGGTTCATATTGTTTATGCTCGAAATCACGCGACTGAAATTACGAACGGGAATTACTTGAAACTTGAAAGTGAGTTATGTGAAGGATTGAAATTCACCTGCCATTAATTGCGAAGAAATTACTTGAACTGCGATTGACTTATTTTTGTCTTTATTCAAAAAAATTAGGTTTCGATGGTAATTTTTTTACATTTTTCATTCTTCTCGTCATAACGAATCAATAATCCCCAAAAATTTGACGAAACTCACAAATGCGAAAAAAATTTGAATAAGAACAAAAAATAAGCCATTCGACTTATTTAGCCGAATAACCCCTTAGTCTATGTATTTACCCTTCTGCAAAGAAATGTTTCTTATTATAGTTTTGCAAAGGAAGTACAGAATAGATAAAAGCGATGGTAATATGGTAATTAAGTGTACATGGGTAATTTGGTCATTTTACTAAGAGAGGGATAGTATGGTAATTTTAGTGTGCATTAGCATTTTAGTCATTTAAAATTTTAGTATATAGTATTTAATTGGGCTAATGGACGGGTTGGGTTTGCTTTTTAATAAATGGGTCGGATTGGGTATGGGTAATTAGCCTCATAATTAATGGGTCTAAATGGGTCAATGACCCATTAAATACCCAACCCACTTACAACTTGTCCAATTTAACCCAAATCCGCCCATTTGCCACCCCTAGGTGTACGTAATGTCTGGTTAATTTTCTAAGATTGGGAGTCTTGGGGTATTCTCTAAAGTGGGATTTTGTGTTGGGGCTTCTATTCAAAACCAGAAGCACCTGCAGATGCTGATTTTGGTATATCATGAAGTAGCTGGTGGTGGGGCTTATAGGCCCTTGATGCTTCTTAAAATTGGGAGTTAGGTAGACACAGGGAAGGAGAAGACTCATTTTTGAGGACGTTGATCAATGCTTTCCTTGGATTGAAGATCTGTCTTGAGGCCAACTGATTTGGATGGGATCATTGCAAAAGTAGAGGTTTTTTTTTTTTTGCAATGAAGTCACAAACACTTGGATGCTAAATCTTCTGCAATTAATGTTCCCTCCCTAGCCTGCTTAACTCGTTTTGTGAATATGGAATGTTTTCGTTGCTGTCATTCTCTTCATGTATATATAACCCTCAAGCCTACCAGACTTACAACATATGACTTATGCTATGCTTTCTGATCTTGTCGGGGAAAAACATGACCTTCAAGCCAGCTCCTTTTGAACCTAAAGTGATATATGGTTATGGTTTTCCTTCAGGAACCACTTTATGTTCATGGTTGCATTAGTTGCTATATCAACTTAATTTGCAATGTTATTCCCCCAGATTTAGCATGCCCTTTTCCCTCTTTCTGCGTTTGTGTTAATAGTTAAGGTTCCTAAATCCATTGGTTAGCAATTATGCTTTCGTCATGGCAATCAACATTTAGCCATCCCATACAATATATATACCCAATATATTGTGCTCCAAATCAATGGGCATGACATTCGTGCCTTCTGTTGGAACTTTGATGTATTTGTAAAATATGTGTTTTTTCTCTAGTCCCACGTTGGGAAGTTACAAAACCTTCATCTACTTTAAATGACTTTGCACCCTTATGAGTTTGTAAAAGAAGGATCCAAGGAGAGGTCTAGCGCGCTTAGGAAAATGGGCGGCAATTTGAAAAACTGTTTCGGAAATCAGTTAACCGGGTGCGCGTCACGTCTATATCGCGCAGGAGGATGCAAATTCGGGATTTGAGCCTCGCGCATGTAAAATGATTAAGCCACGTTTTTGCTAAAATTATGGAATTTATTTTTTTAGTCAATAAACGAAAGAAAAACGTGAGCTCGAGCATTGGTCGAGTGTGTTCTTGTTTTCGGTTTTCTTCTGTGCAGAGAAGGCCGAGCAGAGGAACGAATTCTGGGCTGTTTTGTCTTATCCTGAGAACGGCGGGGCAACGACGAACTGCTTGCACAATCTGGGCATAGCCCAACTACGATTGGTAATCTGTTTTCTATTACAAACTCTTGAGGTAATCCGTTCCTTGTTCATAGCAGTTACTTTCAACACCTTCCCTTTTCTTCGTATATTGTATCATACTTGTGGGCTCATCTCAATCACTGGATAACAAACTTTTGTTTTTCCCCTTTCCAAGTATGATTTGGTGATTGTATGGTAGTTTGAATGGAGATCTTTTTCGTAGTATATTCTCTTTCCCATATTTTCCCCTTCTTGCACCGAGTATTGACTTAGTTGATACTCCTACTTTATAAGAGGTCTGGTAGAAAAATCCGTTCCAGTGAGTAGTTCTCCCTTTGATCATATATCCCTTCGAGATAAAAATTTCTATGGTCAGCTAATTTGTTTGGGTTCATGAAATCTTTTTTTTTTTTTTCCCTGTGGGATTTGATAACATGGAATATAGTTTGCCAACACAACATGGAATACAAAATTGCGGATCATGCATGGCCTCATTTCTTTCTCTTTATGCTACATTATATTATCAGTTCAGTAATTATTGTTCACCCTGCTAAATCACCCTCACCCATTACCAAAGCTCCCTCCAAAAACTCTATATCATAGCATTCAACATTTAGCCATTTCATACAATATACTCTCTCCGTCCATTTTTAAGTGTCTCATTTTGTAACTCTAATTTATTAAGAAAATATCATTATTACACATTTCACATTAACTTTTACCTCCACTTTCCTTACTTACCCTTCATAGAGATATCATCATTACACTTTTACTTACTAACTTTTCAAAATGGAATCTACTTTTAGGGGCAAAATAGAAGATGCACCAACTTTATAAAATGAACACTTATTAAGGAACAACCCAAAATGGAATACTGGACTTTAAAAAGGGGACGGAGGGAGTACCTAATATATAGAAACCCAAAGCAACACGCATGACATTTGTGCCTTGCACGAAGCTGTTTACCTAGTAAGTTATAAGAGTTGATAACATGTTAGTCCAATATTCAATTAATTTCCTTCGACTTGCATGTCAATGAAAGAAAAAATCAAAAGTGAAAGAAATTACAAAATAAGAAACTGGGGTTTTTTTTTTTGTTTTTTCCGTTTAGGGGATATTATCTAATAATATAAACCTCAACGGCCCGTTTGGATGGAGAATTTGATTTTGGGTGGAGATAGGAGAAGAGTGGATTTGAGGGTGAATATGGAATGAGGAGTGATATGTAAGAAGGGTGGATTTGTTATCCAGTATTTGGATGATTTTTTGAGAAGGGAAATATAGAAGATGGATATGAGGAGATAAGTTGTCAAATAACTTAATTGCCCCTAATTTTTTTATTTTAATGTACAAATTTGTTTAATTTCATTATAAATAGAATAAATAGATATTTATTATTACTCGTGGAATAAAATAAATTCATTTTATCTTATATATATATATATATATATATATTTAAACTACATTATTTATTAGAAATATTTTATTTTTTCAAAAATAATTTTGAAAAATGTAATTGAAAAGTTATGGAAGAAATGTATAAGGGAGACTTAAATAATCATCTTCAATCTCTTACGTACTTAGGTTTCCATCCTGGTCAATTTGAACATTTAAGTTTTCATCGTTTCTCCTTTTTAATACCAATAGTGCCATATATATATATATATACACACACACACACACACACACACACACAAGAGAAGGACTTGATCTAAGAAGTTTTTAACTCAAACTTAATGAACGGTTCAATTAAAAATTACTGAAAACAAGCACTTCCCGGTCAAATTTTGTGCTAATTTCTCGCGGGCACCCTTAAAATCACATTCTACACTATTGAACGGTTCAGATTATAAAAATTTGATCGGGAACTATGAGATTGAGATTTGGAGTGTTTTTTTAGATGTTTTTATAGATATCTCCGGAACCGCCCCGATATACATACATACATACATACATATCTATATAATAAAACAGAGCTGTGTTTGAATCCAAAAGACAACCAACGCTCCAGATTTATCCTCATGTCTACATAAATCTCCACCCTCCATTCTACAATGACATTTTTGTAAATACCTGATCCATCGAAGGGTTATCATAAATGGCATTTTGGTAAAACTAGGATTAGATTTCCAAAATTTGAAAGGCAGACATTTTGTGAAACCCTAGCCGTATTCCCATCCTTCACCCTCTCTCGACTCTCTCTCTTCGATCGCTCTCCTAGCTCCACCGACCGGCGCGACGAGCCACCACCGACCGGCGTGCGATCAAGAGCGGCATCACCTTCCTCGACACCAATGAAGTACTCCTTGGTAAGGTGCGCTCTCTCTGTGTGCGCGCGGGCTCACGCGTGTGTGTACCTTCTATCTACTGATCTACTGGGTGGCAGCACTTATTTTTCCGACTGCCTCATCTACCACCATGTATTCAAGTAAGCCAAAATCTTCCCAAACCGGAAAGAGCAAATCCACCCACGCATTATTTTCGAGTTCAATTAATCTAAGGTAAATTACTAAACCTGGTTAGCATTATTGGAATTCCAGCTTAGGGTTTTTATCTTGGATTTGAATTTTGTTTTGAATTTGGCTTTTATCCTGTTTAAAAAAAAATGCAGCTGCAGACTGCAGAGTAATGGATTTTCGAAGGGAACGAAGGGTTGACAATGGTGTCGGCGGTCAACATCAAAACTTCAGGTTGGCATTCTGCCGGCAAAAGAGGTATATTTATCTATAGATATGTATTGATACTTATTTGTCTTTATAGTGTCAAGGCCATTATTGAGTCATTCGACTCGAGTAGCTTATTTTTTAAAACTTGAGCTTCAAGAACTTCGCTTTGGCTATGGGTGTGTTAGTAGGGATGAGTTGGGGGAAGCAAAACCATTAAGTGATTTGTTTCGGTCATTGGGCAAACCATGGTGAGCTTAGGTGTGGTGAGGGATTAGATAAAAAGCTCCACCTGTAGTTAGATTGGTTTGCTTTAAAATGCCTCAACTAGGTTTCACCATTTTTGGTGTACTGTGACTACTCTGTCTCACCATTTTTTCCCATGCTAACTGCCACCCGAAAACCAATTCCCATTAGAAATTAAAAAAAACGCAACAAGTAATCTTGGCATCGTCACTTCACAGCCATGTCGAGTTTTCTCAGCTTTTGAGTAAAGAACCGTGGGTTTCTTAATTCCAAATAGAAGAATCGGTAATGGGTCTCTTTTTTCCCTGGTAGAAGGTCGAAATGTGATTGCTAAGAAAAAAGAGTATAAGTATGAAATAGACAAAAAAAAAAAAAAAGAGTATACGATACTTAAATCCTTTTTTTTGTTCTTCCTTCCTAGATATCTATATACTTAAATCCTTTTTTTTATTATAAGCTACTGTAAGTTCAAGCGGTAGTTTTCGAGCAAAAGTATTCAACCGGTGAAGAAGCAAACCGGATGTAGGTTTGGTTTTTTTAATTTTTGTTTTGTGGTTGTGTTTGGCTTAGATTTGGCTCAAGGACTGAGCGGGCGTGCCAGGACTTGTCGCGTACCAATGTAAAGGACTGGGCGTCCCTTTTCTGAATTCTAGATCTGTGCGGGCGATAGTGCTGCAAATCTAAGGGTTAGATTGCAGTTTGGTTCGTGGTTTGCCACAACGAAGTGGACTTAATAATTTTCTAACCGTGTAGGAAAAGAAGTAACAACGTAGAATTACTTTATTATGTCGGAATAATAAAGTAGGAGGTGAGAGAGAGATATGAATAACTTTATTATGTTTCGTAATAATAAAGTTGGGATACAAGAGAGATAGAAGCTCGAGTTATTTGGTGAAATAATCGAGTGTAGGTGAGGGAGTAGAGATAATTTGCTTCGCAGAGAAGGCTTTTGATTGTAAGCGTTGAGCTTGATTGGTGTGGGAATCCCTTTTTCGTCTTGCAAACTTGTATTTATAGGCAAATAGTGAACTGGTCCAGACCTTAAACTCAGTTTCCCACCTTCATCTTGTGTTGACAAGTGTCCCGAGGCAGCTCCAGATCTTGCCATGTGTCCATAACAACTGCCCACTAACGTACTTAGTGGGAACATGGGCAGTTATTAGAGGTTAAATCAATTACCCATGTGTATTTTCCTCAGAGTGGGAAGTTAACATTTTTATTTCCATGGGCAGTTGACAAGTCATGTGCCACCTCATGCCCTCTTTTCGTGGGTTACTTGCAACCACCAACCATTTGACTCGGTCAAATGGCTTCTTTCTAGACAACCAACATTTCTTTTACTCCCACTTTCATGGGCCACTTGGGTAATGGGCCATTTAATTAAATTAAATGGCCTATTAACATATTCAGCCCAACCCAGCACTTAGCAAGCTTAAATAAATCAAGGGCCAACTGAATTCTTTCTGCAAACAGGCCCAAAACTCTTAAAACTCGAACCAAAATAAATCGGGCCCAAGTAATACGGGTTTGGCCCAATAATTTTGGTCCAACAGATCTTCAATTCGTGGCCCGTTCCAAATAAATACCCGTCCAACGCTTGCCCAGGACTGGGTGCCAAAAACGGGTGTAAACAATGCCCCCCCATGCCTTAATCTTGTTTAAGATCTAGGCGTGTAGATTGGGACAGAATACGATTTTTGGCAAGCCAAATGAGTCCTTGTCATAGGGTTTGAAATAAAAAGATAATCAGGCCAATATTTAGCCTAAAATCCTTTTAAATTCCCACACGTGTGAATTTAAAAGTTAATCAGGCTTAAAAACTGAGCCTAACAACTTTTCAAACCCGACGTATATCTTTTAATTGGGTTTGGACTCTTCACCTTTGAACTGATCCAATCCAGCAGTTTAGAGATAAAAATCCCAACGAAGAGTCCTTTCAACGGCAATAATCATCACCCTTTTAGGCCTAGGGGACACGTGTCATTACCCCAGGCCATGCATTGGCTGCCATGCAGCTTTTCAAGCCGTCAGCGCTTCCTTGGGTTAGTCAAGAGTCCAGCTCCTGGGTTACTTCCTCAAATTCGATCCAAGAAAGAAAGAGAGAGAGAGAGAGAAAAACAACGGCACCCATAAATCCCGTACCGCTCGTCATTAAAGCCCCAATCTTGAACCTTTACTTTCTCTCTACATCTTCTCCGCCTTCTCTCTGCTTGCACGAACGAAACCCAGGAAAACCCTAATCTGCCATTGTTCCGCCATCAAGCTTCTTGAACCCCAGAAGAAATGGCCAGCCACAGGGCCCACGCTCCTCCTCCAAACCCTAATAGTCTCGCCATTCAGATCAAGAAGATCCTGGATGAAGAACACATAGCCATTACCCACAACATCCTGGTGGTTGCAAACTCCGACCGTGTTGGTCTCGGCCCCGCCTTCCAATTGGGGTTTCCCTCTCAGCTCGCTTCCATGTACCCATTGGCAGATGAGGCCCTCCCTTTCGAGTCTCCATGCCTTGACTGCATAAATTCACCACTGACATCCCCAACCGCCTCTGGCATAGGCCAGACACCAAATACGTGGAGTGGCTCGATCGAATCATGGAGGCGAAAGGAGATCTGTGGAGACAAATTGGGATCAGGGACGCCGTCCTACTCAACCGTTCCCTCATCGTTATGGACAAGAACCTCTTCCTTGCCGCTTCCCAGTTCTGGTCCGTGACCACCAACTCTTTCCACTTCAAGGTAGGTCTCATGGGTCCTACTCTTCAAGATCTTGCCTTCCTAACAGGCCTCCGTCCCCATGGGATCGAGGCCAACTACTTTCTGTCCCAGAAGACTCCCTATTTCGAGTACAAAGAACCATTGTCCTTCGCCCCCTTCATAAACCATTACGTCCAAAAGGGCCCTGTTGATGACACCGAACACGTAGCCTTCCTCCTGTACTGGTTAAACATGTTCATCTTCTGCATGTCTGCCAACAGAGTCACCAAGGACTTTATTGACTTGGCCTGTGCCCTAGCTTCTGGGAAGAAGCTGGCACTAGGCCCTCTAGTCTTAGCCCATCTTTACCGTGGGATGAAGGAGCTTATCAGCAACAAGTTCATATTCGCCCCAGGCCCCTTGTGGATCATGCCCCTGTGGCTGTGGTCTCACTTCCCCAAACTGGCTCCACCAATGAACAAGAACCTGGAACACACCTGCTATGGACTCCATTATGCTGGCATTCGTGGCCCTAGGTACGCCTTTGGTACTTATTTCAAGTTTTTCTACAATGAGCTCACGAACATGGGCAAGAACTGGATGCCCTTCACTCGTGACACTGTGCCATGGTGGCTGAAGCAAAGTGCATCAGACCCTGGGGATGATTACGACGAGCACATGGAGATCTGGACAAGCTTCTTGATCTTGAGGGACCTAATGTATGGCATGGCCTATACCCCAACGAACTACAAGTGCGGGGTCGAATACTATAATGCGGCCCAGTTTGCCAGGCAATTCGGTCTGTGTCAACTCACTCCTATCCCTCCATACCAATCTCTGAATGAGGACTTTACTGACAGGCCTGTGATCCAACCAAGGGATCTGGAACGGATCAGAAATGTTTTACCTGAGTGTAGGAAGGACTTTGCCCTTCACTCCTTTGTCGAACGTACCGAGAAGGGCGCCAAGTTTGATAGCTGGTGGGGAGGCTACACCAAGATGCACTTCTCCAAACCCTATCTGGACGTCCTGACGGCCATTCTGCCCAACCCTGCTGGAGCCCCTGAACCTGGCATTCATATGCCTCTGCAGCAAATCAGTCCTTCCCCTACCCAGAGCACGAAACGAAAAGGTAGCTTAGAGGTTTTCATTACTTCCTGTTCCACCTTTTAAACCTCTAAAGCTTGTAATGAATTTCCTCCCATACTGGCAGGTTTGAGTGACGTGCTCAAGGATGTTCCTCCAGCCCCCTCAGCTCCTCAAAGATCGAAAAGGGTGAAGACGACTGCCCAAAGGCAATGGCCAAAGGTATACATCCCCTAGCCCTTCGTTCAGTCCTTCAGGATAAGATAATAATGCCCCTATTCTTTTCTGCAGGCCTCTGAAACGGCGGTAGCTGGTAGGACCAGAAGTAGTGCCAAGACCAGCTCACCTGAGACTGACCCTTCTGAGAAGGTCTGGGCTTTCCTCGCTCCTTCGTCGCATTTTTCTTAGACCTCATCAAATGTTCTAACAACCTCACTCTTGCAGGCCACCTCCAAGATCCAGAGAGAACAGATTAAAGAGCAAGCTGAATCTGTACCTTCCAAGAAGAAAAGACTGAGAAAGAAGACCTCTACCCCATCTGATTCTGAGAAGACCGAGTCCGCCACCGAGCACAACCCAATCGTAAGGATGTACTGTGACACCAACTTCCCAGCCTTTATGGCCCCATATTATCATCAACTTCCCCTTGTTTTCAATCCTCAGGAACTTGATGCATACCTGGAAGAAGAGATCATCGAAGACGAAGTTGAAATTCAAGAGAAAGGACTAGACCCAGTCGAGACGGAGCCTGAGCACGAGGCATCATCTAGGACTCCAGAGAAGCATGGATCTCCAGCCAAACATTCCTCTCCCCCGCTCGACCCACCTGTCGATCAAGAATTCGTGCATGTACTAGAGGAGGAGGACAATGATGAAGACCTGGACTCCCTGTTCAAGTCTGCCCAAGACTTGATGAAGGCGGCCACTTCTGGCACCTCAGGCAGTGGACTTGGCTCTACCTCCCAATCTCAATTCACTCTAGAGGAGGTCAACGAAGCCAAAACGGCTCTTCGGATGGCCCTCCTTCAGAATTTCCAAGCTATTATCCATCCAGCTAGGGCCTCCAACGTCAAGAAGGCCATGGACGTGCTGGTGAAGTCTCAAGCCCTGGGACCAGATGACACTTCCCTCCAATATTTCCAAAAGGAATTCCCCAACATGGTCAAGACTCACGACGCCTCCACTCAAGATCTGAGCAAAGTGCATGCCAAGCTCTCAGAATTAGAGGCGGTTGACATGGAGATCACCCGGTTCAGTACGGAGTGGAATCAGTTGAAAGAAGACATCAAAGTCAACGGAGCCAATATCACAACCACCTCCGACGAGATCTAAGAGCTTAAGGACAAATTGGCCCTTGCTGAGGGTCGCCTGGAAGACCTTCGAAAAGAGTCCAAGATCTTGGCCAAGCAGCATGAAGACCTAAAGACTGACTCTAAGAGTCAAAAGATGAAGCTCAATCTTCTGATTGAAGAAGTTCCAGATCTCCGGAGGAGGCGGGAAACGCTTGAAGCCCAACTCACCAGCCTCAGCACCGCATGGGTGAACTTGAAGACCAGTCTTGAAGGCCTTCTGTAGGTCTTTGTCCTCCAAAACTCTAGCTTCTGAACTTTCTTTCTTAGTTTGTGATAAGTTTTGTTCTGCCTGACCTGGAACTTTCCTTTAAATGGCCAAGGTAATGGTTTGATACAGTTTGGATATTGTTTTTGGTGGCCTGAACCTGAGGCCTTTTATGGTTTTTGAATTACAGGTGCCTTGGCCTCCGTTCAGGCCTTGCTGACATGCATCCTATGGTTTGCTTGATTGATTTTCTCCAAAGTCTCTCATTTCCCACATGGTAGGATAATGATGCTTTAGATACTTACCATTTGTTAAATGTTGAAACAAACCACCATTTAAGTCCATAAGATGATAGACGTTACCTCTAAGGACTTTGGCAATCTGGTACGGCCCTTCCCAGGTTGGAGACCATTTGCCATACCTTGGATTCTTTTCCCCTAAGGGAAAGACAGCCTTCCAGACCAAATCCCCTTCAGAGAAGCTCTTCTTCCTTACACGTTTGTCATAGGACCTGGCCACCCTTCTCTTTTGGACCAACATGTGATCAAAGGCTGAGAGCCTAACTTCATCTAAGTCCTCAAGCTCTATCAGCATGGCCTGAGTATAATCTGCAGGAGTGAGGCCATGTTGAAACGCAGTCCTTGCCGATTTTACTGCCACCTCCATTGGTAGGACTGGATCATGTCCATATACCAACATATAAGGAGTTACATTAGTGGCTTCCTTTTTTGAGGTTCTGTAAGCCCACAAGGCCTCAGAAAGTAGTTCATGCCAAGCCCTTGGGTTGTCCTCCACCATTTTCTCAATAATGTTGACCAAAGTCCTATTAGTGGACTCGGCCTGACCATTTCTTTGTGCATAATAGGGAGTGGAATTAGAAACGATGATGTTTTGCTCTGCAGCAAAGTTAACCACTTGTTCTCCCATGAAGACCGTACCCTTATCTGCGACTAGGTGCTCTGGCAGCCCAAACCTATGGATGATCCTTTCCTTGATCACCTTGATTATCTCTTGTTGATCCACAGACTTCAATGGCACTGCCTCTGCCCATTTAGTGAAGTAGTCCGTGGCTACCAAGATGTAAGCATGATTCTCAGAAGAAGGAGGATAGATCTTACCAATTACGTCTAGAGCCCAGCCCCTAAATGGCCAAGGTTTGACTACAGCATGATAGTTAGCTGCAGGGACACGCTGAATTGGGCCATGGGCTTGACAGGGCTGACATCCTTTAGAGAAACGAATACAATCCTCTAAGATGGTTGGCCAGTAATAACCATGTCTTCTGATTAGCCATCTCATCTTTATCCCTGATTGATGGGCTCCACAGACTCCTTCATGAACTTCACTCATGACCCTCATGGCCTCAGGGCGTCCTAGACACCTCAAAAGCAAGTCGTCCTCAGGGCTTTTCTTGTATAACTCATCTCCCACAAGGATATAACTGATGGCCCTCCTTCTCACCTTCCTAGAGGCTCTAAAGTGGGGCCTCTTGAGGAAAGAAATAATAGGTGTACGCCAATCGTTCTCGGGTTCATGATCTGACTCTTCCCCTGTGAGGTCTGAAGCAAATACCTCCAGTCCTAGACCTCTTCTCCTAACTGAAGGCAACAACCTCTTCTGGACTGTGATAATTTTGTGAATCGTTTTTAGAGCCAGCTTCAGGCCTGTCGAGGCCTGAGCCAAGCTGTTGGCTTCAGCGTTCATACTCCTTGGGACGTGCTTGACAATGACATCGTCAAAATCTTGCAATAATTGCATGGCTGCCATGTAATAAGGTGCTAAGTCCTCACTATAGCATTTGAATGTCCCTGACAAGTGGTTAATCACAAGGTTTGAATCCCCAATGACTCTTACTTCATTGGCCTCTAGATCCCTAAGGATTTCAAGGCCTATGACCACTGCTTCATACTCAGCTTGATTATTAATACATGGGAAATCAAATTGAAAGGACAATTCGGTCCTCAGGCCTTAAGGGGAGATAATAATTACTCCACAGCCTGAGACCTCCTGAGTCTTCGAACCATCAAAGAGTAATGTCCAAGGAGTAAGTGATATTTCAAGGGCGCTCAGTCCTGGGTCAGATTCGTCACTGATGTCCAAGCATGGGTGATCAGCAAGGAAATCTGCCAAGGCCTGGCCCTTCACAGCTTTCTGAGGAATGTATTGAAAACTAAATTCCATTAGAGCTAAAGACCATTTGCCAATTCGGCCTCTCATGATGGGCCGAGACAGCAAGTACTTAACTAGGTCTGTTTTACTCATGATGTAAACCAAAACAGGAAGCATATAGTGCCTCAACTTTATTACTGAAAAGTACAAGGCAAGACAGATCTTCTCGATAGGACTGTATCTCCGTTCACATGGAGTCAGTAACCTACTTAAATAATACACTGCATGTTCCTTCCCTTGAGCGTTGTCTTGAGCTAGAAGGGCTCCAATAGAGCCTTCGGCTGCTGAAATGTACAGCTTCAAAGGCTTGTTCTTGATGGGAGGCATAAGGACTGGAGCTTGAGCTAAATAGCCTTTGATCTCATCAAAGGCCTTCTAATGATTTGCCTCCCACACAAAAGTGTCTTGATCCTTCAGCTTCAAGAGTTGAGAAAAGACCTGGACCTTCCCTGCTAGGTTTGAGATGAACCTTCTCAAGAAGTTGAATGAACCCAAGAGCTTCTGCAACTCCCTCTTGGTGGTAGGCAGTTTTGCTTCCATGATTGCTTTGGCCTTGTTCTTGTCAATCTCAATCCCTCGGTTATGAACCAAAAATCCAAGGAATTTGCCTGTGGAGACTCCAAAGGCACACTTCAAGGGGTTCACTTTTAAATTGAACTGTTCCATCCTCAAAAATGACCTCCTCAAGTGTTCCAAATGTTCGTCGTAGGACTGAGACTTGACCACGATGTCATCGATGTAGATTTCCATGAAACGGCCAATGAAATCATGAAAAATGGCATTCATTGCACGTTGGAATGTAGCACCAGCATTCTTTAGGCCGAAGGGCATTACGACCCACTCGAAGGTTCCTAGGGCTCCAAGACACCTAAAAGCGGTCTTAGCCATATTGCCCTCATCGATGAAGATCTGATTGTAGCCAGAATGTCCGTCCATGAAGGACAGGACCTTGTGACCAGAAGCTCCGTCCACTAACTGATCTGCAACCGGCATGGGATATTCGTCCTTTGGAGATGCCAGATTCAAATTCCTAAAGTCCACGCATACTCTGACCTTGCCATTCTTCTTAAGGACTGGCACAATGTTAGAAAGCCAAGTAACATACCTGGCTGTACGTATGAACCCAGCATTGAAGAGGCGTTCGATCTCATCCTTGACTTGAAGATAGACCTCGTTGGACATCCTCCTTGGCGGTTGCTTGAAAGGTTTGAACCCTGGTTGAATGGGCAGCTTGTGCTCAACTAAGTCTCTGGACAGACCTGGAAGCTCCTCATAGGTCCAAGCAAAGCAGGACTTGAACTCTTTTAAGAGCTGGATGAACTTCTCCTTGACGTCCTCTGGTAGAAGTTGGCTAATATATACAGGTCTCGGGTTCTCCGCATCCCCCAGATTAACTTCTTCCAAAAGATCTTGCACGTCAGCCCTTAGATCATCCAACTTGGCTGGAGCTGCCTCAAGGTCCTCCAAGCGGATTTCGTCCAGATCTTCAACCAGGTTTTCATCCTCATTGATCACTTCAGTCGCACAGGCCAAATGATCAACCTCTAATTCCTGACTTCCCAATAGCCTCCTTTCAAGTAAGTAGGCTTCGAACTTTGATAGCGTAGCCTGGAGGGCCACACTCTTCTCTTGCTCTGATGGTTTCACTAGCATTGGGAAGGGCGTTTGAATGTAGTCGTAATCGGCCTGCTGGACTCTGTGATTATAGGACCGATCAGCTCCTGAAAAAGTGTCTTCACTTCTTCAACTGACTTGTTGCTATATACAGGGGCAACCTTGTGGCGGCCATACTTGTCCAGACCTGCCACTTTTATTGGACCCACCCCTTCATCATATAAATGGGCCTTAGCGTGATGGGTAGAGGCCTGGAAAGGTCTACGGTCAGCCCATACCACCTCCACATCATCCTGATTCCAGAAGATAAGGCACTGGTGAAGGGTTGAGGGGATCGCCAGGCAGGAATGAATCCAATCTCTCCCCATTAGAACATTAAAGGAAGAATGTGAATTAACAACGAAGAAAGGTGTTGTTAAGGTCTTTGATCCCACGGTCAAGTTCATGATCAGGATACCTTGACAAGCTGTCTCCTTTCCCGTGAAGTCGGTCAAGGTCGAGTTGCAGGAGACCAGGTCTTGATCCGTCTTCCCTAGCTTCTGCATCATGAACCTGGGCATAAGGTTTGTCGCAGACCCATTGTCCATGAGGATACGATTGACTGGCATCCCATCAAGACAGCTAGCCACGTACAAGGGCTTGATGTGCTTATTCATGGCAGGGCTGGGCCTTTCAAAAATCACGCTGGTGGCTCGATCCTCAGCCTTTCTTTCAGTCTCGTCCTTCAACACAATCACTGATGGTCCGCCCACCCCTACGGAGAAGGACTCGTTCAAGATTTCTGTCGTCTGCCCCATCTCCACAAAGTCTCCTTCCAAGGCTGTTGGAGTATCATCTTTAGCCTACAGATCTGCGGGCAAGATCACCACCATGTTACACTGCATGCTAGGACCCCGCCCAGGCTTAAACTCCTTAGCCTGAGGGTTTAACCTTGATTTGCCCCCCGAGTCCAAAACACTCGGTTCAGGGGCCTTTCTTGTAAACAAAGTCACGTGTCTTGGAGAAGGCTCAATCCTAGCCTCCTCTAAGGTTTTGTCCAACAGCGGTTGTCTCTTGGGCACGGAAGCTTGCCTTGGAAGGGTTTTGGTAACCGCCTTCTTGTACGTCTTCCCCGTAGGGACTTGTTTCTTTGGTAAAGTCCTTGGAGGAGGCTCAATGACAGCCTCTTCCCCAGTCTTTTCCAAAGGTTTGTAAACTCTCTTTGCCTTAAGTTGTTCAATCCTAGGCCCTTCCGCCAGGACCTCTGCCTTTATCTGCTCCTCAACACCCTCGTCCTTCGACCATTGGGTCATCCAGTAACTCTGCTCCCTCGGCAGCCCTTCTGGCCGCCAGCCTAAACCGTTGGCGGCGCCTCTTCTGAGATCTGGACAAAAGTGGAGTTGGAGAGGGAAACTTGGGATGCTCGACCCTGTGCCACTCATTTGGAGGAGTGACAGGAGGTCGCACAGCCCTAGGCCTGTCCTCAGATGGGGCAGTTATCTTCAAGTTGTTGAGCTCATCTTCGATTTCAACCAACCCCGGCTGGATCTGGTTGAATACAGATTCACGGGCCATCCTCCTTCCCTTAGGTCTGTGTGGCTTCTCAGTCCTTGGCCCAGTCCTTCCCACGATGACGCTCTTTAGGGTTGACTTGCTAGGGCTGGCGTGGTGTCCACACTCTGCACACACCGAGGAGCAAGCTGGCCTTTCTGGTTTCTTTATCCCTGTTGGTCTGGACCACCAGGAATTCTGCCTTTCGAACTTCCTAACCCGCTCCGTCCTGAAATCCCTCTCATCATAATTGGGATACCAGTACCTGTCCGGTCTGTTCTTGTGAGCTTCTCTGGAAAAGGCTCCAAGACTGATCTTTTGCCTAGGAGCAGTCCTAGGCATGCCTCTCATGTTTACAGAGACCATGTTTGTGCTCAACCCTGAGGGGAACGGGTTGCCATCCACGCCATGGGCTGCTTCTCATTCTCCGGGAATTTGAACTCTCCCCGCTCAATTTTGTCCTGGATATCATTTCGAAAAACTATGCAACTATTCGTTGAATGACTCCAGGAGTTGTGATACTTACAATATTCTTTGCCCCTCAGTTCTTCTGCGGTTGGAATCTTATGACCAAAGGGTAGTTTGAGCAACTTGTCAGCAAGGAGTTGATCAAAGATAGCCTCAGCCCTACCAACGTCGAAGGTATAGGCCCTGGTTGGCCTATTAAGAGTATTCTGGATGGGTTGCTTCGTCGGCTCCATCTTAACAAAGGCGTTGCAGACGTATGGCTTTTTGTTGATGATCTCTGCTACTGTCACGTCTGGATCTGTCTCTGCTTCTACGGCAGCCACCTCATAGTTAGGGTCGCGGTAGTACATCCCTTTTGAAGCCGTTTTCCTGTCCTGCTCCTCCGCCAAGAGCCTTTCATAGTGAGAGGCCTTGGCAGACAACTTGAATAGATCCCTGAACTCCGTTCCATAGAACTTTTTATTCATTTCAAAGCTCAAGCCGTTTAGTGCTATGCGCACATATTCGGCCTCTGGGAGGACAATCTTGCACTTGAACCGAGCTGTCTTGAAACGTAGCAGATAGGACTCCACGAACTCCAAATGAGTCTGACGATAGTAGGAGAGGTCTGCCAGCGTCACCTCTGGTTCTACCCTGTAGAACTGCTGATGGAACATCTCCTCCAACTGAGCCCAGGTCTGCATGGAGTTTGGTGGAAGGTTGATGTACTAAGTAAAGGCTGTCCCAGTAAGAGAATTGGGGAAAAGCCTCAACTTTAGAGCGTCTATCGTTCCAGCCTCACCACATTGCACTTGAAACCTAGCAATGTGCTCCACCGTGGACTGAACACTTTCTCCGTTGAAGGTCTGGAATTCTGGAACTCTATAGCCCTTTGGGAAAGGCGTGTTGTCCACCTGCTCGGTATGAGACTTCCTGAACATTGGCCTTCCCAGAGGTCTGAAGCCCGGTCCTAACTGCTCCTGGAGCAAGTTCAGGACTTGGTCTCGTCCTATGAGCATGTTGGGCACAGGAGGCGGTGGTTGTGACGCCTCTTGTTCCAGCTGGTTCTGGATAGGACCTGCCCCCCGAGTGTCAGAGGTCTGAGGGGTAAGCGCAACTCCTCTGTCCTTTCCAGAGCTCTGGCCTCCCTGCGGAGGCCTTTTGTCTGCCTTGTCAGGTTTGGGCTGGTCGTCTGCCAGAACAAACCTTTATTCGTTATTTGCTGGAGGCATCTGGGTTCCTCCAATCACGACTCCCTTCTCCCTATGCCCCCCGGGTGCAGGGCTGTTGGAAGAAGTAGCATGGAAGAATGTTTGAGGAGGGGGCGGTCCCCCTAGTAGGCCAGCTTGGTCTTGACCATTGCCAAAGACTCCAAACTGTGGAAAGCCCTGCTGCTAAGGAGCGAGCGGTAGCCTCTCTGTGAGCGCTGCAGTCATTTTGTGGACTGTTATGGTCAGAGGTTCCAAGGACTGAGAGAACGACTGGGAGATGGACTGGTTGATGTCATGGGAGATCTCGCATCCTGCCAAAAACATATAATTTTTGACGCTGTCGGTAGCGTCGTGAAGCTCTTGAGCGCTGACTGGAGGGCCAGCCTCCTAGAGTAATGGCACGTCGACTGCCACTCCCTCAGGACTCTGAGGTGGATCCGGGATGGGTGGATCCGGCTGTTGCTGCTGTTGTTGCGCCTTCTTGACCATGATAAAACCCTTAGACGATTAGGGTCCCACTGGGCGTGCCAAAAAAGATGTTTGGCTTAGATTTGGCTCAAGGACTAAGCGGGCGAGTCAGGACTTGTCGCGTACCAACGTAAAGGACTGGGCGTCCCTTTTCTGACTTCTAGATCTGTGCGGGCGATAGTGCTGCAAACCTAAGGGCTAGATTGCAGTTTGGTTCGTGGTTTGCCACAACGAAATGGACTTAATAATTTCCTAACCGTGTAGGAAAAGAAGCAACAACGTAGGATTACTTTATTATGTCGGAATAATAAAGTAAGAGGTGAGAGAGAGATATGAATAACTTTATTATGTTTCGTAATAATAAAGTTGGGATACAAGAGAGATAGAAGCTCGAGTTATTTGGTGAAATAATCGAGTGTAGGTGAGGGAGTAGAGATAATTTGCTTCGTAGGGAAGGCTTTTGATTGTAAGCATTGAGCTTGATTGGTGTGGGAACCCCTTTTTCGTCTTGCAAACTTGTATTTATAGGCAAATAGTGAACCGGTCCAGACCTTAAACTCAGTTTCCCGCCTTCATCTTGTGTTGACAAGTGTCCGAGGCAGCTCCAGATCTTGCCATGTGTCCATAACAACTGCCCACTAACATACTTAGTGGGAACATGGGCAGTTATTAGAGGTTAAATCAATTACCCATGTGTATTTTCCTCAGAGTGGGAAGTTAACATTTCTATTTCCATGGGCAGTTGACAAGTCATGGGCCACCTCATGCCCTCTTTTCGTGGGTTACTTGCAACCACCAACCATTTAACTCGGTCAAATGGCTTCTTTCTAGACAACCAACATTTCTTTTACTCCCACTTTCATGGGCCACTTGGGTAATGGGCCATTTAATTAAATTAAATGGCCTATTAACATATTCAGCCCAACCCAGCACTTAGCAAGCTTAAATAAATCAAGGGCCAACTGAATTCTTTCTGCAAACAGGCCCAAAACTCTTAAAACTCGAACCAAAATAAATTGGGCCCAAGTAATACGGGTTTGGCCCAATAGTTTTGGTCCAACAGATCTTCAATTCGTGGCCCGTTCCAAATAAATACCCGTCCAACGCTTGCCCAGGACTAGGTGTCAAAAACGGGTGTAAACAGGTTGTTAGGATGTGGTTAGTGGCGAAAGTTGTGATGGAATAACCAATTTAGTTCTGTGACATGAGCCTCAAAACTATTATTCAATGATGCAGTTTTTGCGGTTTTATGGATGAGAAATGTTAAAAGCTAAAAACTATGGCCACGTTTAGATATGCATATCAGATATGTGGTTCATGTATTGTAATTGGTTCTCCTTCATTCATTTTGTGACAGATTTGTAGATGAATCATCTCTACATTGAACCCAAAATTTTATCTTCCGTGCAGGAAGCGGCTTTTTAACACTCGTCTCTCTCATTCTCCACCCACACCACCCCTCACCTTGCCCCTGCTCAAAGACAAAGAACCTTCCCTTGCAGCAGTAGGTCCGATTTGTAGATGGATGACCTCTACATTGAACCCAAAATTTTATCTTCCATGCAGGAAGCAGCTTTTTAACACGCGTCTCTCCCATTCTTCACCCACACCACCGCTCGCCTTGCCCCTGCTCAAAGACAAAGAACCTTCCCTTGCAGCTATAGGTTCGTGTCTGCTGATGACCACCGGCATCCTCCTATCAACACCATGGAGTGATTTGGCCCCTCTTCTTTTCTATCCTCCATCTCCTCTAGCAAAATCACGGCAACGATAACAACTAGGGGTAAAAACGCGTACTCATTCGGTACCTTTCTTATTCTTTTGGTCAATCCTTAACTTGGGCTTCTAACATGATTTTTTATCTTCATAAGTAGAATCCATATTTTTGTTAAACTTTGCATTCATGGTGTACGAATGAAAACAGAATAATTAAGATAAGGCCCGTTTCTTCCTTTTTTTTAATTCTTTATGTGGCTTTTAGTTCACTGTCAAAGGACATGAACAATTAACAAAAAGAATTATGGGCCTTTAGAAATTTATTTGGTTTGTTATTGGCTTTTATTAAGGAGTTCTACTGATAGTTTCTCTTCGTAATTTAATCCCTTTTGAATACCTTACCTTCCAGCATTAGTATCAAGTGTGGCATGCATAATGGCATTTGTAATGACCATTGGGTTGAGTAGTTGTGTGAATTGAAGCGGCTATTTGATTTGAGAGAGTATTAACTGAGTTACTCAAAAACTTAATGTGCCCATATGAGAAAAATTGAAATAGATGAGGAAATAGAATAATTCATATCTCAAGTTCTTAATGTGTCCAATTTCATTTGGGCAAAATTTTGATTTGGTTTTAATTGTTTCAGGTGTGAATAAATCATTTCTCAAGTTCTAAACTTAATTGCATAATGTAGTTCAATGTTTTTTATTTTGCAGATGTGGAGATATGGAAGGTTTCGAATGGGGAAGGCATGTATGGGTATATTGGCGACGACACTACCCTTTTTGATGGCACTTAAAAAATGCTTTTTGAAAAACGTGAAATTGAGTGACGCTGCCCTTTTTGATGGCATAATGATTCTACGTTCCAAATAATTGCATATTGTGGTTCAACGTGAAATTGAGTACTTGCGATGCTCCAAGGGTAATCAAGAAGTTGCTGGCTTTAGTGGTGTGCTTATGGATGACAAAGGAGCATGGATTTCAGGAGTGCATCCTCGGATAGGGAGAGACTCAAGTAGAAATGAAGATCGATTTGCTGCAAGTAGTGAATTTGACCAAAAAAAATCTAGCTTCTCATCACCCTCATAGGAATCTGATTGAGGATTGTCAGATTTGTAGTAAGAGGTCTATGAATCACACTCCACAAGAGGGGAACAAATTAAGTGACGGATGTTCTTGATTATATTGGCGAGACTCAGTGGTGTTGTTTATATGAAACACCCAATTGTGATTTCCAAAAGGGAAATCTTTTTGCAGCTAACATTGTAGCGGTTGAATGTGAGAGGCAATGCAGCCTTTTTGCAGTTCCTGTCATTTGTGTTAGTTTATTTGTCAGCATACCAAAAAATAATAGACTTGGTTGTATCCCCTTTGAAGTGTAAGCTAAAATGGGCATGTGTATTTTTTAGTCTTATTGTGTTTAATTAGTTACTTCTTGCTATGGTCATAGACATCAAAATGGGAAGGAGAATGGTTAATAGAACATGTTTGTCATTGGCGGTTCTTTTTTTATAGGCAATGTTATTAATTTTTAACGTCATGTAGTCTCAAGGGAGAGCCAGGTGGAATCAAGTGTGGTACTTTTTCCACTCTCATGTACATAATTTGAATAAATGGACCCTATTTGAAGTTTATTTAAGAAAACTACTTATGGGAGATTTTGTCTTTATCAGTGGTGTGGTAAATCCCAAAAAAATGGCCTTTCGATTTTGTTTTTTCCAAAACGTGTCGCGTTGTGACTAAAAATGGCAATTCGATTTAGTTTTTTTTTTAAAACGTGTCGCGCCGTGCCTTCAGGCACGGGCATTCGCTAGTACATATATATATCACAGATTTTTGGGATAAAATCTTAAAGTTTAGGGTCCTGTCTATTATTATGGGATATCAAATTCCTTAATACACGCTTTCCATTCCAAGTATATTGATTAACTAGCGAATGCCCGTCCCTGAAGGCACGGCTCAAACGATCAGCAAATGGAAATAAATTATGGACTCGCATGCAATATATCAACTCCTGCTCAACAAATCCAACTATGCGAAAAACGATAACCTAAGCATATTCATTATTGACCTATTTAACTTGAATCAGCAAATAAAGAACAAACAATTTTCTAATCTCTTCAGCTAAAACTTTAGTACTTTTGTTTAAGAACAGAAGAAGAAAAATAAAAATTGGTTAACCATATAAATCATCCACCCATTAAAGAAACACAACATGAAGAACTAACAAACTTACCTATAACATCAACATGGAGAACTAACCAATTGTACTCCACAGTATAGTTGAATCCGTAAGTTGTAGATTCTCAACCGCGTAATAACAGTTACATTTTTTTTTTTAACAAACACCCACATTTACTATGAAAGTTTGTCTATCTTTAAAGCTCCAACAAAGTTGCTTTCAACGGTAAAATAACTCCAACCTTCCATCCGTGAAATTTTCATCTTATCAAAGTCAAACCAAAGCTTTGTAAGAAAGCTAGAGACATATCGCAAATAGCATCTCATTAGAGCAGACAGTACACCCAATTTAAAAAAAAAAAAAAAAGAAGTGGAAGCGTTCCCTCGAAAAGTATTCAAGGCCAGACCTCTACCGCTCTACGGAGTCGATGCTCCCACTTAATCACGCCTAGAAGTAATTCAAATAAAATTATGAGAGAACTCGAATTAACATGAATTCCTAGAACTTGAAATCAAATCTCACCATCAAAAGAGAATTCGGTTCACACCTAAAAGAAATAGACACAGAGGCACATTGATTTAACCAAGAACATGTAAACCTCTGAAGCTGAATTTTATCCTTTTATATTTTCAGTCCACAAAACTCTAAAGCTAAATTTTCTTCAAACTGTGCCCAAAAGAGAGTAGAGAATAAAATCATTTATCGAGGTGTACTCAAAGCTAAAAAACAGATGCACTCAAAGCTAAAACAATACAGTAATGATCGATTGCATATAAAAGTCAATACGTACAATCAAACTTCCTTGAGAGAAATGGTGCGCACTCCCCTTTAATCGTGCGAAATGGTGACCAAAAGAAATATTTCAGTTTCTGACACCAGTTTGGATGCAAACTGACCTTCTTTATCAAAAGCCACATGTGTTATCACCAACATACACTTCTTTAGGGCTTTTACTACCGAAAACAGAGGAAAACCCTCTCCCTCCCATTTATTAGGTGAGCTAGAGTTGGGAATAGGAATTAGGAAGAGACTTTAATGAAAAGCCACATGTATTATCTAATTGCCTGAACAAAGGGAATGTGACTACACCAATATAAGGTCCAACTCCCACAATGAATGGGTAATCCCTAGCAATAACACAACAATTGAGACTTCTGATGCTAAGAGGATTGTGATCAGGTAATTTATACCTATATACAAAGAGCAAAAAGTTGTGTCGTATGTTTCTGTTTATACATGTTCATAACAGACATGCTCAATCGTGTACATAAACCAAACCAAACCAAACCGAGCCTTATGTTCCAATCACTTGGGGTCGGCTACTCAATCGTGTACATGATGAAAGAAAAAATGTATAGCAAGAACCCCAAAATTGATGACATAGTTGCAATGCAATAGAATAAAAAATAGAGGGATGCTTCTAAAATAACACATACCAGCGATAAAATTTTGAATTGATGGGCTTAGAAATGGACAGTGATGAGATACTCTTCACAAATATGCAAGAGTGAACAACCATTTTCCAAACCAATCCTCACGAAACTAACCCAATGAAATTAAGCACGTAGACTCACCTTAGGTAGTGGACAATAGGAGAAAAATGTATGGTGGCCTTGAGCTGGACTTGAATTTATCCAGCGCAAAAAAAAAAAACTCAATTACCTATTCACTGCCAAAATAATCACTCGATGATTAAGTTAACTGAACCATACATCAGCAGAATGTAGAAGCCAACTCCAAAAAACTCTTAGAACCATACCCATGCATCGATCGATCAACAGAATATAGAAGACATTTAAATTCATCCAATACCCCTACAACAATTCATACGTACTACGCTTAAAGGAAAGCAGTTTTAAGATCAAAATCCCCTACCAAAAATTACCCATCACTCAAGGATCAACCTTTAGAGATAATAACCAATTTCCAGCAGCAAACTCCTAGGACAAATCCCATAACATGCCGGTCTTTCTCTAAAATGAGTTCTCTAATTAGAGTTAATGGAAAGCTTCAACTCATCACCCTTAGAGAGAGTGGATAACTCAACAATATCCTACAGAACAGATCCAGGGTGCTACTAATTTAAGACAAACACTGGCCACCTTAAATCCAAATCCAAAACATTCGTCCAACCCAAGTTATCTGCATCCTCGAATCTACCAAAAACACCTTCCATTAAACACCTACCGAACACCCTAGATTTATGATTCATGTTCTTACCATATACCCCCAAAATGAACGACAAACTAAATTCTAATTAACGTGCTCACTAAGCACAGTCTCAAATCCAAATCGGAAGGCAAAATCCATTAAGTAATTGATTCCAAAACTCTCATATAAGTATAAAATCCTGTAGACAATAGTAATCAACTATTCATAAAGATGTGTGGAAGCAAAAGGCACCTAGGGTTTTTATATCGGGGCTTCACAGCCCAGCGAAGAAGAAGGCGTCGGAGTCGGCTGGAGATTTTTTAGTTCCGATTTCTTCGATGACGTCGTCGGGATCTTGAGTGGGGTCAGATTTGGTCGGCTCGAGCCAGGGCTTGAACGCGATTTCAGTGCGCTCCCCTCCACTGCCGACTTGAACGCGATTTCTATGACTGCTCTCTCTCTCTCTCTCTCTGGCTAGCCTTCTCGGCAGCTGTACGGCTTGGAGAGAGAGAGAGAAGAGTTTGAATATCGATTTCTAAGGTTTACCCGTGCCCCGTGCCTGAGGAGTTTGTAATCAGACGTGAAATTTTCTACCAAAGAAAAATTAATTAGACGTGAGAGAGGGGACGCTCTATTTTTGGTCCAAAAAAGTGAAGTATTTACGGACATGCCATTTTGTAGAATGGATGGTGGAGATTTATGCAGAAGGGGGGGACAAATCTTGAGTGTTGGTTGTCTTTTAGATTCAAACACTTCCCTGTCATATTACGTATATAGATATAGATAGATTAAATCCCTAAATTATAGCACTGCCTATTTATCACCATCCCCACCTGATCAAACCATCCTCTCTGGCCTCAACCTTGTCGGCACCCTTAGCCGCCTCGCCCTCACCACCCCACTCTTCATCACCTGTTGTCCCGTCCTTATCCCCACCGCGCTCACCCTTGCCCTGGCCGTCGTTGGCTTCCTTCCATCGATGGCCCTTAGACCAATCAACGTCAAGATCGAACGGCGCAGATCCAATGATAGAGGATATGGTTTCCGCACCAGGAAGGTCTCGCTAGCGATTGAACGGCTCTCCATCGCCGTGATTTGCCCAGAACACTCAAATCTGTCGCAGAAGAACGATGCTCCGTCGCCATTGTCGTTCAACTTCGCCTTTGCCAAAATCGACGGCTTCACAACTGATGGCTTTGGGTTTTGTTTCTAGGTCTGGATACATATGCATCTGCATGCATCTGAAACTATTTTAGAAAAGATGTGTTTGCCTTTTCAATTGAAGGTAGTGTTTTCTTCATGAATGAGAATATACCTTTTCGGGGTGTATAAAACCCAGCAGATTTTTTGATTCTTCTATGTCTTTTTTTAATTATGCGATGTTCATTGTTGTATGATGGTATCTGCCATAATCAGATTCGTATTTTTTTTATTGAGAGATTATTTAGTTTTCATCATCGATTTGACAAAATAATTCAAGAAAATAATGGATGATTTGTTCTAACTTATACATGACCGATTTGTGCAAATTAATCATGTTCTTGATTTGTAAAAACATTCATGATTTGTTTTAACCATGAAACTTGTTCGACATATTCTCGATTGGTTCATTCAATTCGATTTTTTTGATGGATTTAGTTTTCATGATCGATTTACAGAAATAATTTATGAAAAAAATGGATGATTTGTTCTAACTTAAATTTCCTCCGTCCCCTTTTTTAGAGTCTAGTATTCCATTTTGGGTTGTCCCTTTATAAGTGTTCATTTTGTAAAGTTAGTGGGTAAAAGTTGGTGAATTTTCCATTTTGTCCCTAAAAGTAGATTCCATTTTGAAAAGTTAGTGAGTAAAAATGTAATGATGATGTTTCATAGAGGATAAGGAGGGAAAGTGGAGGTAAAAATTGATATGAAAGGCGTAATGATTATGTTTTTTTAATAAGTTGAAATTACGAAGTAGGACATTTAAAAAGAGACGGAGGGAATACATGATTGATTTGTGCAAATTAATCGTGTTCTTATGCATATTTTACCTAAGTTTCGGTGAAATAAATTTTTTATCAAAAAAAATTGCTATTTTGAATTTCTCCCAAAGAAGGATGGATTAGAACATATCCTTTAAAATTCCCCCTATTCATTTCCCTTGAAATAGGAAGGGATGGAAGTTGTCAAACTCATGATCTTAGGTAATTATGTTACAATACAACCCATTTAATTGGGAAACTAAATATAAAGGGTTCTTCTATTATCCGTCCAGTGGGCGTACGATAAGAATTCTCATTCTCGCGTTCCAATGCGAGTTTTCCTTCCCTCAATGCATAAAATATGTACTTGCACAAATTGTCACTTTCACTTCTTTTCGAAAGTGCCTTTTCGCTCTCTTTACCTTTCTACGCTTCTAGAGTTTACCTTTTTACAATGAGACATCAATTACAAGTAAAAGTAGTTTTTTTTTTTAATTGGGCGAAAAAAATACTAGTAGAAAGACCAAAATAATAACCGAAAACATAGTGTGATGATTCTTGGGCGAGTACTTTCTCTTCATATGAAGTTAGAGTAATGTATATCAATTTTTTCCCCTCTAAATACATTTTTTTCAGTAATTGTAATTTTTTTTCTTAAACTTGCAATGGGGTTTTAAGACTCAAACTCAAGAGATATCATTAAGTGCTATCCTTCTACTGATGCATAGTTTTTTTTTTTTTATAAAAAGGTTGTTGAATGCTATCCTTTCTTCTTGAATTTTCTACGGGTATTGTATTACTTTTTCAGTCTCTTACGAATCAATAATGTATAAAATTTGACGAAAAATCAATAAACGCAAAAATTAAGACACAAGCCTCGGTTTGGTTTGATTTTTTTGAAAAAATTTCACCCTTATAAATAACCATTTGCCTCAACGATTAAATAACAATTCTTCCACTGAAGCGAATAACTCTTCTGAGTTGGTTTAACTTTGGGCCGTTGATTGCTAAGATAGACGACTGAAATGTTCACCATAAACCTGTATTGACTTTGCTCACTATAAAGTCTCCGGGTTGGAATTTCTATTGTTTTTTTCGTTAATTTTTAAACAACTCTCGCCAAGAAAAGTAATGAATCTATAAAAAAAAAATCAACTTAAATCTAACTTGAAATGCAGGAAAAAAAATTGCTAAAATATACTAGCCAGACTAGAGCTGAAATCGTTAGATTTAAGTTGTTAGGAAAATTATTTGCGTGAGCACATAATTTTTGAGCTTGAAATTGCTTTCTTTAAAAAAAGTACTTATTTACCTTTCCGGAACGGAGCCTTAGTCTTTTGGCTTACCAAAGAGTAGTCGTTTATAGGTTCACTTTTGATTAAATTCAGTGTGCTTATATTTCTGCATTTTTCTTGTCGACATCACAAGAGTATTTGTATATAAACTTACCTTTGATTAAATTCAGGTTTGTTTATGTTCAATTATCTTTTTTGATTGAAAAACGTCAATCCATTATTTGGTTGATACCTTAAGGAAAATCCTCTTAATTAAGGTAAGCGAACAGATAATAAAGTTGCCTAATTAAATTAGTTGTTTTTGAATCAATTTGAAAAGAATAATTCTATTCTTTTACGGTATGCCCGCACACAATCATTTGCCATTAGATTAAACTAATTGAGCCCATAAATTCGTTTTTTTTTATTAAAATTTTGGACGGCTCTGATCGGTCGTCCGGTGGCCGGAGACGGCCAGCCGAGGCCGTTGGTACGATTTTGGTGGGGATGAGATCGGTACTGACAACTGGACTCAAAATGAAGTGCTATTTTTCAGGGTAAATATGATGCGTACGCGATGGGAAATATTGAAAATGACCAAAGAAAAAGTAAGTGGAGAGTTACCGGAAAAAGTCCAGTTTAGGAACACCTTGGCTGTTGGGGTTCGTTGATGGCCAGGAGAGAGCGAGATAGAGTTGGCCAGTCTTGTTCGGTTTGGAACTCCAAACCTAAAATTTTGGAAAAAGTAATTTTTTTACTTTTTCTCTCTCTAACTTTTCAATCATTATTCTCATTTTTCACTCTATCTCTCTCTACTTTTTATATCTCTCCACAATCATTACTCTCATTTCTCTCTCTATCTTTATTCAAAAACATTACTCAAAACCCACAACCGAACAAGAAAGTGTGGGGTTATTTTTGTCATTTGATTCACAACTTCTGTAATCTTCACAGATTCTGTCAGTGCATTGGAAAAAGCAATAAATGAACGCGCGTGACGCTCACTATGGTACGCCCTTAGGGCTGACAATAGCTTTTGCCATATTTAAAAACTCCATATTGTAACTCTATACTCACTACAAGAAAAATTGCATTCAATAGCGACTGAAACACACTATTGAAAGGTATAAACAGAACGCTGTATTAAGCATTCACAGTGGTATAAATAAAATCAAAAGGTTGCTAAGGTTAATAACATTTGCTCAAAAAAGAGCTCACATGGAATAACCAAACTTAACAATTCATCAAATTTTGGCCATTGGATAATTAAAATTAGCAATATTTTATCAATAACCAAATTTAGTTGTCCCCACATTTTCTCAATACACCATCATTATACAAAAATCTTCTCTCTCCTCCATTTCCAACATGTTTATAAGAAAAATACTTTTAAAAATAGTTTTTTTCCAAAATTGTTTTTCTTTTTTTGTGAAAATTGTTTTTTTATTAAAACTGTTTTTCCCAAAACTGTTTTTTCTTTGTTTAAAAAATCTTTTTTATTAATTTTTTTTTCAAAAACTGTTATTTTTTTAAAAAACTATTTTTTAACCAAATTTTTTTTTCCTGAAAACTGTTTTTTTTTAAATCAAAGTTTTCAAAAAACTATTTTCTCTTTTTCTAATAACATATTTTTATTAGTTTGAAAACTATTTTAAAAAAATTGTTTTCTATGTTACGATTTTTAGATTTTCATAAGTTGAAAAGGTGACGTGACAAGTTTTTGTTATTTAATTTTGATTGTACTATTTTGGATCTCTACATTGCTAACCTTATTAACCCCTTAAATGGATAACCAAAAAATAATGTAGCAATTTTTTATTATTCCACTACAGATGCTCTTAGTCAACAGTATTAAAAGTCCTGGACCTTATACAGCGTTTTAGGCTCGCTGTTAATTATGTAGTTTTTATAGCGTTTTTTGATCGTTGTCTGTAATGTAGTTTATATAGCGTTTTTTGAACGTTCGAAGTTGCGTATTTTTTATAGCATTTTCCACCTGTTATCTGTAATACGGAGTGTAGTTTATATAGCTTTTCTTGAACGCTGCCTTTCAGTATTTCCTACACCGCCCCAGCCTTCACGCCCTCTCTCTCTCTCTCCAGCACTCCCTCATCTTCTCCGATCTTCTCCGTCCGCCGCCATCGCTGATCATCACCTTCGCCAGAAAACCAACCATCACAGTCGAAAACCCACCATGAGAAGCCCATATCTCTTCCCCTTCGTCTTCGACGTCCGCCACCGCCGATCATTCCTCTACTGAGTTTTTCGGCATAAGTCTCTTTGTCTATCTTGTTTTGTCCAAGAGATGAGCAAGCCGAGTGATTGAAGAGAAAGGCCAAGGGCAAATGAATCCTTCACCAACCCCGTGTGAACAATTACAGGGGTACGTGGATTTGTAATCCCATCTCACCAAATTCGGGAAGTAAATCTGAGTATACTTTTGTCTTTCCAAATACCGGAGCTGCAATCCAAGAGCGTCCCAAATCCGGGGCCATGGGTTTTTTTAATCAATAGACTCAGCCACGTTCATTTAAGTACCTGTAAAAAATCCGGGGCCATGATTTTTTTTTAATCAATAGACTCAGCCACGTTCATTCAAGTACCTATTTTACAAGTCATAGTCTCGTCTGTGTAAAACATCCCCAATTTAAACTTGGTAATCATCCCCGCCCTGCCCTAAACCCATCCTTTTATCACATTTTCGGGTTACAGGTTAGGGTAAGATTCTAAAATCCACCCCATGCTCGGGGTGATAACCCTGCCCCGATATTACCCGAATTAGGTCTGTCAACGGGCCGGATCGGATCCGGATCCGATAGATCCGAATCCGATAAGACTTAGATCCGATCCGAATCCGATAAGACTAAAATCCGATAGCAGAAATCCGGATCCGATCCGAAAAATTTGGATCCGAATCCGAAAATCCGAATCCGAAAACTTTTTTACTCCAAAAATTTTAGCCAAAAAAAAATATTTTCCAAAAAAAAATAAAAGAAAAAATTGAAAACAAAAATACAACTTCTTAAACATTTTTTTTTCAAAATAAAAAATTTATTGTATTTTTAAAAAAAAATTCAAAAATTTATAAAAAGTAAAAAAAAAAAAAGTTCGGATTTGGATTGATAACGGATTTAATCCGATCCAGATCCGATAACGTTACCGGATTCGGATTATCGGATCGACGTTATCGGATTCGGATTTGGATCCGTATCGGATTTTTCGGATCGGATCCGGTCTATTGACAGGCCTAACCCGAATCCGCCCGAACTACATAGATAAAGATTGAGAGAAACCCTTGCCGCCAAAAATGTTATTCCCATCCGGCCATTCTCGCAGTCACTCTCCCTCTTGTCTCCCACTCTCCCCTCAAACCGTCTCTCTTTCTCTCTCTCCGAACCATCACCACAGACCCATAACCGCACAACCTCATCCCTCTCTCCTTTCCCTCTCTCCCTCCGACTCACCACTACTAGACTAGAGAGAGAGAGAGAGAGAGAGAGAGAAGATGCCGGCGGGACACGGTATGAGGTCGAGGACGAGGGATCTGTTCTCTCGACCGGAGACCACATCGGAGACTACGTCGACATCAAGGTAAACGGCGCCGTCCACAAGAACATGGCCCACAAGTTCTACCATGAACGCACCGCGGCACCGGTCAGGTCTGGTACGTCACCAAACGCTACATCGGTTTCGAAATGAACACGCAGATATTTTGAATCATCTGGATGTTTTCGATTTGGTGTTGTGATTCCATGTAAGTGTTTAATTTGTCTGATTTGGTGTTTTGGGTTTGTTGAAATGGTGGCGTAATCATCTAGGTATTTCCGTGATTTCTTACGTAAAGACAGGAAATCTTGGATTGGTTTTTTATCAAGCGGGGCGGGTAAACCGTTAGGGGCGGGAATGAGGGAGATTTTCATTACCCTGTTTCGGGGCGGGGGGTCGGGAATTTTAGGGTCGGGGTTGCGTACATCAAAACCCGCCCTGCCCCGTCCCTGCCATTCCTACCCCATTCTGTCTCACCACTTCTTTTCTTTACTTCCTATTTCTCTCTCTCTAGGGCTCGTTCAGTTGGGAATCGGAAACAACGAAGAGAGAGAATGGGTTTGCGCAATCAAAGCTCTCCAGTCCGAGACATTACGCTCTGTTGTCGCTGGCAGTCGAAACTCACTCGTCATTTGCGATGACGGCAAGGTCCTCCCCTTATCACCATCCTCATCTTTATTTATTATGTATATATATATATATATATGTATATACTTGACAGAAGCTTTCTTGTATAAATTTCTAGTCCCTCTGTCTCATAAGGAAAATTCTACGTACAAAGAAAAAAGACCTTTAAATGGCCCTTAAAGATGACATCATTCCACATGGAACCCACCCATTCACCCAACTCATTTGTTTCTTGTTTTCGGGTCAGGCCCCTTCCCTCAGAGTACTTCTCTTTCTCTCGCTCCCTGTGTGTGCAAAGCTTCTAAAGGGAAGGGGGACCATCTTTTTTCACAGTTATCAAATCCCATTTTATTTCTTTCTACATTTATTTTTTGTTAAACCTTCAACCGATTTAGAAGGCTTGTTCCTGACTTTTTACTTGATACCAACAACAGTTGAAATCGAAAATAATTTACTATTTCACTTGCACTGTGCATTATACGAAATAAAAAATCAGCAAATCTTTCACTTGCATTATGCACTATACAATTTTAAATTCCACAATCTAGAATAACAATTCCACGAAATCACTCCAGCAATAATCTTCTGGGTTTCGAGAAGAATAAATGAGAGATTCGTTGAGTGGGAGAAGATGACGAACGGACGGAGATTAAACTATCCGGATCTAGTTTTGAACGTCCTCTATATCCGGTTTCGAACGAACTTGAGGTCGCGGCAAGAAGCAAATCGCAGGTCAGATTGGAGCGAGGAATGGATATGGCTTTTTCCTTTTCCCATTCTTTTTCCTGAGTCATTTCGGTGCCGTTACGGATGCATAGTAAAAAGAACTTTAGGAAAATAAAGGTAATTTCAAGTTCAAAATTTATGTGTTTACGCAAATAATTTTCCTACCAATATGGATCTTGTTTGATAGATCTCATTGAGATCTTTTAAACAATGCAAAAAAAATCAAAAAATTATTTTTCATTTTCATAATATGTGAGTTCGAAATTACCTTCTTTTTGAAAAGAAAGATTTAAAAAGAAAGCGGAACGGGGCCTTCATTTCCTTTGAAAGCTTTGCACAAAGAGAGAGAGAGAGAGAGAGAGAGAGAGAGGAGAAGTACTGTAAGGGGAGAGGCTTGGCCCGAGAACAAGAAACAAATGAGTTGGGTGGATGGGTGGGTCCCATGTGGGATGATGTCATCTTTTAAGGGTCATTTAAGGGTCTTTTTTTCTTTGTATGTAGCATTTCCCGTCTCGTAAAGATTGTTGGGTCGCAGTTGCAAATGGTGAACTTAAAAAGAAGGAAAAATTTCAAAAAAGCCCCTGAACTTTGAAGAACTTTACAAAAATTGTAAAAAACACCTGAATTTTAACTAACGACAAAAAGACACCTAAACTTACCATTCCATTAACAAAAAAGCTCCCGCCGTCCAATTCCGTCAAATTGTAACGGAAGGCATAAACCTCCCCTTTTTTTTTTACTTTTTACTTTCACAAATTACTTTTTACTCTTTCTCTTTTTTTAGTAGAAAATAAATACGCAATAAAGTTCTTTTTTTTTTTCTTACTATTTATCAAAAATTACTTTTAACCTTATTTTTTAATATTTTACTGAAATAACTTTACCCCCCCTGCCCCCTCTCTCTCTAGAAATTCAACCCCAAACAACCAATCAACCCCACAAGCACCTGCCAAAACCCTAGCCCCAATTTCGTAAATAGTTAAAAAACGGTGGTGAAACTAATTTTTAAAAAATAGTAGGAAAAAAACTTTATTGCATATTTATTCATTACTATAAAAGAAAGCGGTAAAAGTAAAAAATAAAATGAAGGTTAAAAAAAGGAGAGGGATTTTCACACTCTCCTTTTTGATAGCCACACTCTTTTTTTTGTTTTTTAGTATTGAAAGTGTATGAATTTTTTTGGCTAAAAGACAAAAAGGAAGTGTAGTTATCAAAAAGGAGAGTGTGAAAATCATCTCAAAAAAAAAAAGTAATATCAAAATTCTGAAAATTGGGGCTAGGGCTTTGGTGGCTAACTGTGGGGTTGATTGGTGGTGTGGGGTTGAATTTTTGGAAAAAAAAAAGGGTTAAAATAATTTTTCTATAAATAAGTAGTAAGGAAAAAAAGAATTTTATTGGTATATTTATTTATTACTTAAAAAATGTTAAAAGCAATATTTTGGAAGTAAAAAGTTTAAAAAAAGAGGAAAGTTATCGCCCTCCGTTAGCTCTATCTGTTACAAATTGACAAAATTGGATGGCGGGGGTTTTTTTGTTAATGGAATGGTAAGTTCATGTGTCTTTTTGTCATTAGTTAAAGTCCAGGTTTTTTTTTGTAAAGTTCTTGAAAGTTCAGGGGCTTTTTTGAAATTTTTCCTAAAAAGAATGTAATTTTCCATAAAAAGAATGTATGTTCAGGAGGCAGTAACATTTATGCATAAATTGAAAGAACTCATGGATAGCGAAAAACTTGTGGGGGGAAAAAATGAATTGTGCTGATGCAAACAAAGATACCCATAGATAATGTAGAGAGAGAAACTCCCAAATGGGATACAAAAGAGACTAGCTCTTGATCATATTTGTTCAAAATGATAAAAGTTACCAAATGAAAGGACTCCAATACCTATATATAGACCCAATACAAAAAGTCATAAATATCCTTACTACATACTACATCATACTCCCCTATTAAAAAGAAACTTGTCCTCAAGTTACGGTAGTGTCCTCCGGCAAATTGGGCGCCAAGTGTTGCACATTGAATGTGTTGGAGATGCTTAAATGAGAGGGTAAGCGGACTTGGTAAGCATTGTCATTGATCTTGCGCAAGACTTCACAAGGACCCACTTTCTGATCGTTCAACTTCATGTAAGCACCGTGACGATGCCTATCGTTGCTCAAGATAACCTAAACAAGATCCCCTTCTTTAAACAAACCTCCCTTTTGTGTGCATCAATGGCCGCCTTATAGTTTGCATTAGACTTCTCAATGTTGAGCTTAACTTGAGAGTGAGTATTTCTCATAAACGTAGCCATATCTTTCGCCTTTGCGTAGGAGGAAGCCCTAAGACAAGATCCATACTTACGCACTTCCAAGGACTTTCCGGCATTGGTAAAAGCAAATACAACCCCGCATTAGTGGCTGTCCCCTTATTCTGTTGTCAAGTTTGACACCTTTGCACATAGCCCCCCACATCTTTACTCATTCCTGGCCAATAGTATGCATCTTGAAGCAATGCTAGAGTCTTATCGTTGCCAAAATGACCCAACTTGTGCCTTTCGGCCAACAAGTGCTCCCTTAAAGAGCATGCAAGGACACACAACTTGAGTTCTTTGAAGAGAAATCCATCCTTCAACATGATACATGGATGGATAACCTTATCACAACATCGATTATCTTACTAAAGTAAGGATCGTCGGCATGGAAAGTGCGAAATTCTTCAAACCCAACAACCTTGTTCTTCATTTCCACCAAGAGAGCCACTCTTCTACTCAAACCATCGGCCATTTTGTTGAGAATCTCTGATTTGTGCCTCAAAGAGAATGCGAATTGTTGTAGATAAGTCACCCACTTGGCATGGCGTTTATTGAGGTGTTGTTGGCTATTGATGTACTTAAGGGCTTTATGATCGGTGTTGAGAACAAATTCCTTATAGGCAAGGTTGTAACTCCAATGCTTAATGGCTTGGACAATGGCATAGAATTTCAAGTCATAAGTAGAGTACTTGAGTTTAGCACCGTTCAGGTTCTCGTTAAAGAAAGCAATAGGTTGACCACCTTGGCTTAAGACTCCACCAATTTCCACTCCCAAAGCATCACAATCGAGTTCAAAAGTTTTATCAAAGTCGGGGTAAGGCCAAGATAGGAGCTTCGGTAAGCTTGAACTTCAACAATTTGAAACTCTCGGCGGCTTCTTGGGACCATATGAACACCCTTTGCTTGAGGCAATCTGTAAGAGGAGCCGCGATACTACTAAAGTTGGCAATGAACCTCCGGTAGAAAGTAGCTAACCCATGAAAACTCCTCACTTCATGAATACTTGTAGGCGTTGGCCATTCCACAATGGCCTTAATCTTGTCTTCATCCATGTGAACCACTTTTGAAGACACATCATACCCCAAAAATACCACCTTATCAACGGCAAAACTACATTTCTTCAAGTTCCCATAAAATTTATCTTTTCTCAAGATTTCAAAGACTTGTCGGAGGTGGGATGAGTGATCTTCAAAACACCGACTATACACCAAGATATCATCAAAGTACACAACTATACATATACCCAAGAAAGGTTGAAGCATTTGAGTCATTATCCGCATAAAAGTGCTTGGAGCATTGGTAAGACCAAAAGGCATCACAAGCCATCCAAAGGGGCCATGAGGGGTCTTGAAAGCCGTTTTCCATTCATCTCCCGGGTGAACTCGAATTTGATGATAATCGCTGCTTAGATCAATCTTTGAGAATACCTTTGAACCGGCAAGGCAATCCAACAGATCATCTAGCCTTGGAATAGGAAAGCCATCCTTGATAGTGATCGATAGCTCTACTATCCACACACATCCTCCACGAACCATCCTTCTTCGAATTCAAAAGAGCCGGCATCGCACAAGGGCTAAGGCTTGCCCTTATGTAGTCTTTCTCTAGAAGATCCTTAACTTGCCCATGAATTTCTTCCCTCTCCCTTGGAGACATTCTATGTGTGGGCTTGTTCGGAAGAGGCTCCCCCGGTACCAAGTCGATAGAATGTTGAATATCTCGCAAAGGAGGCAATTCGGGAGGCAACTCTTGAGGTAATGCATCAACATACTCCTTCAAAAGTTTAGAAATCGTCTCGGGAGCATCCGACTCACCCATATCCGCCATAGGAACCAATACTAGAACATACCCGGTTTCATGACTTTCCTTGAGAAATCCTTTAGAAGCAAGCAATGTAGTGGGAAGAGGCTTTGTAGTCTCCTTCTCCTTTATAGATAACAAAGTGAATTGATGCTTCTCCTTAAGGACGGTGTAGGTATTCTTCTTTCCATCATGGATGGAATGCCTATCATATTGACACGGGAGACCAAAGAGTATATGACAAGCATCCATAAGAACCACATCGCATCAAGTTTCATCAAAATACTTTTGTCGAATGGAGAAAGATACCAAGCACCTTTTTGTCACCTTGATTTCATTGCCCTTCTTGAACCAAGAAAGGGTATAAGGATGGGGATGCTCCTCTACTTTGAGTTGTAACTTGGCCACCACCTTTTGAGAGACTACATTCTCACAACTTCCGCTATCAATAATCATCGTGTTGAAACTTTACTGCCAACATTGCAAGTGGTGTAAAAGATGTTGGTACACAACCAATCTTCATTACTAGCATCCTTAGGAGTGAGGAGAGTTTTCTTGATCATCAAAGCGTAGCCTTCTTCCTCCTCATTATCACCTCCAATTTCTTAACATGTCTTTGTCATGAACGGGAATATCATCCTCACAACCTTGCTCTGTTACTTCCTCTATAAAAAGTGCCGTGTTAAGACCTCCAGAAGCCTTACGGCAATCTAAAGACTTGTGACCCCGTTCCCCACACTTGAAGCATTTAAAACCTCCGCTTTGGAATTGATTTCGAATCCCCGAAGCACTGGATTGAGGCTGATTTTGAGCGGGGGTTGAAGCCTTGTCCGCTCGGTTTTGAGTATCAACCCCGGAAGAAGCACCTTGGCCACCACTAGAGGAAGAACCACCCATAGCATAAGAGTAAAAGGGCTGTCCGGACTTGGAACCGCTTTGATATTGTTGTCCGGATCTCAAAAACTTTATCTTTTCTTACTTTACCACCATCAAGACCCGATTGTAAATTTCTGAAACCGTCCACAAAGTTTGCATAGCAAGGGTATCTTGGATTGTGATTGTCAACCTACTTATGTACCTTGCAACCATTTGATCTTCACTTTCATTCAAATCAACTCTAGCAACATGTTGATGGAAAGCAGGTGTACTCATCAACACTTCCAACTTGTTTGAGATTATGCAAATTCTTGTAGAGGTTTTGCATATAGTTGAAAGGCAAGAATTGCTCATTGAGTTTTTTCTTCATTTTCTCCCGTTATCTCATCTTTCCCTTCCCTCTTCGTAGCCTTGTTTCCTTGCAATTGCTCCCGCCAAGTGGAAGTTCTTCCTTTGAGATGGATAGCCACTACTCCTCAGAGACATCTCCATAATCAAACACTCTTTCAACTTTCAACGGTATTTATCCAATCAATAAACTCATCCGGGTTAAGACTTCCATTGACTTGGGAAGCTCAATCTTGATGTTCTTCTCCCATCCATAAGGAGAGTGAGTGGAAGGTGGCCTACGCCAATTCGGATCACCAAAATGATTGTCAACGTGACTTTGAGAGTCCTCAGACCCTCCTCTACCCGCACGCGACACTTGCAAGCCTTGCACCATCGCCGTTAGGGTAGCAACTTGTTGTCTCAACTCTTGAATCTCATGCTTTTGGCTGTCAAACTCATTCTTTTCACCATTATTCACTACAAAGCCTCTACCTCTTCCTCCTCTTCTACCTCTAGCCCGATAAGCCATCACAATCCCACAATCAACTCCAAAACAAGCAAAGCAAGCCCAAATAACAAAAACCCAATCAACTCAAGACTCCAAGCCACCACCAAATGCAAGCAATCAAGACAAATGATCCCCAAATGACATCAACCCACAATAAATCGCAGCAAATCCCGATAAACGAACAAACCCAATTGAAATCAGACAATCTTACCACTGTTTCGAGTTTGGAAATGGTGTTGGCAGCTTTGAATCATTGATTCGAGGTCCGAAAATAGCAGATCGGGGGTCGAAACTCTGATTCAAGAGCCGAAATGGATATTCGAGCTCAGTAATGACAGATTCGAGCTCGGAAATAGTGTTGACAGCCTTGAATCACTGATTTGAGGTTTGAAATTAGCAGATCAAGCCTTGAAGTGCTGGATTAGGGCTTGAAAATGGGTGGCTCTTGCTTGAAATGCAAAACCGAGACTGTATGGTGTCCAAACAGGTTTGAAAATTGTTGAACAGTACTCGAAATGCTCCAAATCAGGTTGAATTAGGGTTTTGCTTGCTCGAAATGAGTTTCAGTTTCTATGAGAAGAACAGCTTCGAAAACTCATGAAATGTGGATCTTAAGGCTCGAAATCAAGTTGTAGGGCCTTGGGTTGTGGATATCTGTGATTTTCGAGTGAAATGGTGTTTCTGGCAAGGTTTTTCGGCGCCGTTTTAGGGTTCCGGCGAGGTTTAGGTTTCTGGTGAGGTTTCCGGCGAGATGAAGGGTCAGGATCTGACCTCAGGTGCTCTGATACCAAATGATGCAAACCAAGATACCCATAGATAATGTGGAGAGAGAAAATCCCAAATGGGATACAAAAGAGACTAGCTCTTGATAATATTTGTTCAAAATGATAAAAGCTACCAAATGAAAAGACTCCAACACCTATATATATACCCAATACAAAAAGACGTAAATACCCTTACTACATTCTACTTCATGTTCTTGACAAAAATGCAATATTCTTAACTTCTCATTTTGCGAACTGCAGTCTTTTTAGGACGGAGTTAGTATTTAAATTGCTGAGCCTAATCAAGGTGTTGTTTCCCTATTGGTTATAGTCACTTTGACCATCTCCACACCTGTGCTTCACTCAAAATTGAGTAGAAGTTTGAGTAAAAAGCTTCATTTGAATTTTGAAGCACACTCAAAATTGAGTAGAAGTTTGAGTAAAAAGCTTGATTTGAATTTTGAAGTTGTTGAATGGCCGAACCCAGATTTGAATGGAGTTGTCAGTGTCAAGTTAAGTGGAAGTCCAAGGTTAGGAGTATAGGAGAGCATTACGAAGTTTTGGGGACGTTGGTGTCAAGGTTGGGCTAGTTTTTAATTAAAAGAATGAGTTTTACGAAACTGAGTTTGTAGTTTTGGTAGAAGGTGGTGTCAATGTTAAGGCTGTGCTAGTGTTTTTTTTTATTTTATATATTAAAAGAATGGCTTTGGTTTTTTGGTAGATGATTGTATCTTGTTTGTTGCAGTTTAGTTGCTCTTACGGGTCCTGTTTTGTAGTTTTAGGTTTGCTGGCTTGTGTAAAGCTTGTTTGATTTTGGCTATGGAGCGTGGGTACGGGTACGGGGTATGGGTATGGAAAACGGCAAAACCCTAAAAAAGTAGGGTACGGGTAAGGCGCAGGTATGGCGAATATACATTTAATTTTTTACTATTTTTTATTGCGTAAAATGAAATATAAACCCATTTTACCAACAAAAAGCAACATAGATAAAAGTTGAAAGTTCATACATCAAGTTCAAAGTTCATAAACCCATTTTACCAACAAAAAGTGTGGGCAGCATGCCCTGGAATTTTCGGATTCCAAATGCAAGGGCCCATAATCGAAGGAGCGCGAGCGGAAAAGCAGCAAGCGCTCGTAAATACAGAGTCGCCACTTGGGTTTGAAGGTCCGACACCCAAGGAACCGTATTTCGAAGCACCTGCCGCGCTGTTTGATTTGAAAATGTGAAGGAACCAGTCCGTCATAACCATATCTGGGTTCGGGAGCCAGGTTACGAGAGGGGAAGAGTTTTAAGGCACCCCTCTCGCCCAATCCGGAGATCGGTCTCTACTTAGGCATTTTGAAAATGTTGTGATTCTTCTTTTATTAATCAAATTTTAGCCAATTAGGGCGGGGGAACAGTTAATCGGGGATTAAAATTGTAACAATTTGCAAGATTTGATAGATGGCATGGATGTGTAGTTAGTATAGGATGAGAACAGACTGTTGTGGGATTTTACAGGCTGAGCCCACAACCCACAGCTCTTATTCTCAAACCTTCTGGGCTCTGGAAGGACCAGTGCACACCCAGGACAATCCAAGCAGTTTAAATATACAGTTAAAGGCTGAAAAACCCAACAAATAAACAAAACACCCCATAAACAGTGTAGGGACAAAAGTAGAGGCCTAAAACCAAGTTAAACATGCATGGCCAGCTACTGGTCGGGGACAAACCGTCGCGAGGTTCATTTGTCGCGAGAGGTTTCAAACTCGCGAGGTTCTCCACTGAAGCGCGATGGTTTCTTCTGGGCTTGAGACAGTTCCACTGGCGCGATGGTCAACGCCCCACTTGACCATCGCGCGATGGTTCCAGTATGTCGCGCGAGGGTTGAGATCAACCTTCCAGTGTTTGGTTTTGCTCATCCTGGTTTCTGTGACAGGTCCAGAATGATCCCAGGGGTACTCCACAGTAGCAGATTGAAATACAGCTAGTAGTTTAAACTAAGAAAAGCAGTAAACTGGTTGTTTAGCATGCTCACAGTGATCTAAAAACCTAAACATGCTTCAAAACAGTAAAAACTATGTATGAAACACAAAGACCAGGATACGCTTCCCTACGTGGTTCATTCTCACACTGACACGAAGTGTCGCGCGAGTATTTGGAACCAGCGAGCGAGGGTTCCTGCTCCATTGCTTCTTGTAATCTTGCTGACTTTAGGGCCAGGACTGGTATTGATTACCAGCCTTGGCCCTGCCAGCCCCCCTCAGAGATCAGAACAGAGAGCAGAATAAAGGTAAGCTATACCTTTGGTCTTTGAAGTTTGAAAAGTGTTTGAACTTTGAGTTGAATTGAGGTTGCTTGAGGTGTTTATGTTGCTTTGAGTAATGAAGGAGAAAGAACAAGCTATGTTCTTGGATTAACTTTGTATCTCTTTTATTAGCTTAAAAGAGTACAAAGTAATGCCCCTTTGAAAGTGAATTCTTGTAACCTTCTTTCTTTTTTTTTGAACCCAAGATTGTTAACCTTTTTTTTTGGAACCCTTGATAATGAAGCACCATGGGGGTATTTATAGGAGGAGTGGTAGAAATGGTGTATGGTGGAGGGATAACCAACAAACAAGGGTTGGTTTGGCTTTGGTGGCCTAATTTCATCCTTTTGAAAGATTGGTGGGAGATAGGTGATGCAAGGAGAGATGCCCAGCTGAAAAAGGTGATAAGGACAGCCTTAGAACTGTCGCGCGAGAATTCCAAACTATCGCGCGAGGGTTCTCCCTGGAACCATCGTGCGATGGTTCCAAACGCTCGCGCGAGGATGCGCCCTGGCGCGCGATGGTTTGCGCCCGGGCGCGCGATGGTCAACGGTCAAGCTTTGACTGTTGACCACACCTGGCAGCTTGACCCGCGCGCGATGGTTCTAAACCCTCGCGCGACAATTGGTTTTTGGCTTTTTGATGTGGTTTTTGGCTAGGTTAGGTTCAAGGGTTCTTCAAACACTCAAAGCTCAAACACTCGACATTCCCGAGGTGTTCTTGATCCGTTTCATTATCGGGGAATCAAATACCGTAAGTAAACTAATCTGGAAGCCCAGATTGGGGTGTCTACAAAAAGCAACATAGATAATTCCATAGGTGAGCATTCTCATTGTGATCAACAGGTGTACTAGTAGCACTACCACTTGAACTTGAACCCATACTGCATATTGAACTCATCTCCTTATGAATTATGAGATAATCACAGTGCATTCAATCACATTCATATATACATATCTACTGACTTAACTAGCATTCAGATAGATAGATTCATATATACACATGCATATATACACTCACACATGCATATATACAGAGAGAGAGAGAGAGAGAGAGAGAGAGAGAGATTGTCGATTTGGAGACCTAGTCGATCGATGTTGTCACCGCTCTCTACCTCTCTGTGTAATTGTGTATTTAAAGGAAAAATAAATTACACAATAAGCCCAACATTTTATAATTATTTACGAAAAATTCCAGAATTTAAAAAAAAATTATTTTTGGGCTAAAACGTACCCACGAAGTACTCAAGGCGTACCGACGGAGTACCCTTGCCGTACCCAAAGATACCAAAAGTACCCTGTACGATTTTGCCGTACCCAAAGATACCAAAAGTACCCTGTACGATTTTGCCGTACCCAAAGATACCAAAAGTACCCTTTACGATTTTGCCGTATCGACACCGTACCTGTACCTGGTGCGCGTACGACGACATTTCCAGAGTACCCGTGCTTCATAGGATTCTGGGGTATGCCCCTTTGCACCTGTAATGGTTTTGTTCAATAAAAATTGACTTATCCACCCCCCAAAAAAATCAAATCAGAATAAAATTAACATTGTCAAGTATAGTGGCATTCCAAGGTTCCGAGTATAAGAGAGAAGTAGAAAGTTTTGGTAAAATTAGGTTTTGAGTTTGGGCTAGATTTTGATAAAAAGAAATGGGTCTTAAACTAAATTGAGTTTGTAGTGAAATGGCCAAACAAATATTTCAATGATATTGTCAGTGTCAAGTTCCGTGGAATTCATGATTTAGAGGGAGGAGAGGAGTAGCGAGGTTTGGTAGAAGTTGGTGTCAAGTTTGGGCTAAAGTTTGATTAAAAGAGACGGAACTCACTGAATTTGGGTAAAACTCAGTTTAGTGTTATTTTATAAGTTTGAGTAATGGAATACAAGAGGATTTTTTACCTCAAGATTTGAGTTTCATTTGCGTTTTGAGTAAGAAGCAGAATTCGGTTATTGTTACTTGTTCTCTGATCATGCTAAGGGGTTTTGGGGTTTTAGATTCGAACCTTGTATTTTAAATCGATCACTCAATCTAATGTTTTCTTATTTTACCGTCCTTGATATGTAATCTCAGGTGTTTACTTGGGGTTGGAACCAAAAAGGAACTTTGGGGCACCCACTTGAGACCAAAACTGAGACCAGCCTGTCAGGTTAAAGCCCTTGCTAATGTCAAAATTGTTCAGGTAACCCAATGTTTTATTTGATTTTTTGAATATGAATAGTTGGGCACCCACTGATGGCTTATTGATTTCAGGCAGCTATTGGAGGGGGCATTGTTTGGCTGTTGACGATCAAGGCATGACGATCAAGGCAGAACTTATGTTTGAGGTATAATCCTTCTCCTCTAACCATTTGGTTGCAAATGAAACTGATGAGAAATTGAAATCTATGTGTCAATGTTACATCTATTATTTGTTCGTGAATGTGGAGTATTTATCTCAACTATGCAATCAGTCATGCTGTACATTTGAGCGGAGAACTATGTTTATTTTCCACGATGAGTGTGATTTTGGATGAATTAATTACCTTTCCTTGCGTGCACACAAACTTGATGCAGAAGCCAGAGTTATGATGGACGCGTGTTGGATTTCAATGCTTCTTTGTGTAGAGCGCCCTGTAAGGTGCCTGTTGCGTATTGGACCGATCTGGAGGGCCTGAGGCTGAAAAATTGATACTAAAATGAGTGAATTTGGCTGACAGTTCTTGTAGTCTTCTTAGTGTTTGAGCCTTTAACCACCTTAAAACATAGAAGGATATCCCCAGGAGAGAGAAGGCAAGCAGAAAAAAGAGAAGGCAAGTCAATGTAGAATCATAACTTAAATGCATGTCCATATGCCTAATTTGATTTACTTTCTATAGTGTGTTGTGTTCTGGTTTTATCCATGTAATGCTGAACCTTGCTTTTGAGAACAAAAGAATAAATTTTGATGCCTTCCAAATAGCGTCGAATGTTTGAATTGAACATAATCATAGATAAAGTCTTTGTCATGAGATATTAGGCGGTTATTTTTCATTTGAGTATTAATCGTGTAATTTGTGCAGGTGGGAATGAGTATGGCCAGTGTGGTGAGGAACCTGAGCGGAAAGATGACACTGGTATGCCTTTGAAGAGGGATATCATAATTCCACAGAGATGTGCATCAAAGCTTTCCGTTCGTCAGGTGATAACTCTTTGGTGGGATGCACTTTTTGTGAAAATTTTGATCACAATGATATTTTCTTTCATTTCCTTTTGTTAGTTGGCAACCTATTCGCTGTAGTGCAGAGTATGCAGAAAGTTTGGTTGCTTCATGAGCATATTTCTTTGTCAGATAATGTAACCTTAAGTTATGCAAGATATTGTTATATTTGATATCCATACCATACACTTTGGTAGCCAAAAAAGAACAAGCACATAGAATTTATTTGTTTTAATGTAAAATGTTTACTCGCCAAATAAAATAACATTTACATGGAAATATGTTCCATTTTTTTCATCTCTAGCGTTTGGCTGTGATTTACTGTCAGGAATTATTTTGATGCAAGTAAAGACACTAAGCCTCAATTGTTTGTACCCTGTGCTTGGTTCCTCTCCCATTTTCTCCCCTCGCTCTCTCCCATCATACCCTCTTCATAGATCAGTTGCTAGAAGGGGAAGAGAGGAATGTGCGAGGATGGGATAGGGTGTGATGCAGATCAAGAGAGGGGAGAGTGATGAGAACTGTCTGAGCTGATGGATATCTGTAAAATGCTTACTGAAATCAGCCCGGTAAGTCATTTTATCTTAATTTGCTGCAAAAGATTTTGTGTAAATACACTCCCCCATATTTGTGCAACCAAACACAAAACTAAGAAAATCTTTTTCTTGGAAAGTGCATTTTCAGTTCAAACAAATGGAGCCTAAGTTCCTTCATGACTACTTATCAAAAAGATTAAAAAAAAAGTTTCTTCAGAATCAATTAGGATATCATTGTGTGAAATGTACAGGTAGTATGCATATATCTCCACTCATTTTTTTGAATGCATGCTATTGTTAAGACACTTGTCTTTAACAGCCTTTAAATGCTTTGTGCTTATCAGGTAGCTGCTGGAGGTACGCACTCAGTGGTGCTTACTCTAGAAGGACATGTTTAGACCTGGGGTCAACCATGGCCACCTGGAGACATGTAACTCCGTTGACATATGCTATGCATGAATTTTCTTTTTTTGTTTGCTTTTGCGTTTTCTTGTTTAATATTTATTGTTTTTCTTTGTAGAAAACAAATTTCCACTCCAGTGAGAGTACAAGGTCTTGAAAGGGTACGATTAATTGCAGTTGGGGCTTTTCACAATCTGGCTCTCCTTGAGGATGGAATTTTGTGGGCGTGGGGGAACAATGAACACTGACAACTTGGAACAGGGGATACCCAGCCAAGATCACAACCTATTCCTGTCCAAGGGCTGTCTGGTCTGTCTTTGGTTTGTATTATTGTATCAGATCTAATTTGTTACTGTTCTTATATTGTGAAACCCTGTTGTTTAATTAAGCTTCTTTGCTCTGTGTGACTGCTGCAATGTTATAGGCTGTTAGAAAAATTTGTATAGCAATTTCAGTTTTCTCTTGCTCTGATTGTGTGATGAGTCACGAGACACACATCTGCATGTTTGCAGTTACTCCCTCCATTCCTAATTGAAGTTCCAGCTTTCCTTTTTCAGATGTTCCAAATTGAATGTCCAATTCTAAAAGTAAACATAAAAAAGCATCCTACTTTCCCTTTTTGCCCTCCTTCAAATTCAATTATTGATTTTACAGCTTTTGATTTGAATTCCTTTCTGACACTTTTGGATGCCAGCCAAGTTTTCTGCCCATATTACCAATTGGAGCCAATTTTGCCACCTCACATCTTGGGATTTGGTAGTATTCTTGAGGAAACAAGTACCATTTTACATTGGTAGAAAAGTTATTGCAAAAACTTGGCAGAAATGGAAAGTTTAAATTATGTGCATGTAATAATTGAGCTCCTTAAAAAGTTGGAATCCCGAAGCGGGACTAACAAATTGGAACAGAGGGAGTATTTGTTATGGTGACTCTACTAGAGGGATTCCCTTGCAAGTTTGAGAATACGTGACAACTGATGTTGAAGCAGGGTAGGGAACAATACAGGAAGGAGCCCCTGCACAACCTGATGAACCATGCGAATTCTGGAAACTAATGAATAGCCTGTTGATCGCACCTAATTTCACGAAGGGAAATCATAAACTATGAAGCTATGGGGCGGGCCATGGCTTGTTGTAAAGCCTGCAGGATTTTGGAAAATGTTGGGAGGTAAAACTAGGACTTGTCAATGAGTCAATGCAAATGAATTAGCGGTGAAGGAAGCTGGAGAACTTACTCTGATGTAGTGATGCAAGTGAGTGGAAGGGAGAAGGCTTTTGTTAGCTTCCATCAGAGAAATCTTATGGGGATCATCAAATGCTGCTTTAAGTTGTCCAAATAGTCAACCAATGTACATGTACTAAAAAATCTACATGAAGTCTGCTCTCACAATATAAGGATGGCTTCTCTCAGGGGAATCTTGTTAATATTGGAATTGGAGCTTCAATTGAGGTGCTATATTTATGAGTTGAAGAATTTTCCTTCTCTGTTGAATTTGATGTCGCCTCTATTGGAAGGCCTTGGAAAATCTTTCTCCATGCGTTTTTGTCTTTTGACTGAGGGTGATGTAGAGATTGTCGGGTGTTGGGTTAGATTTTGGTTCTTGGGTTTGTAGAAGTGTTGGGTCTTCTTTCTTACGTTGCTTTCTTTGTTGGTGACCAATTTCAACAGTAGATGATTGTTATGCGTATTTGTGCATGAGCTTGAAGTGGATAACGTGCTAATTTTTCCTAACTCACATTGATAGTACCCCGAGAGTATGTGCTTAAGATGTCCGCAGTTAAAAAGAACTTAATTATCTGTTTCTGTGTGTAGGTTGATATTGTTGCTCGAGGATGGCATTCTACTACTACTGACCACTCTTCCTCCTCCACTTCCACTAAGAGCATCTCCAATCCATGCTCTATTTCTCCATTTGAGAGTATGAAGTTCCTCCAACCCATCCTCTCAAGCCTCCTTTATTTGAGAGGATGAGATTTTGATCCTCCATATTTAGAGGATGGGAGAAAATATGGAGGATCCTCTCTATAACACTATTCACCTTTTAAAATGGCATTTGTATCCTTAAAGTATCTCCAACCAATGCTCTATTCCTCCATTTGAGAGTATGGAACTCCTCCAACTCATCATCTCAAGCCTCCTCTATTTTAGAGGGAAAAATAGAGGATTTGTGGTTGGAGTAAATAGGAATAGTAATTTCCTCTAAAATCACTTTATGAATAAAATAGAGTATTTTGATACTCTCAAATAGAGTATTGGATTGGAGATGCTCTAACCCAGTCCAGCCCCCGCTGACCAACGACGACAAAAATTCACAGCCAAGCACCAAAATTCAAGGTGACTTCTATGTGATTTCCTTTAAAATCCAAGCACCAAAATCCAAATCAGCTAACACACGCACATTCTCACTCTCTCTCCCATCTCTTCATCTTCCTCCGCCTCTCTCTCGGCGAAAGCTCCGAATCTCAGCCAGAATGGGCAGAGGAGCCAAGCGAGTGAAGAGGAGGAAACCCTTCCACTTCCAAACCCGTCTCCCTCACCGAAGAAGACCAAGTTGTCGCCGCCGCCGCCGCAAAAGGAATCTGATGACCCCAGGTTCTCCGAATCTAGTTCCGGCCGATGAAGCCAGAGCGAGATGGCCCACTCGAATCTTGGGTTGGTATCGAGTGGGCCATCTCGCCCTGGCTTCGTTCAACAGAGTTAGGTCCTCCAAATGGAAACTTTAATAAAGGGGTTTGACCATAGGCAAAATCCTTAAGAGGGGGTGAGCAAGGCAAAAGAAACCATTTTACCAACCAAGTCTCGGGGTAGGTTGATCCTCGAGACCTTGCCGTTCGGTAATCTAGTTTAAATCTCGTTTCCACCTTTCAAAGCAAACAAAAAGTTGGCCGCCTAAATGCCGAAAACCCTTACACCTACAATTCAAACAAGCTTTATCAAATTTCCCTACGGGTACGATCCCGGGCTTATCTGATATCATGCTATCGACGACTTAACTCTACGCTTGGGGTATTTCAACCATAGTTTTTAATATCGGCCGGTACGAACCGTATCGGCCGGTTTGTACCAGAATTTGAGGGTTTCGGTTCGGATATAGGCCGGTATAACGGGGAGACTGAAAATCATAGGTGAACCGATCGAGTCCCGATACGTATCGGTCTGTAACAGATTCTTGTGGACCGTTTCAGCAAAAAAAAAAAAAAAAACAAAGCTTGAACTAGACTTGGGTAACATGTCGTGTCTAGGGGTGCAATCGGTTCGGTTCAGGGGGGATTTTGATGAAACCGAATGAAACCGGTTCAGGGAGTAGAAGAAATCGAAATCGAGTTTTGATGGTTGGTTCAGTTCGGTTCTCCTTCGGTTCGGTTCGGTTCGCCGAAAATTTTAAAAATATTTAATATATTTAAAATATATTTAATATATATATATATATTAAAATATATTAAAAATATTTAATATATTTTAAAAATATTTAATATATTTTAAAATATATTATATATATATATATATATATATTAAAAACCGGTTCGGTTCGGTTCGTCGAAAATTTTCAAAAACCGAGAACCGAACTGGTTTCAAAACCGAACCGAGTTCAAGAATCGAACAGAACCGGATAATTGAAAAAACCGAAAAAATGAACCGGTTCGGTTCGGTTCTTGAACTCGGTTCGGTTCGGTCGGTTTTTTGTTCACCCCTAATCGTGTCAGATCAAACTTCTTCTCAGCATGTTTATCTGCAAGAATATCTAAAGGTAGAATCGGAGTTGAATAAGCCTCCTGAAAATCTGCCCACAGCTCAACGGTTGAACGTCGGCAACAACCCTCGTCAGAGAGTCGATGGAAACCACAGCTGGGGTTTCCATTCTCAGTCGATCAAGAGAGGAGAGAGAGGGTCGGTCGAGAGAAGGGTTTGAGAGAGTGAGAGAGAGGTGAGTGAAGAAAATGATATTGATCTCGATCGATCAAGATCTCAGAGAGAGCACGGTTTTCGCCGTTTTTGGTCTTTGGTTTGTGATACAGAGAGAGAAAGAGGGGAAGAGTTTGTAAAACATCTCCTGGAGAAATAGCATTTGTGGGTTTTTTGGGGCCGTGGGTTTGAAAAGAAGAAAGAGTAAAGTAAGAGAGAGAGAGAGAGAGAAGAGAAGAGAAGAAAAGAAAAGAGAGAGAGAGAGAGAGAGAATATCTTTGTGTTTTTGTTTATCATAAGAATGGTTTTGCAGTTGACACCTCTACATAGATATGTAATAACCTATTATCTATTATATATATATATATATATATATATATGTTCGTGTTCGGGTCGTGTCGTGTTAATGGGTGACATGGATAAGTAACCGTGTTGGTCTTGTCAGTTTCGTGTCCCGCGTGTTCAACCCGAACCCAACCCATTTAGAATTTGTGTTCTCGAGTCGTATCATTTTCGTGTTTCGTGTAAAAAATGGTCAACCCTAACCCGCTAATTTCGTATCCGGCTCGTGTCGTGTTATCGTATTTCATGTCCATTGCCCAGCTCTAGCTTGAACACAATGAACAAACTGTTGAACCCGTGCATGCACATACCAATTGTGTCTTGCACGTGAAAATCCCCAGGTAAAGGTACAAGTAGCCTAAAAGGCTATAAAGCTATGAAAACCTATTTGACTTTCTTAATACTTTATAGTACTATTTTATTACTTATTTTTACTCACTAGGAGTACCCAATGTCTTCATTTTACTTTTGCTGTTTATGTCAATTATATCGAAACTCATAATGTTGCATTTTTCTCATATTTGTAAAATCTTATTGACTTGCGGGTTTTGATAAATTATCGGGTATTTCACATGAAGAGAATGGGCTATTACATGTCTTAAATTAATTAAAATGTGATAATTTAAGCCAATGTTGGGGGCAAAAGTATATTTTTCAAGTTTTATACATGTTACTGATGATTTTTAAAAATTCATGACCGCGACACCCGATTCCCGCGACGTATCATCGATACGTCCCGATACCGATATACCGCGACCGATACCGCGACGGCGACTGATACCGCGATTTAAAACTATGATTTCAACCTTATTTGAAGGCAAAGTTCGTTGGAACTAGCATTTTTGGTATACTTCGAGGGGTGTCCAGGTAATTAATCATTTTTTCTACTAGCACTTAAGGTGTCTTATTCCAAATAATTGAGGAACCTTTATGACATGGAAGAGTTGTTTTGGTTTTGTGTGTGTGATTCCCCTTCACTTCAAGAAGCAGACATGGTTTTTTCCATTCTCAATTGAAGATGCTAAGGCTGTGCATTTTCTGCTTATGGGTCTAGCGAAATTTACCTCTGGTAAATAATACGATTATGTCATATATGTTTCTTCAAGATAGGAAAGCTTGGAAAATATGAAATAACCTTGTAAAACTTTGAAATTTATATGGAAAACTCTACTTTCTGTTTGTTTGCCAAAGGTTCTGCGGTTAAACTCAACCGGTTAACCTTGAGGTTGTGGGTTTGAAATCTTATACTCCTTTCGTCATTTTTTAAGTGTCCTGTTTCGTAACTCCAACTTATTAAAAATATATCATCATTACACCTTTCACATCAATTTTTACCTTCATTTCCCCTATTTACCCTCTATGGAGACATCATCATTACACTTTTACTCACTAACTTTTCAAAATGGAATCCACTTTTAGGGGTAAAATAGAAAATGCACAAACTTTTACCCATTAACTTTACAAAATGGACACTTATTAAAAGACAGCCTAAAATGAATGGAACATTGGACTCTAAAAGAGGGACGGAGGGAGTAAGTCATAACAGTTGTTTGGTGGATATAAGGTCAAAGGATATGTCGGTGCTTGATCTATCCCTCTGAGGCCCCTTAATGGGGACAAATTGGGTGAAGTTCTTTCATTGGAATAGGCAAAGTTGAATGAACTCATTGACCCACATAGATGAGCCTTTTTTAAGAAGTAGGAGAATACTTTGAGTCACTCCTTGATGATCATGATTCGCATGTGAAGAATGGTTTGGTCAAAACCTATCAGATTGCAACTGTGGGCGGATTCATTGACAGTTGTTAGTTGCATTCCTAGAACTCTGAGTGTGGTGTTCTCCGTCAACCGGGGATTTGAAAGGAAATGATAAAATGGCAATTGTTCTCGCAATTATATGATGTCTCCTTTTCATACAGGACGGACATTTTCATTTTTTTGGTCTTCATTCCAGGTATATGGTTGGGGTAGGGGAGAACATTGGAGGCTTGGATTCAGAGATGATAAGAGCAGTAAAATGGTGCCTCAGAGGGTTCAACTTCTTGTAGAGGAAGATATTATTCAGGTATATATTCGCTCTCTACTAGGATCAGTGAATGTGTTTGTAAAACCAGATGGTATAAATGTATCGTTTAGGATGTTTTCTAATTATGGAAAAGAATCATCGTGATTCTAGTCATGCCAACGGTGATTGAGCTGGCTTAAATCTTAAAATAATGTGGTTTGCATAGACTTGCTGCATGTGCGATTAAAGAAATTGGTTTCACTGTGGTTCGATGTGGTTTTACTTTTATGTTCCCTTTTTGTCCAGTTGCCCTGCTCTGTCTTTGCTTTTACACCTGTATTTTCGCTAGAGAGAAATGTATTTCGTTAGTTCTTGTGCCTGGCGAAGGAGGTGGGATGAACAATCAACCCTTGTTCATGTTTTAGAACTGGCCTACTCCTTGCTTCTAGGAGCACTGATCACTCTATAGCCCATGAACTGCAGTTTTTTGGAGTATCATTTTGCACAGAGCTTTCATTTGAATTTACTTAACTTGAAGGAAGTCCTATTTAACTCATTCTTACTTTTTCAGTACTGGGAAAGGATAGATGAATGTTCTTTTGGTAATTTTTTGCCCAAAAACAAAAGCCTACATTGTGACTCCCTAGTGAAAGGTGTTCGTTCCGTACCACGCTATATCAAAAGGGAACGAAACCCACTACGTTGACCATTCAATAACCTGGTTGTTGAATCTTTCACATTTTGGTGCTTCTTTATTATTATTATTATTATTATTATTATTATTCATGATATAGGTGTCTTGTGGGGGCACCCATTCAGTTGCACGGACACGTGATGGCCGCATGTTTTTGGTAAGTGCTGGGACTTCATGTTTACATTTCATTATAGTTGAAAGTTGAAACTACGAAGAAATTACTAGTAAATAAGATGGACAGCTCACCATATAGTTACTCACTGAAACAAAATTGTGACAACACAAACATTGGTTCAGCACCAACTTTTTATCTGGCCCTCACTTTTTGTGTTTTTCTAGTAAATCTTGGTATAAAGAAATTCTTTTGCTTTTTTCTTACGGTATTCCTAATTGGCTGATAAGATTTGGTGTTGACAGTTTGGCCGAGGTGACCATGGGCGTCTAGGATACGGGAGAAAAGTAAGTACTGGTCATCCCTCAGAGGTGCCCATAAATCTCCCAGCACCAAAAAATCTCAGCGGGGGTGAAGACGTTGGTGCGCAAAGCTTGTTGCTTGTGGTGGCCATCACACGTTAGCAATAGTAGAATGGCATCCTGATGAATCTTAATAGTTGAACATGAAGTGTTGTTGTCACAACATATGCTCAAGATTAATAGATTCAGAGCTCTGTATAACTGTCATTTTCCATCCTCCATGGACTGTCTATTGATTTTCTATTAGCACATTCTACATTCTCCTGCAATTATGAAGCACAATAATTGCCGGAGAATTCTCTATTTATGCAGTTTTAACGTTACGATGGACTTTAGTTTTGTGACGTGGCTAGAAGCCATTGGTCTCTATATTTTCATCAAATTTGAAGTTTAAGAAAGCATTGGTAGTTTTTATATTGGACTTCGGAGCAGGTGACCTGCCTCAAATCCTACATTCCATGGCCGTGACTCTGCTGAACCAAATGTATTTTGAGGCCACGCTACAGTGACCCAAATCATAACACATTGCTTAGTTAAGTTTCAATTCACGCTTCAAATGGCTCTTGTGTTTTCAATTTCCTTGGGAGTTCTCTCTCGTGCGTGTAAAATGTTTCCTACACATCTGTGAGTGTTTTTGTTTGTATGCTTGCCGAAACAACACATACTGATTATATAACTATGCATAAAACTCCAATGATGTGCATGAAATGCTCGATAGCACACTGTCAACACCATTTTGTCCTGAGCTATATGAAGACACGACTTACATAACAACACTCCCAATTGCAAAGGCCTACATGTTACTTAATACACCATTTACATAAATGCATTGATAATCAGGATCTTGGTATTTTGGTAGTGTTGATGCTATTGATCTCATGAGTTGCATTATCTTGTGTGATAGGTATTTGTGCAAGTGCTCATTGAGAGAGAGAGAGAGAGAGTGAGGCCAGCGTTTTTCTTGTATTTCTTGTTGCTTCTTATCGTTGTGTTTCTTTTGATGTCATTTATGTTGCTTCCAGTATGATCTCATTGTCTAAACTCTGTGCTGCTTGGAGTTCATTTAGCAATGCTTTCTATCTACGTTACTCTTCCGGTTGCTTTCCATATTTGCACCTTGTCATCTAAGGAGGGTTTGGGTACTTTTGGATAAAATGCCTTTCATTTGACTCCAAATCTGAAATATTGGACCATTGGCTGGTGGAATTGACTTTGATTATGTAGGTGTTTATTTAATTTACCATCCCTTTATTTGTCCTAAAGTTTGGATGTTTAAGTGAGTAGGGAACCTGGCGAGGACAGCTATGGTGACGATTTCAAGGATTCAAGTATATAGTGACATAAGCAGTGACTCTGAACATGAGAGATGCTTCAATTACAAACTCACGAGTCACGTAATCATCGTCATCTAAGAAGTGAATGGACCAATTGTCCTCGACAGGCCAGCATGGTCCCCTTCAAGAAGGCTTTTCTAGTGATGAGGGTGAATTTGGGAGTACCGATCAAGGATGCTTGCTGTTTGAGCATCTTGAACAGTACCAAACCATACTGTCGCAAACCTCTAGCTGATACGGCTAGTATTTTCTTCCCTTTTCCCTTGTATATATTGTACTGTTCGAGCATCTTGAACAGTACCAACCATACTCTAGCAAAACTCTAGCTGATACCATTTTGGCAATCTGATCAAGGGTGGTTTAAAGAATCAACCAATGTAAGAAAATGAGTGGCAAGAGGTTGGGGTTCGAAGATGTGCAAATCAATTGCACCTGGTCAAGGTCTCAGAAAATGATTACAGTTGTTTTCTCCATCAGTTGTTGTACACCTATTTGGTCGAAGTAAATTTTTTGCAGCATATTCTTTTCATTTTGCACGTGTAATCTGAACACTTCAGAAAATGATTACAAATGTTTGCTCCGTCAGTTGTTTTACACCTATTTGCAGAAAATGATTGCAAATACTTTCCATTCTCTTGATACGCCTTTGTCAGGTAACTCAAATCTGAGCGTCGGTTTTTATTCATGGTTTAATCATTTGGCATACAACTAATCGACGAGCTGTCTTCCATCACTTTTAATAGACAACAATTTTGCGTTGATGACTTGTCACTCACTTTTGACTTTTACATAAGTATTTTGAGATGTATGCCCAAGGAATGGGGGATGCTGCCAAGCAGCACCGCCCAACCCCTCCTCATTCCTCTCTGAACTCCAAGCCAACTAACACGAGAGGTCTTTCCTAGCATTGTCATTGCCTTGGGCTTTGCTTCTTTTTTTTCCCACCCCCCTCACCCCCTTTTCCCTTTTGTTTGTTCTTTTGAAAATAATTGCTGTTTTAAATCGTACACGATATCATACTCCTTAATGTTGTCTTTTCTCTTTGCGTGTTCTTGATAATGGCAGGTAGCCAAAGTGCTCAGGCCCCAGTTGTGACGTATCCCGGAGATATAGATGGAGTACCCAAGATTTCGTTACCGGTATTTAGCCTTGTTTCATGCAATCCTAAAAGCCTAGGCCTCAATCAAAAGTGCCAATGAAGCTCTAATTTTGCAGTAGTTGACAGATAAAACTTGTCCCCTGTTATCTCTGGCAATGATAACAAAGCCTCGGAAGTCGGAACGATTATGCGATTTGGAAGGAAAAGCGAAGGAAGAAATGACCCGAAGGGAGTTTTTGGTTTACAGAACTAATTCCCACAAAATCTAAACCAAATCAGAAAGACCAAACTGGGCTCTGTTTGAATCATGATTTCAATAAGCTAGGGTGGCTTATCTTTTGTTGGGAGCAGAATGGGGCCTTTCCACAATTAGGCGCAGTAAACCATTTCTTCAGTAAAATATTAAGATCTATCTAAAAAAAATTAAAAAGCGTCAAAGAAGTCTAGTTCTACTAAAGTTGCTTAAGATTAGGGGTATGTTGCTCCATTCTGGCTAAGGCATTATGATTACAAAACTCGAGGTGCGCGTATGAGGTCCAGACACTATGAACTATCATAAAAAGAAAATAACTAGTACTCCCTCCGTCCCTTTTTTATTGTTCAGTATTTCATTTTGGGCTGTTCCTTAATAAGTGTCCATTTTGTAAAGTTAGTGGGTAAAAGTTGGTGTATTGTCTATTTTGTCCCTAAAAGTAGATTCCTTTTTGAAAAGTAAGTGAGTAAAAGAGTAATGATTATGGGGTAAGTAGGGAAAGTGGAGGAAAAAGTTGATGTGAAAACTATAATGATGATGTCTTTTTAATAAGTTGAAGTTACGAAGTAGGACACTTAAAAAGGGACGGAGGGAGTACGAATTAATGTGGCAACGGCTTCTTTGCATATGAAGGACTAACAATCTAGAAAAAATTCCCCAACTTTCTGTAAAACTGACGGAGAGAATAAAGAGGAAAAAATACCTCCTCCATCCCACTTTAAATGTCTCCTACCGGAATTCGTGCATTTTCAAATAAAAAAATATTTTTATATATATTGTTTTTATTTGTTAAATTAAACCAAATTAAAGTATTCATTGAGTACTTCAATTTGGTGGAAAAAATAAAAAAAAATATAGAAATATATATATTTTTGGGATTTGAAAATGTAGGATCACTAAAAAAAAATGAGCGGGTGACAGCTACTGAGTTGTTACTAAAAGTATGTTGATAAAAAATTTTAGTGGCAGCTATTTTTTGCAGTGTATTTCGCATGGGAAGATATCTAAAGGGGACGGAGGGGGTATAATGCTTGAGATTGAAAGGGTTTGGTGGTCAAACATGGCCTCATCATGCGTACGAGAATAAAAGAAAGGTGAAAGTACATAAACACCCCCTCAACTATCACTCTTTCTCGTAAACACCCCCTCACATTTAAAAGCGCCCATGGAGACCCCCTCAACTATTCCCGTTACCCATGTGACACCCTTCTGTCTCAGAACCGTTAGCTGGATGGTCACATGTCAGTCACGTGGGCTTTTTTTGGACATAAATGCCCTTCTCCAGTACTATATTCATCTTGTTCCCCAGAGAAACCCATTCTCTTTCTCCTTTCTCTCTGGTGACTCTCTCTCTCTCTCTCCCTCAAACATTCCAGCCAGTCGAGAACGACGACGAACGAAGTCACCGGCTCCTCTGGTTCTCTCTCGCTACACCACCATCAAACTCACTCCATTTCCATGTTCCCGTCTCAATTTTATCACGAATCAAACCAGATTTCAGTTGCAAAGAAATGATTGAACACAAAAATACACAAATCAGCTTCGGCTAAAATCAGAAGCAAACCCAATTATTCTGCTCAAATCAGCTTTGCCGCCGCCGTCTTCTTCCTCAAAATCAAAGTCGTGGTCTGCCTCCTCAGCTTTACCACCAACATCGACCATCTCTCCGGCGACGATAAAGCACCTTCTCTCCTTCGTCGTCCGACACCTCCACAGCAACCGCCGCCGCCGAGATAGGCGAGGTTGAGATCAAGCGACGACAGAAGGAGGGGGACGGCAGCGGCGATGCGTAGCTGGAGCTTTACCACCAACATCGACCATCTCGTCGTCGCGGTTTCGCCGTTCGAAGAATTCCGAATCGGGTGGAGACGGAGGGTACTACTCCATGGAGGCATGGACTGGTGGTGATGTCGAATCGCACTTTTACACATTTTCTCACTTCACTCCACTCTCTGAGTTGAACTTCTGTTGATATAGCATTGGAGCAGTAGCTTTATAAATTCTTTTTTCCACTGGAATCCTGGGTTCGGTGGAATCCATGGTTTCCACCACCCATTCGGATCCCATCATGAAATTTTTGAATTAATTTGTATCGTTCCAGTGGCTCCTCTGCTTCCCCCTCGGCACCCGCCCCTCGGGCCGCGTCTTCTTCTGGTCCTACGCCTTCTACCTCTCCCGCTTTCTCCCCCCGATCACCCTCCTCCTCTTCCTCCTCTCTCTCTCCACCGGAGCGGTGGTGGGGTAAATAATTTCAGGATTTTTTAAAAAAAAATTCCTTTAAAGGCATAATAGAAAAGGGTATATTGGTCATTTCATCCATTCCGTTAACGGAGTTAGCATTTTTTTCATTTCCAGTAGTTGAGGGGGTCTCCATGGGCGCTTTTAAATGTGAGGAGGTATTTACGAGAAAGAGTGATAGTTGAGGGGGTGTTTATGTACTTTCACCTAAAAGAAAACTAGTAATAAAGGATATATAGAAAACTAACTCTTAACCGTAAAGTCCAACAAGTTCTTTAAAAAGATAAGGGATAGTGATTTTTACACTCCTCTTATTTATATCTACACTCTTTTATCTTCATTCATGGCAAAAAACTTGCAAGACAACAATTAACAAAGAGGAGTGCAAACGATAGAAAAAAGGAGCGGAAAATCAATTACAAAAGAAATATTTCAAATTTAGTTATGAAGTCAAATGAGTGCCATAAAAGGGTATTGGATACAACTGTCACTGCTTTGCAAATAAAATTAAGTCCACTTTCACTCCCTGTGGTTATCGCCATGTGCGGATACCCTTCTCATGGTTCAAAACTAATCACATAACCTACCTGTAGTTTTAAAAATGTGCGAAAAAATCCCATGTCATCATGTTTTCCATCCATATTAACGGAGGTGTATCTCACACGCCTCTAGAATGTAATCCGAGTCATTCATGATGTATTAAATAAAGAATAGAGTATTTCTGTAAAAATCATCTCGATCAGGTATCAATAACCCAGTGATCTAATTTTTAGTAAATTTCAATTTGAAATTTTTATTTCATAACAAATTCGATTCGACCATGAGCTTTTTATTTTTTTGATTGACTTGAATTTTAGCTTAACTGTAATACTTGTCAAAATTTACAATATCAACGGTTTAGATTCAATTTTTGGTATAGGGGATGGTGTAGTTAGATTTAAAAAAGAAGAAGAATCAAGGGACATAATGAAGGTATATCGGTCTTCTAATATTGTGTCCGTTAATATGGATGGAAAACATGACGGTAGAGGGTCTATCCGCACATTTTCAAAACCACAGGTAAATTATGTGGTTAATTTTGAACCATAAGGACATCCGCACATAAGATAATCACATGGGATTAAAGTGGACTTTATCGTTGCAAATATAGCTTTGAAGTCAAATAATTACCCATAAAAGGGTGTTTTCATACAACTGTCAATCCAGTCAAAGGATTCATCATTCTAAAAAAACAAAACATGAAACATATCTAATTCTGAATTTAACCATTGACAGCTTAGGCCAACAAAGCAATCCATCTCTATTCTCTTCAATAAAAGCCCATGCATGCAATTCCCATGGACAAAACAAATGACTCCAATTCCAAAATCCCCCTTCCCCTCCCCCACCACCGCGGCTGCCGCCTCCATGAAGGCAACAAATTTCGCAATCCTTACCATCGCTCTCTCTCTCTTCTTTTCTCCCTCTTCGGCCAAAACCCTAAAAGACCGCCTTTTTCCGACGATAGAAGTCACCCTAAGCAACGAATCCGGCAACAACATATACCACCTGTGCAACTTCAACAGCTCCCAGAAATCGTTCAATTTGCTTCCTAAAGGGGAAAAAGTCTCTTGGCAATTCAGGCAACACCTCTTCCCGACGCGGTGGTGCTACTTGTACCTCAATGATGAAAAACATGGGTTTTTTTGGGCGTACACGGTTAGGTTGAAATGCAAAGAGTGCGCTTGGAGGATCACGAATGGGCCGTATATTTACCGGAGGCGTGACAAGATTTGGGAGCTGGCTTATCTTCATCCAATTCCGGGCACAAGTTTCGACCCTGATGGCCGATGACCAGAAAGATTGAAGATGGGGGCATGGATTTGATCACATAATTTCAACTCATATATTAAGAAACATATAAAACTCTGTTTCTTGTTAAAATAGTCTTAAAATATCATGTCTTTGTTGATAGTATTGGAACAAAGGTATTTATCTCTCATGGATCACAAAAAAAGTTTATTTATTTATTTTTCCTTTTTCCTTTTCTTTCCCCATAGAAATGCTATACTCCCAGAAATTAATCCCCGGAAAAGCGTCCAGGCCCCAGCGCCACATGTGTTATGGAGGATTATCGGACCGATTTCGAATAATCATTCGAAATGGGAGCGCTTGATTCACCTCGTTCGGTCATTTGGACTCTGTCTAAGAATTGCGTGAGTTGTTTGTGTTGGAATTTTTTTCTCTTTTGGTGTTTGTGTTGGTACTGAGGATTGATGTTGTCGTTGTCTTACAGAGGGACGAAATCTATATCAATTCATATATATATATATATATATATATATATATATATGTATATATATATATTAGGGGCGGTTCCGGGGACAACAAATTTGACAACAAAAAAAACAACACAAATCTCAATCTCATAGTTCCCGATCAAATTTTTATGATCCGAACCGTTCAATGTGTGCAGAATGTGATTTTATAGGTACCCGCAAGAAATTAGCAAAAAATATGACCGAAAAGTATTTGTTTTGAACAGTTTTTAATTGAACCATTCATAAATCTAAGCTAAAAACTGCTTAGATCAAGCCCTTTCCGGTCTTTTTTTTTTGCTGATTTTTCGAGGGTATCCTTAAAATCACTTTCTGATCACATTGAGCGGCTCAGATCATTAAAATTTGATCAAGAACTATGCGTTGTTTTTTTTGTTGTCAAATTTGTTGTCCCCAGAACCGCCCCCATATATATATATATCGTTATGATTTAATTAGCAATGAAATCTAAACCGGTACTATTATGCTATTCTGGTTCTGATTGATCATTGTGTTGAAGATTTGCAATGAGTTGTTTATGTTTGATGTGAATGTATTGTGAATTGAAAGTTGGAAATTCTGGTGAAGAAATTTGGGTTCTTATTCAGATTGGTAGATTGGTTAAAGGCACAGTTGGGACCATACAATCCTATCTCATAAAGGAATGTTTGTGCAAAGATTTGAACACAAATGTGTTTGGAAATTGGAATTATCCGATGCATATAAGCCTCACATGATAAATGTACAGCACATACATTGGACGATTTTGGACACATCTAAGTCTAGATTTGTGCATGGACATCTGTGTCGCCAACATTTCTCTCTCTCTCTCTCTCTATCTCTCTTGATTTGATTAAGTTCTATTTCAACCCAGTTTTACAATCTGTTGTTTTTAATTTTCTCCAATTTTCTTGGGTCAGGTTTATGAGGAATTTCTTCAATTTTAATTTTTTTACCTTCTGCAATTTAGGTTTGACTTTTTCCTTAGACAAGTGCAAAAGGTTTTTACATAACCAAAACAAAAGGGAAACGTATTTCGACGTCATTGGAAATAATTTTTACCATTTTATGTAGGAAAATGTTTTCCGACGTAAAGCAACGAAAACTACCAACATACTACTGGATCGATCAAGGATACTGTAGCGTTGCCGTTGGAGCTTGTATTTTGCCAAAGTAAATTTTTTTTTTTTTTGGTACATTAAATAAAGGTGCATGTTAGTACCCACCACCTCTATTATAGAATATAGCCTTGTCACATCAATCACTATTTGTAGAGGACCTGTGTCTAGACCGAAACTAACGTCCTCGGTGTTAGGAGTAACAATAATTAACATCGGTTTTCATTACAGCCCCTCAAGGGTGGTTTTGATCCCCTTTCATCTCTGGCCCAAGCAATCAAAACTGTCATTTTAATTGTTTGACATGCATGCATCCAACCCAAACCCCCAATTCTCTTGTATTTTCTAAGGGAAACCTGTTTCACAACCATTTACTTTTTTCATCATCTTTGAAAAACTGACAAAAAATCTGTCCGGGAGTTATCTATTTTAAACAGATATACAAATAGAATGCAAAAAATATACTCCACCAACAAAAAAATACTCCACCAACAAATCGACGATCCTTACAGGTAAGGACGACGCACCCTTGTGTTAAAGCATATCAAAAACCTTGGTGCACTAATCAAACTGTGGAAGCCTATAGAGGTATATATAGTATACAATGTACTGGGTGTTACCTATGTATGCATTGCTTTTAGGGTGCGTTTGGTTTACTGGAATGAACACATGATGGGATTAGAATGGATACGATTTGAACATCGACTCCCATTTCCGTGTTTAATTGTGCTAAGGAATAACAATTCCCATTCATATTTCATCCTCAATATACCTTTTGTATAGTATATATTGGCGTGGCGACAATAATGGATTTTGTGTGGCCATAATTAATTTGTTATGGTGGTATTAGTGGATTTTAAGTGTGGCAGGACTCTCCCAATCTGCATCCTCAATGAACCATAAAAACTATAAAAAGTACCCTTTGCAGTTAATTTTGGAGTGACATTAATAATTAGAAGGGAACAGTGGAACAGAACGATAATTCATTAGTTTTCACAATGGAATAACCATTCCTTTATTTAGGTAGTTAATAGTGATTTCATATCTTCATTACTATTCTTTTGATCGGCAACATTCCTTCATTAATGGTGAACCAAATGCTTGAATAAGTTCATTAGAATCATTCCACTCAACGTGCATTCCATCCACCGAAACATAGCTTAGGTAACAGAAAACAATGGGGAGCAAATTATAGCGATGCAAGACCACGGAAAAGTTCGTGAAAATCTTAGTACGTAGCTAGACATGCATGTTTTGATTGAGTTTATCATCAGGCCGGTAAAAACTCAAGTTATGGTTTATGCATGCACAAATTAAGTTATCATTCGGAAAAGATGAATATTTCGCAGAAACCTAACCCCATGTAAAACAAGTGCAATCATTCATCCTAGTAAATTTTAGTGCATCAGCCTCAGAAAAAAAAGAAACAAAGGGTTGGCACCCCTGCAAACAAACATAGATTTGACATCAAGAACACTCTTATCTCTATATTTAGTTGATACTCCAGTTTGCATTTATTCAATATCTACCTTGTGGATTTTACACCAACACTTGTTTTCTGACTTCATAAGCTATTACTCAATTCAATATAGCAGTGGACGTTTAAAAGCCGCGCGCATTGGTGGCCATTAGATACTTCCCTTCGTTCCTCTTTAATTTTCTTCTTTTGGCAAGTTTTCACTTTTATGTTGTTTGAATTCAAGAAAGGAAATTAAGATACGTACTGTGACGGATGATTTACAGTTGCATATATGGCCCAATATATTGAACAGCAACCGAGCACCACGAATGGATTCTGAAAGCAATAGATTGATGCCCAAATCCAGATCAACTTGGCCTCTGTTAAAAAACAACCCCTGGAATCTTCTCGGGTTCAACATGGTTAAACTGTTTAAAGGGTTAATGGACCTGAAAACGAACACTACGAATAAATGAGGTTCATGAAAGAGAGAGATGATTTGCAACGTACGGGAGATGTTTTTGATTACATGGTAGGTACTATAGAGACTCAATTTAGAAGATACAGGGAGTTTCGAAACTTAGAATACGATGATGAAGATTGTAGCAAAGATGACAACGCAAACGCATCCACACATGAGAGTTATGACTACACGGTGTGCAACTTATTAGTGGTTCAATGTCATAGTCAAAGGCTCAACGTAACTCTCTAGTCAGTTTGTCAATTATCCAAAACTGCCCTTATGACAAAGAAGAGGGTGATCAGTGGAGTTGATGTGAATAATGGTGATCTTTCCTGTGGTTTGTGTTGACACCCAATTTTTCCCCACCACTCACAAATTCAAGTTCGGAGCAACATTAAACGACATCTTTGGCGGCTTCTTCTTTTTTACTTTTCGGATTCTCTCCCCCCTGAACTAGCAGCCTTGGCTGCCTTTTTATAGGCCACAAAGAACCAAACAAAAAACATCAAAAAAAAAGAAAAAAGAAAAGAAAAAAGGAGGAATACAAGCCACGCATCTTGATATCTGTGTGACTTTGATACAATATAAACAATAATGCATCTCCCTTGTCCTCGTCCCATTTCCATGATGCATGTGCCATGGAAATCATGGGGCCTGCCAAGGCCAAGGCTTGTTGGCAGCCGACGCTCCGATCCAATGCTCTGTCGGTGTGCATTATTTTGTTCTGTGGTGCTCTCAACTAATTTTTTTTTCCGTGTCTGATTAGGGTCCGAACACAATTAAAATTCTTGTTGCGACGTGGAGAAAAACAAGGTGAAACCAAACACCTCTCTCTTTCCATCCCAAGCCAAAAGGCCGAGAGCAAAGCTCTCATCTTCTCACCCACATAAAACAAATCCCTGCTCCTTCTCCTTCAAAAAACCAAAAAAAGAACCTTGGTCTCCACCAAACAGAAAAACCTTTCTCCGTCTACAAAAAAAAATTCCAAAAGCACTTCTCTTAAAATCTCCGAGGCTGAAGCCCTCTCAGTTTTGGTTCGAGAAAAAATTCCCGATTCCACAGGTCATTGTAAGTCAGAATTACACAACATCGATTATATAATTAAAAATAAGTACAGATCAAATTCTGTGCTATTTCTAATTATATTTTTTGTCTAGTTTAATTTTTGAGCACACCTCTAAAAATTCACCGCACAAAGTGATAAGATGTAATCTTGCGACGGGGAGTTTCCCCTTTCAATTCAAAATTTGAATTCAACTCAAATTTCTTTTATGTGCAAGTTCTAATAAATGGGGGACTCTTTTCGTGTTTATAAGGATATCATTGATATTCAAGTAGTCGGTCCATTGTCATTGAAATCACGTAGTCGACATTCGAGTCCTGGTGAAACAGGATTTCACATGCCTTAAACATGAAAAGAGAACCGTCTCAATAAATAGATTCATTGCATGCATTTTATTTTGTATTTTTTCCGCCAAGGATAATTAATTGAAAAGGGCTAATTTTGAAAAATGAAGTACTGCGAGGACGATGTGGGGTGTCTAACACTTTTTCCGCACGTAACAGTAAATCCCCAAACTCATCTCTGTTTTTGCAAACTCTCGAATGGGAGTCAATTATAAGCCATGTTTGAAAAAAGAATTTGCATTACTTTTAAAAGCAGAGTTAAAGCCATTTTCTTTAAAAAAAAAAATAGCTTTAACAGGTGACCTGACACACCTGAACTCGATGTTTGGTGGCAACTCCATTTTCCAAATAACAGTCCGAGAGTCACAGCTATCAAACTCAAAATCCACAATCGTCGCATTTAAAAGTCATGATTTTAGAAACATTGCTTTTTTTCCCTAGAAAGTGGGTTAGGTGACCGCTGGTAAAAATCGGAGTGCGACAGCTTAGCATCAGGAAAAAAAAAACACAAAAGAAAAGAGAAAAAAGAAAATTTTGAATGACAAAAGGGAAGGACACTAATTTGTTGATTGAAAGAAGGAACAAGGAATTTCATTGTTGGATTGTGTTGAAAGGTAGGAAATGAGAGAAAGGGCGGAGTTGAATAAAGTGAAAAGGTGCACACATTGTTAAAATTGCCCTAGTTATTATTTCTAGCTCATTCTTAGACACTTAATGTTTCACCCTAACCTTGATATACTTTTTTTTACCTAATATATAACCGCAATTAAAGTCTTATTTGATCCTATGGGTGTTGGGGTGTGGATTGATGGATGTGAGAGGGAGTTCTAATACTTGGTGTTTCATTCATAAGACCGTGTTTCACTGTTTGTTTCGTGTCTTGTGTGCGAAGCACTTTGCTTTTATTTATATAACTTCTAACTGCACACTTTGAGAGTTCATAATATGCACCTTGTTTTGAGTGATTTTCTTTGTGAGTGCATGACACAGTGAGGATTGAAGTCAAAACTCAGTCTGGAGAGAGCAGTTAGTCATTGCACAATTGAGGTTGAGGCCCCTATCACACACGCGCAAAGCCTAGTTGCCATGGTTTATTTCTTGACTTGATAGTGTTTGAAATTATTTGTGCCTTGTTATATCTTTGTGGTAGTTGCATACTCTTGGCTTGATGGACCAATGAGTTGCATGACGGGTTTCAGGTTCCATGTGAAGAGATCACTACTGAAAACCCTCATAAGACTTCAGTCGTCCTACTAGAGCTGCCCATGGGTTTAAAAGAACTGTCCATTTTAATTTGTTTTCTTTAGTTGCATTTTATTTTCTTTGCTTGAGGACTAGCAAAATATAAGTTGGAGGTGTAATACGTGCCGAAATATTGATATTTTGGCTCTCCTTAGTCATTTATCTATGTTACTTTATATTTATTTTGTCCTTTTTTGTATCTACTGTGTAATCGAGCTTGTTGTCCATGATTTTGGATAAAAATAGAAGTTAAATGAAGATTTGGGGTTAAAGTACAAAGGGCTTAAAGTGGAGTGATTGATTTGTAATTGCTTAGAAGTCCCATGGACCCTTCAAGTAATTAATGCCTTTAAATCCCTCCCTCCCTCTCTCTATCTCTCTCCCCCTTTTTGATTCGTTAAACCTAATATACTTTGGGGGTGTTCCACTAACCATTTTTTTAAAAAAAGTTCTTTTTCTTCAATTTTCAAATTCAAATATAATGAAAATAAAAAATATTTTTTTGATTTTTTTTGCACCGTATAAAAGATCTCAATGAAATCTATCAAACAAGATCCATATTGGTAGGAAACTTATTTGTGTAAGAACATGATTTTTGGACTTGAAATTACCTTCCTTTTTTAAAACCTTCCTTTTTACAAAACTGGAACGGGGCCTTTATCCTAAGGGACTTGGAAAGGGGGATGTGTGCTTATGGGAATCAAACTCTGCCCATGTGCATGAGGGTACAAGGGAGACACTAATTGCACTCCACTCCACTTGTTAAATCCTTATCTATATAAGGGCGTTTACGAATAAGTTATGGCCATGGAATTGAGAAGGAGTTCTCAGCCGTGGAATAAACAAGACTTCGGCTTCGATGGCTGGCTGAACCCTCTTCTAAGGCGTAGATAAAGCTCGCACTCTGAGTAATAATGTTTATATTTTGATTTACGTTTTATTATTTGAATTGTGATTGTATGACTTGAGGATTTATTTATAATATTAATATTCCCATCTAATCTTGTGTATGATTTCTTAGGTTTTATGCACGTTCATACAACGGTTCTTAATATTTTGTGATGACTGAGTAAGATAGGTTATACTCCGTAAGACGCGCCATGCTATTAGACAATCTGTGTCATAGAGATGGATCATACTAGTAAGATGGTTCGTGTTAGGCGGCAATACCCAATGCTATATATTTGGTGATGCATGAAAATCTTTTGGCAATATTACAGTGAGGGCCTGCGAACCTAAATGATATCTGGATTGATTCGAACGATTAACCTTTATTATCACATATTGTTACAACGGATCGGGTGGATTTGAAACCCTAGATTTTTTTTCTCATAAACTCTCTCTACTTTTTAGTTGTTTTAATTTAATTTAGCTTTTAGTATTTTAGAAATCCAACGATCAAATATCTTCCGAATTAGTTTCGAAATAAGTGCAACTTAGCCGTCGTAATGCATGAGTACAATATTCGGAGTACTTACCGCTATCTTCTTGGTAGTTACTAATTATTTTGTTTTATTAATTATTTTTGAAACAAAAACGACCCAACCATTTGGAAAAGTGAGAGAATATTGAAAAGTAACCGACAAATCAAAATGTATGAACTTGCTTAACTGCAAAGACTTCCTCTATTGTTGTTGTTGGCATCTTCTCCGGGTCAATAAGAAAATAGAGCAAATGAAGCATGTTAAGTTGAATGTGTTGCTTCATCTTTAAGCCAAGTCGCATAGTAAGCTTTGTTGATCATATGAAAATGAACGCACTATTAAGAAATTGAGATATTTGTAGGAGATCGTATAATCATACGATTACTAAAAAGAAGAGACCATAAAGATAATTGTCTACAATGTTTTTTTTTTTTTTTTTGTCGGGAATTTTTTGGACCCGGGTGCTGTAGTGCACCCCTCGCATTACACACTTGTAGTGCAACCAATTCGGCTATCCATCTTGGCAATGGACGGCTTGAATTTTCATCCAAACAATGGATGTGTAGGATTTAGCAATGGACGGCTTGAATTATATCCAACCATTTATTGTCAATATCGATGACTCATGTGCACCCTACAAGGTGGCCTTGCACTACATGATTTCTCAATCCCAATTTTTCTACACTTTGAGCGGCAAGATTTATACTAACCACTTGCATGTATAGCCTTCTTGAGAGAAAATTAAGGAGAGAACTTGATTTTACTTTTAGAAACACATTTTCAAGGGTTTCCGCGAAAAATAAGCTTAATCCGATACCTATAAATACTTGATCCAATTATCGAACCCCGTTCGTTTTGAAATTTTGGATTTGGGTTTATAGATAATGAGTGTAGAAAAAAATAGAATAATAATTGAAAATATGGGGTAGTGATTGGAGAGAGATAAAAAGAAAAAATGAGAGTAATGATTGAAGAGAAATAGAGTAATAATTAGAATCCAAAATCCAAAATCCCAAAACGGATGGGGTAACTTTTCGTTATCCGAAATCTAAATGAAAATTTAGATGATTGGATCGAACATCTATAGGTATTAGATTAAGCTGATTTTTCGCGGAAACCCTCGAAAAAATATTTTTATATTTAATGAACGGCTCGGATCATTTTGTGTGGAACCTGTGATGGGTCTCACAACAAAATCTGTGCACATCTGTGTGGTTAGCAGCGTTGTTTTGTGTATGCGAATAAGCTATAGGTAGCAATGATATGGTATTGCTCGTGTACCGATCGAAATACGGGGCCCATCTTAGGGTTTTGCATGAATGATTCAAACCGTTCATTAATTTAAAATATTTTTTGAGTGCCTTGTGAAAAATCAGATTTATCGAATAATTGTGAATGTTTGATTCAATGTACCACTTTTTCTTTCATAATTCAAGATCTTGTATTCTTAATGAAAAATTGCACAATAGATCAAACTTTTCAGTTTTCCTATTAAGCTAATTTTCTGATGAGCCAGTCGGAAAATGCTTTTACGTTATTGAACGGTTTAAATCGTTCGTATGAGATCTGAGGTGAGCCCCACAGCCCAGTCGGTGCACCAGCGGTGCCATTTCGTCGGTGCCTATAGTGCAATCACTTTTCTTCCCGTTTGACAAAGCGCGAGCAGAGCACTAAAGAAAGTGAAAAGGGTAAAAGAAAAGCCGCAAGACCCGTTTGTCGAAAGCAGAGCAACACAGCAACAAATAAGGAACAATAGAAAAGAAAGACGAAGTACAGAAGCACAAGAGAGAGAAAGTAGGAGAGAAAGAGAGAGTGAGAGATCAATGGCTGTCTCAGTCTCCATTGTGGCCATCGTCACTTCTCTTCACCTCATCGCCTTCGTCCTCGCCGTCGGCGCCGAACGCCGCCGTAGCACGGTATACACACGCTTATGCATTTATATTTAGGCCCCATTTACCTACTTTTTCGTTTCGCATTTTCTTCAGCCTTTTTTATTTTTGTCCTAATTTTAGAAAAAAATAAAAAAATTGATTAAATTTGAATAAAATTCATATGATATAATACGACATAGAAAAAAAATACCATAATTGTCTTGTATTTTAGTCATTTTTTTCTTACGACTCCTCCTGGCAAACCAAATTCACAAAACATAAAAAATATAAAAAATTTAGGGACAATTCTCTCTTCTCTCTAATTTGGGTGTTTCTGTGTAGGCGAAAGTGGTACCGGACGAGTACGACGAGAACACGTACTGCGTGTACAACTCTGATGCGTCGACGGCGTACGGGTTGTCGGCGTTTGGTTTGCTACTGATTAGCCAAACGGTGGTTAACGGCGTCACCAAATGCTTCTGCTTCGGCAAAGGGCTCATGGGGAGAGGGAGCTCCACTACTTGGGCCGTCTTCTTCTTCATCTTCTCTTGGTATCAAATTACTACACTCTCCTCACTTTCGCTTAAGTCTAAACTTCAATTATTGATTCCGTTGATTCCGTCTTGTGGGTCCTAATCACCGAAAAACGGGTCCTAATCACCGAAAAACAGTGGACCCCGTGAGTGCAATTTTATAGATAACTTTATATTTTGGTGGTGTTTAATCTTCCCTGGATTAATGAATGTGTGCGGGAGCTGGCCCGAACACTTGAGTGGACCAAATATTTGGGGGTCGGGGTTTGAGTTGATGTAGCAATATCGGCTGTCATTGTAACTCATTAACCACTTACACACTAACGTTAACACTGGTAAAAGAAAAACTTTTAGAATGATTTTCGCATCGTTTTTTATTTTCTTAATAACAAAATGCATTCTATTTTTTTGTCCTTTTTTGTGGGTGGAAATTTGTTAGTGAACTTAAAACATACACCAAAAACGGTATCATATTATAAATTGAAAAGATGGTACATGTATGATTAGAAAGGGGTGTGAATATAACTTTCGCTGCTTTATTTTTTGGGATGTTAAATTATTAGAAGAGAGGTGGCCCATTGTGACCAGTGTCTTTGCTGTATGTATAAACTGTGTGGTGGGCCATTTGGGTTGGTATTGGAGGTAATTATTGACCACGTGATATGCCTAAACCAGAGATTGTACCTTTGTCTATTTCAGAGTTAAATAGTATGATTGTTAATCGTAGTTGATCCAAAACATAAAAAAAGAATCATATTTCTTTTAATTGCATACAATTAGCTTTGTTTTATTTGCTGTCTGTGTCATTTGTACATGTAAAGGTTTGTTACTTTTGTTGTGTTCTGCTAGTTGGTAATGAACGCATGTGATTTTGCTATGGTAGAGAGACCTCTATTTATTTGGTGGAACCATCACTACTGCACTACTGTATTGGTTGGCAAAATGTGCAATTACAAATCACAATGGACATTGGAATAAATTCAAGTGGTTCTTGTAGTCCCATGGTTAGTGAAATAATAACTATTATGCCACTACTGATGGAGTTGTTACCGTCTTGGCACAATTTAAGGTTCTTGTTCGTTGGAGTCCTATTTTTCAAAAGTTCCTTTATTTCACCTGATCTTAAGGCTTAGGTAGGTGGATTTTGTGTTCCACCTTCACAAATGTATTGGCATCAAATATTGTTATTACCCATTGGAGTTATTAGCCAAAATTACTTCCATTTTCTGATTAATTGACCCATTTAAAAATAAATTCCTTCTGATCTTTTCTAGCATATGGTAAGAAGAATGCTCCCTGCATAAGCAGTTTCTTCAGGAAATTGTTTGGGAAGGCGACGTTCCCTCATTGATCAGCATAACTTTTTAAAAACACATTCCTATGCTTGCAAGCTTCTTCTTACTTGAAGCTTGCATTGATAAACGATCATTTGCACGTATTAAAGTTTGTGGGAGCATTGGAAACTTGTAGGGCATTAACAATGATGAAAGTAACAAATACACTTTCTTTTACGATTGAATCACGTCATTCGCATTTGTCATTATAGTATTCACAAAATCATTAGAAAAAGTGTTTAGGATTAGAAAGTGTCATCATAATCTAACAGCAATTATCAATCACACAAAAGAAGACTTCCCTAATCTTTTACTAGACTCTATCGTTTGGTTTTACAACTCAGCCTGTCTTGTGACCTGTCCTGATATTGTCGTAGGGTGTCCCGCAGTGTCAAAATGAGTTGTTTTTTAAAATACAGCTGATTTGGGTGTCGTACGTGATCTCTGATGAAGTGTTCATGCTTCACAGCCAATAGTCCCCAAAACAGTGTGCAGCATCCCCACTTTACTGAATGCATTGGTGCCACAAAGTTTGCCATGGCATCATGTGACCCTGGTCTATTGTTGGTTAGAACAAATTATCCAATACTTTCTCCTAGGGCTCCAAATATGCTTCCATGATATCGATTAATTCATCACTGTATCATGAAATTAGGGAAATGTGAGTGACAATTGCATTCGATATAGGCATAAATGATAGTTCCGAGGGTGACCCTTCAGCAAAACAACAATTGTAGCCACCGGGCCAGTGACCAGTCAGCTTATATGATCATAAAGTGAATATTGTTTTTGTAAAAGTATAAACTCAAGAATTATTTTGGGTCTTTGACTAAGAAAAGCATTATTTTTGGTAGATAACTCTTACCATGTGGTTCACTGCTTTTTCATTACAAAGCAGTAGTGGTAAAAAATATGCATGCCTTGAGGACTACTAGGTCTGGACCATTCCAAAAGCCCAATTGCAATTTAAAAAGGGTCGCAGTTAAGCACAAGTACCTCTTGTTTTTTTTTTTTTTTTTGTGGGTAAATCACAAGTACCTCTTGTTGTTATTAAGATGTTGGTTAGAGGAGAAAGAGTTGAAGTTAGGGTTCAACGCCTATGGGTTTGCAGGATGAATGGCCTGTCTATGGCACATGCCACGAGGGCTTCTAGATTCTGGGCATCTACCCAAGGATGCTAGAGTACAATGGAAATGCAAGTATATATAGTGCATTAGTCTTTATTGTTCCCTTCCTTCATATTGGATTTTTAGATGAGGTAAAGAGGAAGTGAATTTTGAACTTACATGCTCAAGGGAGAAGCGCAAAGGCTAAGAGTTAAGCTAGAAGATAACATTCTTCTTCAAAACCCAAAGGCTAATCATACTCTAAACTCAGCTGTCCTAATTTCATTCATGATCAAAACATTGCGTAGTACTTGTTTTTTAACAACCCTCCAAACATTGCAGTGAAAGAAGATTGCATGCTTGACTGTAAGTAACTAAAAGACTCGTAAATTACCTGAAGAGCTTAAATAGGCACCCGAGAACTGGTCTGCAATCATCTCTCTGCCTTACTTAAACCATGAATTATAAGAAGCAAAGAAATTCAAGACACCTTCTGGAATAATTGCAGGCCGCTTTGACAGCCTTACCGAATATATGCATTTCTAACCAAGTAGGTTTATTTGTCACTTTGAAAATTAGTTAAAGCTGTCAAATGCATTTTTGTTTGTCCTTTGCGATTTTGACTTCGATTTCTATGACTATCTTGGAATGATGCTGTCAACACTTTTCGAATGCAAATAATTTAGTTTTTTGAGTCTATTGGAGGTTTTTCCTTGTCCTCTTTTTTCCCCTTGGTACTTTATCATACTTTGTAAACAGGTAGATATATTGAACTACGAGCTAGGCTTGTTGAATTGATTTATTGGCCAAAGATTGTTGAATTTGACTTAAGCTTATCATGTGTTGTCCTCATGTGTTTGGCTGGTAAGAAGCTTGTTCATTGATCGTGGTTAAGGCGGCGTAGTTTAACCATGGACCATGATTCATGCATGAAACTGTGGAATTGCACTAATGAGTTTACTCGTTAGCCTAATATTGGAATTACCGAAAGGAAAAAAAAAGTTAGCCTAATATTAGAAATTTGCAGTATACTCCAAACTGTAATTTGCTGTCGACATCCTTTTACGGTGAATATTAGCTTGCCTGACTAAACCAAATCAAGATTCAGATACGCTTTCGATGTTATGGAGCGTTAACCATTTATGGTTGTGTTTTGTCCAAATGGCACCCAAGAAGATAGGCCCCATGATAAGTGGGTGGTTATGCCGTAATTAACGAGGAGGTGGTTATTGAAAGCCCATGAGGGAATAATTTTTGGAAGATCGGAATTGAATTATTTTGTAACCGATTTTGGGCCCCAAACAAGGGTATTCACAACTTTTTTGACCCATTCAAGTACCATGATCTAACAGCATGGGAAGTGGGCTATTTTTGTGCATAGAACATAGGACATGTCAGGCCCTGATGCAGTTATGCAGCAGTTTCAAGGCCCGCATCAGTTTTGCCTTGGCGGCTTGGCATATGAATACAAGGTTCGAAGGCTAAAAAATGTTTCCAACACCAAAAGTCTTGCAAGTTCCATTATCATTTGGGACCAGCACTTCTTTTTCTCTCATTCAATTGGTCTATCACCTCTTTTATTTCTGTTTTCCTTGGTCTTTTCGCTCAATTCACTTTAGTTTATTCCTTTCAAAGCCTAGTCTAGCCTAGCATGTTTTTCAATTCCATGTAATTTCCATTTCCTTTGTCACCATCAACTTTGTTATTTCCATAGATAATGAAGTTCTTTTTCGGTTTAAGTTTTATGTCCAACTTTGTTCATTAAGCTAGTTAATTTAGTTATTCGAATTTCCACGACAGTTGAGAAATTTGAAGTCACTCTTTGTTGAGGCAAAGAAAGAACCGCTTGTGACTTAAGTCAAACACTTTTGTTCGAGTAAGAAGTCAGACCAAGGCCCACACGTACTTAAAAATCGAACCGTAATTTTGTCCTGGCGCGCTCACGTTAACTGTTCATGCCTACGAGTGTTGCTCACTAGGGGTGAGAATTTCCGACACGACACGAACCGGACATGAAGTTAGCGTGTTAAGGTTAGTTATTTCTGACATGAAATACGAATATGACACTATACAATAACACGAAAAGCTAAACAGGTTGGGTTAGAGTTGAGAGAATTCTGACACGAACACGAGACGACACGACACAACACGAGAATTTATGAAAGGACACAATAACATGACACGTACTAGACACGAAGTTAAGCGGGTTAGGGTCGGCTATTTCTGATACAGAACATAAGCTAAACAGGTCGGGTTTGAAGAATTCTTACATGAACACAACACGACACGATGCCCACCCCTATTGCTCATGCCTTCACCGCGAAGGAGGGAGATTAATTCAGTTAATATTTCTAATATTAGGTTGCCTAATTGAACCAAGTCAAGATTCAATTAACCTTTGACAATTCTGGAGCATTACGGTCTTCTTCGTCTGTTATGGTTTATTTTTAACAAGTGGCATCGAATTCCAAGTTGCATTGATGTTTTTGTTTTGTTCAATGTTTCACGCTAACATTTGAGGGAAAAAAAAAAACAGGGTTAGCTTTCTGGGGGCAGAGGCATGCTTACTGGCAGGATCAACAAGAAATGCATACCACACCAAATACCGAGCAGCCTTTGGCGTACAAGACTTATCGTGCGCAACTCTCCGTAAGGGAGTGTTTGCTGCTGGTGCTGCTCTTACATTTTTGTCAATGGTGGGCTCAATCCTTTATTATTGGGCCCATTCCAAGGCTGATACCGGTGGATGGGAAAAGCACCGCAATGACGGAGGACTTGGTATGACCTCCCCTAGTTACCCAGAGAATCATCAACAACAGAGGACCAATGAATTTGAGAAAGCTTAGTTGTGGTTTGATCAGGTTAGTAGCTGCAGTTTTGGTGACTTGTTGAGAAATATGAGGGTGAGACTGATGAACAAGAACATCAGACTACTGAGTTTTCAACTTGTATACATTGTGCCATATAGTATGTGGAAAGCAATTTACAGTATTGTGTTTGTCTGTATTTATTATTGTGCATTGGTTTCAGTTTGCTTGGATGTCATAAACCCTTTATTTACTTGTCATGAGTTTAAATGATGTCATCTGGGCTTTTTGTTCCTAGTTATATACCATGACACCATTGTGGACTTGTACTGTGGATTCTGCTTATGCCTTGATGAGAAAGTGATCTCGAACAAATGTGATTGGTTTATACAAGTATTTGTCCGTGCCTACGGCACTACACATGCCGGTTGGAATTGCACGTGCCTACGGCACTTGCTAGCTAGTGGCTCAAACACTATCGATTCATTAGTGTTCCATGCAGGACAAATGTGCCACGTAGGACAAACAGCCTTCTGTTTTATTAGATAGATATGCCTTCTGTTTTATTAGATAGATTTATACAATATGACCGATTTTTTTTCTTTCTGCCAGTTAGAAGGGGTGGTGTTTGGTATGGAGCAATACACCAAATGTCTCCTTTTTAACTTTTTCCATGCGCACAAGAAAAAGAACAATAAGCATTTTTAAGCATAATTAGGACACGCCATTGCTCCATCCGAACCAATATTCGGTGCGAAATGGTTCTCCGAGTCCGAGATGTGAGACATATTCCTGATTTTCGCACCAACCCTGTATCAGTCATTGCTTTGGACCAGGAGGGCAATGTGAAGTCCTTTGGTGATGGTCATTGGAGGCTGGCGACGAGGTCCCTAGTGGTAGCCAAGGCACTGGCATATTGGTACCTTGTACAAGACTGACGTGAAGATACACTCAAACAGCCTGAATGTATTTCAATACCACACTTTCACTGAATTTGTGGCACAAGAGGCGTGGTCTGGTCATATGAGCTAGAAAGGCTGGGAGATTCTTGAAGAAGGAAATCTCCTAGTCCAGCTAGAAAGGGGAATGAAGTAAACCCTTGGATAAACAGAGCAATGTTTCTTCGAGCAAACGAAGATATTGTTGACTCTGATGTATCTATCATGTATGTGATTCCTTTGAAGTGGAATTGTTAGGTGGAAACGAGTACTTCCTAACCTTCATCGCCGACACATTAAGGATGTTGTGGGTGTATCTCCTGAAGACAAAAGACAAGGTGTTCTAGTGTTTCGAAAGGTTCCATGTCATGGTGGAAAGGGAAAATATTGAGAAGCCATTTAAGTGCCTTCACAAAACACTGGTGGACGATACACTTCCAAGAAGTTCCAAGCGTATTGTGAAGATCGGGATATTCGGCACGAAAAGAGTTCCCGGCGCTACGCAAGACAAGAGCATAGCCGAAAGGATGAAGCGCACCATCATAGAAATTGAAATCAGATGCATAATCATAATGTGTAACCTATCAACACCAGTTTAGAGATCAAGAATCAGATGCATAATCGTAGTGCCTAAACTATCAACACCGTTCTGGAGCGAATTAGCTATGGACACAACTTCCTACGTCATCTATAGTTCACAGTCAACTCAACTGGATTTTGAAGTCAATTGGATGGAAGAGACTTTGTGGTCCACACCCATTCAAGTCAATTTGGAAGACAGTTGAGAGTTGGCAGCCCCATTTCTCAGCGAGCCTTCTCCTCAAATTAATTGGTGAGGCTTTGCCTCATACTACTCTTGGTAAAGCCTCATGTTCCTCATGAATCCTGGTAGTTTTGAACTTGCTATAAATGGCAACATGCATAGGTTTTGATTTAGAACAACAGCCACAGGTGATCAAGGTCCATAGATCACTAGGTTATTTGTTACAAGCAATTTAATTGAAAGTGTCCATGAAGTTATTAACTACCTTTGCGTTGTGAGTTGTGATGCTATTTCACTCGAGCCCTATCTCTGTCAATCTTTTTCAGATCAATAAAAAATTTCTTCGCCGTTCAAAAAAATAAATAAATCATAATACTAGGAACTCATGATCATTTAAAAAAGAGGAATTAAATTACTACTAACACAAAGTTAGTTGCACATGGACTACAAAATAATGACGTCTGTCTAGTTCATTGGACAGTTTCGTGCACATTTGTGTCTGGATCTACGCACAAGCCAATACTACATTTGTTCACAAGCATTCATCCATATTCAATACAGCAATCATAGGTTATCAAGGTTCATAAAGCACAAGGTTTCTTGCAACAAAGCAAATTGGAAGAGTCTATCACATTATTAATACAACGAATTACATCATAATACAAGGAACTCATGATCATTTAAAAAAGAGAACGTCCACGTGCGTAGATTTGCGTGTAGAGATTCGAACACTGATGTACCGGAAACTGTGTGATACACGTGGATCCTAAAGGAAAAATCTATGTGCATCAGATGGTTCTGGACACATGTATCAGGATCTATACACATTAATTTGCATATGCAAATTACTCTTTGGAAAATGATTGAGAAAATCATGAGATGATCAGAGTTCGTGGTGGTTGGAGTCTGAGCTAAAGGAGGGGAATTCAATTTTATTACCACAAGGGCGGCCATGTGGTAGCACGGGACATTCGATGAAGTTGGAGCCAGAAGTGTCCACACACAGGTAAACCTGGTAGATCTGGTGGTTTCCTCTAGTATCCACATTGCAATCAATGAATGTGGCAACACCAAGTGCTTGTTCAATGGCTTCCTTGATGCTTTCTAAGCTGTGATATTTTCCATCAGCAGGTCGAATTCCTGTTTATATCATATCTTATCATATCATACACATATATACAAAACTATCAATTGAGCGAGGCAAGCTAACTAATTAAGATAATTGTTACAGTACCTTACAAATAGGAGTATTAGACTAGAGGGATGGCAAGCATACGTGTAATTTGCACATTTTTGGGGTAGGTATATATGGATAGTGAAGTAGTGGTCATGATAAGGTGGTTTTTAATCGATTACTATTTCACCCGTAAGAGTTAATGGCACATTAAAAGTAGTTGTAAAAACTAAATTTTTGGAGGGGCAATTATGGAAATTACATTTGTGACAAGAGCTATAAATTTATTCACGCCGAAAAGTTCTGTTTTCTTTTATTACTTTTTTTATTGAGCACTCTCTGTCTTCCTCTCTGTGGAAGAAGAAATCATAGTGTAAAAGGAAAGCAAGAAAATTAAGAAATTGTGATGCAAAAATATGAAAGAGAAATTATAAATATACTATATGATTTTTAATTTGTTTCTGGTGCCTCCTTTGAGGGCTCCTCATGCTCTGTTGTGATGCCTCGTGCTTTGAATTCCTTTAATCTTTGTAATTTGTTTTCGAAGATTAATAAAAATCTTTTTTTTTCTATTATATATATATATATATATATATATATATATATATATGATTTTCTCTAGCCATGGATAAAGTAGATATGATTGTTTACTTTAGAAAAAGAAAATAAATATACACTATTCAACTATTAAAAGACACTACTAAAAGATTGCAGAAAGAGTAACGATTGCTATACTCAAAATAATGCCTATATAAACCGCGAATATAGGATTGGTAAATCAACCATATCTTGTTTAAGTTCGAACCCGTGTTCGGTCGTTAAAATTTTGTTTGAGAAAGATTTGTTATATAAAGTTTATAAACAAATTAAGCTTGAAAATGCATAGGAGTAGCATATACCTGCGGTCTGGAGGGCTTGAAGAAGGTTTGCTTTGGCTTTAAGGTCAAGAGCTTTTTGAAAGTAGGAGTGCTGGTCAAGGAGCGATTCAGAGCACGTCCCATGTTTATTCCATTCATGTCCCCAAAACTTTATCCCATCACCACTTGGGCAGGCTAGTGTGGGCCAGTCCTTTTCCAACCTACTCAGGAGATCTGAGATCTGTATATATATATATTTATAAAAAAAAATAAAAAATAAAAATCTGAAGTCGTTAACTAGCCAAAATATGAACTTGCCACAGGTAATCAAATAATTTGAAGGCAAAATATAAATACGAATACGAACAATATTACAGTATACACTCTTACAGTATTTTGGGTATATAATTTGCACCCTTATAATTACTGTGAATATATTTACAGCATTTTAAACAACAATTATAAACATCTTGCATGAAAAATCATAACATTTGTATAAAGATTCATAACATTGGCGTAGAGATTCGTAATATTTATTCAAGAAATCATAATATCAAGACAAATTCATGGCATTTAATATGTTGTGGATTCAAGTTAAAGAAGTGTTATGAATATATGTCCAAACATTACGAAATTACTGTACAGAAGTTATGAATTCAAGACTAAATTTATGAATTTTTTATTTAACTTGATATGATCTTTAGGCAATTTAATAGGTGTACATAGACTATATATATACGCATATAAATAGGGTTGTGTGTTGTAGCCTTTCTCAACTGCTATATACTAGTATGTAAAAAGGGAGATATATTATGGATTAGATGGGTTCTGCAAAAATTCAATTTACTTGACCATTCTTAACGATTAAAAGTAGATATATATTTTGACTAGGTGAAAAAGTTATTTTCGGATGAGGTGAAAACCATGGGTTTCTACCTTTTATTGTGGGTCCCACCAAACATTTATTGTTGTAATCTGAACCTTTCATCTTGTAAGACCCACAGAGTAGTGTACTCACGCAACAAATAAGTTTGATCGGACATTAACAGGTATATCAAAAATTGAACTTTGGTTTATAAAATAGATGGTCAAGGACATTTCGACTTAAAAACCATTGACAGAATCTAAGCCATCCGTTTTATAAATTGAAATATATTTCATTTTTGATGTACCTGGCTAAAAGTGTGAGATAAAGCTAATTTTTTGCGTGAGTATAGTACTTTGCGGGCCCTAGAAGATGAACAGTTCGAATTACCGTAATGAATGCACGATAGGTCCATAAATGATAGTTTCAAATGGTTCAGACTACTGTAATGAACACACGATAGGGCACTCATTCTGACAAAACCTATTCTCTTTTGACTAGAACCAAACTATAAAACTGTTATCCTATCCTATATTTATAAAAAGTGATATATTAAATCGGTTCAGTTCAATTCTAACCGTGATCCCCATGTTGAGAACCAATAATTGGACCAAATAAAGTTAATGGTTTTTATTTTTTTAGAATCATATGTATACGTCACTAAATCGATCGCAGAGCTAGACCAAATCCTACGGTTAGGATCAAATCCGGTTAACAGCTTATTTGGTTTTTCTTGAATGCCCTTTTAAAATGATCCAAAGATTTCGTCATCTTCTTTTTATTCTTTCGAAAAAAGAAAAGAAAAAATTGACGCAATGATCGATACTATTTCTGAAAGTTTTATTAAGCAAGTTTAACCGTACGTCGAACTTGGTATTAATTGAGTAGTGCTAGCCGTACCGACCAAACCCATACCGAGATCGTACCGACGGCGCCGGCCGGTCATCTCCGGCCACCGGACGGCCGATCCGAGCCGTCCAAAAATTCTAAAAAAAAAAACCGAGGGGCCCGCTCGGAACTTAACGGCATCCGGTGTGTGTAGGTGCTTGGATCAAGCACTATACAGGGTGCTTGATCCAAGCACCTACACACACCGGATGCCGTTGAGTTCCGAGCGGGCCCCTCGGTTTTTTTTTTTAGAATTTTTGGACGGCTCGGATCGGCCGTCCGGTGGCCGGAGATGACCGGCCGGCGCCGTCGGTACGATCTTCGTATGGGTTTGGTTGGTACTGATATCTTTATTGGTATTAATTTGTCTAAGTTAAGATTGCCGATGGAAAAATCCATGCATGTGGTGGGTGTGGTGTGTCTATATATATATAGGAGCCGGTTCTAAAGACAATACATTTGACAATACTTTTGGATATTGATAAAGACTTGATCAGCTCATTTAGTTGATTTCTGTCAAATTTGACAGGATAAAATTGAATAAGCCGATCAAGCCCTTGCCGACGTCCAAATGAGTTGATTTTTTACGGGAACCCTTAAAAACATGTTTTAAACAAATTGAACGGCTCCGATTATTTGCGTAGGGCTCCAAAAAATATATTGTCAAAAGTATTGTCAAATTTATTGTCTCTAGAACCGGTCTCATATATATATATATATATATATAGCTCGATCATTAATTTTGGAAAAAGGAATAAAGGCTATACTATTACTTGCAAGCAAAGTTAAGAAAGGAATTCGTATCTGAAAGACTCCGTTAATTTTATGGTCCTAATTCACATTTAAAAGTGTGCGTACGTATACATTTTTGCAGTAGTAGTTTCAACAAGAAAGGTGGGTGGGGATGACAATTAAGGAAAATAATGACTTAAAAGTTACTCCATGGACCATATATGGTACGTCTTAATTAATTCCCATTTAAAGTGTGAAATTATATTCTTTTGAAATTCTATCTCTATTCTACAGATAGTGTTTGGATCGATGGACTTTAATTAATTGGAGTCCATCTGAATTTGATTCTTTAATATTGTAAAAATAAGCAACGTACGTATATATTTGCAATGCGAGTTTGGAGTTCAGTGGTTCGTGCTATATATGGATACAGATTTGGACACAAATGTGTCTACAACCGTTTAATGCACGTGGATTCCACACGATGTATGTGGCCCCATAACCATACATCAAATGACTGTAGATACACCTTTAATCGGATTTGTGTCTCAAGTATTTTCTATGTTTTTTTACGTAAGAACATTTTTGTGTGGATCATTTTCGAATGAGTACCTTCGATTCATCAAAATAGTTGCTCCTATCGCAACTAGAGGGGTAAGTGCCGTCATTATAATTAGGCCAAAGGCCATGAATGCCAAAATCTTCATCAGGCTTTCCAGTCTCAGGATAGCAACAACTTTGTCTCGTATCACAATATGATCCTGGCCACTGTATCAAAATTAAAGCACATCAAATCAAGAATCTATTAATATAAGTCAAGATTCAAAAATACCGTAACTGTTAGTGTATTGTTGTTTTATTGATATGCTACAATTGGTATTGGTCTTATTTCTGAAAAAGTTTTCAATTTATCGTTGTACGAATTTTATTTACATATTTATATGCATATATATGCTAAAATCGTTGAAACCTTCTAACAAAAATAAAAATATGTAGCCTGCAAGTACCCTATAGAAGCTCTAATGTGGCGATTTACATATCATATATGAATAGATAAAAGGAATTACAAGCTTTCAGTGAAAAAGAATGAACTAAATTTAGGTTTTTTGAAGTAACAGCTACTATCATTTTATGAAATGACCTTCTTAAAAAAATCCATGGTGTGACAAGTATGGGCCGGTACACATTCGATATGGTTGGTACCCCACCTGTTCTTCACCCAAAACAAAATTGAAGGGTCAAGGACTCGGTTATCTTTAAAAACGGTACTCTGTACCGGCTAATGAATATGGTATCCAAAAAAAAAAAAATTTTGACCGGCAAAAGAAGATATTATAGATAACTCAACAAAGATACATCGAGGGAAACAAAATTAAAGAGAGAAAAAAACTAAGTATATAGCCTCATGATGGTGATACATGAGGCAAAGTGATAGACCCAAGTTAAGCACGAAATATCATCATCGAACAAAAAGTTGAATGGCATTCAAAAACTTGGTTCCAAGTTTAGAAGTATCGATCCCAGGGAGACAGACAACATGCATGCCATGAAGAATTGAAGGAACATATATAAGCAGACTCACCTGCTGAACAAAGTAGAAGAAATCAAAACTCTGTGACAAACAAACAACTGCTAGACATTGTAGCACCAAAAGCTTAATCAAAATGGAAGAGTTGGACTTCATCTTTTCCTAACTTTTTTTTTTAATGCTTTTGCTTTTCGTTACCTAGACTTTGGAATGAGTACTACTAGGTTGGCACATAATGGCTTTAATTTATAGGCAAACCCTAGCTAAAAGAGATACGTACATTAGGTATGAAGGCATATGCTACAGTATATTCATTCACATGGGTAACTATTTTATTACATGGTTTGCGTGCCAAGTGGAGGAAGACATGTCACCTCCCGATTATCCAGATTGTTTAATTAAATTTGAAACAATTTGATTTTTTATACTCCTAGAAAAGTAGCTTAGGTTTTCCATTTTCTCTTAATTTCTTTTTTCTCGATATACCCTTATCAAGTTCACTTATTTTACATTTCCATATATAGAAGTCCGTGCAAGTTAAAAGATTCAAATTCCAATTCACAAGACCAAAAAAGGGTAAACACGTAAGAGCATCCGCAATGGGAATAATCAAAATGTGCCACGTAAGCATTTGATTATCCATTTAGTTCATAATCAAACTTAACAACCTCTATCTCCACATTGGTTATTTTTGCATCCCTAACCAAAAAAAAATCCCAAAATACACAATGCACCTAGGTCCAATCGCAAACAAGTTTCAATCACGCATCCGATCACACCAAATTATTCATCTCGATGAGACGATTCCAATGAGGGGTGTTTTTGAGTTATTGAGTTTTGAGTTTCCTTATTGGGTTTGGTTATTAAGTTTTGGTTATTGATAAAAGTTGTTAAGTTTGGTTATGGAATGGATGGAATTTGATTATTTGCTAAAAGACTTATAACTTTGCTTATTACAATGTGAGGTGTTTTTTTGAGCATTATTGTTAAATTTGCTTATTCGCATCCATTTGATTATTACAATGCGGATGCTCTAATACCAACTACAGCAATTTCTACCCTCAACCCGGCCCTTTAAACCTGCAGGCGTTTTCAACCCCTTAAACTTGAATAGGAATTCATGAGCTAGTAAAAGAAAATGCAAGATGGTGCCTACAATCCCACAGTGTGTTTCTCTTCCACGATTCACCGACCATTTAATTCACCCGGTCGTTGTTTTGTTTTGCGATGCTCGGGTATGTTTCCTTGCCAAAAGGCCTTTGGTCAATGGCATCAGGAGGTGCACTTAAGTGCTAGAAGAAAGGATGTCGGGAGTTCAATTTTAAATTTTTTTTCAAAGTGTTGACTTAACTATTATATCTAACAATACTAACCTTCGCCCGATAAAAAAAGGGGTATGTTTCCTTTTGTTGATGCCTTCGTTTCATAATTAATTCTATGTTGGGAATGTCTTGAATATTTTGTCCCACATTGGTTAATTATGTTTTTCCCCGTTCTTGTACCCTATTATAAATAAGGGGTTTGGGGGCTACTAGTATTATGGTTCTTTTGTTCAAAGGCTTAGATATTAGGGTTTTGTTCATCTCTTAGGGTTCCACCAAGGGTTTGTCTCTCCCTTTTGGGTTCAACCAGAAATTGTCCCTATTTGGTGCTTCAAGTAGAGTTATGGGTATAGCCGGCTCTTTGTTTCTCTCCCTTTATAGTGAATCCTCTTGCTCTTTTCCCCGTGGAGTACGTTCTTGCTTTGTGTTTGAGCAGAACCATGTATATCCTTGTGTTCTTGTTTATCGCTTGTTGATTTGTTATATTCTCAATTTCATTTTCGGCACAACAAATTGGTATTAGAGCTCTGGGTTTTAATCCGAGGCTTTCGTTTTTCGCTGCGTATTGTGCAATTGGTAATCGTTTCAATGGCGACTCGTTTCGAAATTGCGAAGTTCGATGGGTAGAGCACTTGCTTCAGTTTATGGCGTATTAAGATGAAAGCTTTGCTTGTTCAACAAGGATTACACAAGACTTTGTTGGGGAAATTGAAGAAGCCTGCTGATATGCAGGATAGTGTGTTTGAGAATCTCAATGTGAAGGCACTCAGTTTGATTCAATTGTGATTAGCCGATGATGTGCTTTGCGAGGTCGGGGAGGAGGATACGACTACTGGTATTTGGTTGAAGTTGGAAAGCATCTATATGACGAAGTCTCTTACCAACCGGTTGTATTTGAAGCAGCGCCTTTATACATTTCGTATGAGAGAAGGTACACCCGTAACAGACCATCTAGATGAGCTAAATCGAATTATTATGGATTTAAAAAATATTGATGTTGTGATTGATGATGAAGATCAAGCCCTTATTGTGTTATGTTCTTTGCCTGTGTCTTATAAGCATTTTGTTACAACCCTACTTTATGGGAGAGATACAATTTCCGTGGAGGATGTTAAATCTAGTTTATATTCAAAAGAATTAAGGAAAAAGGCATTCAGTGAAAGTGAGGTTTATGCTGATGGTTTGGTAGCGCAAGGAAGAACTTTTGAGAGGATAATGACAGTAGAGGGGTTTCTGGCTATCGTTTCACAAATCAGGCAGAACTAAAGTGTTGTTATTGTAGAAAATACGGGCACATGGTGAGAAATTGTCCTAGGTTGAAACATAAGGACAATTTTGAAGAGAAGGTTAATTGTTGCTGATATTGTTGAAAAGGATTTCGACGATTCACTTATGGTTCTTTCTATGAGTGTCGGTGATGTCTATTCGAATATCGAATAGATTTTGGACCCCGGATGTTCTTACCACATGTGTCCGAATAAAGATTGGTTCGATACTTATGAATTGGTCAACTGTGGTATAGTTCTTATGGGGAATAACATGCCCTGTAGAATTGTTGGGATTGGAACAGTTAAATTTAGAATGCATGATGGCTTTGTGATGACGTTGTTTGGTGTTCAACATGTACCAAATTTGAAAAAGGAACCTTATCTCTTTGGATACTCTTAACTTTTTGAGTTGGAAGCATACCGCCGAAGGTGGAGTCTTGAGGGTTTTGAAGGGTGCTCGTGTTTTGATGAAGGGTTGGAAATCGAATAACCTCTACGTGCTTGATGGTAGTACGATTGTGGGTGCTACATCTTTGGGTTCTTTATCAGTGAATTCGAGGTTAACTCAATATTGGGTTTTTAACTCCGTGGTTGAGTCGATAATTAACTCCTAGGGGAATTTGAGTAGATCTTCGTGTGTATCCAGGAGGGATGCGTTGGGTGGGAGGTGCCCGTTGGTAGATAGAGGTTCAATTTTGAGGCATGTGCAGCTAGGTTTCCTGAGTCGCATTTACAAGGTCAAGCAAGCGTGCTTGAGCCTTGCTCGTTTGTGCCGTTGGTGATTGCCCCTTGGAGGGCTTTTGAGTAGGTGAGCGATTGAATGAGAGGATTGCCTATAGTGTTGAGTTCGAGGGAATTCAAGTCAACGTGGAGAATTGTTGGGAATGCTTTGAATATTTTATCTCACATTGGTTAATTATGTTGTTTTTGTTTTTGTACCCTATTATAAATAAGGGGCTTGGGGGCTATTAATATTATGGTTCTTTTGTTCAAGGGCTTAGATATTAAGGTTTTGTTCATCTCTTAGGGTTCCACGTTTGTCTCTCCCTTTTGGGTTCCACCAAAGATTTGTCCCTAGATATCTGTTTGGTGCTTCAAGTAGAGTTACGGGTATAATTGGCTCTTTGTTTCTCTCCCTATTTATGGTGAATCCTCTTGCTCTTTTCCCCGTGGAGTACGTTCTTACTTTGTGCTTGAGCGGAACCACGTATATCTTTGTGTTCTTGTTTATCGCTTGTTGATTTGTTATGCTCTCAATTTCATTTTCGGCACAACATTCTACAATGTAAATTTTAGTTTTTCCGTTTGATTTTTGTAACTTTTATTAATATTCTTATCATCTCAATTTCACAATATGGAAAACTTTCCACACGCATATATCGAGTTTGCACCAATCATTAGTAATAATAAAGAAGGCACGGTTACTCTCTTAGAACAAGTCCATCCACGTGCAGGACCGGCTCAAGTTAATTAGAGACCTAGAGAGACGATCTAAAATACGTCTTTTCACATTAGTTTATATATAGTGTTTAAAAATTTGTTTTTTTTAAGTTTTATTTGTCAAGCTTTTTAAGAGAGAGAAAGGGAGAGAGGAGATAATGTGAGTTTATATTTCAAGGCAGAAAATAAGGGTGAGGGGTGTTTGCAATTTGAGATTGGATATGTAAACCTTTTTTCGGAAGATTTATTGGTGTTATCTTGCTTCACTTAATTTGAGTTTTTGTTTTGGGTCATTAATTGATGTACATGTTTTTCCCATCCATTTATTGTTTTCATACTGCATCTATATAACATGCACCCACACAAACATAGGGACCTTACGGAAATGGAGGCCTAAGTTTTAAGTTGCCTAGGTCAGCCAAATTAATTGGGGCTGCTCATGAGTCATTTACGACGTCAAAGATTAAAAATTTGACACAGATATATATATATATATATATATGTGTGACAAAGACGGCTCCACCTGTAAGCCATAATGTGGCTGATAAAAACTAGAAAAGGTCATCTTGATTGTCTTATTTGATACTTTAATAGCTTTGGCTTTTTCAAATTCGCTGCAAATTATCTGTATTTGCAATTATGCTGAAATGGCACCAAACCAAAGGATAGCAATATTTTGTTATTGCATGTCGATCTTTTTGACATTGTAGAAAGCCGGCCGGAAAATGACTTTGACAAAGTCACTTTGAAACGATCGAGTACACTTGCAGATCTCAAAAGTCGATGATTAATAAAATTAACATAGTACGTATGATTTTAAGAAAAAAAAACATTTAGGGGGTTAACGGTTTAAACTTCAAAGATGAGCTTCCGGATGAGCCCACAGCCCTATAAATGTATTAGATACATATATAGTCCAATTTTTTAGTGCAAAAGCAAGTCTAATCCTTAATTACTAAAGTCAGGAAATGGTGAGGAAGGGAGGGAGAAATTCACTCTCCTTGATGATCTGAGAGGCCTTATCCGATCGAGTAATTAACTTAATTCATTCCACATGCAGTTTGACATGATTATTCTATTTGGGGATGGCGCGTGTGGAAAAAGAAAAGCTTTCGTAGTAGCATTGGCTCCGCAGCACGCTGTACTGCTCGATCGCATCTCTCCAGCGCGCCCTTCTTATAGTTCCAGTTCTATTCAATTAAACACAAAAATATTACTAATATTTACCCAGCAGTAGCACAGGCCAGATGGGCTATTGCTAATTAATAACTTCTCTAGCTATGCTCTCTCTGTGTGTGTATATATATATAATGTACTCAATGCGGTTATGCAGATAAGAGGGATGTTTGAGTGTTTCTTTTCTGCCACACACTATATATTGCAGGATTTCGTTTCGATCGGCTATTTCAATTAACTTTTTGTTGGTTAACATGAAATTAATTAACATCGTATATATTATGGTTTACGGTGCAGTTAGTGCATTTTTCAAGGTACAAATGTCGTGACTGCTTAAGATTATTCTCCGGAACTTGGTGATAGTTTTGAAGGATACTGTGTAGTTATTTCGCACTTTGTTTATAATGACCCGCACCAACTGAAATTCTTATATTTTGCCTTCAGCACGTGGCCCAAAATTTTTAACATAGGTTAATAGTAACTGGCGAGAATTTCCTTAATTATACTACTCAACCTTCCTGTCTTATTATTTATGGAGTACTAGTAGTTGTTTTATCTTCCAAAAAGAAATTAAATCCAATGTGTCAGTAACGTGACGTATATATACACCGGCAAACCGGCCAAAGAGGTGTTTGGTAAAGTCACCAGCATCTTGTTAGGTAGGCCTGAGGCTTCCTTTTCCAACCATGGTGAGGGACATTCTGAGCTTCCTTGGTTTGGCCCCTGGCCAAATAGTTTCCAATTCTTGGCGTCTTCTTATTGGTTGTGCGGCATTGTGGGGGGCGATGTCGGGATGGTCGGGTTTCTCTGACAAAGGGACCTTTCCTCAACCAGTTTTCCGTTAAAGAAGCTCCTGGTGGCGTTGGGTGGTACTACTTTGCGAAGAGAGCAGGTGAGGGGGGGCTGGTTACAGAGCTCCCTTCTGCCAGTAAGAACTGGAAGGACAAGTTCTTTTTTGTTGGGGGTGACGGTTGGGAACTCCCAAATTGGGAGATTGGCTCGTATGTACCCCGGATTCCAAGTGGGTGGGGGGTCCCCATCTCCAATTGTAAGCTGCTTGCTTTTCTTTAATCCTGTTGCTTTCATAAACTTTATTCATGTTGTAATGAATTCTTGCTTTCCTTTGCAGCCAGAGGAACATTCCCGTTGACCCCAGCCTTGGAAGAGGAGCTGCAGCAAGCCAGGAGCTACTCAGTTCATACTTGGGATTTACTTGTGACCCCAGAGTCGTTGGCTGCTTACCTCCTGGGCCTAGAGACTACACGTGAGGCCTTAGTACTTTTGAGAGGTAGTTTCTCCTTCTTGCTTGGTTCCGCATTATTAGCTGACTTTTTATTGCTTCTTCCTTTCTTTTCCAGAAGAAAAAGGTGAAGACGAAGCCATGGCACCAAAAATGGACAAAACCTTGCTGGCTCAATTGAAGGCTGAGAGGGCCAAGCAAACTTCTGGGGCCATAGCTACAAAAAGGAAAAGCTCCCGTCTGCAGAAGGAGTTATGCGTGGATAGCTTTCTGGAAGCTGATCTTTCTGCCATTCCTTCTATTGACTTAGTGGTTGAGCCGTCTGCTAAGGGGGAACAAGAGAAGTCTAAGAGAAAAGGGAAGAGTGGTGCTGTGGTGGGCACTCCACCAGCCAAAAAGGCAAAAGTTTCTGTTAGCCCTTCTACACTGGACAACTTCCAGTACGCTTTGGAGCGTGCTTCCGGATTGTTGTGTGCAGCTGATGAGGATTCAATGGCGGAAATGTCTCTCCAGTCAGTGGGGGAGCTCATACTAGTCGAGCAGGCCATGGTATTCCCCTTGTTCTTATTGATACCAACTTGAATACATGTCGCTTCCTTACTGATCACTTTCTTTCTTTTCTTCAGGCTACGGCTCGAGGCCGTTATCTTGCTTCCCAAAGCCATAGCCTGGAGAAGCAGGTGGTCACCCTTACTGAGGCCAACCTCCAGCTTACAAAGCAAGGTGCTTCTATGGCTACAGAGCTGCGGAAGGTGACAGATGAGAGGATGCAACTCTTAAGTCAAAGAGGGGCTTGGAGGAGGAGAGGGACACGGCCGTGGCTACTGCTCAGAGTTTGGAGCAGAGAATTGCTGAAATGAGCAAAGAGCTGGAGAAATAGAAGGCTATGGGCATGGGGATGCTAGAAAAGGTGAAGAAGGCTCGTAGGGAAGCCATTGACCTGTTCTTTCAGTCTCCAGAATACCGTCAAGAGGTCACCCAGCAATACTTCGATGGGTTTGAAGCCATGAGGAGTCAAGCGGCTGCAGCTTTCCCAAATTTGGATTTTTCCAAATTTAAGATTGATGATGAAGAAAGACCCTCATGCTTTGATGAGGGACAGAAGGGAGAGGATGAAGCCGATGATGCTGTATCCAAGGACATATCTGTCCCGAGCTCTTCCCTTGCATCCCTCCTCCAGACTCCAGAGAAGGTTTCCCTTGACACCCCAATCCTTGCTGCAACACCTCCTGGCCCGTCATCTGGTGACATGCAGGCAACTGATAACACTCTCCTGGGCCTCTGATTGGCCTTAAAAAAAGACATTCGTTTTATTGGGTCTGTAATTAATACTTTCTGAATACTTTCGTACTCTCGTACTTTCATACTCGTTCAGGTGTGGCCTTAGCTTTGGCCTTGATTCCGGGTTAGCCGGTTTGGAAACATTGTTCCCTTAACAGGTGGATGATCTTTTTAAGATCATGTTTTGGGAGCCTCGTAGGGGCTGTTGGTTTCAATGATATGGCAGGTGCTGGACTTTAACCGGAAGCGTGCTTTCAGTTTTAAGCCAGATTTCATGGCACTTTTCATGCACATGTATTGACTATATGCTAATTCCTGCTTTTATCATGGTTTAACCAAATACTTGTACTTGGTCTATTCTAAACTTTCTATTGCGTAGCCGTGCTATACGTCTGTTTGAAAATTTGTTTGCTTGAATATTTTAACCATGAGCTTTGGAAATTTTCCTTTGCCTCTTCTTTTGCATAGTTATACTACATCTTTAAGCCTGGAATATGTTTCTCAAGCTTATTATACTATCCCTGTTACTCCCCTAAGTGTGTTAATTGCTTGCGTCCAAACAATTGAGACACTTATTGATATGTCCCGTGGGGTATTTAATGGGTGAGTTGTGATGCCGTAGATAAGGTAGGCATGCTACATAAGTTGAGTTTGGAAATATTTCCGGAGCTCTGTAGGTTGCATAGGCGTGCTACGTCTTATGAGCTTGAAAATTTTTCCTGAACTGGTAATTTGCATAACCTTGCTATGTCTTTGTAGTTTGGGAATTTTCCTTAGCTGTTTATTTGCATAGCCTTGCTACGTCTTTATAGCTTGGAAATTTTCTTTAGCTGTTAATTTGCATAGTCTTGCTACGTCTGCTGAGGAAGTGATGTTTCCACTCCCCTAAGTATATAATTGGTTTGATTTTCAAAAAGAATTAATATACTTACTTGAATTCCGATAGAGTATTCCTCAGGTCTACTGTAAAGTGACACAGCTTAGCAAGATGCGTGAAGTTTGCTTTGGAATAAGAGCCGTGTATGTTCCAAAGGCATTCGTTTCAACTGCTCGAGGCGACTGGGTTTACAACTACCCATTACTCTAAGCGGTTAAGGTGGCTGTTTTAAGTGCGGTTTTTAATGGTGATCATACTGATTGGCTTAGCAAGCGGTTGATAAACCGTCCCATTATGCTATAAATACCAATAGTTCTTAACAAATCACTCCCCATTCCACACTCTATTCCATAATGGCAAACAACGAAGAAATCAACAAGTTATGTCAAGAATTGCAGAATTTGAAGATTGTTGTTGCTGGCCTTAAGGCCAAAATGGAAGCCATGACGGAGTCAGTTTCCGTCATGGAGAAGACGGTCCGCCTGGTGCTGATTGCCAACTGGGACCAGTTGGCGGCTTTTCAGGGGCAGCCTCCGCCGCCTGTTCCCTCCCCTCCAAGGGAGGGCGGTAGTGATTAGGTTGCAACTTTGTGAGTTTTGTCCACAAAGTTTATGTACTGGCTATCCACATCTCTTTTGAGATGTGGATTTAATAAATAAAATTTAAAAATTTTATTACTGTTGTTGTATCTTTTCCTTATCGTGTATACAGGAAACATAAACCATATCATACTTTATCAGGAAATAAACTAAAACAACATTCCCTCGTGGGGAGTTTATTGGCCACTGGGGCTGGATGAAAGAACACATAGTTCTAAAGCAAACTTACTGCTAGAGCTTTATTTAAACGAAGAGTTTTCTAAAACAACTTCAGTTTCCTAAAAACAAAAATAAATACGGATAAGCACCTACTTGTAATACTTTTTAAGGTGCTCTGCATTCTACGAATTTGGCAACTCCTTTCCTCTTAGGGTTGCAAGCTTGTATGCTCCAGCTTTGATGTGATACAGGACCAAGTAAGGTCCTTCCCAATTGGGGCCAAGTTTGCCCACTTTTTTCCCCGTAGGGTCGACTTTCCTTAGAACTAGATCACTAGCCTGAAAATCCCTGAGTCTAACCTGCGCCTTATGATACTTGATCATTCTTTGCTGGTAGACTGTTATTCTGGCCATTGCTGTTTCCCTCTTTTCTTCCAAGAGATCCAGCTCAGCCCTGAGATCTCCCAGGTTTACCTGCTGGTCCATGCTGGCTGTTCTGTAGTTGAGGAGTTCAACCTCAATTGGAACTACAGCTTCGGCCCCAAATGCAAGAGAATACGGAGTTTCTCCTGTTGCAGTTCGAGGTGTTGTACGGTATGCCCACAACACGTTATAGAGCTCGTCTGGCCAAGCTCCCTTAACTTCTCGCAGCCTCTTCTTAATTCCTTTCTTAATGGTTCGGTTTGTTACTTCCACTTGGCCATTAGCCTTTGGGTGAGCTTTGGATGCAAAGTGCACATGTATTCCCTTGGAAACACAATAGTCTTTGAATTGAGCATTGTCAAATTGCTTTCCCCTGTCTGTGACTATCACTCGTGGCAAACCAAAACGGCTAATAATGAATTTCCACAAGAAATCAATTGTTACCTCTGCTATGATTATGGCCAATGCCTTGGCTTCAACCTATTTTGTAAAGTAGTCCACAGCTATGACGGCGTGCTGGACCTGTTCTGCTGCCATGGGAAGTGGGCCAATTAGATCTACTCCCCATTGGGCGAATGGCCATGGCCCATTCATTGGGGTCAAGACTGTAAGTGGCCCATGAATGATATTTGCAAAGAGTTGGCACTTCTCACATTTCTGAACCATCAAGTTTGTAACGACCCGGAATTTCAACCCAATTTTTTTTTTTTCAAAAGAAGAAATTACTTTTAATCCAATAGTCAATAGTAATCGATTACTTATTTAAAATTGTAATTAGATTAAACTAAAACCTAGAATAATTGTTGGTGATTAAAATTAGTTTAGCATATAATTATCTTATCTTGTTCTATTCTATTTAAATTTATTTTTCTTGTTATACATACATATAATTGCATGCATGTACAACTCTTCCCATCTCTCACTCTCCTACTCCGTTCCTACCTTCTCCGGGATCATATTTTCGTTAATATTTCGTCCGAATCTAGTCCTAAAAGGATACAACTTTCTTAACCCAATTTTAATCAAAACTCTCCTCCATTCTTTTATAAATACCCCATAACCCCGACCCTAGGGCACACCACGAAATTTCCCACGCTCCATTAGTCCAGAAAGAGGAGAAAATTACAAGAATTCGGAGCTCCAATCCATGGAGTTCTAGAGAGAGAAAGAAAGGGAGAGAAAAGTGAGTTTGTGATCAAGAACCAACCAAAACCCGAATTGATTATTCCAATCCCTTTCTACAACTCCTAGCATCGCCAAATATCATCCAATTCGGTCCCAAGGTCCCTCGATCGAAGAACCCGAAACTTTCTTCTCAAATTTTCAAGTTTCAATCGAAAATCAATTCGATCCAATTCAAGGTATTTTAATTCATTCTAACCTCTCCTCTAAGTATATATTGTGTTTATATGCTTAACTCTATGCCCCAATTGGTCCCATGCATCAAAAACCGAGCCAAAACGAAAAAAAATAGAATTTTCGGCCAGATTCACCAAGTTGATATTATTTTTGAACTCGACAGTCTATTTGTAATTATTTACGTAGAAGATGACCCTTCTGATATTATTTTTAAAATCTTTTTGATATTAATATTATAAAAATTTACTGAATTGATATTATTTTTTACAAAATAATATCATCTTAGTATCAAAACTATTAATTATATCAGTTTAATTTATCTAATAGATTGAATTGATAAAAAAACGTTCGAAATGACTTTTCGATATCCCGAACAATGTTTTCGACCCCCGATTTATTTTTTCTAGCCTTTTAACACTTCAAAGATCATACCTTGTTAATTTTATATTTTTTTTATTTAATTATATATTTAATTGATTTTAATTCGTTATTATGTAAAAATTTCCAAACTAAAAATCATTGCAACCTTAGAACTACTCTATAAATCCCCAAACTATTTTTCCTAGATTCCTAACATAACAAAGATCATAAGTTGCTGATTTCATATTTTTTTTATGTTATTAACTATTTATTTTATTTTTAATTAAAGTTATAAACGAAAAATAATTGCGACCTTACAAATAATGTTTTTAACGTCTAAAATATTTTTTCTAGACTTCTTACATCTCAAAGATGATATTTTATTAAAATAAGATTTTATTTATTTCATTAGCTATTTATTATTAATTACGCGTTGTTTCTTAATAGAAATACTTTAAAATATCATAAAAGAGGTTAATAATTCCGAATAATTTTATTGAGACTTTTTACAGTCCTAAGATGATACTTTGTTAGAATAAAAATATTTTTAATTATTTAATTATTTATTATCTATTTAGTCTTCTTTTGCTTATTAACTTAATCTTGTTATTTAAAATAATTCCGTGAGCATCCAAACCCAACTATTAAGACTTGAACTTGTTATAGAGGACCTTTAGGACTCTTATTAGGATTACGATAATTATTCTAATATTTTTACCTAATTAATGTGTTTAATTAGTGTTTAATTAACTTAATTACTTTTAATTAATTAACAAGAGTCTAGAAAATTATTTTTAAATCTTAATTAAATAATTCTTACATTCTTAATGACTTTGTGATCATACGAGATTAAGGGCAACGGCCCAGTCATAAAAAGTTATGTGATTGCATCGTTTAATAAATGTTTTGATCCGTCTGTTATTCGTTTTTAATTATTATTGAGAATGATATTGTGTTAATGTTTCATTTGAATGTTAGATTGGACCCTAAGGACATGGGGTAGTATGCGAAATAGAAATCACGTAGACGATGTTAAGTAATGGATAAATGGTGAAGTTTATTTCTGTTTAGAGGTTGCCTGCAGGCGTGATATTGTGATTTGATGAGATTGTGATGTGAATTGAAACTGGCGAGAGTCCAGTGATGAATTGATAGACTGGCGAGAGTCCAGTGATGAATTGATAAGACTGGCGAGAGTCCAGTGATGATTGTGAAGTGGTTTATAAGATAGGCGAACCCTAACGATATAACGGCATGATAAACTTACCCTTTGTTGTAGTTATTGGGATGCACACTCGGTACATAACTTAGGTGTATCTGCGACAGCAAAAGGGAGTGATCTCATGGGACGGGATATGGCTAGCGGTTTGGGAGGAAAGATCTCGTGGAGAGATCTTAGATTTCATGTTAAGTTAATGGATAGCAATGAATCAAGTTATGTGAATTATCTCTGTTTTACTTTTTCGCACCATATATATTCTGTTTGCCTGCTAGCTGTAAAGTAAGAGGGGTGGTTGGGTTGGATTATTTTACTGGGTGATTTATCACTCACGGATACGTCTGTATCCTGGCAAATCGATTGCTTCGGCAATCAATTTGCTAGAGGGCGCAGGATTCAATGGAGGAGATTCAACGATGATGCAGTTCGACACGAAAAGAATATCAGTAATGAAGATTGAGGATGCTTAGAATTCGTATCAAGATTAGAGTCAGCTCTGAAGTTAATGTATTTTGATTCCGTAAAATTATCTTGAGATTGTATTAGCAAAAGATTTATTTTGGAAAATCATATTTATTTAGCAAATTTTCTTGAGAAATTATTTTATATTGCACCCGAAAAGTCGGGGCGTTACAAAGTTGCAATCCTTCTGCATGCTTGGCCAATAATACCCCAACCTAAGAAGCTTATAGGCCAACATGCGGCCTCCTTGGTGATCCCCACATACTCCTTGGTGGACTTCCTCCATGGCTCGTGTAGATTCTGCCACAGTCAGGCATCGTAGGTATGGCAACGAGAAGCTCCTCCTGTATAACACATCTCCCATCATTAGGTATTTTGCAGCCCTAATCCTGAGCTGCCTAGCTTTGACTTTGTCAACTGGTAGTGTTCCATTCGTTATGTAATCGATTATAGGAGCAGTCCACGAGCTGCTGTAGTCGACAGCTTGCACGTGTGGACTCGGGGCAAAGATACTGGGGAGCTCTAAGTAACGGATCGGGGCGTTCCGTGGAATAGCCTCTTCCCTGGCCGTGGCCAGCTTCGACAAATTTTTTTTACTTTTTAGATTCCTCTTGTCATGAGAATGCAACAATCCCAAAAAAAAAATGATGATAAACCAAGTGATACAAAAAAAAATTGAATAAAGCCAAAAAAAGTTTGGCGAGAAAGCCATTTTGATTAATACGCCGAACAGCCCCTTATTCACATATCTGTCATTAATATCCGATCATACCAATATTTTCTAGACTTAAATTTACTTTTCTATTCTATAAGATGAACGGTTTCAAATCATAATTTTGGGCCCAAGATGTGAACGTAAATTGAGAGTATAGAAGGGTATGAATAGTAGCTCATCCCCACTCAGATATGCTATATGTATTGTTGATCATTTTTATGCCGCATATATTTATTTTGGGGAAATGGTACAAATAGTCCATTGGGCTATTGTTAGGATTCAAAAAAATTTAATGAAATGTATGAAAATTATATAAAACCGTATTGGAGTGTGTATTTTTTCTGATTTCCTCAATTTATTGATAACCAAGTTGGCTGTTATATATCAATAGACTCTTTATTTGATTGCCTCCACGTACGCCATCATGCAGATATAAATGAGAGTCTATTTTCGGTGAGATATTAAATTAAGCAAGCTTAGGAACGAAGAATGAGTTTTGCCATATATATAAATCATTCTGGGTGACTCCTTACAAACAGCCAAAAGAAGAAAAGCTAAAAATGCAAATGCAAAAAAGAAGGATCCAAACACTTTCGTGATCATCTTTCGTTGGGGCTAGGCTATCTGAATTACTGGCCGGAGTAGTAATTAATTTTTGCAGGTTAGCAAGGTCACCCCGTAATGAAGTGCAGCAAACATCTATCCAAAAAAAGTTATACCCCGTATTTGGATTGTTTTCATCGTCTTATATGGCTTTTTTCCGACCCTTTTTTTTTTTTTTGGGTAAGTAATTGTTTACAACTTTGGTCTATCTTTTCATAGTTTTCTAATTTCTCTCTTTGAAACATAAAATATATATGATGTAAAAATTTGACCTGAATCTTGTAAAGATTAAGAGAAAAGCAACCAATAAGACCTTGCCAAAAACCCCTAAAAAAATTATGCCAAACTCACCTTAACTATAATGATGCGCGCCAGCTAGCCTGCTTAACCTTTAGCCTAAGCACGTAGCTCAAAAAATTAAGCTCAAGTTATACAGTAACTGCTCACGATTTTTTATATATTTCATGAATTTCTTTTTTCCCAATGATGTGGGACTCATTCAAGGGGTGCTCACAATCTCCCTCATTTAAGATCGCAACATCCTCATTGCGCCCAATAGTACAACAACGTTCACCCACCAAACTATGTGAGACAATTATCCGTTTAAGCACGTCAAGCTCATCTCATGTTGGACCCGCCTCATACTTCCGGTTGGTGCAAACTCTGATATCATATATAATGACTTGCGCCAACTGACCTGTTTAACCATTAGCCTAGCTATGCACATGATTCAAAAAGTTAATCGCTAGTACTGCTCACGATTCTTCATATATTACGTCAATTTCCATTTTCCCACACGGACGTGAGACTCCTTTAAGGGGCTCACACGAACTGCATCTAACAAATGTTTAATTGCATGAGCATCCTAGTTATTTCGTGGTAGTCTTCAAGGAGAGGGATTAGTTCGTTTATCCTTTTTCTCTTTCTTTTTTGTTATTCTCATAATCTGATGCATTCTTTCTTTACTACTTAGGTAAGTTTTTTTTTTTTTGGGATAAATTATCTTGAAATTAAAAGAGGTTAAGGAATATACCCCAGGAGGAAAATAAAAGGAAAAAAAAGAAAAGTGAAAAAAGTATGATAAACCATGCACAACCCGCATGGAGAATAATGTCGATTGAAGTGAATAACAAAGTGCACTATGATTTTGATCATACTCCGTTGTACTATCTGTCAGGAAGGAAGCACAACAGGGTAGGATACAAAAGTGATACAATAAGTAATGATGACATGAAAGCTAACTACTGCTTGGCATAGCCCGCCAGGCTAAGCTATAAGATAAAGTAGTCGCGGTCGAATAACAATCATCTGATGAACCATCACTGAGGAAGTGCAGCAACATAGCAACTCGACATTGAGGGGAGGCTGAACAGCTACTACAGAGAAACTAGGTACAGATAACAGCTACTTAGAGCATCTGCATTGTAATAAGCAAATAGGTGTGGATAAACAAATTGAACAACAATGCTCAAAAAATACCTCACATTGTAGTAAGCAAAGTTACAAGTCTTTTAGCAAATAACCAAATTCCATCCATTCCATAACCAAACTTGACAATTTTTACCAATAACCAAAACTCAATAACCAAACCCAATAACTAAACTCAAAACTCAATAACTCAAAAACACCTCACATTGGAATCGTCTCATCGAGACGAATAATTTGGTGTGATCGGGTGCGTGATTGGAACTCGTTTGCGATTGGACATAGGTGCATTGTGTATTGTGGGGTTTTTTTGGTTAGGAATGTAAAAATAACCAATATGGAGGTAGAGGTTGTTAAGTTTAATTATGAATTAAATGAATAATCAAATGCCGACGTGACACATTTTGATTATTCCCATTGTGGATGCTCTTAGGCAAGTTGCCTTCCCTGGGGAAAAGAAAAAAAGAAGAAGAAGAAGAAATTAACAAAGTCTAATGTCAAAGTGATGTAATCTTTATATGATATATATGTGCATGTACAGAAAGGTTTGCTCGGTCGTTAATTTTAAGGTCTCAGAAGTTGAGGTGGGCTTAATAGCCCGGTCATCCGCTTATCAAACAAAATTATATGTACACCATTGGAGAGGTTGCCCGATTGTTAATTCAAGATGCGCTTAAGCTTGCTGGCTGGAACATCCGGGTATAAAAGAAATACTAATATGTACAGCACAAGAGAGATGCTTGGTAACGTTACCATCATAACTAATGTTAGGTACGTAGCATTACGTGCAAGTCAAAAGTGTTACATGGATTGATCAGATCAACGGTTGATTCCTTTTTGGGAATAAATTCCAAAATTCGAATGGATAAGTTTCAAGCCGTAGATGAGTTCGTTGAGTGTGGACCTAATGAATGAATGATGTTGTATATTAGTATTATTATATGGTTAGTTTTCTGTTGTTTATCCCCTTGGATTCTCACGTGGTTTTCCCTCCCTTTTTTTAAATTTCTAACCAGACTCCTATAGTTTTTTTTTTTGATAATCCCCAGACTCCTATAGTTGCTTAGCAAATGATTCCAATAGCGGTAGATTCTCTCTTTCTTTCTTTCTTTTTTTTTTATTTAACAAAAGTGAAAAGTTGTATTGATCATGTAAGCATAACAATACTTATAATACAACAAACTAATAGCAGTAGATTCTCTCATTACATGATATGAGATCGCCAAGGTCCTGTTTGACAATCAAAATCGTTTGTTTAATTTAATTATAGGTCTCGATGTATATATCTATTGTCATGGGAAAATTTAGATCGATCGGACATCTTAAATGCTACTCCCTCCGGCCCTTATTTATAATCCAGTATTCCATCTTGGGTTGTCCCTTAATAAGTGTCTATTTTATAAAGTTAGCAGGTAAAAGTTGGTACATTGTCTATTTTGTTCCTAAAAGTAGATTCCATTTTGAAAAGTTAGTGAGTAAAAGTGTAATGATGATGGGTAAGTAGGGAAAGTGAAGGAAAAAGTTGATGTGAAAGGTATAATGATGATATCTTTTTAATAAGTTGAAATTACGAAGCAAGACATTTAAAAATGAACGGAGGGAGTAGTTCGTTTCAAATATGTTATGTTCAAATACATACAAGTGTCCGATTGACTTGATAGTTTGCATGAATGATAACGTACACTTTGAGATCTACAAAATAAACAGCTTGAATCGCCAAATGTGAACATGATGGGTCCTAGTTTCATATTCATAAGGGATTGTCACGTGAGAGAACGCGTTTTCCCTGTCCACATCTCACAGCTTCCCCCATACCCATTTTGTTTTTTGGTAAGCATTATTTTTAAGGTAAGAGCAGTTCCATATTTCTCCACTCCATGTCATGCTTGGATGTGATTAGAAAGAAAATTCTAAAATCAATCTAATTGGCTTACAATAAGAAGTGTGAATATATATTAAAATATGTACAAAAAAAATATACAGAAATATTTTTGTTTTTCTTATCCTCTTGTGTGCTTATTGTCACCCCACTGAACTGACAATAAAAAGACCGGTAATTAAATAATTGTCCACTTTCCTTTATATAAAACTCATTAGATAATCACTCCGTACTATGGATTTCTCAGCATCTATATTTATACAGGCAACTTGTAAAATTAGCGTAATCAATGGCATCATGTGTTTTCATCTCCTAGATCACCTCCACTGATATACCAGGTCGAAAAAATAGAAATAAAAACCTCCATTGGTCACAAATCACATTCGATAAGGTAGCATATTATACTAGACTAAACTCTTTTATTTTAACATTTTCGAATGAGCGAGGCATAAAAATTTAAGCATGCTATGGGCTAGTTGACCTCCGACCATTTGATATAGGAGAAAGACATAATGGTAAACATAGTGTGTACCATAACAATGTTACGTACTTTTTTTTTTTTATGTTACAAATTTTTAAGCATATGTTGCTGTGGGCTCTCTGATCGGTGCGCTTGAGAGTCGCCATCCGAATTTTTGAGATGGATAATCCAAGAAATCTAGAGTTTGTTTGAGAGAAAAAGGCTTTTGATCTAGCAAAAACGTTGAGATTTTGAATCTAGCAGCTACGTTACGAGCGGAGAAGGTTTTGTTAAAAAAATACACCACTTGCCTGGTAAAGACCGGTCTCTACTAAACATTTTAAATGGGGGATTTAATATCATTTGAAATTTTAACTTTAAAACATGTACGGAAAAGGGACATGGAGTTTAAAATAACACATTGGCATGCTTGTGGTGCGAACTGTACAATATGAAATGAATGAGCAATATACAGAAAGTAAAATAACAGCATTATAGCAAACTGCCAATATCATGTGAAACACCGCACGACGAACAGTATACATCACACAGTGTAACTAAAACACCGTGCAGTATACATGTCTATGCATTCTAGAATCAGTTCACTTTTACATAACAAAACAAACCATAGGTCCACAAAATAGGCTTATATATTTTTCGAATCTCTGAAAAATGATTTACGAGACCTTTTTGTTCATCTTATCACGTAAAGCAATGTTAAAAACTTTTTGAAATGTTGAAAGATTTAATAAAGTCAAAAAAATGACTTTTAACATGAAACTTGACTTTGGAATGTACCTGCATGATCTTTAAACAACATTAGCCGAAGTAGGAAAATAGAAATAAAATAAAATAATAATGAACAGTACTATAGATAACGCACGGTGCAATTAATACACTACGTCGTGCGATGGTCTAAAACACCGCATGATGTAGCGTATCTAGTGAAGAAACTGTTTTTTTATACTTTTTGAATATAAAGTTCGTTCGAGACCAAAATCAGGTATAGAATGACTAGGAAAGGCCTTAGTGAGCTCCCCTCAAGGCCAAAACATGGTTTAGGCAAAGGAATTTATTTATACCTTTTGATCGAAATTTGGATGTATTTGTAAATGGAGGAATCAAGGTTGATTTGGACTAAAATCAATTAGGTTTCTGAGTTTAGGGAGATTTGTGTGAGTTTTGTGAAGATTTGATGAGTTTTTGAAGGGAGAATAAGAAGAAAAATCAGTTTGAGACTGATTTTGTAATAGCCCAGCTTGTGGGTTGATGTACAGAGAGAAAGAGATGTATATGGTGGTGATGGGTGTAAGGGGTTGTAGAGAGCGAATCAAGGGGGGCCCTTTTCCTCTAAGAGGAGAGGTGTATTTATAGGCAAAAATATGCTTGGAGTGCACCCGAAGGCAAAAAACGTGAAAAACGTGCTCTGGCCAAGCCATTTTTCAATTATTGCATCTGCAGGTGTGACCGACAACTTTCTGCTGCTGTCAGAACTTTTCCCAAAACGCCGCGCGGCATGCTGTTCAAAGTATTGAAATTTCGTGCGGTGGAGTGATTTCTTGAAATTTTCTGAATGCCGTGCAGTGTTTCTAGAATGCCGCGTGGCGTTTTGAAATGACACGCAGTATTGTATGACAGCACAATACACCAAATTTTGCAGGGGCGCCCCAGACACTCCTGAACTTGGGTGTGAGCGCGGTTTGAAACGTTGGAAAGCTTGTCGAGTCCTCTTTCTAACCCAATTGATTTCACTCAAAGATGTTTTATACATTGAAATATGTGACCATTTTACCCTCAATGTGTCACGAAAAATGTTATTTTTGACAAAGAAAACGCATCTTTCTCTTTTGCAATTGAACCGAGGGCCACCCTATATGTTTAAAATGAGATTTTTTTTGAGGTTAGAGAATGAGTAGCAAAGGAACAACAATCCAAATGTTGAAAGTTTATTTTTTCCTTATTTCATCATCTGAAAACTTAAAGATATTTTTTCCTTATATCTTAAAAGAACTCTATTAGATAATAATGCTATAAAAGGCCATGTCTGTTGTAGTGTATTTGCCGTTGGATTTTATAAGGTTTCAAGTGCTGGGAAACTAGGTACACGATTCATGAGTTTAATTCGCTGCATGGAAAAGAACTTGAATTATTGTTCTAGCAGAAATTTCTACCGCACGTATTCTCTCCAACAGAAGCACCGAAGCCAGAAAACAAAGAAGACGTAAGAATGAGGATCTTTCCAATGGTGCCCCAATATATCATTCATTTTTTTTTTCTTTTCTGAAAGCCTTTAAAGCACGCACATTAATAGAAAAGGCATACTAAATTCATACGCAATTTAACTAGAAGTTTGAAAGAGGATCGATGCGCTTAAATTCTAGGCTTATGCTTTAATTTGTAAGCAATGCACCCAAAAGTCGTTACATTTCCATATACACGTACAGTTATCTTAATTTCCTAATTAACTATCAAAAACTGAAAAACACGTATGTATATAATACTACCACTTTCCTCGATCTCTATGCATGTTAATTGGCAAGGCAGGTTGAGTTAGCTAGGCTGGGGGCTCATTTTATTTTGGATGAAAGATAAAATCGAAGTCTATAGCATGGGAAGTGAAAGCAATTTCAGAAAAAAAAAAAAAAAGAGCTAGCTACCTAGCTTCGATGAACATCGGCAAGAAATTAAATTTGTTACTTTTGAACCAAAAATATGAAATGTAGTAGTAACAATTAAGGCACATATGTATTTTTGGCATTTACAACCATCAATCATTCTACAACCACCAATGCCGACCTGCTCATATATTTTGGAGTCCCAAAGCGAATTTTTTATATTGAGCTCTTTACATATTTATGAATTTCTTAAAAAAAATGATAAAAGTACACAGACACAAAAAAAAAAAATCAAACTAAAAGTTTTTGTCACGTGAACCCCTAAACGCTGACGACCGCCAACCAAAATAAAACTGGGTACACATCGAGTATTAATCTCAATCCCTTGCCCAAAAAACAAAAAACAAAAAAAACCTCGATCCCTTCGGAGGGGGAAAAAACAAAGAAAAAGCTAGGGTCAACTTCTACGTCAACCTATACGTATGTGAAAAAAACTGTTGGAAACATAAAAGAATTGTTTGAAAATTATGTTCATCCAAAATAGGCTGCTGATTTTGTCATTTTCTTTTTTGCTAACACCATTCCCCTGCAAGTATATTTTTGATGCAAAATTACACTTGTAGAAGAGTGCCGTTAACAAAAAAAAAAGGAGTGGTAAAATCATTTTCCCCAAAATATGAACAAAACTCATTTAAAGAATGAATGAGAATTAAGGATTACAAAAGCCAAGTTCATTGGATACGCCGCCACTAAACACCAGCTGGATGAGATTGGGGCAGGGGCCGGAACTCAAGATTTGTGGGCCGGCAGTACGGTCGGAGGTCTAGTTTGGGCTTGAAATTGGGAAAGTATTCGGCTTGCTGGGCTTGGGCCAACCCGAACTAGGTCTGAAACGTTTGGGCTCATTTAATCAGGTGAAGCTGCAACTAAAATTGATTATATGATTGCTAATCATGCACCCTGCAAATACCAGATTTAATATTCACCGATTACTTCATCCAACTTCAACGTTTGGACCGATGGTTGTGTAAGATGGAGAGAGGGGGTCGTCGTTGTTGTGGTGTGTATACTGCAATTCAGGATGAAGTCCAGCTAGTGGCGACTCTAGAAATTCTTCGAAAGGCGTTCAGAAATTGCACTATATTATCTCGAAAAACCACTACTATATATAAACAAAAAGTTATATATTTGTATCTACAATGCGACCCAAAAATAGCAAAATATATGAGCTATTACAATTGTGCTTGATGATTTTCATATTTTGAAACGGTTGCATAATAGCTTCATTATCTACGATATCAAATACATTACTCTCAATAATAAGTAATCAAAAAATTATTCATCCACTGAACTCCCATTCGTCTGCACAGATTGCTCTGTATGTACTTCATTGCTGAAAAGCTTCTTTCAACTGTTACAGTGGCGACATGAATAGTAACACCATTGTCACAAGCAAATAGATCAATCTATATAGGACATGTTAAATAATTGGCTAAATAATGGGCTGCAGTAAAATTCAATGGGCTAAATAATGGTTTGTGGGCTCATTTTTTGGGTGGGTGTTTATTTACTTAGTGTTCATTTGCATATTGGCTAGGTGTTCAAAGGTAGGCTAATCCAAAAATTTTACATGTATTATAGCAAAAAATAAAAACTTGAGTGTTCATGTGACCATTAATTGGAGCATGTAGAGCCACCGCCCGCCAGTGATTCGAGCCAGGGGAACGGATGAGGGCATAATGGTCACTCGATATATATCTCGTGGACTAAAAAATTGTTTCGTGGGTATAACAGCTACCATTTTTATCATAATATTTTACTACTTTAATTAATCTAGCTAGTCTATCATACTAGTAGTATTATTATTTAACTTTTCGAAAATCTTTCTAGTAGAGAAATAGATGGTTCAAAAACAATTGACGCAATCTAATTAATAAGAATTCACATAAGACAGAAAAATTATACAGTACTACAAAATAACTGGGTAAAAGATAAAACCAACCCACGTTAGCTAGTGGAGTATATAAAATCAACTCCACATCATAGGTGACCTGGCTGGCATTGCTTGTGAATAAACTCCATTAAAGGCTCATGCATGCAATTAGTGCAAGAAAATCATTCATGATAAAATCTAGGCATTGGCCCCATGGGCGGAGGTAAAGAGGGGGCCGGCCACCCCCTGTTTTCCAAAAAAACAAAAAACAAAAAACAAAAGAAAAGAAAATTGGAGTAATTAATTACTTCATGTGTCTACCCACTTTCGTCTCTCTCTTCTCTCAAAGAAAAGAATATACGATTTTTTTTTTCATAATTTTTACTTTTAATACAAAAAAAAAAAAAAGTAAAGTTCGGTTTGGAACTTCAAACCTAAAATTTTGAAAAAAGCAACTTTTTTACTTTTTCTCTCTCTAACTTTTCAATTATTACTCTCATTTTTCACTCTATCTCTCTCTACTTTTTACCTCTTTCTATAATCATTACTCTCATTTCTCTCTCTACCTTTATTCAAAAACACTACTCAAAACTCACAACTGAACAAGGGTTAAAAACTTAGAAAAGACGAAAAACAGAACAAAATTAAAAAAAAAAAATTTAAGTAGAACAGAAGCTGTGCCCACCACAAATTCAATATTCACTGTTACTATCACTATCACATTGATGTGGATCTCAAACACTTAACCACAGGTTCGGTCTAGTACTATTAATTTGTTTAAAATTATTTATTCGTTGTTGTTGATTTCAATTTTAGCGATCTGGCAGGCACTGCTTGTAAACAAACTCCTTGACCTGAGAAATCAACTCTCTGGATTCTGGTAATTCAGGGAAAATGTAGAAGGCATGAAACATGTTTGGGTACTCCACCAGGTACGCTTCTTTTCCCGACCTCTTAAGCCATTCGTAGTACCGCCTTTGCCAGTCCTGTAAGGCATCCAAACCTCCCACGAACACCACCGTCGCAGGGAATTGATCTACCTTCGATATGTCTGCCGCCCTTGGCCCGCACACGTTTATCGCTTCGTGATCCCTGCCTGCCGCCGCCGCCTCGCCCGATGGTAGGAATGCATTCCATAGCCAATCTGTCCTGTCCATTGATACTAGTAATGATAGCCTCTTTTCTGAGTCTGTTCTCTCTTCTCCCCCGAAGAACGGCTGAATCGCCACCAGTCCGATCACCTTAATTCATATCCGTCACAAAATTGGAAAATCAATTAATTCACAATGAAGTGGAATATAGTTTACAAGATGAAAATCACTTTAAACTGCTACAGCGAAAAATTATTAAGTGGTCGTGCGACACAGCCCAAACCCCTTTACAAATTCATGTCACCATATGAATTTTTTGAAACCTGATCCTGATCTAGCTAAAGAAAGATAAGGTTTGTGGTGGATAAGGGGTGGGGTATCACATAACGGTTTCGCAAAACATTGAATAAAAAAAAATATCGCTTGTAATTCTCCAAACAGGTTGACAAAAAAATCATTAGAAATTGAATGTACTAGTACACTCAACTTTTGCACAATTTTGGATAGTTGTGAATCCATTCCGTATTTCATACAATAAATCCCGCAGGTATGTTCCAACAAAAAACTAGCTACTTATATCGCAATAGATGGTTTATCAATACTCCTAGCTAGCTCACGTTTGTGATTTTAAGCTCTCTCTCCGTTTGCTTTACCCTTCACAAAGCTGTGATATTGATATAGTGATTGATGTTTCATTAATTTAATTTTCTTCCAACGTACATACGAGACATACCATATTTACTATGTACTAATCTTTTTCAATAACTCAAGAGTTTAGACTTCAGACCAATTTATGCATACTTCAATTAATCATAGGAATCAATCTTTCTATTGGGGCCCAATTATAGTCAATTGAAACTTGCTTTATTGACTCAATAAAGTATGGGAGGCTTTGGACCTGATATATTAGCTGAAATCAAATTCAAATTCTAGGTTCCGGGGTTTTCACGACCATGACAATCCTCCAGGCTGGGTTTATGATGTGTAATCACCAAAATAACTCATAGAAGAACTGGACCAAGTTATGATGTGTAGTACGTACAAAGTCTCAATACTGGACCAAACCAGGGGGTTATGAACCTACCCCGACCTACATCTTCCGAAAATGGGTAAAAAATTTTGACTTGAGGTTAGGTGTTGTTCTCTCCTAATGTGTCAAAGTTCAATTTTTCTTACCTGCTACGCATTAGCGTATGAAACAGTTATTAGGGTTTGTAGGGTAGGGATTAGCCTGAGATGCGCGCAGCTGACCCAATGCACCCTGCATTATTAAAAAAACAAAACCAAACAACCTATATTCCATCCTCTTTTTTTTTTTTTTTTTTTTGGAGTATTTTAAAACCAATTGATAAAAACTCAAAAAACAAAACAAGCCATAAATGAATTTTGCGTGCCTTCAATTGCGTAAACGTAGATTCTGACGCTCGTTTCGCTACGTTGTGAGCAAGATTAGCTCCAGCACTATCACCAGCAAGAAAACAACAAGAGAGATCCGCATTTTCCGGCAGAACTCCCGATTTCCTCTCGTCTAGAAACTTAAGCACGTCGAATCCGTCGTCGTATTGGGCCGGGCACCGGTGCTCGGGTGCCAGCCGGTAATTAACGGAGACAATCACGGCCGAGACCTTGCGCGCAAAACGGCGGCAAACGGCGTCGTACGCCTTGGCATCGGCCGTCAGGTACACGAACCCACCGCCGTGGAAGAAGACGATCACGGGGAGGGGTTGGTCTGTGGCGGTTGGGACGAAGATGCGGACCCAGAGGTTGCGGGTCGGGTCGACGGTGACGTCGTGGGATTTGACGCCGTTGACGGGCTTGGCGTTGGGTGGTGACGTGAAGTTGATGAGCTTGAGGAGGCGGCGGTTGACGGTGCCGTCGCGGCGTTGGGAGGCGTCGGTGACTGTGGCGAGGACTGAGAGGACGATGCGGGTCTTCCATGGGAGAGAGGGTGGTTTTTGAGGATTGTTTGCTGTTAACTCCATTGACGCCCGAGAGAGAGAGGGAGAGAGAGAATAATGTTTGTGGGAGGGGTGATGCGAAAGTCGGAATGGGACGATAGTGGAGGAGAGACAGGGAGGGAGAAAGGAATGGCGTGAGGGAGTGGAAGACGTGAGGGAGTGGTTGGGACTTGGCCGTTCATAAGAGTGGGTGGGGTCTTCATTGATTTCTCTGTAAAGAGTTTGGTGACTGCACTGGCAATTCAGGGAAACATTTACTCCTTTTTTTAATAATAAAATACTTAATAATCGAAACATTGATTGGGTGCTTTTCCCATACTAGGGCATAACTTCGTGCTATACACACGATCGGTCATTGCCCGCTCCTCTTTTTAGTACGTCATACTTAACAGGGAAAATTTCAAAAAAATCTCTGACCTTTTAACTCAATGTCTTATACACATCTGACATTCCAAAATATAAATCCCCCACCTTAACTTATCATTTCATCATCAAGTAACCTCCTCACCCAATTTCCCGTCCAAAATCTAACGGAATTGATGACATGACGCTTACGTGGACATTTTAGCCCTAAAAAGAAGACATCTGTGCACCACACAATAAATTCATAGACTGAGGTACACCCAATCCCCCCTTCGTCTTCGTCGTTCCTCCACCGTCCCTCACCTTTCCCCATCATCACAAACTCCATCCTATTCTGTCTCTCAGTGCAAACCCAAGGTAATGAAAAGTTGAATAAGGGTAGTCGGATGGAAGGCCGAATTGGGTTTTTTTTTTGGGAAAATTTTAGAAATTGTCCCCCTAGTTTGTACGAATTCTCATTTTCGTCCATCTAGTATTAATTGTGTTACTTTTAGCCCTATAGTTTGCATTCTGCCCCAATTTGGTTCCTCTCGCTTACGGCGTTAATGAAACTAACGGAATTGGAGGACAAAATTGTCATTTCACCTCACAGAGGAACTAAATTGAGATTTCATGCAAATTAGAGGGACTATTTCTACAATTTTATTTTTTACTTTTGTTTTTGTACACAAAATTATTTTACATGGAAAAACTACTTGATCCAAAAGATTTCAATTACTTTTTTTTTTCATTTGCTAGTTTTGCGTCAAATTTTTGTGATTTATTGATTCGTCTCGGCGAGCGAAATCGGAAAAGTAAAAAAGATTGATCGAAACTCATAAATTTTTTTAAAAAGTCAAAAAAGTCGTCATTTTACTTTTTTTCCTCTTTATTAATACTTTTTTTACTTTTCCGATTCCTCTCACTTGGACGAATCAATAAGTTACAAAAATTTGACACAAAACAAACAAATGCAAAAAAAAATTGAGTAGAGACAAAAAAAAATTCACTTAGACTTTTTAATCTAAACCCACCCTTTAACCTTTTTCGTTTGAGGGATTCAAATTTTTTGAATACGGTCTCCAATAAACTTTCTCTATCTATCTATTTCCATTCATTACTCTTATTAAAAACCACACTCAAAATTTCCAAACGAACAAGGCCTTCTTTTTTTTTTTTAGTAGTATCTTTTATTGCGTGAAATTATAAATTATCCTAACCTCTTAAGTAACTCATTTTACATAAAAGACAATTTGATACTTTCACGTGAATAAAAATAAAAGGGAGTGTCAATGGACAAAAGAAAAGTGTTAAAATCATTTCTCTTTAATTATTGTCCTATCATGGAATTCATCATAAAAAAATATTTGGAAGTAAAAAACTACTTTCAACCAAATCAAATGTGTTGCTAATGCCAATATTATTTTTGTTTGTGCCAAAATTATAGTACACTTCTCAATCAAAAAAAGTACTATAATATATTTGTCGCCAACCACAAAATTTTAAATTAACAGGGTGATGAACATGTTTGTTGTAAATAATTGATTTAAAAAATAATCTGGTTATCGCAAATAACATTAATTGAACTGAATAATGTTAAAAGAGGAGAGTCGGGACGAAATATGCCAAATTCATAGTCTCTCTCTATGTAGAGGTGATGCAGCTATAGTATATCTCTTTATGTACTAAGCTATATAGCTTGAAATCAAACATCAAAATAATTTCCGTTTGACCCAAAAAAAGAGAAAAGAAATCAAAGGCGTAAATATTTTACAAAACCCGATTACCAAGAGGTATGGCTTGAATTATTAACCTCCTCAAATCTCAATGATATCCCTTTTGATCATTTGAAAAAAAATTATGCCTAGAAAAAAACCCCATTTTGTTGGTAGTGATTTAACATAAATTTATTTACAAAAACAAAAGTAAAAAATAAAATTGTAGAAATAGTCCCTCTAGTTTGCATAAAATCTCAATTTAGTCCCTCTGTGAGGTGAAATGACAATTTTGTCCTTCAATTCCGTTAGTTTCATTAACGCCGTAAGCGAGAGGGACCAAATTGGGGCAGAATGCAAACTATAGGGCTAAAAGTAACACAATTGATACTAGAGGGACAAAAATGAGAATTCGTGCAAACTAGGGGGACCATTTCTAAAATTTTTCCTTTTTTTTTTATTGCATAGTTTTGTAAATTGAATTGAGTTTGGGAATCACACTTGGTCGTACGTGCATCTCGTTAATGTCGACTGTCGTGGAATACGAATTGCGGAACGGAGGAAGAGGTAAGGTCGGCGTCGGAAAAAATTGGGTGACAACCGGAGAAGAAGGTTCTCACCGGAGGAGGGAGAAAGTGTTTGGAATGTTAAGGAAAAGAAGAAGAAAACGTCTCCGTTATAATTTTATCTCCTAAAAGTGCGTCATATTTGTTTAGAAACAAGAACGGCTGTTGTAGACCTTTGGATTTTCTACTGACGTGTTCTCAACTTCTCAGCAAAATCCTCACAAGATTCTCACAGGTAAATCCTCACAGAGGATCCGGGTCCAAACAAGGGTTGCCGTTTGATCTTTTGCATTGGGAATTTCCCAGTTCTTTTACTGTCAAATCGCAAATCCCATCGTTAGAAGTCCTTAGCTAAACCAATCCACTTCAACACACATCAATTTCTTCCAATTTACCATTCATTAACATACGATTAACCAAAATATTCAAAACCCCTCGAAGTCGAAGGCACCGCGACTGTACATACAGAAAAAGCATCAAATCACACACATCAACTCCAATCGACTCCATTTCGGAATCAGAGTGGGGGTGGACGGAGGCGATTGGGTAAAAGTCAAAACGCGCAGGCTTGGGCGAGATCTGGTGGGTCTCGGATAGGGCGAGTGAGTCGACCCGGTGAGTTTGGGAGTGAGTGGTTGATCAGTGAGGAGTTTTTTTTTCAGAGAGAGCAGGGTTCGGGTCATGGGTGCCGTAGTAATGGGGATGAGTCCGAACTCGAACGACTCTGGATACATTAGTTAGTTGCCGGAAAAAGAAATGTGGTGGCCAAAAGCACAGGGAAGACAACGGGAAGGATTGGGTGTGCCTCAGTCTATGAATTTATTGTGTGGTGCACAGGTGTCTCCTTTTTAGAGCTAAAATCTCCACATAAGCACCATGTCATCAATTTTGTTAGATTTTGGACGGAAAATTGGGTGAGGGGTTTAATTGATGACGGAGTGATAAGGTCAGGTGGGGGATTTACATTTTTTTGAAGGTCAAGTGCGTATGGGACATTGAGTTAAAAGGTCAGATGTTTTTTTGAAAATTTCCCTACTTAAAAATGGAAACATTGATTGGGTGTTTTTTGAGCACATGACATGTTTTTCCCATACTTGGAGCATAACTACGTGCCACGCATGATCAGTCATGCCTGTTCATTCGATAACTTAAATTAATATACAGTGAATGTGTTTTAGATTGTTAGCTCATTATGCAACAGTATGTGAAAAATTATGGAAAGTGCAAAGAGCATATATTTACACTGATGAGAAGTTTAAGTGTGGAATATTATTATAGAGAGATAAAACACTCTAAAAGTTTGTTGTTGTACACATGAATTACGGGGATAGTGTGTTTAAATTTCTCCACTAAATTTATGAAACTTCTTTCCACCAAAAAGCATTCATGGCAGAGGGCAGCCTTTTCCCCTCTCCGAAAAGAACAAAGTGGATGAGAAATGAGAGGAAATCAGTTGAATTTAGCATCTGTTGGTTCAACCACTAATGAGGCGGGAGGAGGAAATTCCAATAACATCCTCAATAGAGAGATTGAGATTTCAAACCATACAAGACAACGGATACCCAAAAAAAAAAAAAAAAAACATACAATATACACATTATAATAAAAGAACTGACTAAAATCAATCTCCTTTAAACATACAATATGCAAGATAAGGTCCCCTTTTTATTAGTAAGGTGTAGGTTCGGAAAGGGGAGTGATTTTGTCACTCCCCATTTTGTTAATGTCACTTTCCATTGTGTTTTTATTAGATGATTTGTTTTGTGAGAAAATAAGAGTGCCATTAACAAAAAAAAGAAATGACGAAATCAATTCTCTTAGAAAAAACTTCAAAACTAGAGTTCCAAAAAGCTTACCTTAGCTTATGAGAAAAGTTTAAGAAAGGTGCACCCCTACTATATCCTTAAACTATAAGCTAGTAGAGGTGTAAAACGGGCCGGGTCGGCACGGGCACGGCACGTTTGAAGGCGGTACGGCACGGCACGGGCACGGATTTAATCCTGGCACGGCACGGAATGGCACGGTCTTAGTGGGCACGTGGCACGGCACGGGCACGGAAGTAAGCTAGAACAACACGGCACGGCACGGCACAGAAGTTGGCCTGGCACGGCACGGCATGCTGCACGGCATGGCACGGCACGCGGCACAGCACGGCACGTGGCACGGCATGGCATGGCACGGCACGAACACAACACGAGGCATGGAAAAACCAAAAAAAAATATGTTATTAAATAAATAAGAGATTTCATATTATAGTTTATTTTATTTCTGTGTATTTTTTGATAATCCAATAATTTATTAATCTTTTCCTTTTATTTAAGTAAAATAAGCTTTTAAAATATTTTATATGATTAAGAAAATTTGAATCAAAATTCAGACATGATAATATACCTATTACCACACATATATTGATATACATTGCATTTTATCTAATAAAGATTTTTTTAAAAAAAATTACATAGAAAATAAATAAATAAATAAAACAAATTTAAAAGAAAAAATTACGTGTGATTCGAATTCGAATCCAAGTCCTAATGTCCTATGGAACTTGTCACACATCACAAACCACCAAGGCCATTAATTATGATATGTTTTTACTATGAACAACTAATAATAAATAAGAAAAAAAATAGTTTTAAATATGTTTTTACTAGGAACAACTAATAATAAATAAGAAAAAAAATTGGTTTTAAAAAAGTAATCCCTATAGCACATAGGGATCAAATCCAAGTCCTTAGGGACTTGACAAATTCACACACATCTCAAACCACCAAGGCCAATAATCATTTTGTGCTTATAATTGGAACAAGTAATATATATTATATAATTCTATTGTATAAAAACGGGCCTCTTGTACACCGTACGATAGCCACACAATTGCGACACAACTATGACGATCCATACCGTTCATTTTGTTGTTCTTGACGTTTTAATCACTCTCGCAAATTTTTGGGTCTATCGGGTTTTAGAAACCCTTTCATCGGGACGTATATTCATTAATATGAAATTTTTTGTTATATGCGATCGAGTATATAACGATAACCAATTTACTTCATTTTTTGCATGAATGATATAATCACTCCCACGTAAAAGGTAGACGGTTCCGATTTTCAAAAAATAGCTCGGTCGGGCCGCGAGTGATGCATTATAGGACTTTAACGCCTTTGGAAGCACCAAATGTGTTCCGATCACGTGGTTTCCGACATCCGATTATCACCTATTTAGGGGAGAATGATAAATTTGATAAGATCTTAAATTGTAACGGTTTAGATCGAACGTTAGAAAAAATGAGCCTGCAGCTACCTTTCAAATCTATACATCTAACTTATCTGGTTCTAAACTAATATATGTCGCTATAGTCCAAAGTACGATAGCCACACGATTGCGACACAACTATGACGATCCATACCGTTCATTTTGTTTTTTTTGGTGTTTTAGTCACTCTCACAAAAATTCGGGTTTATCGGGTAATGGAAGCCCTTTCATCGGGACTTAGATTCATTAATATGAATTTTTTTGTTATGTGCGATCAAGTATATAATGATAACTAATTTACTTCATTTTTTGCACGAATGATATAATCACTCCCACATAAAAGGTAGACGGTTCGGATTTTCAACAAACAACTCGGGCGGCCCTCGAGTGATGCATTATAGGACTTTACGAGAATTTTCGATAAGTTGGTGCATAGGGATTATGGTGTCTCGTATGCACATGATCACACAGATCATATAAAAGGAATGAGATGCTGCCCTAGCAGACATCTCATTCTCCTCCGATCTCTCTCGAACTCTCTCAGTCTCAGACTCCTCTCAAGGTCTCTCTGTCTCTCTCAACTCTGTCTCTCTTAACGTCTCTCTGTCCTCTCACCGAGTCATTCACCTCTCTCAAACTCTCACACACACTCTCTCTCTCTCTCTCTCTCGCTTGCACCTGAAGATCGACTTGAGAGGGAGTTGAGATATAATGTCGCACGTGATGCGATAGAGTTTGAAGGAGATTGTTAACTGCCCTGAATCTGAGATCTACGCTATGCTCAAAGAATGTAATATGGACCCAACGTGGCCGTTAACCGGCTTATCTCTCAAGGTATCTCAAGCCTTCTCTCTCTTTCTCTCTCTGAATATACATGTCTCCCTTTTTCGTGTTGTTTTATCTGGATGTGATGTCGATGCCGTTTCGGTTTGATTGTTGGATCCAACTTTGTGGGCTTTGTGATCCAACTTTATGGGCTCGATGAGTCTTTCTTGATGAGGTTGAAATCGTGACCCTGTGGAATTGGGGCCATCTGTTTGAAGAAGGTCGTTCTTCAGATGGTTGGGGTTTTGGGTTCCATCCACGCAAATGACAAAAAATAAGAAAATCACTACCACCCACAAAGGAGAACCTAAAGAAGAAACAGAAAAGAGAGAGAAGGAATCTCAATTTAATTCTATTCCTGCTACCATAATTCTGAACCATAATTCTGTCAAAAAGTGTTAATTGTTACTAATTTCTGAAATTAGGGTTACGAAATAGGGGCTTTTGTTGCTAATTTCTGAAATTAGTAACAAGAAATTAGGGCTTTCGTTAATTGTTTTCTGCTGGGATTGTGTCTGTGGCTTATTCATTTCACTATTGTGTATTTGTGTTTGTGGCTTATTCATTTCAGTAAGTGGGCTGAATGGGATGTTGTGGTAACTTATGAAGGCCTTAATGGGCAACATGATGTTGCCCCCGCTTCAGTTTTTGGCATGCCTTGTGGTGTGTGTGTGTTGCAGTGTGGTGACTGGTGTGTGTGTGTGTGTGGCAGTGTGGTGTATATGTGGCAGTGTGGTGACTGGTGTGTGTGTGTGTGTGGCAGTCTGGTGACTGGTGTGTGTGTGTGTGTGTGTGTGGCAGTGTGGTGACTGCTGTGTGTGTGGCAGTGTGGTGTTTTGTGGCTTATTCATTTCAGTAAGTGGGCTGAGGTGGATGTTGTAACAACTTATGAAGGCCTTAAATGGCAACATGATGTTGCCCCCGCTTCAGTTTTTGGCTATGATGTATTTTCTTAACTAAATGCTGAGCCTAAGTTTTGCTGCATGCCTTGTGGTCTGTTTAGCTTCACTTAACTGAAGTGGATGTTGCCTGCATGCGATGTGGTGTGTGTGTGTGGCAGTGTGGTGTGTGTGTCTCCTTGTAGTCTGAAATGTGGCTGGTGTGTGTGTCTCCTTGTAGTGTGAAATGAATAAGCCACAGACACAACCCCAGTTTTTGGCTAAGCGAAGTGTGATTGTGTTGCAACTTATGAAGGCTTTAACGGCAACTTAACGTTGCCGCATCCATTTCAATTTCCGGCTATGATGATAAAAAAAAGTAATGTCTGAGCCGTAGTGGTATTGTTATGAACTATGATTCTATAAAGTGGTGTTGCAACTTATGAAGGCCTTAATGGCAACTTAATGTTGCATCCATTTCAATTTTCTGCTATGATGATAAAAGGAACTAATATCTGAGCAGAATTCAATTTTCTTATTCATTTTCCTTGTTCATTTGGCTTTCATATACCTGTTTTCTGCTGCTACTGCTGCTGGTTCTTGTTTTGTAGGGCATTGTAGATGTCAAGCACCAAACCACGTGAAGGCTGAAGCAAATTAATGCCAGCAATCTGAGGTAGTTTATGTTAGTAGCTCGTATTTAGCTTGGTGGATACCTCTAACCTGGTTTTATGCCAAACCTGAGGTGTAACGAAACCAGGCTAAATATTGAGTTTGTTTTTTGTTTGTATAATTAGTTTTATTTGATTGCATTGCTTAGCCGAGGTGGTGGCATAACCCCTCGCATATTCTGTTTGCTGAGTTGAGATGGCGGCGTAGCCCCTCCAGTCTGTTAGTTTGAAGTGCATATGTGTTGTCCAAGTTTTGGCTATTATCTTGTTGGCTTATTGTGCCTGTCATGCATGTTGTAGCTACCGTTTTCTGCTGCTGTGTAACTTCATCAAACTTATACTAACGAGGTTAAATAATACCACAATCTACATGGTATTAATTAGATATCTCACACTATATGAAATAATATACTTCGCGGACATTGAATCTTGCTTGTAAAATTTTAACCTAATTTCAAGTACTAAATTTTACGGTGGATCTCTTTTAGAAGAAATAGAATGCTACTGGTTTGAGTCCGGTCTGTATTCAAAAGCAACTTAGTTTTGGCTTCTTCTTTTTTACTTTGAATTATTTGTTCGATTCTTGTTTTGCAATTACTGTTGTTGAAAGTAACCTATGGCAATGGCAATATGAATTAATAATGTGTGTTGCCATCAGTCGGAAGAAGCAGAACGGTACTGGTTTGCGTTCGTTCTGTATTCCGTGAGAAGATTAAACGAGAGTAACACGGATGATTCAAGTCAGGGTAATGGTCAAAATGAATTCACCTAATGGCATTTCATTGCATATGAAAATCGATGGTACAACATGGCACGGCACGACACACGATTAAGGGCTGGCACGGCATAACACGACCTGACAAATAAAGGCACGGCACGACCCGACCCGACAAAAAAAAAAAAAAAAGCACGTCACGGCCCAACCCGACAAACACGGCACGATACGACCCGACAAAAAAAAGGCACGACACAACCCGACAAAAAGGGCACGGCACGACCCGACCCAACAAAAAAGGGCACGGCACGACGCGGCACGACTAATTAATCCGGCATGGCACGACACGACACGATTTGAAAAAGGCACGGCCCGACAAAGCAAAATGGCCCACCAAGGCACGGCACGGGCACGGCAGGACACGGCACGCCATGGCACGATGAAGTGAACGAGCACCGTACGGCACGACACGAAGCACGGTTTGACACAAAAAAAATGGCACGGCACGGCACGATAGGCACGTTTGACACCTCTATAAGCTAGCATGCAACAGCTTTTCAGCCGTTGTTGCCTCTTCTTTGTGAGTCTCTGTTTCCAATCCCCTTTTTTTTTTTTCACTACTTCCGTCACATGTTTGGTCAAATAGCCAGTACTTGGGTGTCTGATGTAACATTGAAACTACAGTGAGTTTATCATCGATTTTTATGATGGGGTATATATGTCATTACAAAAGACCTTAGGGATTGTTAGTGAAATTACCCTAAGATATATAAAAAATATTGCAGTGGTCCATTATATTATCAGAACGTAGAATATCCTGTAGGGTTTGTTGACTGATAGACATGACCTATGTCTCATGCACAAAATCTAATTGTTCTTTTAATTCTTTTTGGGTTTATTTATCTTTTTGGTCCTTAAAGTATGAATGAGCCGTTGATTTGGTACCCTACATAAATATTGCGCCAATTTAGTCCCCAACGTTTAAAATGTGAGTCTAAAAGGTCCCTAGCACGAACGTCGTTTCTCTTTTCCGTCAAAACAAGGGGCATTCGTGGTACTTCATCCTAAACCTCCCCTCTCCCCCTCTTTTGGTGAAACCATCGTCATTTTAGGGGTAATCAATACCCTAGTTTCCAAAATTTGGTGTATATCCTCTTTCCCCTAAAAACCCCAACCTTTGCCCTCTCTCCTTTCAACTAGCAACACCGTCCAAAAACTCCACATCCAAAAAGGGGAGGCGATTAAAGGCTCGAGGTGAACTCTCATCCTTAGAAGTTTCAAACCTCAATTGAGGCACCATCACCCTATCAATTACCACAACGAGTTTCATTGTCATTTAAAGCTCTAAAATCGTACCCATGTCCATTGTTCCGCAACAATCGATCAAACAAATGCATATTGTTCGTCGTTCGAAATCGAACAACCCCGTTCATTTCAGTTCGATTTGTTCGGTGTTTGGGGTCAGAATGTACAAAAGATGTTCGACAATTGTAGTTCGAACCGACTGAAGATGTCTATAATTTTCCAACTGACCAGAAATTTGTCTATCAAACTAACAAAATTTGTGAGGTTAAGATTTTCTCCTTCAAATTTGTTGTAGAAAAAAAAGGACGATATAGTGGCTGTCCTCCAATTGTACGAAAAAATTAGCAAAAATATTTTATAAATTGAAGGTTTTTCATTTGTGTTAGACCTTTTTTTATTCCTTGAATTGGATTCTTGGTTGCTCAGTTAATAATTGCAATAGAATAGTCAAAGTTTGAGGCCTTCCTTGTCTATGAGAACAACGGAAGCGGCGGCATTTTCCAGCAGCGTGGGGACGAGTTAAGGTTGAAATTACATAGATGGAGGGTGAAGGGTGGCATCGTGGCGGCATTGGAGGGTGAAGGATGGTGGGTGATAGTTTTCGGAGATGGTGGCCGATGGCGGATGGCGTTCCGGGCTTGTAGGTGTGGGTAATGAGACAAGAATTTTGGGGTTTTATAATTTTTTTTTTGAGTTTGGTGTGGGTATTGAGAAAAGAGGAGGGTGGGAATAGAATTTCCCAGGGAAAGAAGGTAGGTTTCAGGTGAAATACCAAGAATACCCCTTATCTTGACGGAAAGGAGAAACGGTGTTCGTGCTAGGGACCTTTTAGACTCACATTTTAAACGTTGGGGACTAAATTGGTGCAATGTTTAGATTGGGGACCAAATCGACAGCTTGCGCATACTTTGGGGACCAAAAAGGTATATAAACCATTCTTTTTTTAATAAACTACATGAAAAATATAACCTTCGAACACTTCTACACTCCCTGCTCTTTTTTTTCAAACCTTCGATTGTCTTAATTTTTGTCGGTGAAAAAAAATTACAATTCCAATTCTTTTTGTCAGTGAAAAAAAATTAGGATTGCAATTCTTTGTTCAAATTCCGACTTTCGTTCCCACAATTTTCAAACAATCAAATAGGTCACTCCAATAAAGTAAATGGAGATTCCTTCTCCAGACCTATTATAGATAATTGTAACAAAAAATTACATCAACTGTTTTGTATATAAAAGACTAAAAATCCATTAATGTACGATCATGACAAAATCACTCATTTAGTATAAGAGCATGTCCAGTGATTTTGCCAAAATTATTTGAGCCATTCCCAAAAAGTGGCCATGATTATTGACATTCGGCCAAAAAAGGGCAATGTCGGTACAATGGTGCAAAGCCATTTGCAATGCCCTTTTTTCAATACTCCCAATTCCCTTTGCATCCCATTTCAACTTGGGAAGATTTGGTGGTTGGATTTGGTGAGGTGGCTGAAAACATTTTTTTTTTTTTTTTGGTCATTTTTTTGGTGAAAATGGGTGACAAATGAATGGAGCTATATATTTATGGCTAGAAAAATGGGTGGCCATTGGAGTAGGATAGGAGTATTTTGCAATGCCCTTTTTTCAATACTCCTAATTCCCTTTGCATCCCATTTCAACTTGGGAAGATTTGGTGGTTGGATTTGGTGAGGTTGCTGAAATGGCTGGGCCATTTTTTTTTTTTTTTTTTATCATTATTTGGTGAAAATGGTTGACAAATGGATGGAGCTATATATTTGTGGCTAGAAAAATGGGTGGCCATTGGAGTAGGATAGGAGTATTATGCAAATTTGGCTATTTTTTATTGATGACTAAAGCCAATTTACCATCATTGGACTTGTTCTAACGTATGAATCATTCTGGTTCTAGCCACGTAGTTTCTAACTATTGAATTAATAATCACACCCATATATAGTTATGACTCATATCCTCTCCAAACATTTTTCTCTCAACATCTTCCACACTTTTTCACCAGGAAATAACAACGTATAAATGAAAGCCATCCAAGGGCTAAGAGAAGGCCAACACAATATTTTGGTTAGCACGTTGTCGTTTTCCCTTGGCAACTAACGTCTATGGCGTCTCCATTTTTCATCCCATCTATAGCATCGGCAGCCAAATGAATCACCCCCGCCCCCCCGTGTGTGTGTGCGAGTTCTCTGCTAGGACAGATAATTGAAGAAAAAGGTGAAGGGAAAAAGGATTGTTATACTGCATTCAATAATTTTTGTTAATCTCAAACTTAATTTTCTACGATTTATTTACATTGTCTCTTAGATTTGGGGAAAAAAAATACTACAATTTCACCAACTCTCCCCTCGGCTATATCCACAAGTCTATCTCCCTTGTTGTATTATATGCATCGGAACAACATCTAACTTCAAAGAGTACGTCTGCTTTGATTTTTAAGATGGCGTATATATATGCTCTATTTTTTTTATTTTTTTTTAAGATGGGATGCATATGCGCAGTTAATCAAGGATTTAACTATTCACCCACAAAAATATGGAGTTCAAGTCAATGCTTGAAAGCAAGGCGAGTTAATTGATTGATAAAGTGCAATTTTGAAGATGACCCTGTTGGCATGCATATACGTGGTTTTGTACGAGAATTGTAACCATCAACAGCGTCAATTTGGGCCTCAATATCCATCATCGAAGTGTTCAGGTACAAAAAAAAGAGTTCAGGCATATAATTGGGTGAAGTTAGGGTTTTCCAAAATGAGAAGAAGGGATGGATAACAGAGATGTTAACCTGCCGTTTGTTTGTTTTTTTTAATAATCAGATGCACGTTGCATTCATGAAAGGGAAAATTTCAACAAAAAAAAACCTCTGAACTTTCAAGAATTTCATAAAAAAAAAAACACTTGAATTTTAACTAATGACAAAAATACACATGAATTTGCCATTCCGTTAACAATTAGGCTCCCGCCATCCAATTCCGTCAACTTGTAACGGATGGAGCTAACAAAATGTGTTAATCTTCATTTTTTTTTTTACTTTTTACTTTCAAAAATTACTTTTAACTCTTTATTTTATTTTAGTAGTAAATAAATCTATCTAATAAAATAGAAGGGTTGTCCTAGGTGGCACCCTTTGTCCTAGGTGGCACCCATCTACCTAATAAAACACAAGGGTGTGGAGACCACATAAACACAAGTTCAAAGAAGGGCTAAGATTTATTTGATCCAAGGGCTAATGTTTGCTCTTCAACTCTCTTAAGAAAAACACACACTCTTACAAATATATTATAAAAATGTCATCGGTTCTTTTTACCTATTGCTCAGCTTTTGGCGTTGGCATAAAAAAACAAAAATATGGCACTACCCGGGATGCGTAGTGCCGTAGGCACGGGCAAATACTAGTATGTAATAAAGTTCTTTTTTTTTTCTTACTATTTACCAAAAATTAATTTAAACCCATTTTTTACTAATTAACAAAAATAACATTAATTCTTCTTTTTTTACTTTCAAATTTTACCTTCCCCTTTCTGTAACAACCTGTAATTTTGAATTAATAAAAACATTAAAAGTAGTAATTATTTCTAATAATATTATTTTCCTCATTAGATAAATACTAGATAATTACAAAATACTAATTATCTTATCTTAATTATCTCTTTTTAATAAAAACATTTTTTTTTGGTAGATAAATATCAATAATTATCTAATCCTATTTTTTTTAGTTGCATGCATGCATACAAACCCTTCCACCTCTTCCTCTCCCATTCCTACTCGATCTCTACTTATCTCATGACTACAATTCGTCCATAATCTTGTCCAAATCCAAGTCCTAAAAGGATGCAACTTCTTTAATTCAATTTTCATCGAAACTCTCCTCAATTCTCCTATAAATACTTCATTACGTCGACCCTAGGGTTCACCACGAAAATTCCCACACTCTACTAGTCCAGAAGAGAGAGAGAATTACAAAAAAATCGAAGCTCCAATCCATAGAGTTCTAGAGAGAGAAAGAAAGAGAGAGAAAAGTGAATTTGTGATCAAGAACCAATTGGAACCCGATCCGATCATTCCAATCCCTTTCTACAACCTAAAGCATCACCAAACATCTTTCAATTCGGTCCCAAGGTCTCCTAATTGTCAAATATGAAGTCATCTTCTCCGAAATTCAAGTATTCGATCGAGAATCAATCCGAACCAATTCGAGGTATTATAATTCAATCTGAACCCTCCTTTAAGTATATTTAATGTTTTTAGACATAACCCAATGGCCCCCGTAGTCCCGTGCATCAAGAACCATGCTAAAAACCCAAAAAAAAACAAAACCCGGCAGCAAGGTTGCGGCCGCAACCTTCGGGATTTCAGCCGCAAGAACCAGCAATCAGACCTTGCGGCCAGCAAGGTCAAAGCAGTCAAACCTCGCGGCAAGACCTGTTTTGGTTCGAATCGACGTTTCGACCTTCCGAATACCATTTTTGACCCCCGAACTATTTTTCCTAGACTTTTCTCACTTCAAAGATCATAACTTGTTAATATAATATTTTTTTTATTTTATTATCTATTTATTAAATTTCTTTTTGTGTTTCCATTCAAAGGTACGAACGGAAAATCTTTACGATCTTCCAAACAACGTTTTTAACACCCAAACTATTTTTCCTAGACTCCTTGCACCTCAAATATGATATTTTGTTAATTTCATATTTTTTTATTTAATTAGCTATTTATTTATTTTTCTTACAATGTTTCAATCATAATTACCTTTTGACTTGATAAAATATATTATTCATGCCCGATTAATTTTTTTTAGACTCCTTACAGTTCAAATATGATACGTTGTTAACCTTAATATATTTTTAATTATTTATTAGCTATTTATCCTTCTTTTGTCAATTATCTTAATCTCTTTATTTAAAATAAATCCCACGAACCTCCAAATCCAACTTTTAGCACTCGAACTTGTTATAGAGGACTTTTAGGACTCTTACTAAGGTTACAATAATTATTCTCATATTTTTACCTAATTAATGTATTCAATTAGTATTTAATCAATCTAATTACTTAAGAATAATTAATAAAAGCCTAGAAAATTATTTTTAAAGTCTTATATAAAATTTCCTACCTTGTTATTGATATTATGGCCATACGAGATTAAGGATAACGGCCCAGTCATAAAAAGTTGTGTGATTGCATTTACCTAATATTCGTTTCGATCCGCTCGTTGTTCGTTTATTTATTATTGTGAATAATATTGTATCGATGCTTGATTTGAATGCTAGACTGGACCCTAGAGACATGGGGTGGTATACGAAATAGAAATCACTTAGACGATGCTACGTAATGGATAAATTGTGAAGTTTCTTTCTTTTTAGAGATTGCCTGCAGGCGTGATTTTGAGATGTGATGAGGTTTGTGATGAGATTGAAACTGGCAAAGTAAGCCCAGTGATGAATTGAAACTGGCGGGAGTCCAGTAATGAATTGAGACTGGCAAAGTAAACCCAGGATGAATTAAAGTTGCCAAAGTAAGTCCAACGATGATTGTGACGATTGTGAAGTGGTGCATAAGATAGGCGAACCCTATCTGTGATTCAGGCATGATAAGCTTTCCTTTTGTTGGAATGAGAGGGATACACGCTAGGTACATAACTTAGCTGCAATTCGCGCCAGCAAAAGGAATTGTTCTCATGGGACCGAGCATGGCTAGTGGTTGGGGAGGAAAGATCTCGCGGATGAGGTCTTAGACTTCACATTAGGTTAGTGGATAATAATAAACTGGATTACGTGAAATATCTCTATTTTGACTTCTTCGTCTTATTATTATTATCCTGTTGCTTGCTAGCTGTAAAGTAAGAGGGGTAGTTGGGTTGGATTATACTACGAGGTGAACTCTTTCACTCAGGCATGGATTTCCTGGCATCCGTGTCAGATTTTGCAGAGAATCAGGAAGAGACACAGAATCCCGAGAGCGAACAGTTTTATGCAGAGGAGAATCCAGAGGCGGGAGCCGAGCTCGAGTACGCTTGGGATCCGTATCAAACTTAGAAGTCGGCTCTGTTATTTAGTCTATTTTATTGCCCCAAAGACTATTTTAGTATTTTCCCAGTGGTTTGTAATAAATGAACCTCGATGTGGAGGATTCTGTTTTGGATTTTAAACTTTAATTAGGAAAAGTTTTTTAGAAATTAATATTTAAAGTCTTCGATTTTATCTCCGAAAATCGGAGCGTTACACTTTCTCTCTCACTCTTTTTTTTTTTGTTTGGAATTTGACCCAACACCACCAATCAACCCTACCAACCACCAAAGCCCAAGTCCAGAAATTCAAAATTACTTTTAACCTCCTTTTTTTAACCTTTCTTTTTTTCTTTTTACTTTCAAACACTACTTTTAACTCTTTCTTTTTTAGTAGTAAACAAATATGCAATAAAGTTTATTCTCTCTCTCTCCTCGACCCTCAATCTCAAAAATAATGGGCTTTCGGTGAAATCTAAAAAATTCCCCTATCGGTTGGTTATGGGGTTGATTTATGGTATATGGTTGAATTTTTTTTTTTAAAAGAGGGAGAGAGAGGGAAAGTAAAATTTGAAAATAAAAAAAAAACTGGGTAAAAGATATTTTTATAAATAGTTTTAAAAAATGGGGGTGAAAGTAATTCTGGAAATAGTAAGAAAAAAAACTTGATTGCATATTTACTTATTACTAAAAAGATTTAAAAGTTAATTTTTGAAAGTAAAAAGTAAAAAAAAAGGAGGTTAAAAGTAATTTCAAATTTCTTAAATTGAGTCTAGGGCTTTGGAGGTTGGTTGTGGGGTTTATTGGTGGTGTGGGGTCGAATTTCTAAAAAAAAAAAAAGGGAAGAGAGAGGGAAAGGTAAAATTTGAAAGTAAAAAAAAATGGGGGGGGTTAAATTTATTTTTGTAAATAATAAAAAATTGGATTAAAGTAATTTTTTGATATATAGTAAGGAAAAAAAATTATTGCATATTTATTTAGGGAAATGATTTTGCCACCCCCTTTTTTGTTAAGGTGCAAAAATACACTTGCAGGGGAGTAACGTTAACAAAAAAGGAAGTGGCAAAATCAGCAGCTTTTATTTACTATTAAAAAAAGAAAGAGTTAAAAATAATTTTTGAAATAAAAAAGTAAAAAGTAAAAAAAGAAGAAGGATAACGCCTTCCATTAGCTCCATCCGTTACAAATTAACGGAAGTGGACGGCGGGAGCCTAATTGTTAACCGAATGATAAGTTCAAGTGTTTTTTTCTCATTAGGTAAAAGTCCATGTGTTTTTTTGTAAAGTTCTTGAAAGTTCAAGAACATTTTTGAAATTTTCCCTTCATGAAAAGCCATCTAGTTCTTACAATGATTTCCATCTCAATACATTGATAGCGGATCAAAAAAAAATCTCGATACATTGATAAACAACTACTACAACCAAGCCCATAACTAGTGACATACAAAAAATAAAAAATAAAGAAACTAATGTCTACGTCCTAAGCACGAGCCTAAAGCTCTCTTAAAGTAGTTTGCGAGTAGTTGTGTCCCGAGAAACGGTGTCTGTGTTTCTTAAAATTCACAAAACAGAAGTGGGGACCTATAATCTCAGCCCTTGGATGGCTTCATTTATGTGTCGTCATCTTGGGTGAAAAGATGTGGAAGATGTTGGGAGAGAAATGTTTGAAGGGGATCCGAGGAGGTGGAGCGCGGCTCCGGTGATGATTAGGGTTAGGAATCCGATGATTCGGGTTGAGTTTGGGAAGTATCCCGTCGAACCCGTCGCCACAACAAGCTATTACAGACCAAATCCACCTCTTTCCCCTGCATCATCTTTCTTTTGTGAACACCCCAGTACCCGTCGAACTTGTCGCCGCAACAAGCTATTACCGACCAAATCCTCCTCCTTCACCTGCTTCATCTTTCTTTTGTGAACACCCCAGTACCCCGTTGAACCCGTCGCCACAACAAGCTATTACCGACCAAATCCTCCTCCTTCCCCTGCATCATCTTTCTTTTGTGAACACCCCAGTACCCCGTTCTCTCTCTATCTTCTACCCTCTCTGTCAAAAACTTTTTGGACCCAAAATATTTTCACAGCAGATTGTGGTAGTGAAAACAGATGATAAGTCCGTTTGATATATTGAGTCGTAGGCTAGTGTATGCAATTCCTTTACGTACTTTTGTTACCGTTTAGTGATTTTTGGAAATTGTAAGGGTATCCAATGCTATAATAAAAAATGGATACTTAAAAATTGTCACATCAGTTTTTGATTATCCATTTAAGATATTTCTAAGGTTAGCAATGTAGAGGTTCACAATGGCATAATCAAAATTGAATAACCAAAAGTTGCCACATCACCTTTTTAAATTACAAAAAAAACTACTAATAACTGTGAATATAGAAATAGTTTTTTTCTAAAAATAATTTTGGACTAATAAAATCTATTTATTAGAAATAGAAAATAATTTTTGAACTTTTTTAAAAAAGAAAAATAGTTTTTGTGTGACTACGGTTTTTGAAAAATTAAATTTTTATATGAGAAAAGGTTTTGAAAAAAATATTTTCTTATACAAAACAATTTTTTGAAAAAAGAACAATTTTTTTTATTTTCAAAAGCAGTTAAAAAACATTTTTTTTGGGGAAACACACTTTTAAAAAAAATAGTTTTAAGTAAATTTTTTTTGAAAACATTGTTGAAAAAGAAAAAGAAAGAGAGAGAGGAAAGGGGAAGAGATAGAACTTTTTTTTTTTTGTAATGATGTGTGTATTTGATTGAAAATATGAGGTTAATTAAATTTGGTTATTGGCAAAATGTTATTAGTTTTGGTTATCCAAAATCCAAAATTTGATTATTTCTAAAGAGTTTGCTAAGTTTGATGATAGCATTGTAAGCGTATTTTCCACAAATATTGTTAACTTTAAAAACTTAGCACATTTAATTATGTCATTGTGGATACTCTAAGATTGATTATGGTTAACAAAAGTGTTAAATGCATAATAATCCAAACACAACACCATACACAATCTCTTACGAACATGTGGGGTCCACACATTCTAGGCAATATATGGCTGTGGTGAGATTGTGGCTGCTGGTTGGTCTGCGACAATATGTAGGGGGTGTTCCACTTTCTCCCAAAAAGAATTTTTTGAAAAAAAAGGTAATTTCAAGCTCAAAAATCATGTATTTACGTAAATAATTTTCTTACCAATATGAATCTTGTTTGATAGATCTCATTAAGATCTTTTAAACGGTGCAAAAAAATTGAAAAAACATGTTTCATTTTCATTATATTTGAATTTGAAATTATCGTATTTTAAAAAAAAGAATTTTTACAAAAAGTGAAACACCTCCGTAGTGGGTGTAGGGGAGAGAGAACGCTTTATTTAATCAAGGGCTGGGATTTACTATTGCCATGGGATTTGTACATCCAAGAGTGACATTTTTGCTCCTTTCGTTTTGGATTTAATCCCACGTGATAGACACGTGACGTGTTTTCCGTCTAGAAAGTGAAGCTTCGTTAACGATTAAATGAAATAGGAATTTAATCCACGTGATAGGCACGTGACATGTTTTTCGTTGAAGAGGTGAAGCTTCCGTTAATGATTGGACGAAATAAGAAGCAAAACATGAGAAAATAAATTTGTCAAATTAGTATTTTGGGGACCAAGTAGACAAAATATGGATAATTTAAGGAATAAAAAAAAAAAAAAACCCTCTAAAAATCTCCAGTCCACTTTTATTTCTCCAAATTGGAGGATAAATGTGATACAAGAAATTTTTTGTAATTTATCAATTTTTTTCACTTTTTATACTTTTTGAAAGGATATTGGAGGGATCCATAATTATTTTTAGAGATTTGATCCTCCAATAAAGGCAATAGAAAACCATAGAGAACTAAAAGTAAAGAGAATAAATTTTTTAATCTCAAAAGTAAATATAATTGATTTGGAAGAAATAAATGTTTACACCGGCGATGTAAATAATTTATTAATCTCAAAAGTAAATTTGGAGGAACAAATTGCGTGATTATTCGCAGCCCCGTATTTCTCCCTTACCCCGTTAAAAATTTTCAACTAATTACAACATGACCCCTTAATGCAAAATAATCTACTCGATAGTTAGTTACTGAAATTGAGACATATTTTCGGCATCCAATTACCGAAATATATGTTTCTTGTTTTTGTTGTACGCATTTTCGACATGCAGTTACCGAAATATAATCGTGTTTTTAATAGTAGCTATTTACCGAAATGTATGTATGATTTTCGTATATAGTAATTCGGCAGTTGTTTACCAAATGTTGAACATATTTTCGATATGTAGTTACCGAAATATAATCTTGAAAATTTTTAACGGGCTACGAAAAAAAATACGGGACTGCGAATAATCGCCCTCATTGTCAAAAACAACAATGGATTCCTTGTGAAAAAATTACAAAATTCCTCCTCAATGTATCGTATCATTTTATACTAGTACTCCATATTTTGGAAGAATAAGGTGGATTGGCATGATTCTCTTCTCATATAAACGGATCAACCCTTCCTCACTTTGATGCCTCCGGCCTCCCCTAAAATCAACTCACGAACCCTAAAACCTCCAGCTTCCTGCCGTCCTGCGTCCACCCTAAAATGTCCAAATCTCCAGACATGTCTACCGATGCCATGATCATAACTCGTAGTTGGAGTAGTAAGGAATCTGGAGGTTTCGGGGGAAGACGCCGAGGCAGAGATTCTCGCTCTCCGTCCCCCAAAAGCAGGTGACCTATGCATGGGACGTTTTTTGGGGTTCTGTCCCTCTCTCTCAAATATATATTATATAGATGTGGATACGTGTATATGCATGTATAATAAGCGCACCCAGAATATGTATGTGTGATACATGATTTGGTTTGGGCTATTTTGTACAGGAAACATTTTACGTAAGTCATTTTAGGCCTTAATGTGCCACTTATGGAGACAAAACATATTTTAGAGAGACCTCATCCCACATTGTAGAGAGAGAAGGGCTAGTCTTTGAGATAGAACTTCCACTTCTAGATGTAGAGTGAGAAGTAGAAACAGAGAGGGGGAGGAATTATAGAGACACGAACTTGGACAGGAATTTGCTGTCGGGACTCGGAGAGGTTTGCAAAAACGACTTAACGGCAATTCAGGACCTAGGTCATTTTAGGCATTATGGTGGAAAACATTTTACGCCCAAATATGTTGTACTTGTCATTTATCTAACCAAAGGAAAATGGGTAAAATGTTTTCTGCAAAAATAAACGGAGCCTGAGTGTATATAATACAGAACACTTAAAAGCGGTCTTTTGCGGAATATTGCAGATGGTTCAAGGGAAAGAAATGTTGGCTATTGGAGGGGCGAAAGCTGATTCTGGGACCAAGCTATACCTTTCCAACTTGGATTATGGTGTCTCTGATGATGATATAGAGGTATTTTTTTCCAGTACGTATAGAGGTACTAGTGGTTTTGCTACGTGTGTTGCACTTGGTATATATGTTTGCTTTTGCTCAGCCCTTGACATTGTAACTCTTTTTGGAGGCAGGTATGTCAGTGAGATTGGAGTCATCAAAAGTCATCAATATTAAGATGTACTAAAAATTTTGATACGAAGACCAAATTCCATGACCGTCATTATGTGAATTTGTGGGATTAATTTCACCCATTCATGCATCGGTTCCCACTTGATGTGCGTAACATTTCAATTAAAATATTGAATGGGAGAAATGGTACAGACCAATCAAGCGGCCAAAATGGAGAAACTCAAAAACTAAGGCTCTGTTTGGAACCCAGGGAAAAGAAAGGAAAATTAAAGAATTTTCTCTCCCATTGTTTGGTTAGAAGAGAAAGTGAGAAAAAAATAAAGATTTTGAGTGTAGTGAATAGTACATTTTCCCTCATATTTTCCTTCTCTTTTCCTTTCCTTTCCTTTCTTTTCCTTTCTCCAGGTTCCAAACAGAGCCTAAAGAATTGAGCACACATAGCAAGCATGAATTTTTTAAATTGCAAAGTATCAATTGTGAACAAAAGTTTGCAAATATAGCTGACGTGTTTCCTTGTGAACAAAATCATTATTATTTTAAGTTGAATCCAAAATACCTGACTGTACATAGAAGCACAAACAAATGATGAATGACAATAACATTCGGAATAATCATGTGACCATTGGAAGAATGTTTGCTTCAGCAGGTCTTCATGACCCATTGTACCTCCATGAGTATTTTTATACTCTTTGACGATCCTTGCATCTGAGTCACCTCTCCTTTTCCTTCATTAGTCTCGGATTGAATTACCTCAGAGCGTTTTTAGTTCTTCCAATAATCTATTATCCTCATTTGTGTCTCTGGCTCTGAGATGACTAAGTTACTAACACATGTATGTGAGACACGTTCTATGTCTTGAACTCGACTACATGAATTTGTTTCTTAGACATTGCGTGTGTAACTTATATTTCAGTTTGTGCAACTTTTCTTGGAAAGTGTTCCCTATCTTACGTTCTACTTTTTTTTTTTTTTGTAATTTCAGCCTTCACTATGGCCTTTTTGTTTTTTTCTTGGTCTGCATTGCAACACATTGATATAACTGTATTATGTTGAGTAACACTTAAAAGCAATGCCAAGTCTGTGACCAACGTGAGATTTCCTTGCCTGGATCATAGGAATCCATTTTCTGCAAACCAAAAAGATAAATGTTATTCCCCGCGTCACAGTTGTAAATGTGAAAAAGATACACACACGCGCACACATATACAAATATATCTCAACACATACACATGGAAGATAGGGAGTTAAAATCTAGAACCAATGCATGATGATTTTGCTATTTTCCCGGGGGCAAATTCTGGTACTTGTCATGCCTTAGAGACTTGATGAAGATGTAGATTTTTGTGGTGGTATGATGTCTTGTTGCCCAAAGCCGGTGGTGTGGACAAGGTGCCAAAGGCACCGATTCACTTTACAATTTAAGAGGCACCCATAATTGCTGTTCAGTGAGTTTGTTACTGTTGTGTTGGTGGGGAAGGGGTGTAGGATGGGGCAGACATTAATTAGAAGTGCATGGGCCATTTGTGGAAAACAAGTAGAAAACACCTTCATACATTTAAAAGTAGTATAGATGTATAACAAAGTATATGCATTTGAGGAACTTTGGCGAAGAGTTTTTTCTTCTTCTTTTTTTTTTTCTTGTTTTGGCTCTATCTTTGGAAGTTGGAACAGAGTTGTTGCTTGAATGTTTTTATGTTGGTTTTGGCATAATTTTCAATTTTATGCTTTTATTTTGCTTGGATATTTCTAATATGGTGTTACTAGCGGGGACGGACGCAAGATTTCAAAACTGGGTGGGCAAGCATTGAAAAAATTTACAACACATAAAAGGCAATATAGATTTTGTCAATAGAAGTTGTAAATATACAACCTAAACTTTGGTATCATATATAATCAATCAAAGTATTGTTAAAAATGACATTATCTTTCTCAAAATTATTGGCTGGGCGGGTGAACTTATATGATTTTAACGTTTTGGCATAACAACCTACTCTAATTCTAGTAGCAATTTGAAAGGTGGGTAGGGTGGTCGCCTGGGCTCACCACCCTCCGGTCTGTCCTCGGTTACTGGCAAAGAGAGTGGTTGTGAACAGTGGTAGAAACAATTATGTCATGCCGAGGAAAGACCCTAAGTTGTGCCTTATTTGCTTTTCAATCAATTGTATTTATTTGCTTTTCAATCAGTTGTATTAACTAGTAAAAGTTGAAGCTTTCTTCTATAATGATGACTTCGGTTCAAAACCTTGGTTTTATTTAGAAAGGTGGTGGATGATTTTGGACGGTAAGCTCTGGCCTATTTTAACCATGGTGGGAAAATTTATTAGTAGTAATTTCTTTGATGGCATGCACACAATCCATGAGGAAGTGGCTGTAAAATTCCTTTGCTTTATACAGGGGTAGAGGTGTATTATGTAGTGTGAGGGGCTGTTTTCAACCTGGACCTCCTGAACCCTTTAGCCTCCTTAATTGAGCTATGGAAAGATGATGTGGCCTGCCGGGTACCTGCAAACCGGAGGGTGGTGTTCCTCTGGGTAGCAGCTCCGACGATTAAGTTAGTATGAGAAGGGTGAATATGTGAGGTAATATTTGCTAGGAAAAGAGGAACTGCTTATATGAGAGGGAGAAGAGTGTATCAGCCCTTCTTTGGAGTAAGAAGTACCATTGTATTTATAGGCAGAGGAGTCTTCCGTGCTAAGCAAGCCGAGCGTAGGACACACGCGCGTTCCTACGCTCGGATGACATCACCTGTCAGAGGCATTTAATGAAGGCCGCCTTCCCAGGTTTGCAGAGGCACATGGGTTCATGTCAGGCACGTCACATCACGAAGAGGCGTCACGGCAGTGAGAAGAGAAGGCAACTCACGTATCATGTGGAAGGTTCTAGAATGTTCTGTACCAACGGTTTCCGAGCAAACCGATCCCGAAGGGGATATTACAGGCCGAACAAACGGAGATCAGAATGGGGAAGTGTTCTGCCGAACAAAAGATCACTCCGCCGAACAAACCAGTGAGTACCTTTGTTCGGCGAGCTGCACCTGATCCTCCTTACGTTCGGTGAAGGGTGGATGACATGTCTCCCGTCCAATTCAGCCCTCAACGGACTGAGACAACTGAACGATGGACCCCAGGTGTGACCCCTTTGAATCTTGTGAACCTTTCGGATATTTCGGCCCACGACAATAGCCCCTCAACTTCTTCTTCTTTTGCTCGGAAAAGAGGGAGGAGTTGATCCTGTGCGGCCGAACAAATGTAGCATATTTGAAAAAGTAAGACTTCTGAACATAGATGCTTCCGAGCAGAGTGCCCCGCCGAGGAAAAGGTATGCCTCAGGCTTCGAGGTGCAAAAGCTGGGATTGCATTTAATGCTCCTGCAACCGCCAACTTCAAATCTGCCACGCGTCCTTAAGTCATTGGAGGAAGACAATACGCATGCAGGAGCTGCCACGCGTCGAGCATCCAACGACACATCAGTCTCCCGCCCAGATCGAACGGCTGGGGGCTCGGCACCGTTTCAAATGCCGCTCTAGGTATAAAAGGTGGAGCGGGGAGAGAGAAAATCACTTTTTCTCTCTCCAGTTGATTGCGTTCTCTGGCCCAGACGCCGTTCAACGCCAAAACTCATCAAAAACCCAGATTTTGCTGCAGTTTGATCGCAAGTCACCCTCGATTCTCAGGTATTTCTTGTTTCTCCACTGTTTTCTGTTGTGTTTTGATTGTTTTTGCATGCGTTTTGACCCAAAAAATGGGTTTTTCTGCCACATTCACCTGAAACGCTTTCTGGGTAATGAAGAACAGGTTGAAGATGTTCTTGTGTTCTTCCGAGCGCACGTTCATCTTCAACCAATGTTCTTCCGAACGTAACCTCATGTTCATTCGAACAAAAGACTCATTTTGAAGCTCGTTCACGCTCGGACAAACAGTCCCGTTCCGCATCGTTCGGAACATCTACGCGAAAAGGTGTTGCTCGGAATTCTGAGGCACGCTCGGCGAGATTAGCTCGTTACACTGAACATAGGCACCTCTAGGAAGACTTGACCTTGTGCATTTCGCTAACGGTCTTATCCCTGCACTTGTGTGTTTAGGTATGGAGTCATCATCAGCGTCTTCGGCGGAGTCGTACGCTTCCGTTGACCCCAATGCTCCGGGCCTCGGCGAGATTGACCCACGAATAGCCGAAGTAATCAGAAACGCGGCTCGCGAATACAGGGTAGGAGGTAAACCTCTACCTGAATCATTCGAGGGAGTTTTCGTCCCGGCCAGCGTGACCCCACTTCAGTCAATTGGCCCCGACCATGTCGTGATAAACCTCGACGAGGAGCCTTCGGAAAAAGAGGCCGACGACCCCGAAGAGGAAGCTGACGCTGAGGAAGAGGACGAAGAAGCAACTGAGGAAGAGGTTAAGGACGAGGGGACTCCTGTTGCTTCTACTAGCCAAGCTGAAGGAGAAGCTTGGGTCGCAGGCGCGTCATCTTCCCAGCCGCCGAAGAAGAAGAAGAGGAAGATCGTCGCACTCGACCCCGATGAAATACCTCCCCGAACAGGAAGGGACCCATGTCCCTACTGGGATTGCTTCACTGATCAAGAAGGGATAGATCTCTTCCGAACAACATATCACGTCCCTGACGACGTAGTAATCTCAACAATCCCTGGGCCTCGGATACGATTCTCCGACGAGCACATCACTGTGCCCCTGATGGCCATCACCGAAGGTGGCCTCAGGTTTCCAATGCACAGGATCTTGAGGCAGATCCTCCAATTTTTTGACCTCACTCCATGCCAGCTGAGTGTGAATTCCTGCCGAATCATCCACTCGATCATAAAGCTGGCCGAGGTAAAGATGTTCGACCTCCAAGCCCATCACATTTTCGAGAACTACATGATGTCTCGGAATGTGAGATATTCAAGCTTCTACTTGTGCTCCCGAAGGAATATGGTGAAGATCATTCCCGAGGGTATGTACGATTCAGAGAAGTGGGCTTCGGACTACGTCGAGGTTCGGGGAAATTATGAGTTTCCCCCTGGTCAAGATGATCGATTTTACGTCGCCAAGGCAAGGGGCAATCCAAGTAAGCAAAACTCACTTCATTGCATTTGATGTTAATACGCATTGCTCGGTTCAATTTTAACTTAAATGCTCATTCCCTATTGCACTGAATATTTTTCTTTTCCCGTGTTGTGTTCGGCAGATACAACAAAGATCAACAAGAATTTGCTAAGGCTTGCCAAAGGTTGCGGACTTGCAAATTTCCTGTTGACTATTCCGAGCGAAGAGAGGGACGCTCCAACCATCTTAGAATACGACGCCACTTACGGAGGAAGAATCCGAGGAAAGGGGGTCGAAGGAAGCTCAAAGAAGAAGAGCACTGCAGTTGACCTCACCGAGGATCAACTTCCTGACTCGGAGAAGCCCCTTCGAGGAATCGTGCGTCTACCCACCGAAGGAACACCATTTGCCGAAGAAGACATGCCTCCACGAAGTATGAGAGCTGTCCTCCAGGCGAAGCTGAAGGAGAAGAAGGCCAAGGAACAGGCCAAAAAGCAAGCATCTGGGGTGACTGGTGCTTCGGGTTCAATACCGAAGCCCAGCGCTCCGGGCAAGGAGACAGCTCCCGACGCTACCGCCCAAAAGCGTCCAGCATCTCCCCCTGCCCCGGCTGATAAGCCATCCAAGAGATTCAAGGTCACGGCCAAGAAGGCTTCGACCTCGGCCGCTGCAGGCAAGTCTCCCAGCGCCGAAGGACAGGAATGGGGAGAAAAACAAAAGGGGAAGGGCAGCGAAGAAGAAGCTCCGAGCGCCGAGCTTCATCACCCCTCAAGGCAAACAAATCCTACGTACCGACAGCCTCATCGATGACCCCTCCTTGGCCTTTACCCTACACGCTGGGCTCAGGCTGCCGAGGGATCTCAACGCTCAGGTGTCCCTGAAGACGGCACTGAGCGACTACTACTACTTCGCCGGCAGGGTAAGCTCTTCGTTAGGTTGTAAAGCATAAATAATTTTCCAACTGTTTCTCTTCGGAGTCTCATATTTGATTCTTACCTGCAGGCTACTCAGTCCATTATGAGCGCCCAATGTCATCTCATCGAGCATGACAAGAAGGAAAAGCTCCTCCAGCAAAAGGTGGAGTTGCACCAATCCACGACCGAGGACTACAAGAAGTGCCTCCAGCAATCGGAGGACGCCCGCCGAAGCCAAGAGATCACCATCGCCAATCTAAACGATGTGATCAAGGGGCTGCAGGAAGGAGCGGAACAGGCCCGTGCTGAGGGGAAGGACGAAGGGCTGGCTGAGGGAAGAGCTCTTGGCAGAAAGGAGATGGAGGAGGAGATGAGGAACGAGCTGAAGGTCTCCTTTGACAAGGGCTATTACCAGGCAGAGGAAGATGCTGCCGAGCAACTGATGTCTTTACAAGCCGAGCTTCAGGAGGCCCAGCACAAAAAGAGCTTTCTGCTCGGCTTCAACTTCGGTTTCGATCAGACTGGAATCGAAGGTGACGACGAGAAAAGGTCCCTCGTTGAGGTACCTCCTTTGAGGCAGCAGAAATTCAAGGGGAGCCGCCAGTTCCTGAAGAGGCTGCCAAGGATGCGGCCCAGCCAGACAACACCGAAGCCCCTCCAGCTAATCAACGAGTCACTCCCTCGGCTACAATTACTCCCGAGGCCCAGATTTAGGATTGTTTTGTTTTGCTAGTTTGCTTTTGTTTGTTTTGAACTTTGAAGAACTTTGAATTGGGACGTTCGGCTCCGTACATGTTGGAGTTTTCCGAACGTAGTTTGTATGTAATAGATTTATCTGTGGATGCTCGTTTTTGCTCGGATAATATGTGATATTTCCTCGTTTTCCACGTTGATATCTTCTCTTCGATATATCTGTTCGGATATTGCATCTGTGTTTGACCGAATGCCACAACTTTTGCTCGGTTTAATTGGTTTGGATAACATTATATGTCCGAGGATCCACAGTTAAAAAAAAGTACCATGTGAAACGCATGTGGACCGTGCTTCTGTTCCCACATTGAAAGTACCATGTAAAACTTGCTTATCTGTATCTGTACCCACATAATAGCCCCCCTGCCTTCGGGCTGTCTTAGTCAGAAAAACAGCACGAAGGCAGAAGGATGGGTACAGAAAGCCAAGGTGGAATGCTCGGTAAAAGTACAAGAGAATCGAGGTAAAAGTGCCAGAGCCCAAAAGCGATATCCCGGGCGAGATGGGCTACCCTCAAACGAAGTAAAAGTACCGAACAAGCGAATAAGCCGAACGAGTGAGTTAACCGAACGGAGCGGACCACAAAACACCCGTAGGTTTACATGCCGAACAAAAGATAAAAACGAACAAAACGCGAGAGGTACGCGAGGCTAGCCATGGAACTTTCGAAGGTTTTGGGCGTTCCATGGGTTAGCAATCAACGTTCCATCCATCTCAGCGAGCTTATAAACACCGTGGCCTATTTTCTGAACCACCCTGTAAGGGCCTTCGTAGGGATTTTTAAGCTTGGTCAACTTCTTGGCTTCCACAACCATCCGAAGAACGAGATCACCAACTTGAAATGGCCGAGCACAGACGTTCTTATTGTAACCCCAAGCAACTTCCTGTTGATAAGCAGCATGGTGTAAGTTGGCGTTGTCGCGGAGTTCCTCGGCGAAGTCCAGCTCAGCACCAACCAAAGCATTATTGTCCACAGGATTGAAGTTTTCTGACCGAACAGTAGGAACGAGCGCAGAAAGGGGCAAGACAACTTTCATGCCGTAAGCCATGGAGAATGGGGTTCGGCCAGTGGAACGTCGCGGGGTCGTACGGTAACTCCACAGGACGTGAGGAAGCTCGTCAACCCATTTGCCGAGCTTACGATCCAAACGGCGCTTCAGCCCCCGAGTGATGGCTTTATTTGAAGCCTCGACCTGTCCATTGCCTTAGGGGTAGGCCACCGACGAAGTGTGGATCATAATATGATGGCGCTTGTAGAAGGATTGGATTGCGGCTGCCACAAACTGGGTGCCATTGTCCGAGAGAATGGCATAGGGGACGCCGAACCTAGAAATGATGTGCTTCCAAATAAAGCGCTCAACATCCGAAACTGTCGTCTTGACCAAGGGCACGGCTTCCACCCACTTGGTAAACAAGTCCGTAGCAGTAAGCAGATACTCGAACCCGCCTGGGGCCTTTGGTAGCTTACCCACAATGTCGAAGCCCCATACAGCAAACGGCCATGGACTGGTGATCATCTTGAGGGGAAAGGCTGGTTGGTGAGGTATGTAGGCATGCTTCTGGCACCGAACACAGCGCTTAACATATTCCTCGGATTGCTTGACCATCTTCGGCCACCAGTACCCTTGCGTTAACGCTCGGTGTGCCATCGTCCGGCCACCTGAATGCCCACCGCAGTTGCCCATGTGTAGCTCGTCCAAAACGCTTTGAACTTGATCCTCATGCACCACCCGAAGATCTGGACCAGTGAACATGCGTCGGTACAGCTGTCCGTGGGGGTCTAAGAAGTAGTTAGCTGCTCGGCAACGAACCTTGTGGGCTTCCCGCTTATTCTGTGGAAGGGTTTGGTCCTTCAGGAAGGCAATAACAGGGTCCAGCTGACTTGGGCCAAGGGGAACGGTGCTGATCGAGCAAACTGCGAGCTTGAAGCTCGGATTGACAACTTCATCAAAAACTATGGTGCGAGCGCCAGCAGCCTTGTACACCGAAGCAAGACCCGCTAAGGCGTTGGCATGAGCATTATGCTCCCGTGCAATCCATTCCACTTCCACTCGGCCAAATTGCTTCAGCAGGGCCAACACATGGCTGACGTAAGCATTCATCCGAGCATCCTTCGCTTGGTAATCATCATTAAGATGACCCACGACCAGCCGAGAGTCACAAAAGACATGAACCGAACCTGCCCCCAGCCGAAGAGCAAGCTGCAGCCCCGCAATGAGAGCTTCATACTCGGCTTCGTTGTTGGTGGCAGGGTAGCCAATTGACATTACATGCTCATGTACAGTACCAGCCGGAGAAACGAGCACAATTCCAGCTCCAGCCCCGTTGACGTTTGAAGCACCGTCCACCGTCATTTTCCACGCATCACCGGAGAAAAGCTTCCACTCCTTCTTCGGCTTTCGTGTGCCCAAAGTGAACTTTGTCCGAAGAGACGCTCGAGGAGGTTCACTTCACTCAAAATGTTCTTCGGCCTCGGCTAGCCGTGCTTCTTCGGCAGCCGTTGCCAGTGCATTCTCTTCGTCTTTGAGCCCAGGAGTAAGCTCAGCAAAGAAATCTGCCAAAGCCTGTCCTTTGATAGCCGTCCGCGGCTCAAACTGGACGTCAGAGTTGGCCGTCTTGAGAGAATTTCAGAATCCGGCTGGACAAACATGTTCTCCGAAGAACCGCCTTCAGAGGAAACTCAGTGAGGACCACAATCCTATGGCATTGAAAGTATGGCAATAGGCTTGTTTTAGAGGACACGAGTGCTAAAGCCAACTTTTCCATAGGCAGATACCTCGTATGAGAGTTCGTCATCGTCTTGCTGGAAAAGAAGATGGGTAAGTGATCCATTCCTTCCTTCTGAACAAGAGCAGAACTGGTGGCATGATCCAAGACCGCCAGGTATAGATATAGATCCTCTTCGGGCAAGGGTGTGACGAGGAGTGGAGCTTGTGCAAGGTATTCTTTTAGGGATTGCAAAGCCACATCACATTCCTCAGTCCACACAAACCTTCGCCGACTGGTCTTTATTGCCTGGAAGAAAGGTCTACAAAGATCTCCCGAACGTCGGATGAAACGACTCAACGCAGCTACCATGCCTGTGAGCCGTTGAACTTCCTTAATTGTAATTGGAGATCGGAGCTTTTGCACGGCAGTGAGCTGGATCGGATCAACTTCTATGCCTCGGCGGCTAACCATGTAGCCGAGGAACTTCCCCGAGCCTACTCCAAACGCACATTTTTCCGCATTGAGGCGGAGCTTATGTTCCTTCAGAATGGCAAAGATTTCACCCAAGTGCCGAAGGTGTTCCCGAGCGAACTTGCTCTTGCACACCATATCGTCAATGTACGCCTCCATGATCTTGCCGAGCTTAGTGAGGAACATCTTGGTGATTGCTCGTTGAAATGTAGCCCCTGCATTTTTCAACCCGAACGGAACGACATTGTAACAATACGTTCCTCGGGGAGAAATGAAGGCTGTCTTCTCTTGATCATCTTCGGCCAGGGCAATTTGATGATAGCCCCGGTATGCATCCATGAAGCTCAATCGCTCGTATCCAGCCGTGGCGTCCACCATTTGCTCTATCCGAGGAAGGGGGAAGCGATCCATCGGACAAGCATCATTAAGGTTGGTGAAGTCAACGCACACTCGGAGCTTTCCATTATTCTTCGGAACAACGACCGGGTTTGCCAGCCACGTCGGGTACAAAATTTCTCGGATAGCCCCAGCCTTTAACAGTTGATCGACCTCGGCCATCACTGCATCCACGTGCGAAGGGGCCGAACGCCTGACCTTCTGAATAACAGGACGCCTGTTCGGATCAACGTTTAGGTGATGGGAGGCAAAAGCAGGATCCACTCCAGGCATTTCCTCGGGAGTCCAAGCGAATACTTCGATGTTTTCTTTGAGGAAATCGAACATCTCCGTACGCTCGGTCTCGACCATAGAACTGCCGAGAAGAAAGTACCGGCTTCCATCCTCCGTTATTGGCATCTTGATGAGTTCTTCGGCTGACCTTTGTTCGGCAGGAATGCCTACGTCTTCCAATACGGGGGTGTTGGTTGTGTCGACACATTGTACCTTCAAGTAGCTCGGTTTATTGGTCACCGTGCTGATGTAACATTTCTTCGACTGGACCTGGTCTCCCCAAAGGCTCTCCTGTCACCCATTCCATCCGACGAACTTCATCACCTAGGGCAACGTTGATGGGACTGCCTTCATCTCGTGTAGCCAGGCTCGACCGAGGATAACGTTGTAGGGGCTCGGAGAGCTAACCATTACGAATTCGACGTTAACCACTCGGGAACCGGCACGCACGGTAAGGGTTATCAGCCCAAGAGGCCAAACTGGATCCCCTGTGAAACTGACGAGCGGGGTGGCAGCTAGCCGAAGCCTATCCGGTGAAAGCCCCAGACTCTTATAGGTGGACTGGAACATCACTTCGGCCGAGCTTCCCTGATCGATTAACACTCGCTGCACTGTGGAAGAGTCTACCGTTACAGTAACAACCAGAGCGTCGGCGTGTGGCATTTGTACTCCCCGCATGTCTTCGGCCGAGAAGGTTATCAGTCCTCCGAGGCTCGGGTCTTCCCATTTGCGTTTCGGCGTTGTTCCTACGTTGCAAACGGACAGAGCAGCAACAGCTTTATCAATTTCCGTACGAAGCTCGGCAGCCTTTCCTTCGGACACTAAACCCTGGATCACGCCAACGAGATTTCCAACTACGGGAGGGGGAGGAGGAAGTGGGTTTCGTCGAAGGTCGATCCATTGGTTAAGATGTCCTGCTGCAGCCAGTTCTTCAAGGTATCGTTTGAAGGGTTGACACTGGGTGGTGTAATGGCCACGCTCTTTATGAAAGGAGCACATCCCAGGTCCGTTGCCTGCCGTACCGAGAAACCTCGTTGGCCAAACGAAAAACAAAAGTTAGTCAATTATGCTTAAAAGCTTATAGATTGGCTTGGTGAATGCGGTACACTCGGCAACGTATTCCTCGGGCCTCGGATCCCTTCGTGTTTGTTGCCAAGGCTGCTGCTGTGGGACCTGGGGAGGTTTGGGCTTGTTGTTCGGTTTATTTGCTCTTGAGCCTGAACCGTGCTGCCCATTCTGCCCTTGCCGAACGTTTGCAACATGTTTCTTCGCTGTTGTGGATTTTGGTGCTTCTGCGTTCTTCGGAGCGTTTCGCTCGGCAACTGCCTCCTCGTGGACGCAGTCCTTCTCTATGATGACCATTAGGTCGCCCATTGTCTTTGGTGGATTTCTGGATAAGTCTCGGAACATTGCCGAAGCTGGATCCAACCCGTTCATGAAAGATTCCGCCGCCACACTTTGATCGCAATCAGGGATCAGGTTATACACCTCCCACTAACGTTCGGTGTACGCCCGAAGAGTCTCCTCCGGTGTTCTCCGCATATTTACCAGCATGGAAAGCGTCTTTGGTTGAATGTTGCTTGTTACGAACCGTTTCGTGAATTCCAACTCCAACTCGTTGAAACTCTTGATGGACTTCGGCTTGAGCTGATTATATCACAACATAATGGGCTCACTTAATGTAAGAGGAAAGATCTTACACATGAGTGCGTCGGTGAAGTTGTGGAGGCTCATCGTTTGATGAAATCGACAAACGAACGCAACAGCATCCTCCTTTGCCTTGTAGCGTTTGACGTTCGGCATGACAAAACGGTCTGGAGGCCGTTCTTGTTGAATGGCGTCGATGAAGGGGGATGCCTTTGCCTTCCCGAGCTTGGAGTCGTCCACAGGTACAGGTGCGGGTGGAACGACCGGCGCTGGAGCCTCTTGCCGAGCCTCATTGTTTGCCCTTGGTTCCCGGTGGCGGCGCCTATGTTCCCGCGGGACATGATGACGATGCCGAGCTTCATCTGAGGACTCCGGATGTTCCACCCTCGGATCTTCGTATCGAACGTTGCGAGGGTCTCCTCCTTTGGCCACAGCTTGGTACACCACTGGCTTTCCCGTGTATTGATCATACAGGACAATGGTATTGGTATGCTCGGATCGCGTTCCCCTGCTTGTAGTTCGTTCACCGCGCGAACCTGCAGCTCGGTGACCCCCGGGGTTGCGTTCGGTTCGTGACCTGGATTGCTCTGATGCTCGGGAAGCTGGCTCGTTCGTAGACGAGGTGGCGGGTCGTTGAGATTTATGGGCCTTTTACCGTCCGCCCGCTCTAGTTGTCTTCGGCTAAGGCGATGTGTCCGTCCCGAAACTCCCGTCCTAAGAGTTCCGGCCGTGAAGTGTGTTGCCGAGGAACGTGAACTCTCTTCCCTGATGACGCTTGCCACACGCGGACGAGAGGATGTTGGAGGATCCCTAGGAGTGCGTTCGAGCCTATCGAAGACGGTGCGACGCTCAGAAGGAGCTCCTTCGGATGTTTGGGTTTGGTGCGTCCTTCGCCTTCGTTTTTGAGGTTTCTTCGGCTGGCTTGGTTCGGCCAGATGGCCTAGGACAGGGGTTACAGCCGGGCCTCCATCCCGTGCTTCGAGACGTTGTTTTAGGAGGGCTATAACAGCTGCCTGACGCTTCTGCTCTGCCAAGGCAATGTCAAGTTCGGTTGGTGGATAGCTCAGTGGACGAGCAACTGGTTGCGTAGTCCCAACGGTGTGGCTAGGCTCAGCGTTCAGAGTGCCGTACCCAGCTAGACCGAGGGTAAAAGTTTCCTGGGCCAGGTGGAGGTAGGCGTTGTGCCATTTCCGACGGTGATAAAGGAAGGAGTGAGGGAGATCTGAGGTTGAATACAGGTCCACGTCCTGCTAGGATATGTCTTCCCCAGCGGAGTCGCCAATTGTGGGGGGCTGTTTTCAACCTGGACCTCCTGAACCCTTTAGCCTCCTTGATTGAGCTATGGAAAGATGATGTGGCCCGCCGGGTACCTGCAAACCGGAGGGTGGTGTTCCTCTGGGTAGCAGCTCCGACGATTAAGTTAGTATGAGAAGGGTGAATATGTGAGGTAATATTTGCTAGGAAAAGAGGAACTGCTTATATGAGAGGGAGAAGAGTGTATCAGCCCTTCTTTGGAGTAAGAACCTCTATATTTATAGGGAGAGGAGTCTTCCGTGCTAAGCAAGCGGCGTAGGACACACGCTGCCTTACGCTTTCGGATGACATCACCTGTCAGAGGCATTTAATGAAGGCCGCCTTCCCAGGTTTGCAGAGGCACATGGGTTCATGTCAGGCACGTCACATCACGAAGAGGCGTCACGGCAGTGAGAAGAGAAGGCAACTCACGTATCATGTGGAAGGTTCTAGAATGTTCTGTACCAGCGGTTTCCGAGCAAACCGGTCCCGAAGGGGATATTACAGGCCGAACAAATGGAGATCAGAATGGGGAAGTGTTCTGCCGAACAAAAGATCACTCCGCCGAACAAACTAGTGAGTACCGTTATTCGGCGAGCTGCACCTGATCCTCCTTACGTTCGGTGAAGGGTGGATGACGTGTCTTCGGTCCAATTCAGTCCTCAACGGACTGAGACAACTGAACGATGGACCCCAGGTGTGACTCTTTTGAATCTTGTGAACCCTTCGGATATTTCGGCCCACGACATGTAGCAAGTCATGGACTTCTCTCCATGTTGTCCCCACCAACCTCCCAAACATCTCTGGTAGCTCCACATATAAGCAAGTACTTGAGAAGTGTGAGTAATTGGGGGTTATTTAACCAGTGCCAATAGAGAGTTTTAGCTATGGGGCAATTAGAAGTCTCAACTAAGTTATTGAGTATGAACGTTAAGGTATTACTACTCGTCTCATCCAAAAGAGTGGTAGAAGTAAACCTATTAGGATGGAATCTTCTTTAATATTGGCTGCTTTCCTTCAATTGCCCATAGGGTTTTTGGATTTGGTGTGGGTGGTTGGGTGGGTGTGTGAACCTATTATTTAAATTCCTTGTAGCAAGATGATTATATGTACTTGCATTAGTCAAATTAATGAATACTTTAGGGGTTAATATTCAAACTATGCTAGAGAATGGACATTTTAAATATCTTTGATTGAAGTACCAAAAGTTGAACAAAAATGAACACACTAATTGGAGAAATAGTTCAATGAAGATGTCAATACTTTAAAGGTTGCAGTTAGCAAACCTTGGTACAAATATATAATCAAGTGAAACCACATGTAGAAGTATCTCAACTAAAGTTTGGCATTTGTAGTTAAATCAGTGTTCATGCTTTTCTTTCTCTAATTATTGGCTTGCGGTGCTACGCAAAATGGTGTGTGTGGTAGTGGGCAATTCTGTGGTAACAGCAGTTTGGATTTTGGTCAAGCGTCGATGTGCTGTTTCAATGGAGCGATCCTGTTACGTAGTTGTGGTGCCACCAATACGAGTGTTTTAGTTGTGTAGCTGTGATTATGGCAGCATAATATCATTGTAGTAGTCCATAGTATTAGTATCGATTTTGATACTTTAGTCCTTATTAAGCATGTTCATCCCTTGAAAGCTGCTTCCATTGGCATGAGTTAGTCCTCTACCGTCTGAACCTGGCACATCCTGAGGCCTATTTTCGTAGCTTTCAGCGGTATTGTTTTGTTGTCCCTCGACCCTCATTGGCTGATTTCTTATTATTCTTGGTTTTAGCATGTCAGCACAACTCATTCGTTTTTCTGCTCTATATTCATTATTTTGTTCTACTTTTACACTTTCTAGTTAACGCATTAATGTTCATACAACTCCTTGCAGTTTCTATTCTCAAAAAATGGAGAGCTGCAGCAATACTCCATCCATTATGATTGGAAAGGAAGATCAACGGTATCTTGGCAATTTTCGGGATAGTAAAGTTAATTTGCAGATATTTTTCGGTCTGATAGTGGCTTAGGAACGATGATTTTATCTTAGGGAACAGGGGAAATTGTTTTTGCACGTCAGTCGGATGCTCTGGCGGCCATTGATAGATATGACAATATGCGGCTTCATGGAAAACGAATGAAAATTGAGTTGGTCGTAGGAGTCAGCAATAGCTCTCCTCCAGCTATGCCTCCAGTTACCAAAGACTTGGTGGAAAATCCTTTTAGATGGTATGGGACTTTCTGTTCTTTCGCTGTCTGTCATTTTTTTCATTTTATTTCCCGTAATCATTGGTGTCATCTTTTTCCATTTGTCTAATAGCAAGATTCCAAAGGACGTGGCTGTCCTTAAAAAGCTGAGGAAGGGCAAGCATGAGTCCCTCAGGAATTATGTTAGAGGATATTGGGCAATGTACGATGAGGTTGAAAAGAACACCTGCTCTGAACAGCTCGCTGTAGCTTTCTTTAAGCAAAGCCTGCCGCATGGCGACCGTTTGTGGACTTCCCTTGTCATGAGCCCTGTGTCATCAATCGCAGAATTGTATAGCAGAGTGTCGAGGTATGTGATGCTTGAGGACGTTCTAGGACGCAAAGGGTATGCGAAGTGTGAGTACACTCGATGAAGGACAGGGCCGAAGTTCGGCGAGGTTCACTGTGCCCACAAGGCTGTTAGTTACACCCATAATGCTGCTGAAACATTTTTTGACAAGTGTAATGCTTACTGAAACATGAGTATTTGGAAACAGGTATGTAACATTTGACTTTTCAAAAAAAAAAAAAAAGATGCAGGTATGTATATATCATATCTATGTAGATTCAGCGGGTTTAGTTGAATTGGTTCGCTGATTTTGGAAAAAGGAGAGTAGCAAAATCAATTCCATATGCATTGTGTTAATCGACTTGGTCATCTTCTGCCAATTTTTTCAGTCATTGATACTGGAACCAAGCAGAGCCTTGTACTGCGTAGAGCAAGTTGATTCCCGTCTGACTTATGTTGACCAAATATAACCAGTTTAAACGATAAGAAATCGTAAATGAAATCAACGGCCTATATGCGTGCGAAGTGCATATAATCGGAGATTTGGTTTTGGGGTTATGGTGCAACTTGGCCGTGCATCACTTGTTATACGGAAGCTCCGTATAGAATTTAATCCCGTGTTGGATTATATACGAACCTTTGCTATGGGTACACCATTTGGTGTAGGTTACATGTACACCATATTTTGTGGGACCTACTTTAGGATTCCACGTAAATGACTGGAGTCGTTCAATTGTTTTGAAACATTTTTTAGGGCAATTTACCTCTAGGTCCAGAAAATAGAAAGTAATTCCCACCAAGTTTTCTCTAATTAATGAAACACTAAAACCCTATGAAAGTGCCTAAAACTCCCAATACTGAAAGTGCTTAACTCTTAGGGCACCCTATGAAAGTGCCTAAACCTCAGGGTACCCTATAAAAGTGCCTAAAACTCTAGGGTACCCAATAAAAGTGCCTAAATAGCTAAAACCCTATAATAGGTAAGTGCACCCTAAAACTCCTATGAAAGTGCCTAAACCTAAACCCTATGGCTCTATGAAATCACCTAAACCTAAACTCTAGGGTACCTTAAACCCTAGGGTATCCTAAAATCTAAAATCTTAAGGTGCACTTAAAACTCAGAGTCTAAAATCCTAGGGTACCCTAAGATTTTAGAGTACCCAAGGGTACTAGGGTACCCATTAGGGTACCATAAAACCCTAGCATATCCTAAAACCCTAGGGTGACATTTCTATTAATGGTAAATGTATTTTTGTAAAAGTGGACTTAGTGGTAATTAAGTATTTCATCTCTCCTTAATGGGAATTAAGTGTCACTTTTCTATACTTAGAGGTAATTTTCTCCATTTTTTAAGGGTCCTAGTTACAAAATCAACTCAATCAGATATCAGTAAGAGCTTGATAGATTCTTTACTTAATTTCCTGTCAGAAAATAAAATTGGACATAGACCGGGACAAAATTAGGATTTCATAGACGAGGGGGCTGGCCACAGCATGAATAATACTAACATTTTCATATTTTAAAGTACAAGAATATTATACATGTAAATGACCAAATACTACCCAATGCAAAACACAATATCTACGTGCTCTTAACAAATCAAAAACAACTAAAAGATGAAAAATAAATAAAAGTTTCTCAATACGTTAGACCTCAACCATGTATCGAAATGAAAATTCAACGATATGTTAGGTCTGAAAGTCATCTATGATTGAGTTGGAACTAATTTTGGCAGCAATTTTCTTCCCAATAAATACTCCATAACCAAAGCACTTGTGAGAAACTCGTCCCCCATTCGAAGCCTAGTTTTGACAATAGTCATAATTGAAAATGTCATTTCTGATACACCATTTTTTTTATTCAAGGGGCCCACCGTATATCGTTGTGATATTTTTTTTAAAAAAAATACTTAGATTAATTATTTAACAAATTGTGCAGTTCCGATCTTTTGTGAGAGATCCCTAAATGGGTTCTACATAATGCAACAAAATTACAGAAAATTACCTGTGGGTCTAGAAAGTCAAGACTTAATTCCCATTTGAGGATGAACTCAATTTTTATTTACCTCTAAGGATACCTCATATGAAGATTACCCTTTTGCCCGTAACTAAATATAATTTCACACTTTATTATTTTTTCAAAGTTTTCATCACCCCCTCCTACCTCCACCCCACAACCATTCCGGCAAAATTTCACTATTTCAAAAAATTAGTGAAATTCACGTGGCTTTGTTTGTTTAAGAGTTTTGAGTATTTTAGTTTTGGTAGTGGGTGGAGAGAGAAATATGGTAATGATTGGAGAGAGATAGAGAGAGAAATGAAATTAATAATTGAAAAAATAGGGTAATGATTGGAGAAAGATATAGGGTAATGATTGAAAAACAAAGTTAAAACAAAGTGAAGATGGGAAACGAACAAGGCCTTCAACGATCACTCCAGTCGGTGACTTTTTTTGGCAAAATTTCACTACTTCAAAACATTAGTGAAATTCACTACTTATCAAATTTCACTAGTTTTCAAATTTTACAAATTTTTGCTAGATTTTTCAAATTTCACTAGGTGTAGATTTTACCTAGTTAATTTCACTAGCTTTCAAACTCGTGAATTTTGCTAGTTTTTTGAACTCGTGAATTTTTCACTAATTCAATTTTTCACCAGCTCAGTAGCTATTTAAAAACATAAGCACCACAAATTTCGTGAAATTCACAAGCTTAGACCTCGTGAATTTTACTGGATTTTGAAAACACAACCACCTACTAAGTGAATTTCATTAGTTTCGAGCTCATAAATTTCATTAACTCTCGGCTCGTGATTTCGAACTCGTGAATTTCACTAACTTTGAACTCATTAATTTCACGAGCTTGGAGCTCATGAATTTCACAAAATTTCATAACAGAAATAGAATCAACTACAAAACAACCCAATTAGAACTAAGAAAATATCAGCTTACTGAGTTTCAAAACATCACAAAATAGTTTTTTCAGAAATAACCATGAGCAACTAGTGAAATTCACTAGCGCTGAACAACTGAAGTTCTACTCACACATTTCATCGAATAGTTCATGTGCATAAAGTTCTCGATGGAATCATCATTAGGCAAAATATTTGGTCTTCACATAAGAAGTAATGAATCAAAAGGGACAAAACGAAAGTAAGGAGTTTGGGGCTCTGTTTGGAACCCAGGGAAAAGAAAGGAAAAGAAAGGAAAATTAAAGAATTTTTCTTCCCATTGTTTGGTTAGAAGAGAAAGTGAGAAGAAAATAAAGATTTTGAGTGTAGTGAATAGTATATTTTCCCTTCTCTTTTCCTCTCATTTTCCTTCCCTTTTCCTTTCCTTTCCTTTCTTTTCCTTTCTGCAGATTCCAAACAGAGCCTAAATTATTTCTCTTGTTCCTCCAAAATTTGTCCAATCGATTTACCTTTCTCTCGCAATTCCACTTCAATGTCCTCTTGTGACTAATTTCCTCTGACCACCGAACTCACTGGCAGCGTTGGATATGTGGCTCCGTGTCGTCCCCATCGGAGCACGTTGAGAGAGAGAAGATGAAGATCTATTTGTGAGATCTCCTGAGGAGAGTTGTCGGTGCTGAAGGAAGGGGTTAGAGAAGAGCGAGAAGTCATCTTGGGTAAATTGTTTTGATGGTTCTGATTCGACGGCACTATCGTCGCGGTCATCGTACTTCGACAATGTTGAAGGAGTGGAATTGTGAGAGGGGAGAGAAGTGGGGAAGAAGATGTGAGGGAGGAGGGGGCAATTTTGGAAAAAATAATAAAAAATCCTTACCGGTATTTTTAGGGCCTGTACTTCGAGGGAAATAGACCTCGTAAACTAAACCGGCCCGTAAGTCACTGACCAAATTACCCATGATTTTATTCATATACACGGTTCGTGGCATGACCTGATCAAAGTCGTGTTCAAGCCTTTTTAAACACCAGACAATGGCGGGCCCGAGACGACTGCATATTTGACCCGAACTGACGGTCCAGAATCCAGACCCGGTCCAAAGCTCTGACCCGCTAATAGCAGTACATACATACACAACGTATATAATATATACACGGTTTGTTTGGCGACGATCTTGGACTCTTGATAAATCTGTAACCGTCCGGCAGCATTTCCTACATTTCAAATTCTCTCTCTCTCTCTCTCTCTCTCTCTCTCGAGGAGTAGTAGTTGTAGACTAGTAATAGTAGAGATATTAAACACCGGTGGGCTTGGACTTGAAGTTGATCGCATTAACGTATCAAAAAAAAAAGAAGTTGATCGCATTATTTGAGGAAGACTTTAGGGTCATCGCTTTGGGGTCCCATCTCAAAAGTTTCCCCATTGATTTCCCAGCAAAATCCTTACTTCTCTCAAGACCCAAAACATTACTCAGGAGTCAGGTCTCTCTCTCTCTCTCTCTCTCTCTGAACTGATTTTCTTGTACTATTGAAGATAAGGTTCTGTTTCTTGTGGTTGTTATTTAATCCACAAAAGCATATTTTTTCTTGCACTTCTCAATTCCCTTTCTTTCTTTTTTTTTTCAAGAATCAGGCAATTGTTGAGACTATGGCTCGGAGGAATATGATGTCTTTTTGTTCCTTACCCAATTTCAGGGCAAACTTTCAGGTTTGTTGGCTTTTTTTTTCTTTTATTTATTTCCCACATTTTCTTCGTAAGTGTAAACTGGGTTATTATACTCGAATCATTTTTCGCTGCACATGTTCTTTTTTCTCCCTTTTCTTTTTTTCCTTTTTCTTGTTTTTTTTTATGAGTAGTTGTGGATATGTACGTAGATTTGTATGGGGTTTGATTGGAATTGATGTATAAGTCAATTGCTCGTGTATTTGTTTCACGGCTTATTAGGAAAGACATGGACAGGCTTGTTCTCGTAAGGAACCCAAAAAAATCTTGAATTTACCATTTCATGCATTGGTGGAGGAGCCAAAAGATTTAGACTTTATGAGGTCGTCTCTTCCAAGAACTTAAGAATAATAGTTACCAAAAAAAAAGAACTTAAGAATAATGCATCTTTGTTCCCCCGGGAGAAAAAATTTTCTAACTTTTTTCCACAAGTTACTAAATGTGAATGTGTTCAACAATTTACGAGAAAAGTTAGAATTTTTGTTGACAAAAATAAATTTTTTAAGTTTTCGTTGCGCAAACTAGATAAGTTTTGGTTACACGGGGAGAATATATATGTTTACACACAGAGTGGTCCGTGTAGGTGTACATTTATTTATACATGCGGGTGTGTTCACGTATTTTTAATACTGTGATGATTCTTCCTTAACATGAGAGATACAGTTTGATTTGCTAAATAGGGAGTCTTAGTTTACTTGCCCAAGACATAGAATTTGTTGGTGGAAGATTCTTTCATTTATAAATCGGATGCGATCAATGGTGCCAATTGGATTTTATAGAAACACATATGTATTTGAAAACAATACTCCTGGTTAAAAGTTTGTTATTAAGCTTTTCTTTTTTTGGTGCAGCGCAAACCATCTGTCATTTGATGTTTTTATTTAAGTAATTGGTTGATATGAAACTTCGATAGTCAATTTGACATAGTTGGCATTCTTTGTGGTAGCAGGGGAGAACAAGCCAGGTTGAGCTTGGTGCACACACCATTAAGTCTCATGGAGCCAAAATTGCAAGGAATCATATGCATGACTGGTTTATTTTGTTGCTTCTTGTGGTCATAGAGGTTGTACTATACGTTATACACCCGTTTTACCGCTTTGTTGGGAAGGACATGATGACAGACCTTAAATATCCATTGAACGAAAACACTGTCCCCGTGTGGGCTGTTCCAGTGAGTTTATCGTCTTATTTCATTAATGTCTTTATACGACTTATAGAAGAAGTATGGATAAGGGCAAGATATTTATTGAAGCAATAATGTTCTCATTATTTGATGTAGTACTAAACTACCTTGTAAGACCGAATTCAGTAACTTCTACTCTCTTTATCTGTGTTTTTCAATGTATATTTGGTAACAAAACATTCAATATCTGCAAAAATCATACTTTAGGTGTATTGCTCTTTTCTTGTATTTGTGAACAAGTTGATGCCTAAATGTTTGCAAGAAATAGATTATACCAATGTCTCAATTTGACCATTAGCTGATTTCATTCTTAAAGTTGTACTTTTTCAATGTTTGTCCACACAGATAGGCTCAATTATGTTACTCGTACAAATATTTACGAACTTTAGAAGGGTCATCATGAAATTGATCAGCAAATACATCATTACGACCCATACTAAGCTCAATTCGCTGAAGTAGTGGATATGAGATTGTTGAAAAGTGACTAAAATTTTCAAACATAATCCTGTGAGTATGCCAATACAAACATTGCATGTGCCATACGATTCTATTATTACGAAATTTACAATCTATACTTGTAATGAATTCATGTGAAAACTGAAAAGTAATTTCTTAGTTGTCATGGCGAATTCTTACAAGAAATTATAACTAATGAAAACTATCCTTGATGCTCCAGATGTACTCCGTTCTGTTGCCTATTGTGGTTTTCCTCGTCTTCTATCTTCGACGGCGAGATGTCTATGATCTGCACCATAGCATACTAGGTAATCATATGTTTTATGTTTTCAATTTCCATTCCGATGCCCTCTTCTTGCTCTTAGAAAATGGAGTACCTCCTTGTTTGATCCATGACTCATACGCATACTATATGCAGGCCTCTTGTATGCTGTCTTGATAACTGGAGTCCTCACCGATGCAATAAAAAATGCAGTTGGCCGGCCTCGCCCTGACTTCTTTTGGCGTTGTTTTCCAGATGGCATTGCTGTATGTTGTCTGTAGATTATTTATGAAATATTGGAAAATACTGGAGTAATCGTATAATTCTTTGTCATCTTTCTCTCCAGAAATATGACCGGTGGGATAATGTGATCTGCCATGGTAAAGATAGTGTGATCAAAGAAGGACACAAGAGCTTCCCAAGTGGTCATGCTTCATGTGAGCAACACTCCCTGGTTCCATATGAATGAGAATTCATGACATTCTTTTAGCTATTGGTTTGTAATGTTTGATGTTCTTCGTGAACCTTTTTTATAATAATAATAATAATAATAATAATAACAATAATAATAATAAAACTTCTTTTGCTTTTTAAAGCCAGATTAAGTACATCTGATTTTCTATTGTCTTAAAGTTCTAACACTATATAATATTATAATAGCTTATATATCTTGCGCAGAAAAAGGGTTGGTAGGGCTTCATTGTAGATTTTTTTCTTTTCAACTATAATCAGAAATGAATAATGTGGTGCGGTGGTCGTAGACTCTTAGTGAAACGAAAGTCTAAAGGTGTTTAATCGTGGTGTGATTTCCTAACATATGGCATATTCATCTTACAAATTGCATTGATTTGCAGGGTCTTTTGCAGGTCTGGGATTTTTCTCGTTGTACTTATCAGGGAAAATCAAAGCATTTGACCGGAGAGGACATGTAGCGAAACTATGCATCGTTTTTCTTCCCCTCCTTGTCGCTTCTCTCGTTGCCATTTCACGCGTGGATGACTATTGGCACCATTGGCAAGATGTGTTTGCAGGAGGTCTCTTAGGTGTGTTTTTCTACCCTTAATAATTCAATGATAGAGGAGAAAGAATAATTATTGGAGTTTGATGTTTGATGGTATGATCACTTGTTGTAGGTCTTGGTGTGGCAACATTCTGCTATCTGCAGTTCTTTCCACCTCCATATGACACAGATGGTAACTTCTGGAGATCTACTTTTAATTTTCTTTTGGGCAGTAGCTCGTTAAAAATTTCTGACCACCTAAATCTTTTCGGTTTCCTCTTGAGTAGCATTATAGATCAACCTGATATTTTTTCTTTTCGGTAAATAAACAACACCAAGTTTAGTTTGCTTTCCCAATAGTTGAAATTATATCACAGAGTGGTCAGCTTCAAACCTATTACCTTATGGTTAATATAGATTGTTTTTTTCATTTCTACGAAGTTGATACAATCTTAGAAATGTATTAAGCCACTCTGCATTTAAACTTTCTAGATTCAGAATGAATCTATTAAACCCACTAACCCAGAGTGTCTGATTTACTGGGCTATCTGTTCAAAGATTCCCAGCTGCTTCTTGCTCACCAAAGCGTGCTGTACTTTAATTTTGACCCCAGTGTTGGGACTTCCTCAGAAACAGCTCTAGAAAATTTACCTCTGGTAATGAAAGTAGTTTCCCATCTTTGGTTTTAATGGGGAATAGAACTTTGTGAATGTTGAATTAAAATGCTAGTGTAACCAATCTGCTCTATTGCACTGGTGATTTCTCCCTTTTGCTCGGTTATCATTCGACTATTTGTAACAGTCATCTTTTTTGGTTGTAGGATGGGGTCCTTATGCGTATTTCCAATCATTAAAGGAAGAGTCGCAACCGAACTCACAACTAGGCCATCCTATGTATGGTTCCAATCTAGAGGTCGTAGAGGCTCAAGTAGTGAATCAGCAAACAGGGCACTACTCAGTATCAGTGAATGATCTAGAATCAGGAAGACGGTAACAGTCTTGTATGTCTCGGAGTGTATGTGTGCAGATTTTGTTCTACCTTAGATTAGTCTTTTATGTGAATGTTTTGGAACTTTAGTATCGACAACATTGTAATTAGCAATGCACAACTAGTCATTGTTACCTTTTGCATGCTTTAGTGGCTGTATAGAACAAGGTTCCACATGTTCAGTGATTGTTTGCACTTGATATTGATGTTCTTGCATTTAGCAGTAACCGCTAAGGCTGTATCTAGATCATGAATTTGCGGAAGAATCTCATATTTTAAACACAACCTAGGCTTCAACGATTGTTGCATACAGCCTCTTCAGTCCCAATAAATCGGCGTTTGGTGAGGGAGATTGGATACAAATCCAATCTTCACTCTGCGTTATCTTCATGGTTGTTCGTGTTCGTAACATGAAGCTTTGAGTTTCCTTAACGAGCAGGCAGGTAGGCATAGAGGATGTCTTATTTGTCATGGATTTATTGGAATGCCTCCCTAAAATCATCTTGTAGCATATGTTCATAGGACAACTTTTTCTGTTAAATTTTTTTTTTTTTGGAATATAGATTAATCTACTACTGTCCGTTTAACCCAATTACAATGTGGGAGGATGCGTACAATGGGATTAATGTCTCCCTTTGTGAGAATGAAAGCTAGTAGAGTGCTAGGTCAGCTAGCATCTTGGATTTTTTGAGGGTGACAGGAAAAGGAAATAGGAAATTGAACGTAGGAAAAGGGAAGACAGCTTTTTTGTTTTTGCTTCTGGTTAGGGAAATTTGTAGAAAATGCTAAGAAAATCAATTTTCTTTTTTCTTGTTTTTGCATTGTTACCCATGACATAAGTCATAAGTGAGGAATTTCATCTTATTCCTTTAGAGCATCTCTAAGGGTTTGAGCTCAGTCAAACTATTTTTTGGCTTGTTACGATAGTATTTTATTAGAATTTGACAAAGTTGCACAAATGGTGTCAAAGCAATTACAGTATTTAACTTAATCTATGATGACCGTTGAATCACTTGAATCATTTCATAGGGGTTTGGACAAAACATGTAGCAACATATGTTTTTTTGATGTGGCAATAAATGGCTTTACAAAGCCATTTATTGTGTCAACACCACGTTCGTCGTTGGGCCTTCATAGAGTGGATTGCTTTTATGGGTCGTCTTTCTACAAAGGACAGATTGCTTAGCTGGGGAATGGGGATTGATGCTAATTGTGTCCTTTGCGTTGGTGCCATGGAGTCCGATGAAGACCTATTTTTTGAGTATCCATTTTCTAAGGAGGTTTGGAAATGGTATTAACCAAGAATCAAATTGCAAGAACTGTTTTGGGGCTGGCTGAGGAAATTGATTGGGTATGTTCTCGGATGATTGGTGCCTTTATCCCTAACAAAATCTACAAGCTCTCGTTGGCAGCTTCTATCTACTGGATTTGGCGTGAAAGGAATACTAGAATATACCAAGGTAAAGCTTTTCCTGCTCCTCTCTTGGGCTCTGACATTATTAATGAAGTTTGGGCATGCCTATGCTCTTGGAGAGGCCTCAAGCGGACTGATGGGAACCGTTTGCTGGTTGATATCTAGGGCTTAAATTCTAGGATTTTTAGTTCCTAGCTGGTTGTCCGTTTTGTCTAGTTCTGTTGTTTTCTATTAGCCAGTGTTTAGGCTTTGGTTCTCATTGATTTCCTTATTAAGGCTCCTTGTTGGTAGCCATTTCAGAGTCTATATTGGAAAACTCTGTATATTCTGTTTGTTTGCTCTATAAAGTAGTTAATTTAACCCCAAAAAAACTTTGGCTTGAGAAACGACCGACCATTGGAATTCATTTTGTGAGATCTGGTGTCAAATAATGACTTTAGTTTCAGATCCTATAGCGTAAAGGTGAAGCGGGCAAACAAAAAAGCAAAAGAAAAAAAAAGGAAGAGAATGAAACAAACTAACTATGTCACTTTCTATCCCTTTCCAAACATGGCCTATCACGTAAATGTTGGGTAACAATTGCGGAAACCTTAAAAAAGCCAAGGAGGCAAGGAAAAAATAAAAATCAATCGAAATTTAGTAACAATTGCCTTTGCTGCATGAGAACTCAACTCTAAATAAGAAAAAGGCATAAATACATGAATTTCTTAAACCTTTAAGCGGTGGATGAGATATGAAACCAAATGTTGTAGTGAATTGGACAGTCACTTTGGAGTAGAGTTATTGTAGTTGGTGAGTGTAGCCTCTTACTTAACTTAAAAAACTAGAGAGCAAGAAAAGTGGAAACTCATTAATTAGGCCGGAGATGGAATATTTGTGGGGAAAACCCAAAAATCCAACCGCAATTAAGAAAACCCAAAAATCCAACCGTTTGCGTCACATCAGTCTTCCCCTCTCTCAAGTCACAGTAATGTATGAATTTTTCTTTATTCTGAAAATATCTTACACTTGTAACATACTTGCCTATTACTATACTACATATCCCAACATAACAATATATTAGGACAAAAAAAGAACTCATGTCCTAATTGTATATGGGAAGAAACGGAGGAAGACAAATGGCAAAACAATTTGAGACTTCGGGTCAGCTCCTGGAAATATATTCCTAATTCAGCGAAAAACCAAAGATTTTGTCATCTTTAGAATATCTCTCCTCAAATTCTGGGTATTGCCACTTGTTAAAGTGGTTTGATTCTTATGTAGTTTGTAATAGGGTTTCTTTGTACAGTTTTTTCTGTATAGTGGGGTTATCCTTGTGGTTTTTGGATGGTTGGTTATAAAATGCATCGTTTACCCAAAAAACAAAAATGGCAAAACATAACGTACTGATATGTGGATGAAACTTATGTTAGAACTGATCTTTGAGCAGTGAAACGAAACACTTATGAACCCAACTTATTAATTATTTTAATCAAAATCTAGAGAAAAAAATGTGAACCATTAGAAATGGGAGTGTGAGAAAAGTACATGAGTACATGAAACCTTCTGTAGCGAATGTAGAAGTGAAACCAAACGTTCTAACAGCAGGTAATAGACTTACATTATCAGCAGGTAATTGTATGTTAATCTTTCCCTTTTGGCAACATAGAAATTGATGGCAGCTTTTCGTTTTTTTATGAGGATGGACATGGTGAGAGTTTAAAGAGTGGGGAAAAAAAAGAGTGGAGGAAGAGAAAAAGTGAGGAGGAGGGTTAAAAAGTGGGGAGAAATCAGTTACTTTTGTTTTCTATATATCTTGCCTTCGGGTGGGGAGGACGTGGGTGGAAAAATACTGACTAACTTGTGGCAGTTGAGGGGAAGTTTTGGGCAGTTTTTTTGGTATTTAAATGTCAAATATATCCTTACAGTTACAGTATTTTTGTATTGGTGTTTGCATTTTTTAAGAAGGTACTTATGAAAAAAAGAAATACATGACACCAAATGCGAGACACCAAATGGGTGCTCTCCCTTTATATATTAGAATACATAGAGGAGGGTCGTCTAAAGCATCCAACATTTCTTTTTGAAGAACAACGGTCCCAATATCGCGTTTAGTTGTTTTGGTCTTCTTGTGGTGTAGAAACCATTGGGAATTGGAATCCACAGCAAATGCTCCAACATAAATAGAAGGTCAAAATCTTTTTCACCCCATGTGGTTTGACCCAAGTAACATATATAAAGCATGTGCGAGGTAGTGCAGAAGCACGAGAGTGAATTGACAGCGCAAGCGTAGACCATTTTGAAGGATTAATGTGACTAAGGTCTAAGGGTTTGACCCATGTGCGAATTACACCATGTCGTTTAGTAATATGCAAATATCCTCTGCGATTTTGGACCAAAGTGCTATCTCTGAGGCAATACTGCGTTTACGTTTTTTTACGAATTCCTGTGCTTCTAGTATTATTTTGTAGAGGAAAGTCCACTTTTACCCCCTGTGGTTATCGTCATGTGTGGATACCCCCCTTATGGTTTAAAACTGACCACATAATCTACCTGTGGTTTTGAACATGTGCGGATAGACCCCATGCCGTCATGTTTTCCATCCATATTAACGGAGGTCTATCTCACACACCTCTAAAATATAATCTGAGTCGTTCATAATGTTTAAATAAATAATAGAGTGATCTAAAAAATCATCTCGATCGGACATCAATAACCCAATGATTTAATTTTTAGTAAATTCAAATTTGAAATTTTAATTTCATAACAAAATCAATTTGACCATGAGCTTTTCATTTTTTGATTGACTTGAATTTTGACATAGACGTAGTACTCATCAAAATTTACAATATCAACGGTTTGGATTCAATTTTTGGTATACGGGATGGTGTGGTTAGATTAAAAAAGAAGAAGAATCAAGGGACGTGATGGGGGTATAACAGTCTTTTAATGTTGTGTCTGTTAATATGGATGAAAAACATGACGGCAGGGGGTCTATCCGCACATTTTCAAAACCACAGGTAGATTATGTGGTCAGTTTTGAACCATAAGGAAGGTATCCGCACATGGCGATAACTACAGAGGGTGAAAGTGGACTTTCCTCTATTGGTTCAAATACTTTGGCAGTGTAACCAATGTTTCAAAATGTAATACTAATGTGGGTATCGAACTAATTGAAAAGATTGTCGCTTTTTCTTTTCTTTTTTTATGTTACTGTTCCATATGCTTGATGCTGTTAAAAAAAAATGTTCCATATGCTTGATAACAACTAAAATATGCTAAGCACCAAAAAAACAACAAAAAAGATTATGAGTAAAATGATCCGATAATAGTCAAAAGCAGAGTTTGATCATAGCTCAGAAGGAACGCTAGCTATATGCTTAACACATGCAAGCCGAACTTGTTTTCGAGAGCTGGGCAAAAGAAAAAGAGGCTCCTAGCTATAGGTTTCTTTCCTACCAGACTAGAGGCGCTTGAGAATGTTATGTCATAAGGATCAACGACAATGAAAGAGGAGTAGGAGTAGTACGTACGGAATCGAATGATTGATTACGAACGAGATAGACAAGAAGACAAACCCAAGAGGGGAGAGCACTTAATAAGACAATTCACTTTGACTACAAGGAAGTCTGCTGGGTAAGAATTCCTTAGGATGTATTACGATTTTCCATCGAAGGGGTACGGTGGATCGAATCAATCGATTGCAGCGAAGAATTGCTTTGAAACGAAGCACGCTGGCAGCTCCACGTTTAGGAGTGGGTAGTTTCCCATAGATTTTCTAGGGTGCATAGGAGTAGTATGTATTTCCATTCTATCTCACATTTGAATGCCCCGAAAATAAAGTTAGAACACTCACCATCCTGATCAACTCACATTTGAACACCTAGCAAGTACCCCACAACCATAAATGTTGAAATTAAACATTATCGATTGTGAGACTATTACGTAACGGTTTTAAATATGAACTCATCAATAACAGCTATGACATCATATAATTTCATGTCGCTTGTCTAGCAACGAATATATCTACAGTAGTAAATTTTGTTTATATGTTTGTATTGTTGAACAGGATTCGCAGAGACTAAGATTTTTTTGAACACCCTACCTAGAGTCGCCACGTATGAAGCACTTTGTCTATGGGCATTGTACAAAAGAAAAGACAGAGGTGTAGTTTTTTGGGAAGCCATTCAAATGCTGTCGTTTTGTGTTCACTAGTGCACACTCTCATTTTTCTTTTAGGCCTTGTTTGACCGGCCTTCTTCACGAAATGTTTTTTTTGATTTTCGTGGGGCCCATTACGAGTCCTACAAAAATGATTCAAATCACAAGTTATTCTAAAAATATTTTTTATGGCTTCCTAAAAAAAATTAGCTC